>WNWU01000007.1:23481100-23597482 GCA_012654045.1 Ptyas mucosa | reverse complement strand
TGCTTGTGCTAAATCAGGCTGTGCTGAAGATGACCAGGCTGTTTGCTGTTTGCTGCAAGGAGGTAAGAGGCAGATTTTTTCTCCCTTGTTTTCCTTCTGAAAAGCTAGGTACGTCTTATACTTTGGAGCATCTTATAGTCCAAAAAATACAGTATATTTGAACTACTATAACAGAATGCATGGAACAGTCCACTTATAATACTTACTGTTGGGTTGACATAACTGGTGGGTTCCCATGTTGGAGGAAGGTTAGGTGGGGTGTTCCATGAAGACTGACAGCTGTGATCAATGAAGCCTGAATTTTGAATTTCTTCTGCGCATGGAAATCCATTATGGTAATTCATGTTTTCTTTATTTTAGGAGACAGAAGAGTTTTCAGTATTAGTCAACTTTGTATCAAAGTGTGATTCTAAATATTGTATGAATAAACATATATAATGCTCCTTATTTATATTAGTTATCCAAATAATTACTATATGAATCCTAGATCCTGTTTGTATGCCCAGCTGACAGCAGCACCTAATCAACTATGGCTAATCTCCATAAACCAAAAGGGGTCAGTCCAGATTAGTATTCACATGGGAGGCCTCCAAGGCTATTTGGGAAAATTTTAAATGCAGTGGGAAACTACTTCCCATTGCTACCATATTGATATACCTGTATAGTCCATCATAAATCGATCTGGACTTAAAAGTAGATTTCATTTTTATATCCTGTTTTTTGTTCATTTATATAGGAGAGAAGACAGTCTATACCAGGGGTGTCAAACTCAAGGATTGGGGGCTGGATCCGGCCTGTGAGATGATTAGATCTGGCCCACAGGGCCGCCTTGGAAACAGCGGACCAGCCTATAGTGCCTCTGCCAGGAGGCCGTTGCAGCCGAACATGGAGCTCAAGAGCCCGTTTTCATTGGCATAGCGCTTGGACCACCACAGGTGCCCCCCAACATGAGTGATGTCATGCTGGCCATGCCCAGCCTGGCCACATCCACCCTAGCCCTCCAAGGTCAAACACAACCCTGAATTGGCCCTCAATGAATTCGAGTTTGACATCCCTGGTCTATACTAAATAATAATACAGGTTGGGTGACTGAAGAACAATATCCATTTCACAGATATTGAAGGTGCTATGAGACTGAAACTTTAGGTATGGCAAGCTGCCATACCTAAAGACAAATCGGGCAATTAAGTAGGGTGGATAAAAGCCAGGAATCCAGTCTAAAAGATCCCTTTGGGGAGATAGATAAGAAGGAACTAAGTTGTTAAGGAAATAAAGGAAAAAATGTCACCTGACCCAGACAACAGAAATTGGGTCTGAGCACATGAGAAGCCCTTCCCCAAATCCCATCAACAGCTACCAGATTTGTAAATTAACAAGGAAAGAGTAATTGCTAGTCTTGTCAATCAACAAAGCAAAACAAGCAAGGATTTGGGAAATAAAAGGCTCCTGACTCCGAGTTGTTTTTGGATCTAGACTTGGAAGCTTCTGTCCATCTGGCTAGTGCCTGCCAGTCTCATTGAGAAAAACATGGGAAAGTGTGAATGAGTGTGTATGAGAAAGAGCAAATATATATCTATTGTAATCAGTAAAGTTCTACTGTTACTTTACATTCACCGAGTCTCCATGTATTCTAAAGAACCGATTGTGCCTCCGTATTCAGTTGAAAATGATTTCAGTGTGGCTATTTTCCATGGTTGTGAATGTAAGGGAGTGACTATACGCCAAGCCTGAGAGTGTGGTGACAGTGCAATCTGTACAGGAGTCTAAAAGCACATAGAAAAACTAGGATAACAACCAAAGCTGTTCAATGGAATTCTGAATGCCTATTTAAGCGTACCTATTTCCATACAGAATACTAATGGTTCTGTAGAAGACTTACCATATTCATTCACTTCTACTGGACAGTACATGTTAAGCTGGCCATCACAGGGTGGATTCCAATCAACAAAGCTATTGAAAGATTAAAAAAGAAAGAAAGAAAAATTTCAGAAAGACTGAATTAGAGCCAATACCTTGGCTCAAAAGTCACACACACAAAAAAACCTTATTTCTGATAAAACAGCCCCTCCTAATCTGGATCTCTCCCAGGGGTGAAATCCAACAGGTTCTAACAGAATCTGGAGAACTGGTAGCAGAAATTTTGAGTAGTTTGGAGACCCGGCAAATACCACCTCTGGCTGGCCCCAGAGTGGGGTGGGAAATGGAGATTTTGCAGTATCCTTCCCCTGGAGTGGGGTGGGAATGGAGATTTTGCAATATCCTTCCTCTGCCATGCCCACCAAGCCACGCCCACAGAACCGGTAGGGAAAAAATTTGGATTTCACCCCTGATCCCTCCACATCTTCCAGATATGAAATGACAACTCCCAGCTCCCACCCCCAACACACAATCTCAGACTGTGAAGACCATAGTAAAATATATATAAGCAATAATAAATAAATAAATAAACCTGCCCATTATGTAATGAAGGGTTTTCCTGGATCATGCACGATACATTGTTCTCAAGACTGTAATTCATGCTATTCGTCAAGCAGATAGGCTGGGATGACCACAGATCTCCTGCTGGATAGAGACCTAGAAAAGCAAATAAAATTTATAGCATGTTATAAATTTTAATATGTATTGTATGTTTATTCAATACATATTTTTTTAAAAAAACTTTCAAGCACCAGCATTACAATGCAATATTGTATATCCACCCAAACAAATTAAGTTTTATAATATACAACATTCTAGCCACTTAATTGGCTGAGGTTTATACAGTTTTGATATAAAAGTTCAAGTACAATATATTTGAAGGGCATAAGGCTGGAGATTATCCATCATATGAATTTGTCGTAAAAGTTATGGTTTTTCAGCTAGTATCAAACTCTGCAAATTCAGGAGGTATGTGCTGAATGAATGGTACTGACAACTCTTTCGCATAAGTTCTGGATGTTACAGCATTTCCATGGTCATATGGACATATTCTGAGTACTTAATTGTCTTATACAATTGCAGTGTGTTGTGGTCATAGGACTACAATTTGTCATCCTCCCTGCCAGATTCCCACAAACAAAAGTCAGCTGGAAAGCTGGCAGGGAAAGTTGCAAGAAACTCCTACTGCTTTTTCTTCAGAGTGCCACTATGGAGCATCAACCCGCTAGCCTGTGAACCTCCTGGGATTTGCAACTTCCTGCCAACTTCCCCATAGACTTGTGGGGAAGCTGGCAGGAAGTCGCAAATCATAGTCATATGAGTTCTTTGCTTAATGAACCACAATCCTTAATGTCAGCAATGGAGACTGGCAGTATTGCTGTTGCTAAGCGATGCAGTCACAGGATATCCCTCTTTAGGATTGCATCACTTAACAACAGAAATTCTGGTTCCAATTACTATGGTTAAGTGACGGCTTCCTATAGACCAAAGCTGAATCCTTAAGAGATTCTGGGAAAGATAATATATTTGCAGAAAGTTGTAAGTTAGTCCTCAACACTCCTTTTGTAACCCTGTCCATTTGAGAACAATAGATTTTAGAGGAGGATGCTGAATTATTATATTCACAAGACTATTCCAGTCTTTTCAAATGCACCTTCCAGAAGCAGAAATATTTAAAAATGGGAGTCTGTGGGAAATGGAAGAACAGGAAGTGGATATTTGTTCTGAAAATGCTGGATGAGCAAATCTTTCTGCTTTAACTATTTTATGCTCCCGTTCAACATTCACATTTTATGACTTAGATGACAATTAATTAGACAAAAAAAAAGGAGCAAAAAGGCTTAATTTGCTTGTTCATTTATTTATATCTGGCATAATTTTGTACCTAATTTCTGTCATTTTCTTAATATCTGCCCATAAAAAGCTAAGTAAATCCCATCATTATAATAATCTATTTACATGAAAGTTGGTATTCTTGATTAAGGTATTCAGAGGAAATACATTTGCTAACTTATTTTAGCTCCAACAAAACTTCTTATCAGACTTATTTTTGATCTCTTGTGAACAATAAGATGATCAGCAGTTCTTATTTTGGGGGAGAAACGTCATTTTATTTTTTTTATAGTACTTTTATTAAAGATTGCAATTTACAACAATAAAAGCTAATGCAAACTTAAAAAAAACAATAAAAAGTAAAAATGGAAGCAGAAAAGACAAAAATAGAAAGAACAGAAAAACAAGGAAAAATAAGGAAAAATAAGAATATAGTAAGGCAAAAGAAGAGAAATATATAAAGAAGTGACTTCTTCCTTCATCAAAAAATACAGGTAGTCCTCAAATTATAACTGCAATTGAGCCCAAAATTTTTTGCTGCTAAGCAACACAGATGTTAAGTGTGTTTTACCCCATTTTATGACCTTTCTTGCCACGGTTGTTAAGTGAATCACTGCACTTGTTAAGCTAGTAACACAATTGTTACATGAAACTGGCTTCCCCACTACACTGCTTTTGTAACTGAGGACAACCTATATAAACAATTTTAGTAACTTATCAACTTAAACATTACATTTTAAAAAGTTCCTTTCCACTTATTTATTTGACTAGGCTTTCATCTAGACTTTATCTTCTTTTAAATGGATACTGCCTGTAGATCCCATCCAATTTTGTCAAAGGGGCATGGTGCTGGATGTACTCAGTGAAGCTTCAGATTTCTGAATCAAAGTTTCAGTAAATAAGAAATTAAAGAACAGTTAACAATAACAAAACCTTGAGGTCACATTATCTTTCAATAGAGGAAAAAAGAAAGAAATACAAGGGAATTTTAATATCTAATGTATCCTGTTAAGTTGGTGAAGTTTAAGCAACCATCCTAAATAAGCTACCTAGTTTCACCTCAGTTACATCAGGTGACTAATTAGTTAATCATTAGTCATATAAAATTGGATGTATCGGAAAGAAAATAATGCAGGACTGGATGATCTGCCTTATATAACAAAACAATAAAAATTATGCATGAAATTGATATGATTTAGCTACTGTATCAGATCTTTTTTTAATTAACCGACCTTCATTTTTGTCTTGATCTGTGGTTATATCAGTGAAGCTGGGACACAAATTCTCTGGATACTGTGTGATACTGTTCACTTCTCTACTAAAATTAAAGATAAATATTTTTATATTTTTAATGATCAACATAACTTTTCCACTGCAAAGAGTATAACCACAGTTATGTTCATAAACTGACACACACACACACACACACACACACACACACACACACACACTTCCAGACATGATACCTAATGTAATCAAGTAAAAAAATGGCTATACAGTTTTTTGATCAAAATATTTGCATGGCATATCTAGCGGGTTTTTTTTGTCTGATCTTAAAATACAAAGCAGTCAGATTTGGTTAATATTACTAAGAAAATATATGACTTAACTACAGTGAGAAAAAAAATCATCCCATAGGCTATGGCAAACCACTGCTATATGGCTCCCCAAAAACATGGACACAGAATTAAAAAATATATTTATCTTGTTAAACCAAAAAAGGGGGCACATTAGTATTTTATATGAAATAAACAGTTAAAAGCATTATCAAATGTATGTTTAGAATTAGAAGATTTGCTTTTCATTTCTTTGCTAGTTATATTTGAAACAGTTGATCTGTGGTCGATCTATAGAAAAGAGGAACTATTGAAAGTCTTTACCTGGTGTTGCAGATGTTGTGGGAAAGATTTAAAGTGATGGGCGTATCAGGTGAAAAATCATTACATGAAATACTTTCCCCTGCACAAAACAAAATTAAGAATCAGGGACTGGAATAACATATATACAATACACTAATTTTGGGACTATATGATTTAACAGGTAGTCCCTAAGAGGACTTTTAGCATCTTTCTAGAGATTTTCTTTCTTTTCTGTAGAGATTCCCAAAAGTCACAGAAAAGAAAAAGATTGAGGAACAGACATAGCACTCCCATCCAGAACTAGCATTTAAGACCACAATGCCAGTAACAATTAATTCATAATGTACAAATTTGATAGCAGTACCACTTAAGACTTATATCTGTTTGACAGTACCTTACAGCCCTCTCTATGCTGTTTTCAGAGTCAGTATATTTTCCCCAACAATTTGGGTCCTCATTTTACCAACCTTGGAAGGATGGAAGACTGAGTCAACCCTGACCCGGGGAGAATTGAACTGCTGGCAATCAGCAGAAGTAGCCTGCAGTACCGCATTCTAACCACTGCGCCAACATGGCTCGTTTGATAAATAACTATATAAATAAACTTGTCTCCTTGCCTTCAGAAACAATACATTTCAGTGGCTTTGCCTTCATTGCTCTTTTAAACTACGCTATTAACAACTCATGAGACTATTAAAATGCATTCAAAATAGTAATCCCAATAAATGTAATAAAGATTAACAAGAAAAACAAATAGGAATTACTAATGAAAGGACTTGATTGTTTATAGAGGTAGTCCTCACTTAATGATAGGAATTGGGACCACCAGCAACATTGCATGACCATGCCAATGGCAGTTCCAAATGCCATCATTAAGCAAATTCCACACAGTTGTTAAGCACAATGTCATGTGATCATCTTTTGCTACCCCCATTGACTTTGTCAGAAGCCAGTAAAGTTTGCAAATGGTGATCATGTGACTATGGGATCCTGGGACTGTTGTAACTGTGAGTTGCCAAGTGTGCAAATCATGATCACATGATCATGGGGACACTATGATAGCTACAACTCCAAGGACTAGTCATAATTCTCCTCATTCAGCACCACTAAAAGTTAGAATGGTTGCTGAATGAATGGTTATAAGCAAGAATTATCTGTAGTTAAACTTCAAAATGCCAGGAAGCGTTAGTTTTTAAACAAAAGAGCCAGTTTGGTCTAGCAGTTAAGGCACTGGACTAACAACCACGAACTCTGAGTTCTAGTCCTGCCTTAGGCATGGAAGTCACTCTCTGTCAGCTGAATTCACCTTACAGAGTTGTCATTGTGGGGAAAAATAGGAGGAAGAGCCTTGAGTTATTTATAAAAATAATAAAAGTGGAATAAAATTCTTTAAAAATGATGTTCAGATATTTGACTATGTTAACAGTTCATTGTAAATTTAATCAGAATCCCTTTAAAATAAACTCATTGTGTATTATTCCCTAAAATAGGTGAGCTTATTTTAACCTTTAATAGCAACGATTAAGATATTTTTGTTATTTTCAGTTAAGATTATTTTCTAAATAGCAAGATTGGGGGAGGTGGGGAGTCAAGGCGGGTGACATGCAGTGACGTTTTCCCAAAGCAGAAAGAAGACATGCCCAGACCCCACATACTTGAAGGAAGGAAATGTCTGCTAGGAATCTTCTTATCTCCATCCGAACTGCTGGTGCTGCTCCAGCTGCCCCAGCTGCCCCGACTGGCCCGGACACTTCCAGAAGAACTTCCACAATCTGAACTTGAATCTGAACAAAACCTCTCCAAGCACTTCTTCTTAGGCCACTGGTAGAAACCTTCTTCAGGAAGCAGTTAACAAAACCAAATTTTAACACTCGTATCATTGCATTCTCGTAAATAAGCAAATGTGAGATTACCAGGATATCTGTTCTGTCCCCGTCCTCCACACGCACAAACCCACACAGACAGTCGAGGGTTAAATAATTGGCACACACAAGCGTTCCGTTATCAGAGGCTTGACAGCTCTACGGGAACCGGCTGCCAAGTTCTTTACTATAACAAGAAGGGGGGTGTTCCTCCACCAGATAACAAATGCAATACACACCAGCTGGGAAAAAACAGTCCAATTCACAATCCTTCAGCAGACTGAGGCTTTGCACCAAAGAAGCTTGCAAGAATTAACTTTGTCCGTCACAGAATCTAAACGCCCACACCCCTCCTTTATATAGCCTATGGGGTGTGGTCCAGTGACTCAGCTTAATCCCTGGCACACCTCCTCTTCTGCTGTGATTGTTTAGCACGCCGACGCTGACATGGGTCCAGCCACAACTTGTCTCCCTCATCACTCTCCGACCGATCGGAGACACCTGGCTCCTGGCCAATCTCCTCTCCTTCGGCCGACACCTGAGGAATTGTCAGAGAGGAGGGGCTGGGGGAGGGAGGCCTGGCCGGCTCCTCTCCTTCATGTTCGGAGCCTTCTTCCTCCGATACGATGGGCTCGGGGGTCGGAGCCACAACAATATCAGACTTTCTCTTCTATTCCATCTTTTGTTAGATAGGAAGATTAAACAACTTTAACGAATGGCAGACTGAGAGAGAGCTCATTTCTGAACTAGGACTATCCTTGAAGTTTAGAAATGTTCAGAGTTTTATAAATATGAATTTTTTTTTTGTCACTGGTTCCCATTCTCCTAATCAAACAGTCAAATATAAAGATTAGGATGTTTTCCTTATTATAGCATCAAATCAAATCAATTTGCATTTGATTTGAGGACCGAAATAACAAAAAAGGATTTCAAATGAAAAACTGGTTAGTATTGTTTGCCTTCCATTTACATTTTACCACCTACCTGCCTCCCTGTGTGCAGATTTATCATCTCCTTTGCAAGTTTCCCCATTGCTTTGAGCACACCAATTTCTTATGTTAATAGTCGTTCTAAGTTCATGTCTATCACTGCATACATGCTTCAGTTCAGCCTGCTCAGGAACCCTGTAAAAATGTCCCCCAAACAAGAAGAAAAGCCTTGAGGGTTTTTTTTCTTTCCACTTTGACCAGTGAATGAATAATGGCATATTAAGATTAGATGCTAACTGAAACACCAAAAAAAATCAGGTTACATGTTAACAAGAGAACGAGTCAAATAAATAATTATAAAATAATACATGGAGCCAAACTCTCCCTTTCTTACACAGAATTACTATTCCTATTTGGCAAAGGTTTCTGATCCAGCCAAAGAATTCTGTTTAAAAAATAGTTCCTTCGTTTTCTCTTTCCTCAGGGTCCTTTCAGCTTTCATTCTAAAATAGTGCGCAAACCCCTTGAAAGAAGCAGCAGCAATGGTGATGGAAGAAGAGGAAGGAATTAGAAAAAGTTGTCCCTTCTGTAGACGGGGACATTCAGAATAAAAATATGCTCAAAGATTGCTAGCACTCTCTGAACACATCCAATAAAATTTAAGTGGTAGAAGCAGTGCTGATCTTCTAATTTTAAAATGTGAATATGTTAAGGTAATGATGCATACCGTGAAGATATGTTTATATGCTTCTTCTTATTTTTTCTGTTTGTCCTATGTCTATTCCAGCTAGTATTGGGCAAGTGTCCATCTTTTTTCTCTTGAGACCCATTTTTTCGGTGAACTTCTTCCTGCTGAAAGACACAATTTATTTTTTTAAATATACATGTGCTAGAACCATATTCAATATAACCAACTGTTGAAAGGCTACCATTTTATGATACTGAATATATTAGCGTAAATCTTTTTTCTATTTCTTCTCTGATACTTTTATTCTGTTTTGAGTTAGAAAGGGCTGGAATGGGAGCAAAAATAAGTAGTACAATTTTGACCAACAAAAACCAGATCAGTATCATTATTAGAATCATTATTAGCAGACTTCCTATAAATGCTCCCTCTGACTTTCTTTTTTCTCCAGTGAGGTTCAAAGTTTCCTGAAAAGTTATTTCAGCTTTGTATTATATAGGTGCAGCCAGGGTTAATCAAAGAGAAAATTAAAGATAAGTTTCATGCATGCATATTTTTGTTCTGGTGTTAGTTCACAAAATTGTAAATCTAAAATGAATCAACAACGTAAATAACCTCATGAAGGCTATACAGCATCTAAGAGACTATGCAAAGCTTTGAAACAGTTCTTTTTAATTAAATCATTTAAACTTTTTAATTTGTAAAAATGGAGCTCATTAACCCATTTCAACCAATCTTCATATTTTGAAAGTGTTTATTCTTTTTAACGATCGTTTACATAGCTTGTACTTAATTGCTAGTAATTCCAATTGCTGTAACACACACATAGTGCATAGGGCATACTGATAGACAATTGTTAAAAAGTATGAAACAAGAAAAAAAATATAAAGCTTCAATAAAACTTTCCACAAACTGGATCATATTTAACCCAGACCTGTGATCTATCTTACTGTGGTTTTTTTTAAAGTAAATATTGCCAACAAGAGATATAAAATACAAACCTCAGCAGAAATCAATTCCCGTTTTCCAGAATACAGTAATTCATCTTTAAGTCCTTTATTCTCGAACTTCTCTGTGGAAAGCTGTTCACTAGCCTGTTTTTGCAACGTCTCACAGTTTCCTGTTTCATTTCTGAGAGGCACTTGCTGACTATTCCCTTAAGCAATAAAGAGACATGTACTTTGTAATAACCGCTAATAAACCATGAAAAATTGTGGATGTGTATTACTTGAAATTTACAGTAAAGGTTAGTGTCATGTTAGATTGGATTTAAAAATGCTCAGTTTCTTAACTGAAAATATTCTTTCATGAGATACTTTAGAAAAATACTTGGGTCTGACTAGATAAATAAAACATTGGCAAAACCCTTTTCTCTCTGGAAAACAAAATAAAGATGAAGAAAACTATGCTTGTACTTCAATCACTTTAAAACTTACCCTGAAGAAATTTTCTTATTTACAATTCATCTTAATCCTAGTAAATATGCCTAAAATTGCAGCTTGTGTCATATCTGTATATCTTTTCTAATTATTAAATGCTGAAAATCCAATTAAAAGCCACTTCTTAAGAGCATTAAAATGCTCGGGGTTGCAATATGATGTTATGATTGTTAAAATATTTGACACTGTCCAGCTTCTATGGCCATAATTCTAGCATTATTTTCAAAATTCTAGAAGTTAACAAAAACTATTTTCTGGCATGCATATTTCTCTGTTGACTTTATTCCAAACACCACCTTTTCAATTTAAAAAAAAATTACCATTTTTCCTTGAACTCTCTTGAAATTCTGATTGTTGTTGAGGAGATGATCTTGGAAAGCGACTTTCAGGCAATTTCTTTGATGACTTTGAAGGACATAACTCAGGTTCTTTGAGTTCAGCTAAATTTTCTGAAGACTTAAGATTCGTTTCCTTAGGAAACATATTTGTTTGAAGGCCCTCCTTCAAATTGCAATCTGAAGAAATGTTTTTCATAAGTGTTGCACTTTTCAATGCACTTTCGTCTTTATCTACAAAGTTCCCTGGGTGCGTTAAATTCTTTTGCATGTTCACGTTTACGCTATTTGCATATTTCAAGCTCAGCCAGTTTTCATTAACAGTACAAATGTCTTCCTTTGGTACTGAAATAGGATTTTCAATTGACTGGTTCGGCTTATCATCTGTTGTCAAAATATTGCTGCTAGGTGTTGTGCTTGATTTTTGTTTACCATAGTATACAGAACATTTATGTTTCTTCTGAGAATGACTGTATGTTGCCGGACTCCTCTTGGCAGCATTCTGGCTACGGCTGGTTGCAGCGCCCACCAAAAGGGATCCTTTTCCTTTTCCTTTATCAGAAGAACTGTAAGTCTCAGTAAACGCTCTGCAGCTACTCCTGATTTTAAAATAAAATTATAAGACTCATTATAAAAAAAAGATTGCATGGTTTCTACACAATTGCCAAAAACAACGCAGTAAAAAAGTTGTAAACATGGAACCAAGCATGAAACTTTGAAATCAAGTTGATCTAAAAGGATTTCTGTATTTTCAATGTCCTTCAGTTTTATATTTCCTGGCTCCCTTAATATATGTCATAACAAGAATATTCATTTTTTAAAATTTTATTTATCTATTAAACTTATACGACCTCCATCTTGCCTAGATTTTTGCCCCTCTTCCACTGGAGAGATACTGCAAAATAGTAAATATACATATACTCTGATATGCAAATATGGAAATCTAGATTATGTATATCCAAACTTTTTAAAACAGTAATCTCCCTCCTAAGTATGAAACAGCAGTCATCTCAACTAAGATCTTAGAAATACCAATCTATACCACACATATTTTAAATAAGATTTCCAGGAATTTTATATATAGAAAGGTAAAATGCATTACTTGTAAGTTTCAGAACTGATGATATCCACAGAATTGTTGTTTTGCAGTATAGAATTATGATTTGACCGCTGTCTTGACTTCATGAATTCTGTGAGAATGTACTGTGCTTGCTGGAAAGCTATCAAGATCACACCAAATAAGGACAAACTGCAAGTGCAAACACACGTGTAGAAACAGTTATGCAAAATGTGCAAAAATTAAAGTCCATTTAATCTCAATTTAATAATACACATCTGAAGGCACCAAGAAGTTATAGTCAAAGGAGGACTACTATTATACAAGTTGCCATATCCTAAACTTTGTATGGTAAGGGGTTCAATATGTAAAACTGCATGGCACGTATTCTATCAACACTATGTTAAAGTCATCCGTGATCCTGATGGATTCCAGAATTTACTGAGCCTAATATGATGCAAAACCCACTAAGGAACGGTATGTGTGATGTCGGATTTTTCTCCACCAGAATAACTAAATAAATAAGTAACTAAAATAAAACATATTTTAGTTTCTGTTTTACAGCAGAGATTATCCTCTTCCTGATAATGTTCTCCAATGTACGTTCTTCAATGCCTGATAGACACCAAGCAATTTTGTTGAGACCAATTATCTGTATGAGTATCTGTAAGAATTTTGTATTCATCCTCTTTTATAATGACATTTAAAAATTGATCAGAGGAAAAGATTAGTGGCAGTTGATTAAAAACATCCACATCTCTTAAAATAATTTAACATTTATTCCTGTATGATTACAGAGTTTATTTCTCTTTAGGACCCCATTGAAAGCATCCTGAGATTCTGCTTTACCTTACAAAGAGTACGGTGAGCCTCCAGAATGACTCTTCCCAACTGGGTCCTGGTACCACATCTGCACATATAGGTAAAAGATGGTGAGGAAGAGTCACGTTGAGCGTAAAGTGAAACTCGATGCCAGCAGCAGTAACCAGAGTCAGCTCACGAATAACCCAAGATGATGTAAAATCTGGAGTAAAACTGTACCAGAAAAAGAAACCAAGACAATGAAGCTAGAGCCTTTTTTAAGTAGCTCTTTCATAGTTGCTTTTGCTGGGAACAAGATCATTACACGTAGTCCTCAAATTCCAACCATTCATTCAGTGATCATTCAAAGTTATGGTAGCACTCATGGAGTAGTACTTACCCCTAGTCCTCTAAGATACAGTGGTCATGCATTCGAAATTCAGGTGCTTGGCAGACTACCTGCACTTCTAACTTTAGGCATGCTTCAACTCCCTTCAGCTGCCTATCTTTCCTATCCCTGAAGCCTGACTCTTCTACTGGGGTGCTGTACCACTCAGCTGACCTTTATTATCTTCTTGCTCCCACTGCTGAAGAGGTATGCAAGGCTTTCTTGCCAAGGTTGTACATGGCAGTTTCCTTGTGAGACCTGGGAAGAAGGTCTCATGTGGTCAGCAGCTGCCTCACAAAGGACCAGGCTGAATACGCCTTGTCAGCAGTAAGAGCAAGAAGATGGTGAAGATCAGTTTTTCTGTTATGGAAGCATACTTTCATGAAGGCACTCCTTCTCTCTCCCTCCCTCCTCCTCTCTCTTTCTCACACACAAACACACATAGACTTAAAACTATGAACAAATTATTCTGCTGAGGAGGAGACATTCTGAAGTTACATGATGGCCTCATTAACTGCTCTAGTCAGGAATGGTATCAAAACATCACCAACATAGACATGTACCAAAGAAAGTAAGAAAGTGGTAAATGCCTGGAAAGCAGGATTCTACCAGAAATATTTTCCATTTTTAGCAGAAAGATGAATAGTGAAAAGGTGTATAATCATTCCAACACAGAATGAGAAAATGCTTTGAATGCATAATCTTATTCTAATATATTTGTTGCAGTCTGTTATCTCAACCTCTCTCTTATCTAATATCAGCAACTGTGAAATGCAAAGCAGTTCAGGAAAGAATACCGTAACAAGAAATGCCTTTGCCAGAAGATTGAATCAAGAAGGCTAAAACACTCACAGATTTGAACTAGCCTATGGAACTTTTCTTTTTAGAGCATTATTATTATTACAGGTAACTATGACAAAAAAAATAACCATAAATAATGATTTAAGCAGCCAGCAAAGCAAACTATGTCTTGTTAAGAGATCTCATAATCTAAAATAATGTTGCAAGTTACAGAATATGTTACTGAAGTAAATTTTTGTTAAAATCCTTGCTAGAAAGAATTTAGGAATTATAGTATTTTCTATGAAAATGTTTTACGGAATTAATGTTCTGCTCATTATCAATAATTAAAGACAGTTGTAAGAAACAATAAGTCTATCAATAAAAGCACAAATGCTTACACAATGCTAATATCGCGTGAAGAATTTGGTGCCAAAAAGAATTCCCTGCAGTCAAGTACTTCGAACCCATATCCTTGACAACTGTACCCATTAATTTTCATAGACATTATAGTAATAGGAAGATGACCAATGTTCTCGACTTTAAAGTTCTTTGTGATAGACAGAATATGCTTGCCATCTTTCAGTTCTGAAAATTATAAAATTGATATATTGTTATTTTTATAGCAGTCTATCTATGTCAATGTTCTATAATGCTAACACATCTTCTGATAATGCTGCTATGATACATTCATTTATATGCAAAGCAAGACAGTTAGGCGGGAATAACAGTGATATGCAATGCCCCTTCAACGTTTTCCCTGTATTAATGCAAAAAATGTCAGTACTACATTATATATCATCCATGAATTTATGGCACATATTTATGATTATAAATAGCCACAACAGGAATCAGAGATATGTGAATAAACATACATGCATGTATGTTAGTCTCTACACCTTTCTTTTAACCATACATATCTGTGCACTGGAAACTAATCCCATTCAATCCCTTACCAACAGACAAATTTTGTACTCACGTCTTCTGCAGTCCATAAGGGTTGACTCTGGCACCTTAAATCGAAGAGATCCGCCAGCCCCAGGTAATCTTCCCCCTACTTTCAATAATTCTCTTGCTCCAATGCCTTCAACATGAACCATATCCAGAATTGTCAAATTATTCCTGCAATAAATCAAGGCAAAGTTTAATTAAATTTAACAAAAAAATATTAGCACCATCACAAATCACCCAACAGCATACAGTATGTGCAATATATCTCAAAGCAAAAATTTGGAAACGTACAGTGTAATTCCTTTTCCTAATGTATTAGTAATGAATTAACTTATCCTAATGAATTAACTTATCCTGAAGACTTCATGGATAGGAATACCTTGAATTAACACTGGCTTTAATGATGGAAAAAAGATGTTTTCAATAATGGAAAGCTAAGAGCATTATATTTCTTTGCATGAAACTGACTACTGGAGGCATATAACATAACATATTCAATATTATACATATACATATGAACTCTATCAACTATAGTGTTTACAAGAGGGGTCCCCAACCTCCGGCCCACTCCCTGGATCCAATCTGCAGCTTGTTAGGAACCAGGCCACGCAAGCCGCAGGCAAGTGCATGTGAAATCATCCCCCCTTCTCCACCGCCGCTGGTGGTCCATGGAGATGGAAAGGTCACTGGTTTACATCACCTCATATCATTTCTTTTTAAAAATCTGCAATGAACGTTTTAGCTTCACTCTAAGTAAAAAGTAGACCTACCTGACTAATATAAGGGAAGTTACTCTCCTGTAGTCAAGAGGTGTAAAGACAACACCAACTCTCTTCATTTCCAGAGGCTGCAATTTCAAATGAAGCATCTCAGAACTAGACCTGCGATAATCATGGCCTTCCTGTGATTCACCCCCCCAGGTAAAATAAAAATAACAACATATTATTTATATTTGTATTTTTTTAGCATCACTTAGCATTGATTTGTAAAAAGCATCTTTAATAAGTTAATAAGATGAGATAAGGGGCACTCCCATGTGACGCCTCTCCTGCACGAGCTGCATTGGCTTCTGGTGGACTTCCAGGTGCACTTCAAGGTGTTGGTGACCACCTTTAAAGCGCTCCATGGCTTAGGGCTGGGGTACTTACAGGACCGCCTTCTGCCACCAATAGCCTCCCACCAGCCAGTTCGCTCCCACAGAGAGGGCCTCCTCAGGGTGCCGTTGGCCAGACAGTGTCGGCTGGTGACCCCCAGGGGGACAGCCTTCTCTGTGGCGGCACCTGCCCTCTGGAACAATCTACCCCCAGAGATACAAGTGAGCCCAGACCTCTGGACTTTTCGTCGGGCCCTTAAAATTTATTTCTTTCAGCTAGCCAGGCTGGCCTGACTCCATCTCGGTTTTAAAGTTTGAATTTGATTTTAATTGAAATGTTCTTAAATTATGGGCCAAATCTTATTTAATTATTTTTAAAATTATTTTAACTTTTGTGTACCATGTTTTTATTTGGCTGTTCACCGCCCTGAGTCCGGTTGGAGAAGGGCGGTATAAAAATATATAAATGAATGAATAAATAAATAAACAAACAATATTCTGATGCCCTTTTCTGTTTGCAAGAAAATAATTCATTTTCAAATTCTTTACTAAGAAATGAATGTTATTGAGATGAAGACATGATGTGTTACTTTTAGCAACAAATCAAACAAAACTGTTTAACAGTTTGCCACTCAGACTCATAATTATGACATGGAAGACTATATAAATTGATATAATACATAAATAAATTTAATATTATTAAGGGATCTTCTTTTTACCCTACAGTATTACTTCCTGCATAAACAAAAGCTTAGGCAACACCCTTAAAACCTGAAATATCAGGACTACAGAACATGTGTACCAAAATTAATAGACTGGATACAGATTAAAGTTGGTAAAATCAATGAACAAATTAAGCATGATGGTTACATTTGTAATAAAATTAACTAATTTTGAACCTTATCACTGAATCCATGCCACGTACAGTCAAATAAAAATTATGCAGTCTTTCTATTCTCCTTTCTTTTTCTTTAGAGATACTGCGTATCACTCTTGGAAAACTACTTGGTTCCCAAGACAAAATGACTTCCACTTCTACATATAATAGGACCATCATACTTTAGACGGAAAAATTTGTACATCCATTAGATGGAATCAAATAACTAGTTTTCTGTATCTTTTTGCTATCACCCAGCAACTAAGATATGGTAACCCTAATAAATAAAAACTGACTACAACTAGCAAGTGAATCTTTCTTCAAAGTTTTCTTTCTTCATTTGCACTGGAAGCAATCTTCTAAAACACTTAAAAATATGAAGAAAATATTAAGAAAATATTAAGAAAATATTCTTTTTTCTTAACTCCTGTCATTAGTTACCTATGGTAATCATTTTATTCAGTGGTAGAGCAGGTTTTTCTTCCAATTTTTAATCCTGACTGATTAAAGTCTGAATTCTAACTAAATTTCGCTCTTTTAATGTATACTCTCTAATAATAGGGTTTATCTTTCTGTGACCTATCCTGTATTATTTGATTGTTTCGTAAAAATAAAAAACCTGCAAGAGACACAATGAGTTTTTCTTTTTTTAAAAAAATAAATAAATAAATATTGTACATCATGTAAATGTGAATTCTATATTTCATAGCAAATAATAACTCTGAATAGCTGAGTGCCTTTTGTGTATATAAACAACATTCTGAAAAAAGTTGCTAAAGAATGTATTTAATGCAGATCTATTTTTAAATTCCCTATTTTTCTATGTATTACATCATTTTAACACAAGACATAACTTACCCGATAAATATACTCTTCTGTCAATCTAAATTCAGTGGTTGTATAATTAATAGATTGTATATTTGCACCAAACCTGCATCAAAATGCATTAAAATAGTTATATCCCCAAACACAAAATACGGCACAGAAATATTTAAAAAGCTGAAGTTATTTTAAGTTTCTATTTAATGCAAATATTTTGTTTTGAAAGAAAAGTATTAAATACATGTGATGCACCTCAAGTGGTATAAAAGTAATAGAGGACTAATGGCTATCATCACATTCCTCCCACTACACATATTTAGTACCATAGATATGGATGTAATATTTTGTATGCGTTTAAATTAGGGATAATAAAAGAAAAGTCATATTCTTTAATAGCTATGTTAATTACCATTTTCTGAGTAGACTCAGTGGAGCTTGAGGATCAGGATAGAAGGACAGAGGCAGGAGTTGCAATGTAACTGGGAAATATGAAGGGTTTCTTAACGTAAAATATTTTACCTAAATAATTAAAATACAACAATTCAAGTTATTAATATACAGTTTTGAGGCATATTTTAGAATGTTATAAATTTTAATGTTTTTCCCAAATATTTACAATTATAATTAGCATATTTTATATGATTATGAATATCATTTTTTTCTTTTCACTAATTATAATGGATGTGCAATGTGCTAAGCTAAACTATTGGCTTCAACCCGGTTCTACAATTTTCCAACACAGGAGTTGATGTCAAAATTATTTTAAATTGATGCAATACCTACACATTAGAATTTTTCTCAAGATCATAATAATATAATCTCACCATGCTATTCATTGGTGCAGCTGCACTGAAGTTCAGTGAAAGACCAGCCTCTGACACCAAATGGGGAAAAGATAACGCAGATGATTCTTCTTCAGGATTTTTTTGATAAGCAGCTTGAATAATTTCCCTAAGATTTCTTCTGTTGAGATAATACATATGAAACAATGGTCAATAAATTTAATGTTTTTATATAAATATCAATTATATACTTTTGGTTGGGAATATTTGTGAAATTAATTCTCATTTTAAAAAAGAATTATTTATTTATAAAATTTATTGGCCGCCCATAGGGTAACTCTGGGCATCTTACAATCCTAGAAAACAAATATATACACTAAAAATAGACATAAATTAATACAAGCAAATGTTATGATCCAATTACAGACGGGGTGGGTGCATGGGTGTTAATTGATCGACCACCTCGATGGTTGATGTGATGCCCCCACTGGGGCCCCAAGCTGAATGGCAGAGCCAGGTCAGCTCTTATGAAAGCTCAGGAGGGTCGGGGCCGACCTCACATCGAGGGGCAAGATGTTCCAGAGGGCAGGTGCAATGGCAGAGACCCCACGAGCCTCGACCCCATGAGCCAGAATAATCAGGTTGACAGGGCTTGCAGTATGCCTCCTCTGTCAGCACGGGTGATACGGGCCAGTCCCAGTGGAATGGGATGGTGCCTCAAGTAGCCTGGACCCTTGCAAGTGGTTTTACCCCACTGCTTATAATATTTTTAAGAAGAAAAAAAAGTGAAGACTGATTTTGATAGTGGCTGAACAAACAAGATGACAATGGAATGAGAGATAAAGAAAATTGCCAATTGGGAACCTGTTTCCAGACTGTCTTCCAAGCCCTTCCTCCCAAGTCTACAGCCTGCTTAAGTCAGAAAAAAGCTAAGTTGCACTCTGTAGCAGGCATTTTACCCATAAGTGAGCCCCAACAACTTTTTCTTCATCCTAATTTGAGTTATGCCTATTTTTGCTACATACAGAAATTTAATTACAAACCACAAGTCTAGCTGCAGACAAAATCGCTAAAAGAATATATATGTAATTTATTATGCAAACCTGCAAATTTCACTCTGCTTAATTTTTTGCCATTTTTCATGGAGTTCATATGCAAGATCAGAATCCACATTCCACGTCGAGCTGTCGAGAGAAAGACTTCTTTCCCAAAGAAGGTTTGCTAAAATGAAAATAATACGCAGTTGCACCGTTATACAATGTTTTATTTTAATTAATACTTCTCTGATCGTCTTCTCATTTTAGGAAACGATCAAAAGAATCTATATTTTTTTTAAAAAATTAAAGAACAAATTTTATCTAATACATGAGACTTATGCAAAAACAACAACAGCAACCCTTCTTATTATTTCTCTTTCTCATGCTGGAGGCGGCATCTGACTTATCTTTCCTCTGGTGTACTACCTTGCCCTATTTTCCTACTGTTGTCAAAAAAATATATGTCTAAACCTCTGTACTACAAAATGTTAAGCAGCAAGGACAGAATATTGCTAAGATCTATAAAGAATAAATAGTATTGCAAAGAAATGAATGCTACCATGTTTCCCCGAAAATAAGGCCCTGTCTTATATTTTTTTAAACCCCTAAATAAGTGCTTGGCCTTATTTTCAGGGAGGGCTTATTATTTTTGGGGTGTATGGAGTAAGATGGGGCTCCTCTTGCCATCTTACCTGATTTCCAGCTCTGCGTTTATATATTTTTGGGCAGGGCTCATTTTTTGGGGGGGAAGCTTATTTTAGCGCATGTACTCAAAAGCCCGATTGGGTTTATTATCAGGGGATGTCTTATTTACGGGGAAACAGGGTAGTTGCTGCATTTTACTTGATAACAGATTAAAACATTATTTTTTCTACATTTACCTTTGTCTGACATTCTTAAGGAACAGTACATATCATGATGTGCTACGGCTTCAAAATGAGTCTCTCCTTGCTGAAAGGTAATTGAAAAAAAATGGTTAAGCAAAATTAACTTGCAAAAATAAGTTTCTAAATGTAAGCCGGCTTGCACTGTGGTTCATTCTTATGTTTTCTGTGTTTCAGGAACTTTTAAAATATAAATAAAACACAAATTAAATGATATAATTTTAAAATGTATGTGTTTGGAGTTTTTTTTTAAATTTTAGAATGAAGAATAGAGATTGTAGACTCCTGTGACCTAAAGCTTTCAATTTCTGTCACTAAGTGGTCCAGAAAATCCTGGGTCTTACATAATTCAGATGCAGAGAACACTGCTTCAATTAGCTATTTATTTAATCTTTTAAACACAATTTATATGATTGGTCCACTTAAACATTATGACTACAGACGGCAATACATTTTTTAAAAACGAAACAATTTCAGTTAAAATCCAAAACATTAATAGGTGACCAGAAAAATCTGATTCATTTATTTCTCCAGATGAAAGTGCCATCTGGAACCTTTTTATTAGGTCATTAAGAGTCTTCCTGTCTTTATATGTTATGGAGAATAATTTCATAGACAACACATTGCAAGTAGAAGAGACAGTACCACTTTTGTAATAATATTACTATTCAATGCATTCTGTATTTATAAGTTTAGAGCAATACAGTACCTGAGACAAGGCAGAATAAATCTGTAGTGGAATCTCAAATATCACTCCAACATTTGTAGTCACAAAAATACTGGAAAATAAACTTGTTACAGATTCCTGTATGTGATATTTCACGGAAAAGACATTCCAACAGCCAGGAGGCAGAATTAGGGCTCCCGTGAAGTTCAGAATCTAATGGCAAAAATCTCAGATTTAGTTGATGGTAAAAAAAAATGTACTAATACTACTTGGTTTTATGTCTTTTGAGTCTAATCCTAGTGTATATGAAAATAAAACAGCAAACAAGGATTACTTTTTGTCCTGCTACTTCTCTCTGCTGCAAGACCATTTCCTTCAATATCTAGATATTCCATAAAGCCAAGAGTATGAAGATTATCAACCGTTCTTCAAATACTGTATTTTTTGGAGTACAAGATGCACCTTCCCTCCCCCCAAAGTAGGTGAAAATTTAGGTGTTGCCCCGTCCATCCACTGGCCCCCACCCTTTGGCCTCTGCCTCGCAGCAGTTACCTCCTTACAAGCAAACAGCAAGAAAAAAACAGCTCCTTTCAGCTTCAGCACAGCCTAATTAGCACAAGTTGATTGGATCAGCCTCCCGACTCTCAGCTGATTTGTTCTCAGATGTTTTGCGCAGGGCTCTGCTGCTTGCTGCAAATAGATAAATTGCTGGAGCAGTTTTTTTCCCCCCTTGTGCTAATCAAGCTATGCTGAAAACGAAAATGAAAGTAAAGCAAGCTGTTTGCTGTTAGGAGGCAAAATTGCTCAGAGGCAAAGGCAGAGGGATATTTCTTTTTCTTCTTTTCCTCACCAAAAAAGGTAGATGCGACTTATAGTCCGGTGCGTCTTATACTCCGAAAAATACGGTATATTGGCCGGCATTGAAATTTGATTATGAATTCAACATTCAATATCCTTACAATTTCACTGGGGCCTCACAAATTCAACCACAAGTAGGATCATTTCTAAAATGTGCACTGATGCTTAGTGGCATTTTAGAAGCTGTTCAGAATAAGAGAGTTAAACAACTTACTTCACAGCTACCAAATACTAAAATAAAGTAGAAAGGTCCCAACTGGATCATTATAGTTTACTTAGCAGACCTTTTGAGAGGCCTTGTACTCATTAACACCCAATACCCAAATCACAGTAGAGCTTCACATTGGTTTGATATGATGTGTTTGCAACTGTGCATTAATGTTGGTGGGATGCACTTAGCTGAATTTAAAATTTATTTTATGATGCAGCGATAAATACTTGTTTCATATAAATGTTCATAGTTTATACTAGTCACAGATAAGGTATCAGTATTTTATGTAGAATGAATGAATAAAAATATAGATATATACAGAACAAATTACAGAAAGAAAAGGAGATATGACTGAGCTGAATGAAAGCACTATTATATAGATGGCCATTTTTTATTTTATTTTTTTATTATTTTTATTTGATTTATATGCCGCCCTTCTCCGGAGACTCAGGGCGGCTTACAATGCGCTAAGCAATTTGAAGAAAAGTGCACTATGAGACCAGAAGTTAAAAAAAAAATTACCTTTAGAATATCCTTGGTTTGCCTTGACACATACACATCATTTAGCATAATGCTAAAATCGAAATTATTTGTAAACCATACAGACCAAAATGCTGAAATATTGTGATGTGGTTCTATGTGAAATACCACTGCAAATGGATTAATGCCAAAATACCTAGAGATAAAATGCACAATTAAATATGAAGACTGTTGATAATTTTAATTAATATTGTATAAATGTCTCTATAATTTTAATTAATATTGTATAAATATCTCTATATCAAAACGATACAATGTATAAATATTTTTCAAAATACAATTTAAAAAAATTAATCTGGAAAGGGCTTCCTTCCTTCCTTCCCTCCCTCCTGATGTAGCATTACCACTCAATTATTATTTATTATTATTATTATTCTATAATATCAATATATAATAAA
Source organism: Ptyas mucosa (assembly GCA_012654045.1). Lineage (NCBI taxonomy): Eukaryota > Metazoa > Chordata > Lepidosauria > Squamata > Colubridae > Ptyas > Ptyas mucosa. The sequence goes on along the minus strand of WNWU01000007.1, from coordinate 23,574,477 downwards.
ATCTATCTGTTCCAAATGTCATTAAAATCAATACATCCCTCTGGAAATTGTTTTTAAATCAAATCAAATGAATTATGATCTCTGGATTAATTCTAATTTATAAAATATGCATTCCTCTATTTTTGAGGATTTTGCATTGTAGTATGTTATTACAAATTTGCACTAAAAACTCACCCTTCTATCACTGGATGCAAAAGACACGGCTTAAGTAAAGTTGTTCTATCCAGTAGATTAACTCTTTCTTGGTTGCTTTCATGACCACATAGTGTACCTATGTCAAAGAAAGGAGGGAAAATGGATCCAGGAAACTATAGACTAACCAGCCTGACAGCAATACTTGGAAGATCATGGAAAAGATAATCAAGCAACAGATCTGCGAACACCTAGAAACAAGCAAAGTTATAACCAGAAGCCATCATGGGTTTGTCAAAAACAGATCATGTCAAACAAATCTTATTTCATTCTTTAACAAAGTGACAAAATTAGTGGACCAGTGAAATGCTGAAGACATAGCATACTTGGATTTAAGTAAGGCATTTGACAAAGTACAACCTACTTCTGGTAAGTTAGAAAAATGTAAATAGACAGATCAACACTCAATGGATTTGTAACTTGCTGACAAACTGCACTCAATACTCCTTAATAGAACTGCATCTACCTGGAGGGAAATAAGCAGTGGTATACCCCAAGGTTCTGTCTTAGGCTCAGTACTGTTCAACATCTTCATAAATGATTTAGATGAGGGAATAGAAAGGGAACGCATCCAATTTGCAGATGACATTAAGCTGGCAGCAATAGCCAACATTGCAGAGAAGACAAGCTCGGGAACCAGAAGGATCTTGACAGATTTGACTGAGTTCTATCTAACGAAATAAAATTCAGTGGTCAGAAAAGTAAGGCTTTACACTTAGGTAAGAAAACCCAAATGCACAGCTATAGAATAGTGGAACCTGGCTCAATGGCAGTGGGATTTAGGAGTCCTAATGGACAACCACTTTTATGGGTCAGCAGTGTGCTGCAGCCGCCAAAAAAGCCAATGCAATCCTAGGCTGCATTAACAGAGGGACAGAATCAAGATCACATGAAATTTTAGTACCACTTTATAATGCCTTGATAAGATCACACTTGGAATATTGCATACTGTTTTGGTCACCACAATACAAAAAATATATATGTTGAGACTGCAGAAAGAGTGCAGAGAAAAGCAGTAAAGATGATTAGGGGTTTGGAGTCTAAAACATATGAGGAATGGTTGCAGATTTGGGTAAGTCTAGTCTAGTGAAAATAAGAATTAGGGGTGACACCACAGCAGTGTTCCAATAGTTGTACGGCTGCTACAAATAAGAGGGGGTCAACCTATTCTCCAAAGCACCTGAAAGCAGGACAAGTAACAGTAGAAACTAATCAAGGAGAAAAGCAACCTAGAACTAAGGAGAAATTTCCAGACAGTGAGAACAATTAATCAGTGGAACGGCTTGCCTCTAGAAGTTGTAGGTGCTCCATCACTGGACGTTTTAAAGAAGAGATTGGACAGCCAGTTGTTTGAAATGGTATAGGGTCTCCTGCTTGGGTAGGTGGTTGGACTGGAGGACTTCCAGGGTTCCTACCACTGCTCTATTATTCTGCTATTCTTTCTATGACTGTGTGTATCCATGCGATCAAGGCCAAAGAAAATCTGAAATGGTATAGGATTGCCTGGCATGGGCAGGAGTTTGGAGTAGAAGACGTCCAAGGTCCTTTCCAACCCTATTATTCTATCTTCTAAAGGAGCATGCAATTTTGGCTTGTACTATAATCCATATGGTCGAGACTTATCGACTGAACAACAAGAACAACAATTTTGGCATGCATTTCACATATATCGTAGAACCGTAACAATTTCTCAAGAAAATTACTACTGTTTCATCTCATTAATATGTATCTGAATCAATAACCCATAGATACTGCTGTTTGTAAAATGTTTAAATTTAGAATGTAAAGACCAAGAAATGAAGAGGATGAAAAAGAAAAAAAGTCCTAGAAACTGAGGGAAGCAATTTGTTAGATGTTTGAAATCGGATATTTAGAAAGAAAATTAATGAAAAACAGATTCCAAACCAAAAATATACACCTTTTAATTATAACGCTGATTATGCATTTCACCATATCCACAGTTGGGAATTTAAGTATTTAAGTAAAATATTCTATAACACAAAATATTTTCAAATAAAGCAACTGTCTGGAAAGCATATTATTTTCCCTGCAGTGTAACCACAGTATATGCTGGTATCCTACCCACTTTAATTTCTCACTTGTATCACACTCTTTTACCAAGATGAATAAATTGAAGATTATAATTATCCATGTATACTTACATGCATTTCATACAAACACACACACATATGTGTCTAACATAATATAATGTGACTTATGTTTAATAGTCCTATCAAAAGGACCATAAAATATATACTTGAAATGTTCTTAAAAAGCCAAAGTATACAGTATGCTAGGTTAATACATTTTGCTGTTTTATTAGAAAGATAGACAAAATAGTTAAAATGAAAATAAATAGTTTTTAGCTTTGAACAAAAACAGACCTATAAAATATCACTTATTATTACACAATATATGAAAATACTGTACCTTTACAAATAATAGAAGCTACTTTTGTGAAATTCATGGTCAACGATGGTAGCAATATTGGCTCAAAAAGCAAAGAAAATATTTTTTCCTGGGTCAAATGTTTTATATCCTGCAAAAAAAGCAAACTATGCTGTTACATCATTTATTTCTATCATAGTTGCTATAAACAGGCAAAGTTTCAAGTCCCTGCAATTTGTCCCATCAAGCCATTCTTATCCTGAACTCATACTACTGAACAAAGCTATTAATACAGTTTCAAGTCTGTTAACATAGTTTTATACTAAGAATTAGCACAGAATTACAAAATTCTTCTGGATCTTTTTAAACTATCACTTCCCCATTTTGTGTACCTATCGAGTCCTTACCAAGGACCTGGGATAGGCAAATCTGGATGTTTGACAGTGTTACAGATATTGTCGCAGGATGGAAGCAGTTCCAAGTAAAGCCGCCTTCTGCAATTGACTGATGGAAAATTTGTCAATGCCTATGGTGTTCAAGTGGTGCTCCAGTTGTTTCTGGATTGTACTCAAGGCACCTATTACTATTGGTACTACCCTAGCTTGCTTTTGCCATAGTCGTTCAATTTCTATTTGTAGGTCTTTGTATTTTGTTATCTTCTCCAGTTCTTTCTCTTCTATTCTGCCATCTCCAGGCACTGCTACATCCACTATTCAGACTTTTTTGTCTTTCTTATCAACAACTGTTAAGTCCGGGGTGTTAGGTGCCTGTCTGTCTGGATTCTGAAGTCCCAGAGCAATTTAACTTCTTCATTTTTTACGACTTTTTCTATTTTATGGTCCTACCATATAACCCTAACCCTAACCCGATTCAATACTTTGACTAGTTCAAAAAAACCCGAATTAATCTCTATTTCTAAACCAAATTGGGAAATAAAGAATGTTCTGTTCAACATCATAAACACGTTGGTAACAATCCTGTTTGCATTTTGTTGCATGAATTGAGGATTTTCTAATCCAATTTCTTTTTCAATAAAATCAGTTTCCTGTATTATAACTGCCCGGGCATAAGGAGCTCAACAAGAATTTGTGAGCAATTTATTAAACATAAAAGTGTAGGGCAAAAATAATATTAAACACAAAAATATAATGTATATATATATATATATAAATTACCTGCACATATAAAAGGTTGTTCCCCGAATGTAATACATACAAGATTACTGAAGAACCATCTATACAAAAAGAACAAAACCAGAAACAAATGTAAACTCTCTACTATAATACTATACTATGGTAAAAAAAAATAATGAAGTGGTAATATATCTTGCCTTACCTGAGGTCTGTGTTTTATCCATTGCTACATAAATTACAAAAAGGTTCTCCAGTAAGTATTGTCTAAGATCCACAAATTCATGCTGCACATTTTTCATTCGGACCATTAAACTTATTTCTAGCAGTAGGTCATTGGATGCAAAGCAACAATTCTAATATAAAACGAAAGGAAAATCCAAAAATGACCACAGGTGTATAATTAAAAGCCTACAAATATAAGTCTTAAAAGTGGGTGTTACCCACACCCAAGCAAAACTGTTGGTGCGACAAGCAAAGGGACACTCTGATGGTATTCTTGTATGCTATGCACTAGCTCAGAGATATTTTTTTTTGCATGGATACCCCAAAGAGTAGCAGTATCATACACATTATGTTGCTTTCATATAAATAGTTTAAGTTTAATTAAGTCTATCTAATGATTATATGTAAATTGAATTTATAATTTACATATAATTATACAACCATGGAAGAGGTAGTAATATCACTATCGATGATGCAGTGTTACTAGATCCACTACTGGATCTAGAAGTGAGTCTGCAAATCTGAGATGGAACTAAAAAGTTTGATCATGTTAAATAAACAGAATGAATGAAGAGAATGAAGCAGTTACCTGAGGCTCTAAATGCCTGCACTATGAAGAGGGCAGCAGTAGTATCCCACTGTTAGTATCTTCTAGTTATTGAGAATAGTGTTATGAATCTCTCAGCCTGCCCTGCAAATTCTAAACTACTCTCCTGCTCTCATCTGCCATCTCATGACCAATGCTGAATGTTTCATATACTTGAAACTCTGGAATGAATTCCATCTTGTTGTTTGATTTTACTTTAACGGTTTTAACAGTATTAAAGAAAAAGCTTTGTCTGATATTCAACATTGTATTGGTAGAAGAACATTTTTGGAAGCTGACTGCCCTTCATTCCAAAACTTCCAAGGTCCTCCTTTATTGAGGAGTACAGGTAGTCCTCACAAGAGTTTGTTGGGTGACCATTCAAAGTTACAATGCCCCACAAAAAAAAGTGACTTTCACACTTACAACCATTGCAGCATCCCCATGGTCACATGATCAAAATTCGGATGCGTGGCAACAGGTTCATATTTAACATGGTTGCACTGTCTTGAGGTCATGTGAACAGTTTTTGTGATCTTCTGACAAGCAAAGTCAATGGGGAAGCCAGATTCAATCTACAACCATGTCACTAATTTAACAACTGTAATGATTCACTCAACAACTGTGGCAAGAAAGGTTGTAAAATGGGAGAAAACTCACTTAACAAATGTTTCACATAGCAACATAAATTTTGGACTCAATTGTGGTCATAATTTGAGGACTACCTGTAACCCCTCCGCATTTGGTTGGATATCTAAAGGGCGTCAGGACTTCATAAAGGAATGAGAGTTATGAAAGCTAGTCTCCAAATGCTACCTTCTACTGTGTTTCCCTGAAAATAAGACCTTGTCTTATATTTTCTTGAACTCCAAAATAAGCGCTTGGCCTTATTTTTGGGGAGGTCTTATTATTTTGGGGCGTGTGGCTCCTCTTGCTGTCTTAACTGATTTCCAGCTCTGCATTTAAATATTTTCGGGGAGGGCTTATTTTCAGGGTGAGGCTTATTTTAGCACATGCACTCAAAAACCCGATTGGGCTTATTATCAAGGGATGTCTTATTTTCAAGGAAACAGGGTACTAGTATGAGATTATCTGTCAGTTGACTTCTCCTTCCATAAAAGTAATCCAGGAAGAAAAAGTTCTTGAAACTAATTATCCTTTTTTTCATAGATGGAGTAGTAAACATGAGAAAATTAGTATTTTCTAAATACTAATAGATACATGTGAAAATACTGATTCTGGGAAAGGATCATTCTCGATAATTCTATAATGTTCCATTCTTCCTCTGAATACCACCAATCCAGTTTGGGATTGGAACATCCCAGAATTTAAAATGGCAAGTTTTGCACATTCTTAGAGTCACTTTAATAACAGAAATTGCAGTGTTTGCACCATTTTAAGATCCCCAATATAGTAAGAGAATCAAGAAGACAGGAAAGGAAACAGCACAGAAATCTGTTAGATAATAACCAGCTTAAAGTTGAAGAAAAAGAATATCTAGAATAAAAGTGGTTCTGTTTAACAAAGCTAATTATTCACAGAATAGAATGTTTAAAAGCTATTATTAAATAATTCTAATAATGTTCATGAATAAATATTAAAAAGGGCATTTAGGCCATATATCACTTGAAAAAGACCTGATAAAGATAAAGAAGGGAAAATTAGTTTTGAAAAGATAACTTCAGTGTACATGCTAATGTATACCTGAGCAATGAATCAGAACTGGTTCAAGTCACATCTAACAGCAGCTCAATTTACTGCTCATAGATAAAATGCTTATATTTGTAAAAGCAAATTTAAGAGCAAACATACATGCCATACCTTAAAATAATGATACAATTTGTTATGTAAACTGCATTCAAGGCGAACTTTTACATGACTGACATTCCTAGTTTCTGCCTGAAAAAAATACATAACCAATAGTTTTATAAAATATTTCAAGAAATTGAAATCTAGAGGAAAATAAGGAGAAACCAATAATATCTAAGTAGAACAAAAGGTTGTGTCAAAGTACAGAGAAGTACTTTCTTCTGTATTAAAATCTTGGGCTTCTTAACAAAAACGAGAAATTTGGGTCTAATTACTGGACCCAAGGCTGCTGATCATAGAAGCCTTCCATTATGTACGTCAGACATCTTAAGAAGATACAAATGGCATGTATGCTTTGTAATTTATGTTATTGGTGTTAAAATAATAAGTAACCACTTGAAAAAGTATTTATAATTTTGTAAAATCAGATTGTCAGAGGTGCTTATTAAAGTGTTTGCATCCAAAATATAAATATTAAAACACAATATAAAATTTAATAAATTTAAATAGCATTGTGGCTCATTCTATTTCATTCAAAGTTTTAAATTTCCACAAGGGGGAGCTATAAGATCTTATTTAAATTCTTTCTATAAGCACCACCTTTTGTGGAAATATTAATATTTAAGGTCCAAATTTGTGTTTATTATCAGCCTTGTTAAAATACACTGCAGGAGAACCAGCAAGACCTACACTTATACTTACACTGAAAGAATATTTAATAAATCAGTATATTGACTAACAGCATAACAACTGAAACAATCAGTGCATCTTTTAATAAACTAGGATCTGTTTATGTTGTCATGGTATAGAGTAAGCAGCCTTGCTATATTTAAGGCTGGTAAACGTCTGTTACCACATTTAATTTAGCAAACCTGTTCCCCTTGCTTCTGCTACATCACGCAGAGCCAGTGATCGAGTTTGCATGATTTTTTTCTATTTAAAATAAGATCTAGACTTATTATCGTCCCTTTTCTATGTTTACTAAGAGTATATGAAAGTGTATCTTGCCCTTTAAAAACATATTTATCCATAAAACAGTCAATAAAACACTTTTTTTTCTCATTAAGCTAGAACTTAAAAAGAAAGTTCGCATAGCATTCCATAGTTCTAGCTCCATTTAAAGATTTTCCTGTTTGCAAAGTGGGAAGCCCAGCCCTTAGCATGCAAATCACACCCTTTAGTTATATTAAATCAAATATTTGTGTTCTACAGACTTTACTGCATTTTTATTCTGCCCAAAGTTTCTAAAGACAATGAGACACAAACAGAAAAAGTTTATGATAGAAAAAAAAATCTCGGAAAGCACACTGATTTGTGTGCTGAAATTCACATTCCTGCTTTTTCTGCTCTAAAGTGGTCAGTCAGTATGCTAATTCAATTAATTCAGTTCCGGATAACAATCTATTATAAAATGGCCAATCACTACTGATCAATTAATAGTACTTCAGTAGACATATGCTACAAAGAAAGATCCATATTTCTTTCCAAGCTGAGGCTCACACTTAGCTTTTCAAATACAAACCACAAAACAATACTCTAAAACAGTGTTTTCAATCTTAGCAACTTTAAGATGTGTGGACTTCAATTCCCAGAATTCCCCAGACAACATGGCAGTTGAAGTCCACACATCTTAAAGTTGCCAAGATTGAGAAACATTGGTCCAAAAATATCGTTTAAATTATTAAACAAATTAAATATTATTTGCATTTAAACTTAATTAAAATTAAATATGTGATTTCACCAAGTTCTGAATTTAATTATTTCTCTACATCTGTCACATTACATATTGAAATCCTTAATGTTTCTTTGTAAGCAAGTTGAAAAGACTTTTAAAAATCTCATTAAGAGATTCGCTCTCTGACAGTATCTTATTTAAGAGTTATGTAACAAGCAGGTTTGTATGTCAGAAATTTTGCCTACTTAAATTAGTTGGTGAAAGTGAATGAGAATTATGTCAAAGCATGGATGCATGAGAAAGCAAAACAGTTGGCTTTATTTTTAGAGCAAAAACCTCAGCACAACGGAAACACTTGTCTGCAAAACCACAGCCTTTAGTTATCAGTTATTTCATCAATAGGTTTATTTTTTCCCACCACTTACAAACTCATTATTAGAATCTTCAATTGTCAATATGTTACCCATTCTCAATTTCCAGGTGACATTTAAAACTCCAGTTAATACTGTACTTAATAATAAACAGGACATTAAGAGTAATAGATTTTTTAAAAAAGAAAACAGTACCAGTGTTTGTGAAATCTGAAGACTATTGATATGTGGAAGCAACAAATAAGTGCTTGCTAACTCCTGTCTAGAATCTTCTGAAATGGCTTCTGAAGTTCCGGTTCCAAATACCTAGTGCAAAATGGCATGTTATATTAAGTATTTCCAACAATAAATGTAATAAAGAACTGCAATCTTTTACAAACATTTTTATATCATGCTATTTTTACAATAAATAAGATGTTGCTGTAGTAAAACAGCAAAAAAGTGTCCCAAAGTAGAGAAGCAACAACTTTTCTGAACTCTCACAGTAGCAGCACAGGCCTGGTAATTTAGGTAAAAGGCTCTTTTGGTGTACTGTACTCCATTTTTTATTTTCCTAAGCTACTATAATTATTTTTATTATTATTATTATTATTATTTTCTTTCTCTCCCTCTTGTGGGGAGAATAAGAAGAAGAATTAGGTATGTTCATTGCTTATTTATAAAAAATAATGAAGGTGGGATAATAATAAATTCATGCCAGATCCAAATTCATGCTAGATCCTTGAATGCCTCAACTCTAAATATTGCTAAATTCATCCCTACTAAACATAAAACATGTTTTCTGGAGGGGGGGGAACCAGGTCTGGCCAGCATGAATATGTTCAAAACCTGATATATTAAGGGTTTATTTTTTTAGCACATTGATTACAAATGACTCTGGTTAAGAAAGACTTCCCTATCTCTGTCCTGTACTTAGGACTGCTTATTACTAAAAATTGAGAATGGCATTATCCTTCCCTGAAGGCAATGAAGCTGTACAACGTTTCGGGAACTGCTAAAAACAGGCTGTATATTAAAAAAAAAAAACACTTAGCTTCAATGGTTCCTGAAAGAATTGTGCGGCTTCAATGCTTTGTTGGCTTAGGAAGGACTGCACCATCTGCCACTGATATTTTTAGTGATGGGCAGCCTGTTTTTATCTAGGGGTTGTCCTTAAGTCAGAGGTTCTTACCCTGGGGACTGCCTATATAAATAGGGTATCACTTCTTCCCACAATTTTATATCAGAATCGTGATACACATGACCCCACAAATTAAAGATGAACATATATTTGAATAAACTTAGTAAAAATACATTTTAGTTTGTAAGACGGATTCCTGAAAAAAAGAAAAAGGAAAAAAGCAGTTTGAAAGACAGGTAAGATTTCAACTGTTGGTACCGAGATAAATAGGATGTCCTATTTAAAAATAAATGTAGTCCATTTTTAAAAGAGCTTCTTCCCTAGGATTAACAACAACAACAACAAAAACAACCTCAAGAAAGGTTGAAAGGAATGCAATATAAATGGACAGAAAATGTTTCTGCATGCCAGTATGGTTATTATCCTTTTTAAAATCGGGATGAAAATAAAATTATAGCTTTCTCCTCTGTCACAGAGTTGCTTTGTTTCTTTCTTTAAGTGTCTAAAAAGAACACTTAAAGAAAAAAAAATAAAATGAAGGAAATTTTCATACGGTATATAAGCATATGACTACAAATAGGGTTCTTGAAAGGAAGAAGCTACAGGTGTTCCTTAGCTTATGACCACAACTGGGACTGAGCTTGCCTTAAGTCAGTGTGGTCATAAAATGAATGTGATCTGACCGCATTAACGTACGACAGCAATTCCAGCACTCTGCATTGTTGTTGTTAACAGAGAATCACATATCATTCAGGGAAAACCCACCTCAATCCAAGCCATTCCAGGTTTGGCCCCTCCCAACAGCTATAACAGGGCTCGCAAACAAACTGCCTCTAACTACCCCCCCACACCTATCTCCTCCCCCCAAATCTCTACCCTTTTGGCTGCCCTGCAGGCAGTCCCAAAACTACAGAGCTGCAGGGCTGCTTACAGTGTCCCAGGAAGCCCTAGATATCCCAGCAACCATTCATTCACCCAGCTGCCTTCTCTTCCAGTTTTCCAGACTCTCACCTTTTACATTCAGCTCCCATGGCCAAAGCAGAAGCACCTCCCTATCTTTGCGGTCTTCTTTTTTAATCCAGCTTCTCCCGCAAACGTTTCCCACATCTAAAGCGGCTGGCCTAGCAGTGCCAGCAAACTTCAGCTATCTTGTCTCCCAGTTCCATGCACCGACCTTTAACTTTTTGCTGTCTTCTTTTCAGACACAACTTCTCCAGTTTCTGTCTTCAGAAATCTGTTTTCTCCAGAATGACTTGTTCCAAAGATAGCACAGCTTTCCAAAAGCTACGATATCTTTGGAAATCTGTGCTGTCTTTCCAAAGGCACTCTGAAGACAGCTCAAGTTTACAAAGAGAGCCCTGTCTTCAGAAAGAAGGAAAAACAGTAGGAAAGTGGGAGACATATGCCAGAGAAGCGGGTTCAAAGAGGCAGTTCTTACCTAAGTTCCATGCTAGTATAAAATCTAGGGCTGTAACGAAGGCATCATATTCTCAGATGACATGATGCTTTGGTCTCCACTATAGTCAAAAGTAATAAGTAGTAATAAATAAGGGGACATGGTGGCTCAGTGGCTAAGATGCCGAGCTTGTCGATTGAAAAGTTGGCAGTTCAACAGTTCAAATCCCTAGTGTCGCATAATGAGGTGAGCTCCCGTTACTTGTTCCAGCTTCTGCCGACCTAGCAGTTCAAAAGCATGTAAAAAATGCAAGTAGAAAAATAGGAACCACCTTTGGTGGGAAGGTAATAGCATTCCATGTGCCTTTGGCGTTTAGTCATGCTGACATCATGACGAGGAGAGGATACCTTTAAATGTCAACCTCTTACACAGCATGTAATGTTCTGCAAATTGTATTTGTTTGGACTGTACATCTTTGACAGCTTTTGGTTGTTGGTCCATTACACCAGGGGTCACCAACCTTTCAAAACTCAGGGACCACTAAATCCGTAATTTTAAATTCCATGGACCACTAATATGATCTGTCTAATGACCGGCTAGGTGGTCATGTGACTGGGTGGGCGTGGCCAAATTGATGTCACTCACGTTGAGTGGCATCTTGCCAGTCTCTATTCGCTACTCCTCGCCTGCCCGCCCAGGCTCTTTACGGCCCCAACAGGAAGCAGTTGCTGGAACTAAGCAGCCACCACGAGAAAGAGTTGGCAAAATAGCTCAGTTCAAATTGGATCTGGCCAAGAAGGAGGCTCAGCAGAAGCACCTCACTGAGGACTAGGAGCATAGGCTTTCCAAGCAGAGGGAAGACCTGTGGAAGTGCAAGGCCAGGCACCGGCGCCTGGAGGCTCAGCGGGCTGAGATGGTCAGCCAGTTCCAGGCCATGACGCAGTCCCACTGGAACAAGGCCCTCTGGCTCTTCACACCAGCAGTGCTCCCCTCCAGCCTTCACCCAAAGCCCCCCACCAGGAGGCTGAAGCAGACCCCAATTTGGAATTTCCGCACTCCCCTCTGACCCGCACAAAAAGACCCCGAAGGGGGAGACTCTCTGCAGCAACACAAATGTTCATTGCACATATCCGGCCCAGGGGCTGTAGTTTGAGGACCCCTGATTTAGTGCAATATAAAAAATGCAAATAATTTTTCTGGGAACCACCAAAATTTTCTCACGGACCACCAGTTGGTCACTGCTGCATTACACCATAACTTGAAATCAAGTATGTTCTGTATCTCAAACTGGTAAATTAATAATTACCTGATATGAAAATATTCCATGAGATGAGGTATTTATAAATAATGAACTTTCAAAACTGCCTTCTTCTACTGGAAGAAAAAGTATTCTGAAATAAATTTTTCCCATTGCTGGAATCACCTACAAGTAAAATAAAAAGCATCTGATGATCAATATATTAAATTGTCATTAAATTATTACAGACTTATAAATTACAAAGAGACAGCTGTTACTTCTTTCCTCTACTATGATAAAACTAGCCAAGATACACTCATTTGCACATCACCAAATCTAGAACCAACTCCCAGAAGTATTACACTGTCCTTCTATAACCCATAGGAAAATTATTGTCTTCCAAGTGCCATAAAGAGCCATGGTGGCGCAGTTGTTAGAATGCAGTATGGCAGGCTAACTCTTGCCGACTGTCAGCAGTTTGATCCTGATGGGCTCAAGATTGACTCAGTCTTCCATCCTTCTGATATCAGTAAAATGAGATTGTTGGGGACAATATGCTGACTTTGTAAACCACTTAGAGAGGGCTATAAAACATTGTATATAAGTCTAAGTGCTATTGCTATAATAGTGGTGTTCTATTATCTGGGCTTCAATATGCTACAGTTTGTATTAATCATGCTTTGATAAACCAGTATAGCTAGGTTACCCATAACACTAAGCTATAAATCATTTCTATGAATAACAGTGGCCAGGTTTACACACATAGCTAAGCCAATGCTTAGATTATGGCTAAGGATTGGGGCACAAATTCAGCCACTAGCTATTCTCACATACAGCTATTAATCATTGACATAATGCCATTTCATAATGGATACATTCACACATTACTCCAGGCTAAAAATTGGTGATAGTACACCTGAATACAAAATCCATTTTAAAGGGATTTAAACGGATTTCATGTGGCATTAAATAGCAGTGATTAGTATCACATTACATATCCTCTTCTCATTCCTCTTGGCTTGTTCCTACATTATAATTGTAAGTCACACTTGTAAGGTCTGGATGAAATGGAAAACTACGATCTGTCACAAATCAGTATAACTACAACTAGAACGAACTAGAGATTACAATTAACAGAGAATTAACAGAAGACGAAGACTCAGTTCCAATTTACAAATATAGAATGAAGCAAAATATTTTAACATTGGACATATTGAAGGATATATTTGAACAATGGTCTGAGAAGTTGATTTTAAGAGTGACAGCCTCAACAAAGAGACTGTGTTTAAACGATGCTATGGAAGAGGAACAAATATTAGCTGACTTGATTTAGAGTGATTTGGTTTATGGTTTATGGTTTATTTGATTTATATACCGCCCTTCTCCCCGAGCGGACTCAGGGCGGTGAACAGGCAGAGATAAAAAACATAAATACAGAATTTAAAACCGAATTAAAACCAAATTAAACAATTGCCCAACCATTCAAACCCATTTTTTAAAAAATATATAAATCCCAGATCTAAAAATTTGGATTATACAATTTAAAATTTTCTTATAAAAAGGGGAGATACTTAAAGGTGGATTTAAAAATGACATGGAAAAAGATGTTACACAAGTCCGATTGATGTATTAATAATTAAAAGAGGTGTATAAAGCTTTGATTAAGGTTAAAAGAGATTCATTGCTATCTCTAGTAACCCTTAATAGACTTTTGCTGATCAGGACTGAAACAATGCGGCTATAAGGATTTGTTTATCGATAAGAGATGGGATATGGGAAGAAGATATCATTTGTTTTATTTTAAGAATAGGTGATAAACTACTGAAATTATTTATACTTTTGATGAAAAGGAAAGTCCCTCTTTCTCTCTTTCTCTTTCTCTCTCTCTCTCTCACACACACAAAGATGACATTTTAACATTAAGGATGTGATGCGAAAACCTCTATGGAAATAAGTTCGCATTTCCATATACTTGTTTTATGTTGACTGATGCCCTTCAACAGCAACTGAACCTGCAACATAACAAATCACCCTTGAAATCAGGTCAACTTTAGAGTAATTTGTGACAAGATGTCAATAGCGAGGAAGCACTGTAGGAAAAAAATAATAAGATGCCTAAATGTTCATACTGATCATGAATGCAAACCGTAGAAATGGTGGTGGACTTTAGGAGAAACCCTTCCATACTACCACCTCTTACAACACTAATCAACACAGTATCAACAGTAGAGACCTTCAAATTTCTAGCATATCTCAAGGCCTAAAATGGACGCCTAACATCAAAAATGTCATCAACAAAGCACAACAAAGAATGTTCATTCTGCACCAACTCAGAAAGCTCAAACTGCCCAAGGAGCTGCCGATACAGTTCTACAGAGAAATTATTGAGTCTGTCATCTGCACCTCTATAACTGTTTGGTTTGGTTCTGCAACCCAACAAGACAGACACGGACTTCAGAGGATAATTAGAACTGCAGAAAAAACAATTACTACCAACCTGACTTCCATTGAGGACCTGTATACTGCACAAGTCAAAAAGAGGGCTGTGAAAATATTTACAGACCCCTCGCATCCTGGACATAAACTGTTTCAACTCCTACCCTCAAAACAACGCTATAAAGCACTGCACACCAAAACAACTAGACACAAGAACAGTTTTTTCCTGAACGCCATCACTCTGCTAAACAAATAATTCCCTCAACACTGTCAAACTAGTTACTAAGTCCGCATTGCTATTACTCTTCTCATCGTTCCTATCACCCATCTCCTCCCACTTATGATTGTTATAACTGTAACCTTGTTGCTGGTATCCTTAAGATTTATATTGACTGTTTCCTAATATGATTTGATTGCTTATTTGTTCCCTATGACTACCATTAAGTGTTGTACCTTATGATTCTTGATGAAGGTATCTTTTCTTTTATGTACACTAAGAGCGTATGCACCAAGACTAATTCCTTGTGTGTCCAATCACACTTGGCCAATAAAGAATTCTATTCTATTCTATTCACTCCTTATACTTTGAGAGGAAGTTCCAGATTAGTTTGGCTTCAAAAAAAGCATGATAAATTGCAAAATAAATTTTAAGTTTTACAAAAAGGAAGGGGGAAACTTGTGGTATGTCCCCGCAAATGAGACAGAACCCAGTAACCTTTATTTTTTAAAGGATGTGACTTAATCATGCAAAATTATAAATATACTTCTTGGTTATCTTGGTATCCTTTAACAGGTTTTAAATCAGAAATATTTCAGTTCTTTCACAGAGGAGTGTGTCTATTTATTAATACAAACAGAGCCAAAGCCACAATGTTCTGTCTTAAGACTGAGTCAGTATTTTAACCACCAGAGCCTCAAATGGCCTTCAAGGCAAGGGTTTCTAGGGAAGTGATATCCTTGCACATACAGCACCACATAAAAGAAGAGTTAGTACTTCAGCTTTTAATAATGTGGTTGTTTGCACACATAGGTATCCTGGCTACGACTTGTGTTATTGTGTTAGAAACTTTTTGTACTTGCAGTTTGAGTGCAGTTTGGGGATTGAAATTTTCAGGAGACATAAAATTCAGACTGATTTCACGTGTTTCAGTATGATAAAATAGCACTAATGCATAAAGACTTCATTGTGCAGGTAATCCTCGATTTACGATTGTTTGACAAAGTTACAATGGCCTCAGAAAAAGTGACTTATGACCTAAAGTTGACTTACAACCGTTGCACTACTCCCACAGTCATGTGATTGCAATTTGGGTACTTGGCAACTGGCTTGAATTTATGATTATGCATTTTCTATTAAATGACTGGTATTCTAAAATTCCAGAAAAGTGATTGAATTATTGTGATATAACAATTATTGTTAGAAGTCACTGGACCAAAGTTTCTCTTATAAATGGACTATATTGAATGCTTTATTAACATTTTTGTATGTTGTATGCAAACATATATTAGTAAAATATAAAAGAATATTTAAATATTATGTACACTTCATAAAACATTTTATTTGCAACTCTGCATTTTACAAGCAATGTTTCTTCTCTTTTGCAAGTATTTGCTTCAGACAAAATGATAGAAATGATAGGATGATTCCAAATGATAATGAGATAATGAGAAAAGAGGATTTTTTTTCTACCAAGCTCTATTTTTTTCTACCAAGGAATGAAAAAAAAAAATGGCTTCGATGCATTCCCTCTTCCAATTTAATATTGTAAGTCACCCAGAGGTAAGGTGGTGGTGAATAAGTTTAATAAATAAAATAAAATTTAATAAATAAAATATGACAACAGCAAGTTAATGTGACCATCTTTTTCGATATAATGGATGTAACTTCATTTGTTAATTATAAATGGATTGCGTGCTTACAAACATAAGCACTTCCATTTTGGCAAAAACTTGCATGCTACTGCAACATAATTTTCAAAAATACATTAAAATACTCACTCTGCTATGAGCAGGGGACACATGAAAATGCCTAGTCGTTGTAAACACTGAATTCACTAGAATGTCTCTATCCTTATTAGTGTTGTAAGCATAGAGCATTTTAGCTTTGGGCAGCCCCAGTAACCTATGGAAACAAGAAAAGGTAAAATAGGAAGGCAGTGCTAAAACGATAGATCTTTCTTTTTGCTCCAACTCAGTTTCAACGCTACAGAATTATATTCCACAAAAATAACATTATTTTCAACATGATTTGAAAAAAGATAATTTTGCAATAACTGAAGACATAGTATCAATGCCATGGTTTACAATGACACAAATTCTTCTTTCCTAGTATTGTGGCTCTCTCAATATTTGTTGATTTCACTGTATTATTATTATTATTTATTGGATTTATATGCCGCCCTGTCTCCAAGGGACTCAGGGCGGCTCACATCAAACGAAACAATCCCAATAAACACAATTTAAAACAGACTAAAACAGACTAAAAACCAATTTAAAACAGTAAACCCCATCAGTCCTGGCTAGGGTGTTTAAACAGCCAGGTCTTAAGCTCATGGCGGAATGTACGAAGGTCGGGGGACAACTGAAGACCCGCAGGAAGTTGATTCCAAAGGGTGGGCACGGCCACGGAGAAGGCTCTACTCCTGGGGGTCGCCAGCCGACATTGTCTAGCTGACAGCACCCTGAGTTGGTCCTCTCTGTGGGAACGCACCGGGCAATGGGAAGTCGATGCTGGTTGCAGATGGTCCGACAGATTATTTATACACACACACACACACACACACACACACACACACACACACATATATATATATACCGCTCTACTCCCAGGGGACTCAGGGCCGTGTACAGTCAAATGATAAAATACATATAATACAAATATTTTAAAGATTGATTAAAATACAATTAAATAATTTGGTCTTGAACCTGGGCCTAACCATGAAGGGCTTTATAGGTTAACACCAGCACCTTGAATCTCACCCAGAGGGCAACCGGCAACCAATGCAAGTTGCGCAGGAGAGGTGTAACACGGGAGTATCAGGATCCTCTCATTACAACCTGCATGGCCGCATTCTGCATCAGTTGAAGCCTCCGAGTGGTCTTCAATGGCAGCCCCAAGTAGAGAGCATTGCAGTAGTCAATCCAAATATTGTTTTCATTTGCTTTTCAAAGCAGAATCAAACCAGAAGAGTATTGCTTGAATATGCTGAATTGGGTTTTAGGATAAGGATAAACTATGGCTGAAATTAGCAGAGACTCAATATAGTAACAATACATGAGCCTTGCCTTGATCACATCATAACAAACCATGGTTTCATATAACACTACATCTATGATATAAGTAGGTAAACAATCTAGATTATAAAGTAAGTTAATACAACTGTTTTACATATTCCTCTTAAGAACTGTAATTATTATAAAAGTTAGCTAATGGGCTGCTTCTTTCATAATTTAAAAAAATATTTGGTATCTGTCCATTATTTACTTTTCATAATCACCCTGAAAGTATTGATGCATCTTATATAATAATTGTAATGAGAAATGAAATGAGACAAAAGGCTCTTTTCTTGAAAATATTATTTTGGTATTATATATTATTTTGCCTTTATTCTGAAAAAGTGCAAAATACTCACTGCATTCCAAAATGGAGAATAGAAGGATGAAAATGAAGAATCTTTCCATCAGGCATTTTTGCAGAAAACCTGAAAAAGAATGTAGCCAATAGAATCTTATTAGATAAGAGAATATATACGGTAAATACTCCTTCAATTAAATGTGTGGCATGCCAATTAGTGCTTTGTTTATTTGGTAATTCCATTTCTGTATTTCTAAACTATATAAAATTCGGGATATTGGGATACTAAATTTCAGAATATTCCATCCAAATGTAATAAAACTTTTCAACAATTCAGTTACATGTAAACTATTCTGTAATGGCTAATTTAAAAGTGGTTGAGAATATGAAGGACACATAAGTAACTGCCATACCATCATTCAAAAGTCAATTTTGTCATTATTCTTATGCAATTGACGCTTGCTAGTTCAACCATTGGTGGTGGTGGTGGGTGCTAAACAGGTTTACTCCAATCAGTCCACAGTCAACATTATTGCATCTGTAGTTTAATATTACAACCTATAGGGCCACAGAGTGAAAAATTCCTAGAAATTGGGAAACAAATCTGACACTGTTTGGACAAAATGCACTAGCATTTATACACTTTTTCATTGGTAGTCCCAACATATTGTGCTTTGCAATAATTAAGGCAGGAAGTAACAATAGCATGGATAACTATCACCAAATCTAAGTTTCTCAAAAAAGACTGGATCTGGTAGACCAGAAATGTTATCTCCTGCAGACACAGTGAAAACCAAGGAGTACTTCTCCATTATGTAATTTACTCTTTTATAACTTATCAAGACCAGTTTCCGATGCAATAGTAGTATCTCAATTACTTATCCAAATTTCAGTTTTTTTCTACCTTATCTAGTTCATCATCAAATGTAGGAAATATTCAGAAGCATCACTTTCTTCCATATGGAATGCAGAGCTACACATCTGATTGTTACTGCATATTTATAGTATGCAAATCTCTAACTTATGTCCTCCTGGTGATTTTATTTAGATATTAAATAGCATTGAAACAGGATTGAATGTTGTAAAAAATTTAGATACTGAAAGGGCATCATCCAGCAGCACTATCTTCTAGATCAGGGGTGTCAAGCTGGATTTCTTCAAGGGTGGTATCAGCATTGTAGTTGTTCTCCGCAGGCCAGGCTGGGGGGGGATGGGATGGACGCCTCCTGCAGTACCCTTCTGGCCAAAACGGGACACAGGGGTGCGTGTGGGCCCCCCCATAGCCCATTTTCCCTGGCAGAGGTACCACATGCCAGTCCTTTGCTATTTCCAAGCCAGCCCCACAGGCCAAATCTAAGCACCCAGTGGGCCAAATCCAGCCCACGGGCCTTGAGTTTGACACTCCTGTTCTATACATAATCTCACTCTCAGAACCAAAATAATACCATCTTTTTCTGGACATTCTTTTTTAAATTGTGTATATTTCAATACTTCTTTGTTGGCCTCAACAAGGTAATGTAGTATGTAACAATCTGTCCCTAACAAAGACAAAGTACATGCATGATCTGCCTGTTGCTAAAGTCCCAAAGCCTCTGCTCCAATGGGGGGAATCACTGAACTATACTGACTTTCAGCCTCCCAACTTGGTACAAAGCAAAAAGACATTTCAGGTTCATCATCAAGATAGTAGAGGTTCAAGAGAGTAAGCAGGGCTCATCAGTTTCTAGTGTAGCTCAGCCATTCTGCAGTGTCAGCACAGTATTCCATTATTTACTTCTCTACATCTCTCAAAAAGTGACTCTTTTGAAAGTTTATTTCAAAATTATTTTTGAAATATCTTATTTTTATCTTCACATGAGAAAACTTGCCCAACTCTCAGAAGCTTCTATTTCAAATAAAGAATAATTTTTAATTGCACATAGCTTATCCAAAAATTTACACTGAAGTCAGGACCTAGTTTTAATCACAATGCCGAAGGCAGCACATGTTACCAAGTTTCTTAGTTTTCTTCCATGTATTCATTTACATAATATCTATTCCCCACAGCTTTCTACACACCTTTGAATCAATTTTTGTTCATGAATCAGCTTCTAAGAACAGAAGCCTACAGCTATATTAATTTCAATGTATGCAATCAGCAGCACAACTTTATTACAATTTTAATCATATAAACACATAGTACTGGTGCAGACAGCATGTTTCAAAGTCAGATATAACATAAAAATTCAGCTTAAGATAACTGCTCTTATATTTGTAATCTGTTTTGTTGTTGGTGTTGCCATATAACCTCGCCCATATTAACCGAATTGGTCTAAAACTTTAATTCTTCTGATCTTGTATTTCACAATACTTAGACCGACACATCCAATTGTTACACATATATCTGCTTTTACAGTGACCTGTACGGCTAGATAAGAATATGAGCAGTGAAACTGAATGTTTTCCTTGCAAAACAGGCAACCATTTCATTTGCTGTCTTCAACACTGCTTGTAATCACCCCCAAGGCCTGCTATGCTGCCTCACTATGGTAGGGTGAGGGGTGTTGCTGAGTGGAGCGAATAAAAAGCACTGGGGGTGTACGTATTTCCAACAGAATTATCCAAGGCATGAAGCTCATCCAGCTGCCCAGCTATAGAAAACTATAGCGATGACTTTGTGTTCTGTCCCCGTCTCACACACACACACATTCACACCCTCAAACAGTCAGCCGTGGGTTAAAGAATAGCTCAAACAAACAATGTTCATTATCAGGTACCTGGCAGCAGCACGAGAACCGACTGCCAAGTGCTTTACTACAAGAAGGAGGGGTTGTGCCTCCACCAGATAACATACAGAAATACACACCAATTTGGAAACAGTCCAGCTCAAAAGCCTTCAACAGATTTAGGCGTTGCACAAAGTGACTTCCAGAAATTAGCTTTGTCCGTCACAGAGTTTGAATGGCCACCACACTCCCTTTTATAGCCTGTGGGGTGTGGTCCAGTGACTCAGCTTAATCCCTGGCACGCCTCCTCATCTGCTCCGAACGTTTATCTCGCCGACGCTGGCGTGGATCCAGCCATGACTTATCACCCTCGTTCTCATTCTGATCGGAGACCCCTGGCTCTTGGCCAATCTCCTCTCCTTCGACAGACACCTGAGGAATTGCCAGAGAGGAGGGGCCTGGAGAGGGAGGCCTGGCCAGCTCCTCTCCTTCATGTTCGGAGTCTTCTTCCTCCGATATGATGGGTTCGGGGGTCGGAGCCACAACACTTTGAAGTAACAATGTGATACAGCAAAACATGAATTAACTCTAGGAAGGAAAGAAAGTGATACTCAGAAATCTGAAGAAATAATGCCTTGATTCTGGATCAAGAAAGGGAAAATGCTGCAGGCTTTCAAGATTCTGTTACTATAACAACAAAGCAGAGTTCCAATACTTCTTGTCCATTTCCTGATCTGGCCTACTTGGAAGGCTGACACCAACTAAAAGAAGCAGATATCTATATTACGTTGCAATGTTATATGATGATGTGTGAGATATAGTGATAAAGACCATTTTATTGACAATGGCAAAGGCATAATTTTATATTTGTCAGGAAAAACACAATGGTAAAACTACATGGGTAGACAAGATAAAACTATTGACAGTATAATTTTGGACAACGAGCCTTTCAGGTCAGATGGCACTAGGCATGCTACTAAAAAAGAGCTGAGAATTTCTCAGAATTGTTTATGGTGTAGCTTTCCAGATAGCAACTTACAAGAGAATAAAATCTGAAGTTGTAAAAATAGAAGTACTGTAGGAACATGGAATGTGAACTGCATAAAGACAGGAAAGGTCACAGTGAAAGACAAAATGAATTTACTACACTCTGACATCTTTGCATCAGAGAATTGAAATGGCCTGGAATGGGATACTTAGAAGATCATACTGCTTACTACTCAAAAGATAATAAGCAAAGAAGTGATTGCACTGTTTTTAAAGTTATAAAAGATAAAGCAAAGACAATATTTGGGTACACTGTAATAAATGACAGAATAAACTCACTTAGTTTTTTTAGACAACCAGTTGATATGACAGGCTGAGCATGTTTATGCTCTAATCACTATTGCAGAAGAAGAGGCTGACAAGGTTTATGGTCAAGTTCAACGTGAAATTGACAGAACATGCAAGTAAGATGTGCTGCTTGTGCTTGGGGACTTGAATGCCAGTGATGAAAACAGCAAGGCAAGAATGTTATTGGACTGTATGTACAGCAAACAAATGAAAACAGGAAAACAATTTATCAGTTTTTGCCAATTCAATGATGTCTCTGTTGCTAACAGTCTTCAAACAACAAAAATGACACGTACACACATAGATATCATCACATAATACACAAAGAAATCAGATAGACTATATTACTACTAAAAGGAGAGAGAAGAATTTAGTTACAACAACAGGGATGTGGCCAGAGGCTGACTGGAATTGACCATGAACTGCTCATATGAAAGTTCTAAGTTAAGGTAAAGTAGAACAAAGCCAACCTTTTTCCACAATGTGATCTTGGACTTGTATGGATTTTATACTTTAGCTTTTTTAATGTTATAAACTGCCCAGAGTCACCGTGTCCATTATATATTATAAATAAATAAATTTTCAACAAACACATCAGGAATTAGAGAGCCAGTGTGGTGTGGTGCTTAAGGCATCATGTTAGAAATGAAAGGAGACCATGAGCTGTAGTCCCACCTTCGGAATCGAGCCAGTTGGGTGACATGGGCAAGTCACTCTTAGTCCTAGGAAAGAGAAACTGCAAACCACTTACAAAAAGCCTTGTGGTGAAAACTGCAGGACTAGTCTAAGCTATTGCCACAAGTCAAAACATGATTCAAAGGCACAAAAAAATGAAATGAGATGAAATAGACAGCCAAACAGGCTCCAATAGAGGCAACTGCAGATCCAGTGATACCCACAGCTGTAACTTTGCCTAACTCTATTTTAACATGATATCCAAACCAAAGTGGGTTAATTCCATTTAGAGAATGAAGTTGAAATGAAATTATAAAATGAACATTCAACCACAACTGGAGTTGTCCTTAAGTCATCAGCTGTCCAGGTCATAAGAAAGGCAGTTGACTCAAGGGGAAAGCCAACACAAGTGTGAGATTATTAGTATCCCAGAATTATGGACAAAGTAAACTTATTATATAAATAAGACAAATATAAATATAAAATCCATTAAAATATACTAACAATATACTTTACACACACACACACATAAACAAAGTAACTGCGGATAGAATTTTAACAGGCTTTTAAAAATAAAATTTCAAGAATACCTTTTATTAGCATGTACATGTTGTAAGGGGTTATTAGCATGAAGCCAGATCTTTGCTCCATTCTCTGACTTTATATACTGAACTTCGTATCTATATGTGGAGCACTTAGGTCAAAAGTCCATGCAATCTGCATTGACATCTTTTATCCCAAAGAAGATTGTATATGCAAATCCAGCTTAACCTTTGTTTGGTAACACAAAGGCTTATGTTTTAATACACAGATGTAGCCCCATGGAATGACCAGGGATAATCTATATCCAAATAGCCATAAATACTCTACAAATAAAAGGGTTACTTTTAAAGAAAAAAAAGAGTTTGGCCCTATTCTATGCACACTGAGGATATCTCTGTTATAAAGAAGGGAAATACAATTAAAGAAGGGAAGAAGGAAATACAATTTGAAGCAATAGGAAGTAAAATGTCATTACACCCGGCCACATTTTTATACATTATATATTAATACAATCCAATTCCTAGTCTTAAATAAACAATGTAAACTAGATTTTGCAATTATATAAAGGATTTGTCAATGTAGGTAACTTGAATAGTTCAAGTCTAATTACAGAGCTGAATGAATATATTGAATATTTTCAAAATAATATTATGTTGCAACTATGGTCTGTTACATAAAATTAGTTTAAGTAAACTGCAGGTTGAAAAGCAATATGGTACTGTCTCAAAATATGTTTATTTTAAAATAGGAGCAAAACTTTCATAAATAGAAAATGTATTCTGGAGTGTAATTGCCATTTGGAGAAATCTATGTAAGTATGCACTCTCTAACTTTATGAAAAACATATACAAACTTACAGTCCCACTAGAATTGAATACAGCTAATGGGCTATCATCACGCAACTAGCCAAACTTCAGAATTTTACCTTTCATTCAGAAAAAATAATACTATAAAATTATTAACCAGTATTTTTCACTATTCTTCTAGGTCAGTGATGGCTAACCTTTTTGCCATCGCATGCCAGGAGCGAGGGGAGCGCAGGGGGGGTTGCGTGTGCAAGTGCCCACACCCATAATTCTATGCGTCCCGCCCCCGTGCATGCGCGTGTGACACACACCCCCCGCTTCTGGTATGCAATGGTCCAGTGGGCCCGGTAGGCCCATTTTTCTCTCTCCCCAGGCTCCAGAGCCTTTCTAGGAGTCTGGGGAGGGCAAAAACGGCCTTCCCCACCATTCCCGGAGGCCCTCTGGGGGCAAGAAATGGCCCGTTTGCCAACTTCTGGTCCTACCTAGAAAGGCTCTGGAGCCTGGGGAGGGAGAAAAGCAGGCCTTTCCCCCCCCCATCCCCAAGGCCCTCTGGAGGCAGGAAACAGCCTGTTTCCCTACTTCTGGTGGGCCCAGAAGGCCCCAAAATCAGCTGGCCAGCGTGCACATGCGCGCCAGAGCTGAGCTCACGTGCCCACCAATATGGCTACGTGTGCCACCTGTGGCACGCGTGCCATAGGTTCGCCATCACGGTTCTAGGTAAAAGCAACACAAAACTTTTTGTCTTTCACAGGAAGTCTTTCATAAGAAGCTTGGTTTAACATACCATGATTGATATGGCCTTACTTGTAAGCAGAATAAGCATGTATAGAGAAGTGAGTAACTATTAGCATTCTTGTGATATTTGTTGTTATACCATACATTTGGCTGATGGGCATGTGTGTATCTACATACATAAGAAAGAGTTTAACAATCCATTAATCCAGGGATGTCAAACTTGATTTTATTGAGGGCTGCATCAGGGTTGTGTTTGACCTCTGGGGCCAGGGTGACCGTGGCCAGCTTGATGTCACTCGTGTTGGGGGCATCTGTGGTGGCCCCAGTGCTCTGCCAGTGAAAATGGGCTCCTGAACTCCATTTTTAGCCACCCCAGCATCCTGCTACCCTCTGCCAGTGAAAACGGAGCTCAGAGGGGCTGTGCGCAGTCCCCCCAAACACCATTTTCATTGGCAGAAGCACTGTGGGCCAGTCCTTCGCTGTTTTCAGGGTAGCCCTGTGGGCCGGATCCAGCCTACAGGCCTTGAGTTTGACACCCCTGCTCTAATCCATCTAATATAAAACCAGTACTTCTATGCAAATAGGTTGTTTTATAAGTTTAAAGTCAACTACATCTTCAACAGAATTTAGATAGATCAAAACTCAAATTAATTTTGAAAGAAATGGATTACAAAGAGTAATCCTTCTGGTCAGAAACTCTTAAGACTACAGGAAAAAGGGTGAGGGAAAACTCTATAAATGGAAACACTGTGACAGAAATCAAACTGCCACCAAAGAACAGTAGTTAATGGCAACAAAACATGTATGTCATGGGTCAAAGAGTTGGTCAAACAGAAGTCTTTCAAATCCATTCTATTGCTACTTGTCTTGAACAGAATTTTGAAAATAGCAAACAGTACAGTATTGTAAAGCATTTCAACACAGTATTATTCAAGATGGCACATACTTTAAAAGTGACACTTGATGTTAATCTTTTCTTGTCTTAGTAGACTAAGCAAGATTTAAAATCCAAAATGAAGTTCTAACCAAGCTGAAAATGTAGTACTGCAATTTTGCAGTCCACAAATGCAACAGAAGGCTGACACTGAAGATTTTATTTAACTGATTTCTTATTTTTGTTTAATTTATTTAAATGTCATTCTGTCTATCAATTCCGATAGGTTCATTTTTATGAACAATCTTTATTACTTCTAAAATTAGAATATGAAATACAACTTTTAATCAAAAAACTACATGCTATATACACTTAGTTTTGTTTTACCAAAACTTCAAATCATACATCTTCCACAAGTGCACAGAGATCTAATCTTGATTAGCTATTTGAACCAAACTTCTCATATACTTGGTTCATGTTAAATATTGCTTAAGAAAATATGTATTTCAAATCATGGCAAAGTATAATTGAAATTATTTCCTTAAATAAGGAAATAAGATAATGTAAAAATTCTTTTTTAACTTTAGGCAGACACCTGAACAATCAATGGTCTTGAAAATAAAAAAATACAAAACAAGTAAAATAAAAAATAGTTGTTATATTCTAATAAACTTAAGGCAGATGACAAAATGCAATACAACTGAATTACAAGAGATTTCAAACATATATAACTGAACCAATATAGATACAATAAACATTAGAAACTATAAAAGATCTCAATTAGCACATATAAAATGAAGAACTTCAGTACAGAATACAGAATGTTAGAGTTCGAAGGGACCTTGGAGGTCTTCTAGTCCAACTCTATACCATTCTGGACAAACGGCTGTCCAATTTCTTCTTAAAAACCTCCAGTGTTGGAGCACCCAAAACGTCTAAAGACAAGACATTCCATGGATTAATTGTTCTCATTATGAGGAAATGTCTCCTTAATTCCAGGTTGGATCTCTCTTTGATAAGTTTCCATCTGTTACTTCTTGTCTTGCCCTCATGTGAAGAATAGGTTGTCCTCCTCCTCTTTGCATTTGTCTATCAAATATTGGAAGACTGCTATCATGTCACCCCTAGTCTTTATCTTCATTAAACTAGACATACCCAGTTCCTGTAACCATTTATCATATGTTTCAGCCTCCAGCCTTACTGTTCTTTTCTGCTCCTTCCAGAGTCAATGCTGATAGAAATTTAGATATGGACTACCTGTCCTTCAGTTGGCTCTGAAATCCCTCAAGATGTAGAAGGCTTGGCTGCCAGGAGGGAAGGCTTCCACAAAGACCCAGTAAAGTTAGTGGGAGATTGGAAGGTTTTTTAAAAATTTAAAATTTGATACAAATTTATCAAATTCACATTTCCAAAATGTATACAGCAACCAGAAAACAATTGCTGTTTGTTCATATTTAAAAATTCTACATCTTATAAATGCATCTACAGTAGGAGAAAATACAGATAATGAATTTGTTATACTAGCAGAAATATGCATGATCCTATATATGGTTTGGTGCTTTCTAAAAAAAAATTAAAATAAAAACTAACTTAATGCAATTTTGGGATATAAAAAATAGATATTGGGAACTAAGAGAAAATAAAATTGACAAATTTGCCCATTTCTAAAGATGGACACATTATTTCAGGGTTTATTTAACAGAAGGGTGGGAAAATATATGGGGAAGGGTCTTTTACATCAAATGATTTATTTAGCAAATAAGGTTATGTCAGCATTTTTTTTAATTCTGCCCTCTCCAATTTGTTTTTGCATTATCAATGAAGACAGTTGGAAAAATAAATAGAGCTGAGGGATTAAAGAAAGACAAAGTTTGAGATCAAATATGAAGGAAGCAAGCATTACAGGTAAAATAAAAAGGACGTTTGGAAATTGTCTTGTCAGCAGATATAGTAATCAAACTTTCCATTTGTTCTTCTAAATATCTACCTATATCGGAATGAAGTCAACAGCAACTGGCAAGTATTTTGAAGGAATATCTTAAACTGAGAAACATCTTCATAAAGTATGGGGTATAATGCAGAGACTGCATGGGGCAACGGATCTAGAGACGGAGAAAACTAAAAATAATATTGAACATCAGAACACCAAATATGGTGCAGCCTTCCACCAGCTAACCAAATGACAGCACAACATTCCCAAAAGAGCTCTGGAAGTCTAATTTTGCTCTTAAAATATACTCTTAAAATACTGAGTGTTCTGGCAGAGCAAGACACATTTTCCCCCTCTTTTTTTTTTTGTCCCAGGTTATTTGGCTAGTGAATTTGTGAAAGCCTGCTTACATTTGTGATAGATCTCTGCTACATACCCTCAACTGCTGCAGTCTGTTCCAGCTCCTTTTTCACGAATCATCTACTGAATCCCTGAGAAGGGTTGTATACCAATAGTTTCTGTTACTATAAAATCATGATGAATACAGGTAGTCCTAGACTTATGGCCACAGTTGTTAAGTTAGTAACACGGTTGTTTAATGAATCTGACTTTGCTTTGCTTGTCACATGACCCTGCACCATCATAAATATGAGCCAGTTGCCAGGCATCCGAATTTTGATTACGTGACCATAGGGATGCTGCAATGGTCATAAGTGTGAAAAATGGTCATAAATCACTTTTTTCAGTGCTGTTGTAACTTCGAACGGTCACTAAATGAACAGTTGTAAGTCAAGGACTATCTGTACTTATTTTTCATGCAGAGGAAGCAAAAGAATGTACTCTCTCACCCTAAAACAACACAGGGTAGAGAAACAGGACAAGACAATCTTTTTTAACCTAGCACCTATCAGATATTATGCACTTCCATAGCCTATATTCAAGCTACCAAAGCCAAAGATTGGAGATGACTGGAAAAATAGCGGAACAGGTCAAATTAACTGAATATTTGTAATTATGCACTGCAGCAAATATTGGAAAATAACCATGCATCTTCCTTTAGATTAATAGTATTTAAAGTGTGAAAATAGGACTACCTGAACATTTTTTAACATCAGATTTTAAGAATCCTTCAGTTAAGGATACTTTTACTCAAATTTTGTCTCCCCTTTTAAATTACTGAAACAGTATAAACAGATTAACTCGTAAAACAGGGCTCCGTGGACAGCAGTTCCGATGTTTAAAAGTTTCCATCACAAATTAGGGCAGGTAGATGGAAGCCCCTAGTCAACTATGGCTTATCTCCATAAACTAAGCAGAGCCAGGCCTGGTTAGTACTTCGATGGAAGCTGCCAGAAAAACCTAGGTTTCTAGACTAATTTTTTTAATGCAGAAATTCCCATTTTATTTCTCCATTGGGCTTAATGTCCATAATTAACCAAATAAAGCCTTGTGCCTTAACCACTGAGATCAAACTGGTTCTAATTTTCAAATACTTTTTTGGAGTATTTGTTGTGTTTGTACAGCTTTTGACAGTGTTTTTTAGTTTTTTATCGTGCTTCCTTTTATATTCAGTATTTCTATGATTAAAAAAATATTGTTACCGGATATCCATATAATATTCATTGTTGCAAAGAAAGGGTTAAAACAATGAAAATTTTAAAAAATCAATTTCTATCCCACTCATTAGGTTCTAGGAAACTCATATACTTAATATGAACCCTAATACCATTTTAAAAAATGAAAAGCCATAAACCCAAGTAGAATTGCATGGCAACAACATTTCTAAAATGTTCTGAAAACCCAGCAATAGAAAAGCTATTTTCATTTTCTTCTAAATGTTCAAAGGAAGGAGAGGCTATCTTTACATCAGGGACTAAGGAATTCCATAAGCCTGGACAGTCATAGAGAAGGCAAGCTCCTGGCCTGTGCCCATCTCCACTTCTGACTGCTTTCATGACACAAACATGAAACTGCTTTCATGGCATAGGATGGGCCACCATGTAATTCCTTTTACCCCAATACATAACATTTTTCATTGAAGCCAAGAAGTTCTATTTTGGTCTCATCCATCCAAAGAACATTCTTCTAATAGCATTCTGACTTATCCACATGATCTTTTGCAAACTGAAAATTGTCAGCAATTTTACTTTTTTTGGATAGTGTCTTTTTCCTTGCGATTCTGCCTTGCAAGCCATTGTTGTTCAGTGTTCTTCATGAACACTGACATTGGGCAATCCTTAGTTCTTAATCTGGGGTTCTTTGAGATTTTCCAGGATATTGCAGGCCTTGCTCTTGGTCCAATCTTAGCTTCATAAACTTTTAATAGTTCATGAACTTTTAAGTCTACAATATAAATACTTATTACAGGGGTGGGTTCTAAATTTTTTTACTGCCGGTTCTGTGGGTGTGGCTTATTTTGTGGGCGTGGCTTGATGGTCATGTGACAATTATTTAGGATTTAGCAGAAGTACTGGTCTACCAGGCTTTTAATTGTTTGCAGAGCTGTACTGATCTACCCATTTATTTTTGCAGGCACTGGTCTACTCATGTATTTTTGCAGGCACTAATCTACTCATGTATTTTTGCAGGCACTGGTCTACCCATTTATTTTTGCAGGCACTGATCTACTCATGTATTTTTGCAGGCACTGATCTACTCATTTGTTTTCTTTTCACACTGATCAGCTGTAGGGCCGATCAGCTGAAGCCCCACGGCAAGAGTTTAAACAGGTTTTTTCCCTCTAGCCATCAGCTGGGACTCAGGAGGCAGCAATAGATTGGGGGTGGGGCCAAATAAAAGGTAAGTATAACGCGGGGGCGGGGGGGCGCAAGGGGGGCAGAACCGGTTCAGTGACATCATATCATCACTGCTACTGGCTCGGGAGAACCGGGCCGAACCGGGAGGGACCCACCACTGACTTATTAACTTCAAATTGCACTGTAGACTCCAAATAAGCAGAAATTTCCTGACAGAACAATTAATCAGTGGAATGACTTGTCTCCAGAAGTTGTGGGTGCTCCAACAGGATGTTTTTAAGAAGAGAGATATTTTTAAGAAGCCAAGGGTTTCCTACCTAAGCAGGGGTTAGACTAGAAGACCTCCAAGGTCACTCCCAACTCTGTTATTCTGTTATATCCAGCTGCCTTAGTTTTTATTTGGGGGAACATTTCTGAATATTAATTTAAAGCAAAGGCATACTCTGAACCTGCTCATTTTAGACATACTCTGATAACTATTTTTAACTTGACGTGTATAAAGCAAACTTTTAAGATTTTTTGAAAATGGTCTAAAAATGATTGCCACAGTAAATAAGGCCACTACAAAACATTTATCCAAAATGTAGTCAATGACATTGCGCTCTAATATCTCCTCACAAGAATATTTGGTATTTCCTCAGTTCACATTTTTTCTCTTGGCTTGTTTCCCGAAGGTGCTTAATTGGATCCATGAATATAAATTCTGTGCTTTAATTTGCAGCTTGCCCACATTCCAAGATAAATATTCATGAAATATTGGTCACCACTCCATGGTTTAAATCAAGAACTGGAAGTTTGTGAATGCCAAGATAAATATTCATGAAATATTGGTTGCCACTCCATGGTCTAAATCAAGAACTGGAAGTTTGTGAATGCCAGAATGCTCTGCTGTTTCCTTTCTTTTCTCCCCCAACCAGCCTCCACTCTCTGTACCATGCCCTTAGAGTGAGCATAGCAATGGGGAAATGCAGTACAATCAAACATGAAGGAAATATAATTTTGTGCTATTCTTCAAGATAATCAACTTGCATCCATTCATTTAGTGACCAAAGTTATAAAGGCACTGAAAAAAAGGAACTTATGATCAGTACTTGCGCTTACGATTGTTACTGCATTCCCATGATCATGTGATCAAAATTTGACACCTGGCAATTGGCATGTGTTTAGGATAGTTGAAACATTCTGTGGTCATGTGATCATCATTTTCAACCTTCCAAGATTACATCTGACAGGAAAAGCCAATGGGGAAAGTTGTATTTGCTAACCAACCATGTGATTCACTTAACAATTGCAGTGATTTATTTAACAAAGTAGCAAAAAAGGTTGTAAAATGGTTGTGACTCATTTAACAACTACCTTACTTAGCAACGGAAATTTGGGTAGCAAAATAATTTGGAATTATTTTTCACAAATCCTTTTTGTAAAAGGATTTTTGTGAAAGGACTTCCTAAATCGTTTATTCAAGAACTAAAGCATTTTAAGTTGAATTCCGCTGTTCAGCATCTTCACATAATGTCATTCCAATAATATAACCCCTTTTCTTCAGCCCTTTCTTATAGTTCATCAAGAAATATTTGAAATGCAGTCATTATTGGAGCATGCATTTTTCCAGACTCATCCTAGAATTTGTAACTTTTTGACATTTCAATGTGCTTTGAAATTGTTTGAGAAACAGCAACTACAACTAATCCCCGGGTTACGAGCATTCATTTAGCGCCCGTTTGAAGTTACAAGATAGGTGTCCCCTAGTGTTTATGAGCAAGTGCCAAAATTACGAATGTTGAAGCACCAGGGCAGTTGTTCACCCTTCTAAATGACTGCAGAGGTCTGCAACATTCACCCTATTCCCCCACTCCCTCTCCCCATAACTTCTTCCCCCTCCTATCCTGTCATGCTGGAATTACTTACCTTACAAGATCTGTCTCCTCTCTGCCACCGTTTCTTTGCTTTTGAGAAAGAGGAGAGTTTATGGAAGCTCCTGGGTGCCGTAATATAGCACGAGTTCAGGCACCCATCCTATTTTGCAGAGACTGGATGCCTCAACACTCACAAGATCACAGACCCCAGAAACTTTCATTCTTGGAGCAAAAAGTGTTTGCGATGCCAGTCTCCTGCTCTTCCCCCAAAAAACTCTTTTCCACCACTACTGGGACACTTTTAACTAAGATGGAGACCTGACTGAGGAGGAATTCATGGAGGGAATTCACTCCCTTTTGAAATGCCTATGAGGCCTTTGAAAACAGAGGAATTTACTCTGTTTTCAAAGGTGCATACGGAGTGTTTCAAATTGGAGGGATTTGCTTCGATTTGGAATGCTCCATAGGTACCTATGAGGCCTTTGAAAACAGAGGGATTCACTACCTTTTGAAGCACCCCATAGATGCCCATGGGGCCTTTGAAAATGGAGGGATTCACTCCCTTTCGTAACATTGCACAGACACCTATGAGGCCTATGAAAACAGTTTGGAAATGCTCCGGAGACACCTGTGAGGCCTTTGAAAGTTGAGGGATTCACTCCCTATTGAAATACCCCATTGATGCCTGTGAGGCCTTTCAAAAGAGAGCGAATCTTTCCATTTTCAAAGGCCTCATATGCGTCTATGGGGTATTTCAATAGGGAGTGAATCCCTCCATTTTCAAAGGCCTCACAGGCGTCTATGGGGCGTTTCAAAAGGGAGCAAATCCATTCATTTTCAAAGGCCTCATAGGTGCCTCTGGTGCATTTCAAAACAGAGGGATTTGCTCCGTTTTCAAAGGCCTCATAGGTGTCTGTGGGGTGTTTCAAAAGGGAGCAAATCCCTCCATTTTCAAAGGCGCCATTTGCATGCAGATGAAGCATCCAGTCTCTGTCTGGGTGAAAAGTGTCCCGGTTGTGGTGGAAAGGAGTTGGGGATGGGTGGGGGAGGAGACAGGTGCAGCGAACACTTTTCGTGCCCAGGAGTTTCCATTGACTCTTCTCTTCCCTCAAAGCGAAAGAAACTGTGGCAGAGAGAAGACAGATCTTTGCAAGGTAAGTGTTGTGACCCAGGCCCAAGTAGGTATTATCAGATGCAAACAGTTTGAAACAGACTTTATTAGAACAGCTAAGAATTAACTCATTCTCAGTATAGTCCAAACTAATTCAAAACAAATTCTTCATAACACAATTCTTCAGCCTTATCACTAACCTTGGTCTAATTAGGCAACCTGCCAAAGGCTTTCCTTGGCAAAAGTTCAGAAGCAGAAGATGCCAACAAGAAATAAATGCAGCAAGACAAGAAACAAATCTATCAACGTTGTTTTCCAACAAAGAGCCCAAGAGCTGTTGCTGGTCTCTTAAGCCTTATGGGAGAGGCCAATCATCTCTTGGCCTTACTCCCGAGTCGTCCTTTTTGCTTTAGCTGCTTTTGCCTTCTGGCAGCTCTTCTCATGGGTGCACTAGGAACAGGCTCCTCCTGTTCCTCTGCCTCTCTGCTGTCCGCCTTTGGAGGCTCCAGAGTCCATACATCACTCCCAGATGGCCCTGGCCCCATCTCTGCCTCCGATGCCGAGGTCTCATCCAGGCCTTCCCCAGCCTCCAGGACTGGTCCAAGTTCTTCCTCAGCCTCCTCACTGTCCGACTCCACTGCCAGCTCCTTAGACTGCTGGCGGACCACAACAGTGAGTGAGTCCGGCGTGGCAGAAAGTAGGAAACATGAGGTATCTTTGTGGGTTGGGGAGGCCTTGGGGACCTATTCCATCACTAGCCGCCACCCAGTGGCCTTCCCCACACTGAGATACCTCATGTGCACTTAACTAAAATTAGCGAATGTGTGGCGAAAAGCAGGGAGTATCTCATTCAAGGTACAAGATTCATTTTCACGAATCCTTGAGGTACGAACGGAATGGGCAGGCTCCATTATATTTGTAAGTCAAGGACTACCTGTAATCCACTTTCATTCTTTCTGCCTTCTTCCAGGAATTCACAGGATGCAGCAAGAGCTTTTAGATTTATTTAGTTAGTTATTTAACCTATACAAAATCAGAAGCAAAAATGGAAATTTAAGTAAAAAGAAAAGTAAATTTATTTTACTTAAAGCTTGGACCCTAACAGACAAATGGTAGTGCTGAAATTCAATGATAAAGTCGAAATTTCTGGTAATACTAGTAACCACACATTATTGGGGAGAGCGTATTAGGCATGTGGGCCTCCCACCCATTGTGTAAATGCTCTGGAAGTTTTTCTTAAAATGCCAGGAATGCAAATGAATGAAGACATCTATACCAAATTTCATAAGAATGTTTCAAATATCACAGCTCCATTGCCTGTTTTTAATCAATACAAGTTTAAAGAATGCCAAACTGGTTTTTTTCCCCCAGGTTCTTCCCCTCAGCGAAGTTTTTATTTTCCTTTTACTAAAATTTATCCCTCAAGAGAAAAGCTGCTAAGAATGCAATTTACTATGTGGTAATATGAGCCTGAAAAAAGCACAAATCCCAGCAACAGTGTTTGGTTGAAAGTGATTTGAGTGGCTGTTGATCAGGGCTGTGAGTGTGAGTGAGTGACCATAAGTGTTACTGATCAACAGCCACTCAAATCACTTTCAACCAAACACTGACATTCATTCACTCCTAAAGAATACACAAGAGGCCCAGTGAATCTAAAGTTACAGCAAGTTTACTGATAACAATGTAAATTTGTTCTCCCCCTCCTACCCACGCACACACACATACCTGGATCCACACCTACCCACATCCTGCTCAACTAAGCTGCCATCCTCAACCTGCCAGAGGGATGGAAGCTGCCAAATCTGAATCCAAAGATAATGCAAAGAGCATGCAGGCTTCCAAACCCTTTTTATCCCCCAGAGCAGTGGTGGGATTCGAGTACTTTAACAACCGGTTCTCTGCCTTAATGATTTCTTCCAACAACCAGTTTGCTCAGAAAGTTAACAACCGGTTCTCCCGAAGTGGTACGAACTGGCTGAATCCCACCACTTCCCCAGAGTGCTTGCTTTGTTAATTTACAGTAATGGAAGCTATTCTTGCCTTGTTCGTTTAAAAATCTGGTAGCTGTTGATGGGATTTGCAGTTTCTCAAATGTTCAGGAACTTCAGATCCAACTTCTTTTCTCTGGTTCAGGTGACATTTTTCCTTAACAATTTGGTTCCTTCTTATCTATTTCCCTCTAAGGAAATGGGGGAATTCTGGGAGTTGAAAGTCCATATATCTTCAAGCCTCCAAGGTTGAGAAACACTGTTTTAGACAATTCCTGGATTTTTTATCCACTATTCTTACACACCTGTTCATCTTTAGTATAGCAGTTTTTATGTCTTTAAGTCTTTATGTCTTTATGCATACTGCCTGGTTCACATCTATTAAAAGCACGTCGTTTGCACAAGAATTGTTTTCAGAACAGTATCTTCCGTAAAACTAGAGAACATACTAACAGCACTTGAAACTTCTCCCCATTTCCTGAAATGTGCAATATTATTGCAACAATTATTGTAGGCTTCAAAGTTGTGACTTCATTGCACAGAACTCCACAATAATGAAAGATATGGATGCAGGCAGTGGCAATGCTCCTAAAAATTATGAATTTCTGTATCTCTCTGTAGTCAATCAATGATCTCACATCCGAACCAAAAAAAGCATATTGAATTTTACTCAAAGTTGACTAAATGGAGAAAACTGACCCTAAATATTCCTGGCATGTTAAACTGTACTTTTTAGCAACTATGATCCAAAACAATGAGTGTTATATAGGGAAAGATCCCCAGGCACTGTCTGTGTCTATTTCTGGATTATATTAAATTGTACATTTTTTAATTTTTAATTTTTCATTTCACACATTTGTAAGTGAACAAGTAAACATAATAAAACAGAAATACATGAAACAGCATTTCTAGGAAACACTATGAAACTAATAAAAGATAAGGAAAAGTTATGAGAAATGTATTTGTATTACAAAATATACCCAAAAATGTATTTTATGCTTTTTTTCAATTCTTCAATTTTATGGAAACAGTTTAAAAAAATTAGAGAGGAATTATATTTTAGTGAAATGTGCATACATGAGTTACAAAGACATTGTGTTTATTTTACATAAGGGGGTGGAGGAGGCAAGATATATATGACTTTGAGAGCAATCAGCATTAATATGGCTTTCTGATCTTTAATTAAATCCTACGGGTTATTAGAAAGGAACACTTCCAGAGAGTCTTTTTCATACATTCAACCATTCTCTCCTTCACATAGAACAAATTAATCTGATATAATAATTTGGTGTATAAAAAACAAAACTTCCTCATCTTCATTTTACAGGATTTGAAAAAGACAAGGCAAAGATGTATATAACAAAAATTTTACATCACCAATTGTTTTTAAA
Organism: Ptyas mucosa; assembly: GCA_012654045.1. Lineage (NCBI taxonomy): Eukaryota > Metazoa > Chordata > Lepidosauria > Squamata > Colubridae > Ptyas > Ptyas mucosa. The sequence continues at coordinate 23,537,633 of WNWU01000007.1, read as the reverse complement.
ATTAATCTCAAATTTTAAAGGAAACACGTATTGCCATATTACATGCTATATTATATGCTATTCCAAATTATGGATATTTTATCAATACTTTAGAAATTGCTATATATTCATCTTTTCCAATTCACTGGCAAATAAAATAGAGTATTTATTAAAAGTTCAAGGTGGTCCCTGGATTTAGCTTGATCGGGTTAAGGATATGCAAGTAGAGTATATGGTAGTAGTTACAAAATCAAGTGTAATCAGATGCAACAAAGAAGGGATTAAAGAAAAAAATGATTATATTTGTCAGTATATTGGAAACAATTCAAATATGTATATCCATTAATCAGCAAACATATAGATATCTGTACTTGATTGGAAAGTTAATGAAGCAATTTACAACTAAGCACAATAATAAAATCTTCCTCTTCCTTGAGAATAAAAACAAGCGGAGGGAGCAGTGAATTATCATCTGCGGTAGGCATGATTCAACCATTTGCAAAGACATGGTACAAGTATTTTTTTTTCTAATGTTAGTAAGGCAACTGAAATAACTACAAATTTTAAAACCAGCATTCAGTTTTACATTTTAAAGTTTCTGCATTATTTAAAACATTTACATGAATATTTTGGAAAGAAGTATCTATATTTTATCTATAAAACCCTATTTCTGCTAAGAAGGGTAGTATTTTAACCTGAGACTGAGCAATAATGTTACTGTTATTTTTATAACAAGAGGAATTGCATTGTTTATATTTATTTTTCTAGAACCATGTCTACCAAAGATTACATTTTTATATAAAATTCATCTAAGGTAAAACAGATCAACATTGATTTGCTTTTAGAAATATTGCTCCTTTGAAAATATTGTTTCTTTGAAAAAGTACATTTCTCAGAGAAATAAATAAGAATTAAATAAGAACATGTCAATGATTTTAAAGATAATTATGGATGCTATTATAAGTCAAATTATACACAGTTGTGTAATTATAAACTATAGTTGTGTTGCATTTCTCTAGTAAAAAAAGCAATATACATTAAAGTATCAGTTCTATTGATACTGTGAGGAATGCTACAGAATGAATTCAGTGGGAATCTGCCATAGCTGTAGAGCAGAGCTGGACATTTTCTTAACTGAAACTACTAAATTTTCTAACTTAACTATTGTAGTCACTACCAGAAAGAACTGATAACTGAAAATTAGCTGGACCAATTGGTCAGACTCTTATTGAAAGTTGACTTTGCTTACCTCTGCTCTTGGGGATCTTCCTCCACATCCTCCTCTGATTCAGCCTAGTAAACAAAGAAAACACCAGAAAGCTTTTCAGCAACAAACATGCATTTCCTACATATACTTTATTTTGGCAACGCCAGTATTGTAACTGCTCACTGATGTTTCATGTTAATTAGGCTATCATACTACAATATGTTTTAACATTTGCATGCCAATTTTTGAAAAATGCTACTAGCAAAATTTAAACCTTTTGAAGTAAATGCCTAAATCTGAAGACATGTAACACAAAACCACTGTAACAAAATAAATAACAATAACAACAAAATATAGAGCAACAGCAGAATAGAAGATATTCTAGAACAGTGATGGCTAACTTTTTACGTTACCTCGTGCCGGCTTGCATGCTGGAAATGGCACGCGAAACCATCCTGCCTGGACTGCATGGCCCCACTGGCCTTCGCGCGTGGGAGTACCGATACCCAGAAGAGTGGTATTCTGTTGCGCATGCGCGAGCCGGCACCTGAACTTCTGGTTTCCAGCACGGACACGCGCCTGATGAACAGTTGGCCATCACTCATATGCGCGACGAAAACCCAGAAGTTCGGGTGCCACTTGCACATGTGCGACGGTATGCCACTCTTTTGGATTTCGTCGCTCCCGTGTGCGTGATAGCCAGCTGGCCAGCGCGTGTGTGTGCACAGGAACGCGGATGAGGAGCCAGCAAGGCCATGCATTCCTCGCAGGATGGTTCTGTGTGCCGCTTCTGGCACCCATTCCATAGGTTCGCCAACATGGTTCTAGAAGATTGGAGAAGATAACAAAGTAGAAAGACCTGCAAACAAAAATAGAATGACTGTGACCAAAGCAAGCACAGGTAGTACCAATGGTAGTACGTGGCTTGGGTGCAATCTCAAAACAACTGGAGCCTCTCTTGAACATCATCAGCATTGACAAATTCACCATCAGTCAATTGCAAAAGGCAGCTTTACTCAGAACAGCTTCCATCCTGTGACAATATCTGTAACACCAGCAGACATCCACATCTGCCTATCCCAGGTCCTTGGAAAAGACTTGATAGGTAGACAAAAATGCCAATCTCAACATCTGGCTGGCTATGTGATGAACCATAATAAGCACTAGACAAAGAGATGGACAACAGCCGGAGTATCAGCAAAATTTAATAGCTGCATTAAGACTCATGGGAAAGTCCAGGAAATCTATAATACATGACAAATGGCATTTGTTTTCCATAAATTAGGCCCTGGGAAAGCAGTATCTCAAAATCCCATAGCAAGCAGCCCCGTTGTTTGTGGCATATTATCCTTGTGTATTCCACTGAGTAACACTCAAATAAACTTAAACATATCATTTCCCTTCTGAGAAATATCAATAGATAGACTTTGCTTAATACACACACTTCTAAAGGTACTCCCATTTGAGTTTTTTTTTCTATCATCCTTGGCAGGGAAATAACAAGACTGTAAAAGTCCTGTATTTCTGACTACAGAATGTAGCTTCCTCTTCTTCCCACATTCGCATATGCCACATCCTTAATATAGACAATGAAAATGAAAATTCCAATTTCTTCCTAATTGCAAAATGCATCCAGCTCTTATGATATCATAGTACACACTTAAGTACATGGGAAACACATAAGAACACAAGTGTCTTTTCTTTTTATAGCCTACAGCCTTGTCCACAGATCTGGGGAGTAATATCCTAAAAACGTGATGGCGAACCTATGGCACGGGTGCCAGAGGTGGCACGTAGCACCCTCTCTGTGGGCACGGGAGCCGTTGCCCCAGTTCAGCTCCATCGCGTATCCGCAGGCACCTCTTGCCGGGCCGGCCATCTGGTCTTCAGGTCTCTGCTGTGCATGAGTGGGGGGCAGGGCATGTGCAGGGGGCCCATGCGCATGTGCGGGGGGGGCAGAGTGCATGCAGGGGGTGCACGCACATGCGCAGGGGTAAAGTGCATGTGCAGGGCTGCAGACGCATTGCATTTGGGAGGTTCTGGCACTTAACTGTGCAAGAAAGATTATAAAATGGGGCAAAATTCACTTAACTTTCTCACTTGGCAACAGAAATTTTGGGGTCCAATTGTGGTCGTAAGTCAAGGACTACTTACAAATACTTTAAATAAATATATACTGTATTTTTCTGAGTATAAGACACATTTTTCCCCCCTAAAAGAGGCTGAAAATTTGGATGTGTCTTATACTCCGAAGCTGTGCTTTAGCTTTTTTCAGCCCTAACGAGGCACTAGCGAGTGAAGCGATTTCCATGCTTTGCCTGCTCCCTCCAACTCTCAGCTGTGCTTTAGAAGCTTTTTTTCAGCCCTAACGAAGTGATCTTACTTTGCCTGCATATTTTCATTCTCAAGATCAGCTGTGCTTTAGAAGCTGTTTTCTATCCCCAAGCAGGGCATAAAAAGTGCACATGCTCAAAACCAGCAAACTAATGTGCTGAAGCTGACCAGAATAAGGACGCTAGCCAGATGAATACCTGGTAGGCAGATTATTTTTTTCCTATTTTTCTCCCCCAAAACTAAGCTGCGTCTTATACTCCGGTGCATCTTATACTCCTAAAAATACTGTAATTTAGTTAAGACACCTATGGGAATGTACACAAATGGGACAGGATTTCTTTTTTAGAATACTTTTACACTCTCTTTGTTTTATTTAATCTATGTACATGTGTCCCACAAAATTAAGAAAATACTCCTCTCTTCAAGATGGAGTAAAAAAATGCACCCACAAAAGACTTTAATATATTCACTGGAGAATCAGTCTTATTTTAGTTGTGTTCCTACATAGGAATTAAAGACAGCCATGGACAAATAGGAGATTAGGCATCTGGTATCTTTACCAGTTCATAATAGACATGTTATTTATAAATCATAATAGGCACAAAATATGGTAACTTGTACCATATACCGTAACTTGTACCAATTGCCCTTGGCAACTGATTATCTAGAAGTCATTAGTTGAACAAGCATTAATGCAGTTGATTCCCAGAAATCAATATCCTGTAGCAAGAAATGGCATTAGTATAATACGGGAAAATGCAATTAAGAATTTATAAACAAAGCAGTGTTTGAATTGCAGCACTTCATCATTTTTGCTTTATGATTTCTATCTATTCCTGAAGAATATTAGAAAAAGCCTATTGAAAAATATTGGGGAAAAAATATTCTTTTCATGAGCATTTCAAAGTTACTCAAGATTTGAATTGCGATTCCACCAGTTTCTAAAATAAGAACATCAGTCTCATTACTTCATAACTGAGAATTTGAAATGAAACTCTTAATTCACTTTCTACTTAATATTGGCATTGGATTTACATAGAGGCTAAACAAAATACTACAGGCCTGACAGAGGAACTGAACAACATGAACCTAAAATTGAATTTTCTCTTAAAAAGGCATTTAGGAAATACCTAAAACACTCCAGCTGTTCTACAATCTACTTCAAACTATCTCACGGTAGACAAAAGAAGAAATTATTAGTCTTTATTCTAAATTCACTTCTGCTTTTTAAAACTGGCTGTGGGTATACTGAAACCAATCTATTTTCATACTAGTGCCTGCAAAATTTATATACGAATAGGAAGCCATGTTAGTAAAACTTTTTTCACTAAGAAAAAATCTGAAGCGTACTTTTACAGAAAAAAATATTTCTGTTAAAATAACATAAAAAGAAAGAAATGTTTCTATTATCTTTCTACTCAAGGCTTACAGTCAACTTTTTCATTTTGATATCTTTTAGAGTTGTTAGACAATCATTCCTATAACTGCTAAAACCATTGTTTTAATGCCTAGGAATTATGACAATAGCAAACCAACTTACTATAAGTGTAAGATAGAGGAGAAATAGGGAGATGCTCACAGAACGTTTCCAATTGCACAAAACTGAGATTCAGCTTTTTTCAAAACGCATTTGCTTCATCAAGATAATCATTGCTGCATGTTAAACTAATGCACCAATGAGGGTTGCTTCACCTTGCTACGCATGGCTGAAACAAAGGTCAACTTTGCATGCAACATGCACTGTTGCTCATAAAGGAAGGCAGAAAAAGCATTGTGAAACAAAAGACCATTTGCTTTAGTCATATATAATTAACTGATGGCATAATATAATAATCTGGAATAATATTTACTTATATGCTCCATGAAAATATAATATACAACTGATTTAGATGATGTAAACTATGCTAAACATATTATAGTAATAAGCTTTCAGCTACTGTGTTGTCCTTGTCTGCACAGTGCACACTGATGTTGGACAAACAATAATTTGGCATAATACACAATATTAAACTTATTTTAGCCAGTTTTCTGACAATCCAGAAAAACCAATGATTTTAATTTTACTTAAAGTTAACACCCTCTTTTGCTTTTCTAAACAGAATTCGGTAACTAATAATGCCATAAATTAAAACACTAGTATAAATAAAATGTAGCAACACACTGAAGTTAATAAAAAATGGGCTATTACAACTAACTAAACATAAAAGCATGCAATTTTTTTAACATACCACCTTCAGTTTAGATAAAACAAATGAATATACACTTCATCAATTAAAAACTAAACCAGAAAACAAACATACTAAGTTTTAAAGTACCTGGAACTTGCAGTCAAGATCATTGCACGAGTTACACCTTTCATAAGATTAAATGACATAAACACACAGACACCAATTCACATAAAATCTACTTCAAAAAAAAAAGTCATTCCTGCATAGTAAGAAATGGTCTCAGTAATAATGCTCACACATACTTTATTTCTACCATAGATATTTAAGTCCAAAGAGAAGGGTTTATTTTATTTAGGGAGTTGATGGAACTATTATGCTCTACAAATGGTCATTGTGGGATTAAGCAGCTGAAATAAGTTCCCTAAATACATTCTTTCCATGCCAGACCCTCTTCTGCTGGTAGTTATTCTGGTAGCCATGGAAGGTATCATATGGAGAAGTTCTTCCAATGCTGACGCCTTAAGCTATATTGCCACATGAGGCCTCCATCTAACCATATGAACTCTTGCAGCAGCTGGGGATGAGAAAAGTTATACCTTTCACATCTGGGCAGCACCAGGGAAGCTCTTGTAGTGCTTAGAAATAAACTCTTTTCAGCTCATTTGAGATTATACCTAAATTAGAAGACATGATTACAGAAAACCATAATCATGAATATTGCATTGTTTATGAATGTTGTGGAACTATAGACAGAATATGGAAAAAAAATGTAAACCTAGATAGCTGCTAAAGAAAATGTGTTGGCAACTATTAAAAACTATTAAATGAAAACCACCTACCTTCTATTTAAGGATTTTTCTAAGTTTGAATTTTAAAATAATTAAAATTAATAAATTGAGTATCCTCACAATTTAAGTGGCCATATTCCCTCACTTTAACAGGGGTGGGAGGGCAAGAGAAATCAGCATTACATTGTAACAAGAAAAATTATCTTTATAAACATATCCCGATACAATGTTCCTCCTAAAGAAGTGGGCTTTAAACACATGTTAAAAGTTCATGAGATCTGCTGACAGCAAACCTTCCCTTATAGCAGCAGGACTGCCATCATACCTCAATGGATTTGTCCTACAAAATTATCAGGTGCAATAGATTTTGAAATCTTGCAGAAGCTCGCAGGACCTTTTTGGTGTATAGCCTTTTATTTATTTTACTCCGAAATTACAGCAAAATAGAGCCTGCAGTGCTGCTGATATCCGGTTAAGAGGAACATGGGTGAATTCCTTTTCTGCCACAGCCATCTCTAAATCTTAGGCCACTATGACTTGCAGAACAATGTAGAGGAAAACACTGGCAATGTACGGAAATTATTTGTTTTTCCAGAGACACCTAATCTCCCTCGAAGGGGGAAGAATGAACTTATTCTATAGGTGCTAACCCCCCCCCCCCACCTCCATATCCCTTCTGCTATTTACCTCTTCCCAGGTGTTCCCCTTACCTTAGCAGGCACCAGGAGTTCCCCTTCTTCTGCTTGCCACAGCTCCACCACATTGGGAATAGGATCAATTGCTAGATTTGGGGGAGGGGAGGGGGGGAGAAAGAGGTAGAAACCTCAATCAGTGCCAAATCACTTCTAACCAGGTCGAGGGAGAATGGTGGCGACAAGATCTTAATACAGTTAAGAGAATGAAGGCGAATTCTTATGTTCTAGGACCGGGCGTTTCAAGAGCGGCCCAAACATGCGGTCAGGCTTTGTTTTGTTCAGGCTCGAGGCTAAGAGGCGCTTCCATATTGAACGCTGCTGCAAGACACCACGCGCGAAGGAAAAAGGGGGAGTGTGAAAGAGGCCGATTCCGACTTGCCAAAGGCGCGCGTTTGGCCTTTTATTCTTTAAAACGAGCAGGTCGCGGGAACGGGGGTGGGGGCCGGAAAAAAAAAAGATATCTCAGCAGCCCCAAGTCCGAACAACAACCCACCCCCCACCCCTCCTTCTATTAGGCAGGCTGGGAAAGGCAGAAGGGAAAGCCCGGGCGAGGGGTGGCGGCGGCGTTTCCTCAGCCACGCGAACCCCAGCAACAACAGCAACAGCAGCGTGTTGCCCGAGCAGGGCGGGAAGAGAGAGGGGGCGGCGGTGGCAAGTCATGAAAGCAGCGTCCACACGGTGCGAACGCGCCTTCGGCAGGTTTGGCTCCCCCAACCCCTTTATTTACAGATCTGCCACAGCGCTCGTGCAAAAGCAGCTCCGAACGAGCAATTGTGGTTTCTCCCCCCCCCCCCCCTTTTTTTTTTTTGAAGCTTTAAGCAACGAGGCAGGAAGGGGAACTGGCTCGCGGCTCTTTTTTTTCCCCCTTTCTGGGCGCTCGGGAAGGCAGCAGCCAGAGTCGTTGCTGCACAAAGGGAGGCAGGGAGAGAGGGAGAGGGGCGAGGGTGGAAAACCTGAGTCCACTTTCGCCCTTGTCAGAGCCGGACCTCTTCTGGTCGACCACCCCACCACACACACACACACACACACACACACACACCAGCTCCCCCCGCCTTCCGCTCCCGCTGCAGATCGGCTGCAGCCCCTCGACTATTTCGCCAGGCTCTTTACCTTGGCCCTGCGCTCCTCCCAGACGGAAGCCAGGCAAAAGGACCTGAAAGACGCCGAGCAGGAGGTTCATGGCCGTGGCGACGCGGCAGTAGCTGCTCTGCGACGGGTAGCGCAGCCCCGCCATGCTTGCTGAGGCGGCTGCTTTCCTGTCTGCCCGAGCTGGCTGGCGGAGCTACAGCTGTGGCAGCGGCGGCGGCAGCGTTGGCCGCCTCCTCCTCCTCCCCTTCCCCCGCTCCAGGCGCGTGTGCGGCAGAGATAGAGGAGGCTGCGCGGCACAGGGCGGTGGAGTATAAGAATCAGCTTTCCCCTCCTCGCTGGGGCTCCGCCCGGAGGCGGTGGCTCGGCTGCTGTTACCGCCGCCCAAAGCACATGGAAGGCAGGCCGAGCAGACAGAAGGGAGAGGACGGGCTTCCCCAGCGGGCAAGGCCCCGACTCTGGGTTTTGGGCTCCTTTATTCAGGCCGTCAGCGCTGTTTGCTCAAAGGTGGGGCTGATCCGCCAGTCGTTCTAAAGCTGCAGAATAAACCGTTGGTCCTCAGTTCTGCTTTAGGCCCTTTTTTTCCTCCTTCTTGTTCCCCACACCTGTTCAAGCTCTTTGGCAGAAGCTTTCGCTGCTAAAGTGGTGGGCGTTTTGCCTTGAGCGGAAACTCGCACTAGATGATCTCCAAGGACGTTTCTGACTCTTTCTTTTAAAAATCATTTCCTTCATTCATTTTATCTATGAAGTAGGGTGGACAAAAATCCTGAGTTTTGAGTGGAGGGGAGGGAGACCGCTTACCCGATGGGGACCCCCTAAAAACATGCTTTGTTGTTAGAATAATTGTTAAGAGTATAGTTATACCTGTCTTTCAAGGCAGTAAAACCATCTGCTGATAAATGACCCAAAGGCTGATATCACTATTTTGAGGTTTTCTCTGCACTGCCCACTTGAAAGGAAACAGAAAAAATAACTAATACAGGATACGGTGGAAAGTAATGTGGAAAGTTCAAATGAACTTTTTTCAATCTTCTGACTTCTCAGTCTTAAGTCACCATAGGACTGGTGGCACATTTAACTATATGAAATGTAGGGCTAAATTAGATTTGAACCTGCAGCAATCAAATTCAAAGTTAGCATTCTGATCAGTATGATTCCTTCCTGGCTTTCTGGTGACTTGCTCAGGCTGGAAGATGTAACATGCAGAATTTTAGAAAAGATAAGCTTAGGTTGGTGCAACATTTAACCCCCTGGTTTACTACATTATTATTATTTTTTAAAAAATGATCAACCAATAGTGTATCCAATATACTTCCTTTCATATACAGTACAATAACATACATGTATGTAAGAAGCCACTGCACATCAAAAGCTTGTATTTTAAAGGGCTGTATAACTCTCTTTAATCGGTATGCTAGCAAAAAATAACTATTTATACCAGATGATAACCAGCTCCAAGTAATATATTAGTTCTCTTTACTCTGCAAGTGCATAGCAGAGTTGTTTGTAATCTGTGCTCTATATAAATACATTTTCCATAATTTATAATCTACTGGTAGTTTTGTGCCAGTATTGGTTATGGGTTTTTTGTATGAAGAATAGGTTTCCCTGAATTCAAAGACATAATGTAGCATTTTACTTGTAGACTAATGCCAGAATTAGAAAACTAGGAAATAAGGGCTCGTAGTCTAAACTTTAGTTGCTTAAGTATTATTCTTAAAAGACTAACCGATCTGGCTATAAAAATATTTACAGCCATTAAGTGGCAACATGCACAAACACACATGTATACAAATATAAGAGTACAATACAAGTAATAGGTTCCCATTGGCTCAATGAGATTTGCCAGTTAGTATTCCAGTAAAGGCATGATTTAGGGGCAACAGTCTGGTAGCAAGAGTTTGGCAGCTGGTACATGATTGCCAGTTTCATGTGGGATCAGTAAGGATAATTTAGCTATGATATGATGGAGATGTCAAAGAATATAAATTCTTTGCTTCAAAGAAAAGGAAATAAGCTATGCAGACAGTGACCCATTTTTCAAGAGTAGTTAGAAATAATCATTGTGTTGACTCTTGATGGTATTATTACTACTATTAGATTTAATATCTCTTCTTTAATGTTAGATAGTATTATTTTAAATAAATAATAGTAGAAGCTTTGAACCAACTTCCAATGGAAGTAATGGGTCAGTCCTCAGTAACTGAGCTTGGGATAAACATAACAAAAAGTAAAAAAAAAAGTAATAAAATAATAATCAAAAAACTCCAAAGGACAGACTCGATTGACCAATTGGTCTTTTTCTGTTGTCAGTTTTCTATATTTCTATGTTTCTTTCCCCCAACCTGAACATAGCTTACATGTTTATACTGACAACAGAGGCATGTTGCACTGGCCAATGTTGGCTAGAAAGCTTCCATAGCTGAAGGTGGACTTGAACCAGACTGTCCACACTTTTAATCTATCATTAACTGTCATGTATTATTACTACAGGTAGTCCTCAATTTACAACCAATCACTTAGTGACCACTCAAAGTTACAAAAAAGGCATTTATGGCCCAGATTTGAAGTTCCAACTATCGGGCCACCTCTGCAACCACAAAACCAAACTTCAGTCATTTGGCAACACGGTTGCATTTACAGCTGTTTTTAGCATCCCACAGTTACATGACCACATTTTGTTATGGCTTTGCCAAATACCAGAATTTCCAGTTTTTGGCAAACCACATCCACGGTAAATCATTGGTTTGTTTAACAAATATGATGTTTGCTTAACAATTGCTGCAAAAGATCATAAAATCAGTCACATGACTGGCTCATCTTATCATCAGAAAACAATTCATTTTATGTCAGGCTCCTTTACTGTCATATACCAAAGCCCACCTGTTTTTCATAGCTTTGGGTTTTTGCATGACATACAATACATGGTCTCTCGTGTTTGCTCCAATAATAAGCATGTTTATAAAAACGATTGTTCTTCCCATTCTATATTTTCATTAACATCCATAATACCTTATATCAGTGATGGCTAACTTTTTTGCCATTGGGTGCCAAAAGCGGGGGGAGCGCGATGGGGTCATACACACACGTGCCCACATCCATAATTCTATGCGCCCTGCCCTTCCATGCTCCCCCTGCTTTTGGCACGTGCTGGCACAGTGGGCCCAGTAGGCCCATTTTTTGCTCTCCTCAGGCTCCAGAGCCTTTCTAGGAGCCTGGGGAGGGCAAAAATGGCCTTCCCCAGCCCCCCAGAGGCCCTCCAGAGGCCAGAAACAGTCTGTTTCCTGACTTCTGGTGGGCCCAGAAGGCCCCAAAATCAGCTGGCTGGCGCACGCATGTGTGCCGGAGCTGAGCTCGCGTGCCCACCGATATGGCTCCGCGTGCCACCTGTGGCACCTGTGCCATAGGTTCGCCATCACGGCCTTATATCATTAAAAATATTTCCACTAAAAAAACAAAAGATACCAATCCCAAACAGAAAAGCAGCACTACCACTGCAGAATAACTCAATTATGAACCACCAAGTTTTTTTAAAAAAATCCTTCACTTCATTTAATATTTAAGCAAGCTAAGGAAAATATCAAGCAAGCACATAGGCTGTTCCAACAGATGTCTTTTATGTGCTTCTGCATTGCAACTCAGTGACACAGTCACATGGGAGCAATATTTCAATAATTCCAATTTACTAAGTAATCATGTCTCTACTTTTTCTAGAATACAATACATATTGATGGTATTGTAAAGTACCAAATAAAAATACTCTAAAATCCCATATTCTGTATGAACGAAAATAATCAAAGCTGAAACGGTACTATCCAGAATATGTTAAATCAAGAGTGTCAAACTCTTATTTCATTGAGGGCCAAATCAGGGTTGTGTTTGACCTCAGGGGGTGGGGGTGGGGGTGGCCAGCTCAATGTCACTCGTGTTTGGAGTGCCTGTGGTGGACCAAGCACTCTGCCAATGAAAACGGCCTCCCAACCTCCGTTTTCAGCTGTGACAGCCTCCTACAACCTCTGCCAGCAAAAATGGAGCTCTGTTTTTGCTGGCAGATGCACCACGGGCCAGTCCTTCACTGTTTCCAGGGTCCGTGGCCCCGTGGCCCAGATCTAAGCACCCTGTGGGCTGAATCCAATCCCTGGGCCTTGTGTTTGACACCCCTGTGTTAAATGGTAACTCTCCTCTATGTATTTGATTTTCACTAACCTGAAACAGCATGAAATCACAATAGTATTTTATTAGGGGTGTGCATACTTTGAAAAATGTCCAGAGAAGTATTTCAGGCTTCATGCAAGCCTACCCCTATCTTCTACTCATCACAATATATGCATCATTTTTCAGACTTATTTGAAAGGCCGACAGAAACACCACTGTTTTAATATTCATGTTATTAAAGCAGCATATTTCAATGTGATATTTAAAATAGTGACCTTTTTTTGGTCAGGCTTTCATAGCTGTTTTAATTAACAGCGGGAAGTGCTCTGCTCACACTTGTACTTCTGATTCACTTTTAAAGTATGCATTACTCTGTAAATTACTTTCATTAAATTTAAAAAAAAAACTGGTCAAAAACTATGTTCCATCAGGTCTTTCAGTTTCATATCACAGAATACAGCATGCCTAGTAATACAGTAAACAGAAAGATAATAGCCAATCTCTCTATTTTTGCAATAGCAAGTCATGTATTAGAATTCACATTTTTATTATGCCGGGTACATTTAAGAGATAATCCAAAGGTGTTTTTTTTTAAAGGCAACTGGACTTTGTTTTTCCTTGAAGACATTTCGCTTCTTATCCAAGAAGCTTCACCCTGAACAAGAGCTATGAGTTTTCAAACTGGTATTATGACATACTGCCCAAATTTGGACTTCCTTCCTCTTGTAAAAAAGTATTTTTGTTTTAAAAAGCATAGTCATTTTCAGTTTCCAAGAATGTGGGTTTCTATCCAGTTGTGTGGGAGATTAGGTTGAAACCCAGGCAGGATTATTAGAAGATAAAGAGATGAATACTGTGGGATATAAAGTCCTGAGATCAGCATAGAACAGAACCCGTTCTGAACAGAAGAATATTTTACAGTAGCTGCTGGAAATGGGAAATTGGAATAAAAACTTAACTCATGATGACATTAATAGGAATTCTTTAATTTGGTCCTTCTACTTCTTGAAAATATGTATGTATGTATTGGAGCCCTTTTCTAATCTAGTCTTCTGGAGGATGCTATGGAAGAAACATTGCTCACAGATTACTAAATTGGGGCATCAGATTTTTGCAGTGTTATCTCTCTGTACAAGGAAAGTTCAAAAACAGCTCCTAAAGCAGCCTAAAACTGCTTTCTAATTAATCATCTCCAATACAACATATATTTGGAATCATTCATTCAAGAGTTCACTAGAGACCAACTCTTCTAGAGATAGATGAAAACCAGAATGGTACAACTTGCTGCAGCCAATTTGCCTCGAACAGCAAATTCGCCACAGCCAACTCACGTGGCCAACTTGCCCCAGACAACTCACCAAGGGACAACTCATCATGGTCAACTCACCATGGGACAACTCACCACAGGACAATTCAATAATTCAATTTAATTATTTAAAATAATTTTAATTTTTGTCATTCATATTTTATTTTGTCTCTCCTTTTGCATCTTTTAATGATTCTGTTTCAGCATTTCTTGTCCCGTGGAGAGTTGTCCTGCGATAAGTTGGCCATGGCAAGTTGGCCACAGTGAGTTAGCTGCGGTGAGTTCACTGTGGCGAGTTGGCCATGGTGAGTTGTCATAGACCCAATGAAAACAGTACGATGGCTAGAGATAGTCAGCAACAAAAATTGAAATATGGGTGGCCAGAAGTTGATGAAAACAGGATTCACTAACAAATATGTCCCCAACTCCAAACAACTCTAGGTGATTTACAATTGTATTTATTTCTATTTTAAAATGTTTTTAACAATTCTAGCTACAACTGGCACCTGCTTAGTGAGCAGGAACTGTTTCCAGAGGATTTCCAATTGTACACTATATTTGAATGTGGAAGTGCAATCCCAGATAAGGATGGGAATTTGGAATATCCCCAGATCTGGCGGTCCCAACCACCCCCACCACTATGACTATCTATTCAGGATTTCCGTCAGAACCAAAGTGAACCTTATAGTGTGGTTTGAAATATGCTGCTTTTTAAGGTGGATCACTGCATAGCAGATCTGTTTATCACTTGTTTAACTTATGGGATACTTTAGGCAAGGAATATGAATACAAATAACTTCATAATGGAAAGCACATAAAGTGTGCCAGGACCCTACGTCATATATCAATAGTGCTAAAAATAGAAAGACTTCTGAACATTTCAGAAAAAAACAGTGCCTGATTTATTTTTCTTCTGAAATTTCTGGTTGGATGATTAAGCATACACACACACACATAATACACAACACACAAACAGAAACAAACACAGTTGATCTTGAAAATGAGGTTCCTTTAATGGATACCTGTTTCCAAAATCTTTGCCATTTTTAAAGCTATCATCAAAACGACTTTTAAATTTTCACAACTTTTGGCAGCCAATGATTCAAAACATACTGAAAGATGGCTGGTAGCCATACTGTACAGTTGATATTTATATGAAATAGACATTAGAGTCTTAATTACTCTTGGTAAAAGGAGATTATTAGCTGATCGTCGATAGGTCTATGAATCATTTTACTAATGAAATAGTAAGATGATTTGTAACAAAGCATGAAGTTCTGGACTAGAATACTATTATATAGTTAATACTAGTTTAATCTATATATGCATTACATAAATCTAGTCCATGCTTCATACTTATGCCTCCAGTGCTAACACAAGCTATAGAAATTACACCATTTATGGGCAAAGTGGTTACCTTGTCTACTTCAAACCCTCAAAATGTACAATATTGGGTGAGTCTGAAAAAGATGTAGGTGTGTCTTTATGTTGAATGAACCTTCCACACTTTATTTAATCCTTCCCTCAACTACTGATTCATACTTTGTACACAATGGTTGCAATGAAACTGATGATATACATCTTAGCAGCTGAGTAGTCCAAACTCATGCTTTAAAAGAAGCCTGCTGCTTATCCTTGAAATGTGTAATTAAAGCTTGTTCTTTAACTCTCTCGACCAAACTTCTGCTTGACGTTTTTCCAGTAAGTGCACACTAGGTTCAGTATAAGGGAGAAAAAAAAAGAGGATCTTACTAGCAGAAAATAAAAGTGAAGTGGCACCACATCACATAAGCCCATTCTTACAGCCAAGAAAAGGTTACTGTTTATTGTGGAGACACCCTTATACTTACCTGTGCCAACATTTATAGGTAACTGGCTGACTGCAGGCTAACACTTTTCTTAACATTTTGTTTGTGAACAAACCAACACAAGGTTAATGAGAATAAGGCATTCTAAACCAATCGGATTCCTTTTTCTGACAGAATAACCTATTTAGCTCACAATGGGAATGTACTGAAGTGTACCTTTACTTGAACAAATCTGAACATTTGAAAAAGTCACCAGTGAGACTCTACTATGGAAGATAACAAATGTGAGTGAGAATAAGTTACCATTAAATGGATATAGAGCAGCGGTGAAATGCACTTACCTTCGCTATCAGTTCGGCGCATGCGCCTCTTCTGCACATGCGCAGAGGGTGAAAAATGGGACGTAATGATGTCCGGGTGGGTGGGCGGAGCCTCCTGCCGCCGGCCCTACCGTTTCACACGAGCCGGATAGATCCGGCCAGATTTCACCGCTGATACAGAATTGGTTAAACAATTGTAACCAACAAATCCACAGCTCCACAATGGCCTAGGAGAAAATGTTGAAGAGTGTACTTCTAGGCTCCAATCTAAGCTATGGACTGTTCAGCATGGAGAATTTATAAATGGCACGATAAGAAATTAGAAAATATAATTATTACAGTTTTTATTCATTTATCACATTTCGAAGACTTCCCGAGTCTGGATAACAGCATAAAACAGCAAAACCAAACAGAAAATGAAGATAATAATTCCAGTATATTTGCAGATCAGACAAAGATAGAGGTGACAGAAGAAGTTTGAAGAACATCAATATTTAGCAAGATATTGACAAGTTGTAATATGAATATTAATCAAGATTAATTTAGGGCAGGACAGAACATCAGCAGATGCATAAAATAATTTGGTATTATTTGAATTTAGTGAACAGTATCACACAGGTACAGAAAACAAATAAAAACAGTCTTAGGCTGTATCAGCAGAAAGACTTAACTCTTAATTCTTCTATATACTGTATTAGTCAGATAACACCATCCAATTCTTACACCATTAAGAAAAATATTAATGAACTGAAAATATTCAATGAAAAAAAACCAAGATTATAAGGGGAAGAAACCTGACAAGGAATGGTTGGGAAATTGAATATGTTTAGACTATAAAGAGAAGACTACGCTGAGAGAGGATAACTGTCATCAGGTATGTAAAGGAGACAAGGAATAATTGTTCAAAGTTTTTACAGAAGGCAGGGCAAGAAATAATAAGATTGAATTGTGAAGAATAGAGTTTACTTGTACATTTTGAATAGTAACAATTAATGAGAGAACAGGTGGGAGATTACTGGATTACTTCATTGGAATTATTTAAACAGAAGCTGGAGAAGCTGTAATGGTGGGAATTCCTGCACTGAGGAGCAACTAGATTAAATAACTATAAGCCTTCCATGTCTTACATTCTATGAGTCACAAACTTCACAAAAATTCCTACTCATTTAGTGGTTAGCTATCAAATAATACAGTTTTACTACCCTTATTTCCCAAAAAATAAGACCTGATCTTATATTTTTTTGTCAGCAAGAAAGGCACCAGGTCTAATTTTCCACTGACTCACGTCACTGTGGTGGCACCAACAGCCCCACCCATTAGGAGCCCGCTGCCAGCCCATTTCTTCTGTAGCTGTTTGCTGCCGCTTGTGTGTGTCACCCCTGGCCTCTGGCAAGTAGCCACAGGGCCAGCAAGGCAAGGCAGGTGTCGGGGTGTGCGAGGCTTGGCTGCAACTATCTAAAGGTAAGTACGAGTAGGGCAGCTCCACTCCCCCTTCCCTACCCTACTTTGATTTTTACCTGTGTGCTCGCCCTACCTCGTCCACCCTGGACTGGGCGGGGTCCTAATTAGGGCTTATTGGGGGGGGGGTATGGCTTATATTGGCCCACATGTAAAAATCAAGCTAGGGCTTATTTTTTTGATAGGGCATATTTTCAAGGAATCATTGTTATACTTTTTGGACCTTACTGTTTCACTTGTTCACCCACTGAGTAAAACCCAAGGACCAATATATTTCATTCAGATTATGTCCAATCTTCTTTTACTATTTATTTGTGCCAATCTTACCCTTTACTTTATCTATTTATTTACTTTAATTCTTTATTCAGCCAGTCTTAACTTTTAAAAACCTTAAAATGGACACGGCACTTTTTCTTCAATAAGATATTTGATGTATGCTACAGAAGATGTTAGTTGCCTTTGTGTTAAGAATATACCTTGAAAACTATCAGGAGATTAAATCCTTTGCAAATATCACATGTTTAATACAAACAAGAGGCCAATATTTGTTAATAATTACATTTCATAATCCCTTAACTCTTTATCTATGCAGTATAACTCGTAACACATTTCACCTACACACAGACACACACACACACACACACACACACACACACAAACACACAGATTTGTAGAAATGTTATGACTAGTTTATTGAGGTGACATGATATTGGTAACTTGTTTTGAAAAGGTTAGACAGTCTAATTTTAAGGCTGACACAAATCTAAACACACTATGTCTAGCCATCAAAGGCCAACGTTCCTCATATTAAGTTCATTGTGTTAGATAAATAAATTAAATCTACACCAAGACCAAACTAGATATATAACATGCCTGGACCTGCTGCAAGCTAATCTTGAAGTCTAAGAAAAAAAAATTATATAGAGAACTGGGCAAAATTAAAAATAGGCAGAAGTCTGCATATAGTGCATGTTAAAGAAAATGATATACAAAAGTACATTATAGTAAGGAAAACTGCAAAAATTATATATTTGGAATAGGCACACCAAAGTAAATAAGTTTGGGTAATGTGATCAGAATCCATTCTAATTTATTGTAAATTAATATATTAAAAAGTTTGATTTTAAGATTATTCCCGTCTCAAAAGAAAGATTCCAGAAAAATGGTTATAAGTTCATGCAAAAACTTGTGGTGCTGCTCAGCTCTCTTTCCTTGTAAACTATGGTTGTCAAATATTACTGGAACCAATATCGGATACTTTTGTCCCAACTAATGTCTTCATATGACACAATGTGTACCTACAAATACAATATGTACTCTTCTATCCAAGGGCCTCATTCCAAAATCAACAAGGTCATGGAAATAAATATTTAATAAAACATTCCATGCGCAAAATTAATTGGTCTACATCTACATACAAACATTATCTCACATGTAAACTATTCCCTGTGCATACACAAGGAAAGTGTAGTCAAGACAAACAAGCAGACCAACTGAAAATTTGACCTCAGCAAGCACCAAACTGTGCATGCTTACTTTGACATTAATTCTGTTAAATTCATTTACACTTATTCTCTGGCTAAGTACATACAGGCTGCTATCTCTGGTTAGTTCTATTTACAGAAAGTCCTTCTTTTTTGCAGTTTCAAGTTATGAACTTTCACCGTTATGAACAAAGCTGTCTGCAACTCCAACCTAGAAGATCCTAGAACAGCACGCCCCAAATCTTTTGACACCAGGGACTGTTTCCTTGAAGAAAGGATTTTCCGTGGACCAGAGGGGGGGGGGGGGGGCGTGGTTTCACATGCTACCTGCATCCCGCGGATGGTGCTTCACTTGTTTGCACGTCCCGGTTGCTGGCATGCCGCAGACCACTGCCGGTACACAGACTGGGGGTTGGGAACCCCAATCCTAGAAGATGGAAAAAAATTAGTTTACGCTGCACTGCATACATACACTGATTGCTTTAAAATTGACTTACGAACAGCCTGTTGGAATGCAACCTGTTTTTAAGTAGAAAATTGTATTCCATATAATCTGCAATGAAAATTAGTGAAGGGATCCTAAGGCTACTTAATTAGTAGAAATGAGCTAACTGGTAAGAGCTAGTGCTAAGTAATAAGCTACAAGAACAAAGAAATGCTTGCATGCTCACCTTCTAAGTTCCAATGAGTTTTGTGGCTCTTACTCCATGCATAGGTAAGCATGCCTGGCAGGCATAGGTCTTATAGTTCTATTTTGTCAGCACACTATTGTCATTTTCATTACGTACAAAGTTGAGGTTTTCTTCTTTCTCATTTGTATGGACAGTGGAGGTTCTCCACTGCAGACAATCATTTTGTATAAGTGATTATCAGCAAGAGAAGGATAGGCATGCATGCTGCTTGAAAGAATGGCAGTGAATTTGCCTTTTCCCCCTACATTTGTTTCAACGATTTGACTTTATCAATTCATCTGTTTATTTACCCTTTAGGTTTCTAAAGCTTCCCAACTTTACATCTCCAGGCAGTCCGCAAATTAAAAACAAGTTTATTAATTCCCCCCAAAGTAACATATTATAACAGGGGAATTAAGAACCACCACCATCAAATACAGCATAGTTTAATCCTGGTGGATTTATATCCCAAACAATTCCAGAGTTTGGGGCAAAAAAACCAAGTCTTCAAGGTCCCATTAAAAGGATCGTAGGGTTGGGCTATTCAAATCTCTGAAGGTGGGATGCTATTCCAGAAGATTAATGCTTATTGTTTTACAAAGAATATATGTCGTGAAACTGTATTTAAATTAAAATCTTAAATACCTGATCTAGCTGTTAGAAAAAGAATAGGGAACATACATTCCCTTTGCCATTACCAGCAGAGGAACGTGGGAACTAAAAGAGGTACTGAAAGTTATAGTTCTGTAGCCTTAACAATATTATTTTAACCAGTTAGAGGCATGCTAGATAGTTAGAAGGAATAAAATAAGAGACTCCCTACACTAACGTTAACTACAGCTATCTTCCCTAGTGAGTAACAGATTGAGAAATCTACCAAGTAAAGTTTCCACAATTTCTTACAATCAACTTTCAGAAGATAAGTAAATCTTAAAATATCTTTGTGTCCATGGAAAAGACTACAAAATAAAAGAATCATGTTGTCTTAAAAGATGGCAAGGATGAAATTTGAAGAAATCTTTATAAAGAATGAGCAAACTAAAGCCACTTCAAGATTGAATTCACAAAGGGTTGAGTCTTACTAACAGCGTCATATATAAGGACAAAATACCTGCAAATTGGCCACTTGTATTTCCTAAAGGCCAGACTTCCAGCAGTTATTACCAAACTGAAATCTTTAGGAACATATTTCATGTATAAAGGATTGGGATTATTTCCCTAATTAGAAGTAATGTATGACTCATGTAGGGCTAAATTACAATTATGACACACTTTATTATACAATTTATAGAACTATCACATTTTGATTGTCCCAAGGCAGGGGTGTCAAACTGGCGACCTGTGGGCCAGATGTGTCACATGCAGGCCACACCCACCCCAGCTCCACAAATGGGAAAAAATTCGCAAAACCTCACGTGATGGCAATGTGATGTCACGAGTTTGACACCCGTGTCCTAAGGGATGAGCAGGGCAACAAAATAATGGAATAAATACACCTCACTTAGCGATTTCATATGCGAAAACAGATTGGCTAAATGCATAGAGAAATATTCTATGGATATATTATGCTAAGTATGTATTTTGTTCAAAATCTGGAAAGAGAAGTTGGAAAAGCAATACCAATTTTTATCATCAACCATATTTATATACAGTGGAAAAGCTAGTGCTTCTATGTATTTGTGTCCTTATATTGGCTATTTCTGAAACAAGCATTCTAGGAGATACGGAGAAGAAAAATAGTGTGAAAAAAAATTAACTAAAATATTTATATTTTGCCTTTTAACTTCAGCAGGGCTCTAAACTGACTTACTGAACATGAATTGATATAATACAAGCTAGAACCTAACAAAGCACAGAACTAATGAAGTTGACAAAGGGACACGGAGTGGAGCTCCTGCAAGTGCTGTGGATGAAGAGGCTCAGAAAAAAAAATTAGCTGCCTTACATTTAATCATATATTAACCATTTTCAGAGTTTTTGAAGCAACATTTTTTCCTTCTTTGCTGTATATTTGTACTCTTGCATGAATAAATGGATTTATATTTGAATCCTTTCATGAATAAATGCTATGAATGAGATCTAATGAAGAATAAGAACTGAAACCTTCAAGCTCATCAGTAATAAGAAGCTCATTAACATCATTGTACATTCTTTCCCCCCACTAAATTGTATGAATTGCCTTTCTTCAGATTTTACTTTTTAAAATAGTTGTGTTTTTCACTTCAATTTAAGAAAAGAAATGAAACAACCAGTCTATTTAATTATGCAGCTGAAATTGGCTTTTTTGAATTAAATATGTGGAAAAGATACTCAAGATAATATATTCCACTCAACTTCCAGGGAAAAACCTTTCATATCATTAAAACCCTTTAATGCCTTTTAATATTTTAAATAATTATATGACGATTAAAATAGTTTCCTCTCTCTTTCATTGTTATGTAAAGGAAAACTTTCTGTTTCAGACAATTATCAGGAAGATCAAAGAAGCAAAATTACTTCAGGGTTTTCAGATTTAACGACAGTACTAGTAATGGTAGGAATGAAATACAATTTAAAATGAAAGCATCTTGAACAATATTAAGTTATATGGTATCCTTTTTATTAAACATTTTTAATCAATATAGTCAAAATCTTCTGGTATACCAAATGTTTTGTCAATTTTGCTGTCTTCAAATCCAAACTTCCGTTTAGCCCAAGCTTTTACAGCAAATATATTATCTGTAGATAAAGTAGATGAAAACAATGGATATTAGGGCTTCAAGTGTTTATAATGATAATCATGATAAAAGATCCTTAATGTTTAAAGATAATTAACAGATCTTCAAATTGTCATCCTGAGGCCCTTCCTCAGACATAAATCACCTATTTGGTTGCAACATCTAACAGTGATTATTTTGTGATTTCCAATTCTCAAGTAGAGATGGGGATAAGAACTACACTGAAATCCCTTTCCTGTATGAGAGACTTTAGCAGTAATAATTATCCAAAAGGCAACTGATTGCACCATAGGCACAGGGCGAACAGTTCAGCAGAAAATCTACTAAGCTTAGAACTTGACGTACACACTTTACCTGAGGAGTTATATGCGTTTGAAAAGTTGTATGGGGGTTTCTATACTGGCAAGCACCAGTTTTTCCTCTGTTTATTTAGACTCTATCTAGATTTTAACCAAAATTGTTTACTTCAGCATTCAATTGATTCAGGAATTTTAAAAAGGAAACCAATCCTTTCTCCTCTCTACACTGAAACAGAAGACTGAAATACCAATCTATTTGCCTACAACCCAATAGAATAAAATTATGATAGTTTGGGTTTTATAATGCTAATCTTGATTTGATTTTTCCTGTTGTTTTAAGTGTCACAATATTTCCTGCATGGTAAAATTATAAAACTGATTGTAACTTTGAAAGAATTGTTTTTAACGAAGCATGACTGCTTCAAAAGACTTGTCAATAGAGCAGTCAGGGGGAAAGGTTTTTGAGAAAGAGACTACAATAAAGGTAGGTGGTCATAGGTCATGAAGTGAATAAGTAAGTATATGATGACATATATAACATATAACATATTTAGCACACATTTTTCTCCAATTTAGTATAAGTTAATTTTATAACAGGAACTGCCCACATGGCAATTGATACTAAACTGTTACAAAGAAATGAAAAATCACAAGGAAAGAAATCAAGTATTCAGTTTGCTTGCAAACACTTAATATGTTACTATTAACATATTATGTTAATAATAATATTATATAATAATATTATAATAATATTATATAAAACATATAATAATGTTATTCTTTTATCCTTCAGTTACTAGCAAACAATTGAAATAGCAAATTCAAAAGAATAAATTCACACTACAGGGAAAATATTTTTAAAATTAAAAAGAATTTTTTAAAAAATAAAGTCTTGAAAAAATAAAATGCAATCCTAAATGCAAGTAGTCCTCGACTTAGAACAATTCATTTAGTGACTCTTCAAAGTTACAATGGCACTGTAAAAACACAACAGTTGAAGCATCCCCATGGTTACTTGGTCAAAATTCAGATGCTTAGCAACTGAGTCATATTTATGATGGTTGCAGTGTTCCCAGGGTCATATGATCACCTTCTAACAAGCAAAGTCAACGGGGAAGCAAGATTTACTTAACAACTGTGTTACTAACTTAAGAACTGCAATGATTTACTGAACAACTGTGGCAAGAAAGGTTGTAAAATGGGACAAAACTCCCTTAGCAACAAAAATTTGGGGTTCATTTGCGGTTGTAAGTCAAATACCTGGTAGATGGCAGTTCTATAATCAAGAAGGGTCTTTCCCAGCTTGTCACTTCTAAACTTCTGCGGAAGAGTCTCTAAAAACTATTTCAATGAACTAGAAATTTCATATAGAAGATAATTCTTATTTAATTATTTGCAGTTTTATTGATTCATTTTAGGTAAAGGTAAAGGTTCCCCTTGTACATATGTGCTAGTCATTCCTGACTCTAGAGGGCGGTGCTCATCTCCGTTTTGAAGCTGAAGAGCCAGCGCTGTCCAAAGACGTCTATGTGGTCATGTGGCCAGCATGACTAAATGCCAGAGGCGCACCAAACACTGTTACCTTGGCACTAAAGGTGGTCCCTATTTCTCTACTTGCATTTTTATGTGCTTTTGGCAGAAGCTGGGATTGGCAGAAGCTGGGATAAGTAACGGGAGCTCACCCCATTATGTAGCATTAGGGATTCAAACTGTTCAACTGCCAGCCTTTCGATCGACAAGCTCAGAGTCTTATTTACTTTTCAGTGATAAAATTGATGGAGCTGAAACATGATTACGTACCAATTATTTTGGACTTGATTACACATGATTGTTCCTGGAAAACTGTCCCAATGTGGAATATGTTGTAATGTGATGAAATTGTAATTACAATGTTAAATCATATACCATTCATATCATCATTCATAGTAATCTGATAATGAGCAAGCCAATTTATTGTGTCAGCTGCTTTGAATGATTACCATGAATCATATACTACTGTGAACTCTAACCCAAAATACCAACTAACTTCGAATTAATTTACACATTTTACTGCTTTTCATTCAAATACTTGGTTAGTTTGCACCAACCATCATTATTTGCAGATTACTTGAAGATTGTCACACACACAAGACACACAATATCACTTCTGTTATTATTTGGGTGCTAAGCATTTTATACACACACACACACATTGTGTATAAAATGCTTAGCACCCAAACAATAACAGAAGTGATACCTAGCAAAAACTGAGTCTATAAGAACAAACAAAAACATTAAAACGTATGAATTAGAAATCACAAAAATTATATTACAAGCAATGGCAAACTTCACTAGTAATACTTATTTTATGAGTTTTCAGCAATCTGTTGCCCGGAAAATAAATCAGTTTTATGTAAAAAAATAATAATTAAAATCTTAAATTCAAACTTGTATCTTTCCATGTATTTATTTTCATTCACAGAAGAATGAATGCTGTAAAATAATATAATGCAGGCATACCAGTCCATCTGTTGGTTGCTTCCTTAGCTATTTTATTTGCTTGACCTAAAAAGAACAAATAAACAAATAAAATTCAATGGAAGCAATTCATTAGATCAATAATTGAACAGACTCAAAAGAATAAAACTATATTTTCAAACTTATTATGCATTTTAAATAACTTGAAAATGTTTTACTGTTCCTTTGAAGTTAATATTCAACCAATCCTCAAAGATTAGTAAAGTTACATCAAAATGAATTTATATGCTGAAGTAATGCCTTCTATCAGTTACTACTGAAATTTCTTGACATATATCTGGCTATACTACAGGAAAATAAGAATCCTTTAATGCTTCATTGAATTAGAAAAGGCTATGCTCTAAGAAGAAACAATCTATTGTACAAAAATTTAAAAATTAGGATAGCTGAATTCTGTGATGCATAATGAAGAATGTTATTTGAAAGAATGCTTTTATTTGTACTTTTCATCAAAGATGAATACATTTATTAAAAAAAAAACATGGATGAATTACAGAATCTTGACCCTTTAGTAAAAATCCCTTGTTCATTTGTTATAAAGTATTTGGGCAACTTCTAAATGTGCCAGTTCATATATTCTTGTTACTCACTTTCCTCTGCTAAGGGACAATTTATAAAATGGGGGTTGGCAGCTAGTATAGTTCATAAGGGTATGCTGAAAAAGCTTCTGTACCCAAAGTTCTACACCAATGAGTTTGTTTGCTTATAGAAACAGAAAACACTGGTTAACACCCCTCCTAAAATATATACATCGATTTTATGAGATTATTTAATCACATACCAAAATAATACCAAAACATTTCTACAGTAGAGGAGCCTATGATCACTTAACAGTTAGAACAATTAATCAGTGGAACAACTTGCCTCCAGAAGTTGTGAATATTCCAACACTGGATGTTTTTAAGAAGAGAATGGACAACTATTTGTCTGAAATGGTATAGGGCAGTGATGGTTAACTTTTTCCAGACCGAGTGCCCAAAGTGCACATGCAAATGCATGCATGTGCGCCTGAACCCCAAAATGCAATGCACCCATGGGCCCTGAGTGCACCCCGCCCCCTGTGCATGCACGTACAGCCCCCCGCACATGCACTCCCCATGCCTGTGCCCGCGACTCCTCACCTGCGCCCCTCGCATGGGTGGCAGAGACCCGAAGACTAGCTGGCTGGCAGGAGGTGTGTGCGCATGCATGGCGGAGCTGAACTGGGATGAGGGCTCACGTGCCCACAGAGAGGGTGCTGTGTGCCGCCTCTGGCACACGTGCCATAGGTTTGCCATTATGAGTATAGGGTTTCCTGCCTGAGCAGGGGGTTGGACTAGAACATCTCCAAGGTCCCTTACAATTGTTATTCTATTGTTCAGAAAATTGTAAGGAAAGGGATATTGGGACACATGGAAACTGCTCTTGTAGCAAATAAGGTTTTATAGCTCTCTCTTCATTTTCTGATTTCCAAACTTCCATAGTGAGATCTTGAAAATACTTATAGTTCGCACATCCACACATAACCCTGGTTTGTCTAGCATTTTTAGTGGCAGTGGTCAGTGTATTCATTTGTGTCTAGGAATGATAAGAAAAATTAATGCAACATAAAATGTTTCATTGTTATAAATTTACACTACAGGTAGTCCCCAACTTATGTCCACAATTGAGCCCAGAATTTATGTTGCCAAGTGAGAAATTTGTTATGTGCGTTTTGTCCCATTTTACGACTTTTCTTGCCACATTTGTTAAGTAAATCACTGCAGTTGTTAAATTAGTATCATGGTTGTTAAGGTTTCCCCATTGACTTTGCTTTGTTGCACCCCGAAGACAGTGCAACAGTCATAAATGTGAATCAGCTGTCAATGATGTAATGTAAGTCTGAATGTAAATCTTGTGACTGAGAGGATGCTGCAACGGTCATAAGTGTGAAAATCATCATAAGTCACTTTTTTCAGTGCCATTGTAACTTCAAACGGTCATTACAACGGTGAACTGTTGTAAGTCGAGGACTACCTGTAAAATAAGCTATGTTAAATATGTGGCAGGACAAGTGCCCAATTCCAAGTCCTAGCCCCGTGATGGCGAACCTATGGCACGCGTGCCACAGGTGGCACGCGGAGCCATATCTGTGGGCACGCAGGCATTTCCCTATCTCAGCTCCAGCATGCATGTGTGTGCCGGCCAGCTGATTTTCAGGCTTTCCGGGCCCACCGGAAGTTGGGAAACAGGCTGTTTCCAGCCTCCAGAGGGCCTCCGGGGAGATGGGGAAGGCCGTTTTCGCCCTCCCCAGGCTCCAAGGAAACCTCTGGAGCCTGAGGAGGGTGAAAAACGGGCCTACTGGGCCCACTGGTAACCTTTTCGCCGTTGTGTGCCAAAAGCAGGGGAGCGCAGTGGGGTCACGTGCTCATGCACGGGGGGCACTGGGGGGCATTGAATTATGGGTGTGGGCACACGAGGGTGCAACTCCCCTGCGCTCCCCCTATTTTTGGCACACAACGGCAAAAAGGTTAGCCATCACTGTCCTAGCCTATAACATAAGAACTATTTTATTTAAAACTTGCAGATGAGATAGTTGTTTTTAAAAAAAGTGCAAGTATTTAGAAAAGCTCCCATACTTTTGGCTTTGCCATGACATATAAAACAAAAACATTTTTAAAAAGAAACTTAGTGTGCTAAACTGTTGAGTAAATAAAAATTAACTTCAGATTAAAAATCATAATAATAAATTTAAAAAAAATAAAAGAACGGAAAAATAAGGTAAAAGAAAAAAAGATCTTGTAAATTACATTACAAAGACAGATTCTCATCTAAAATGATACATATTCCCTGAAATGATAAAATGAATCATGAATATTACAGTATGATTTCACTGTAGTTAGCATAGGATCAAAAATAAATCTGTTACTTTTAATAATCATATTTTAATCAAACAAACAAACAAATGATAAAATTTTACAACTTTATAAATCTGTTTTATTGGAAATAAACAGAAATACTTAAAATTTGAAACACCATTTATAATAGAACGTTCTTTCTTGCTTTTGCATAATTTCTGAAATTTGGATCTTATTTTGTACAAAGCCATTCTTATTCACTGAAATCAAAGAAAAAGAAAAAAAGGAGTAAAAAACTGCTTCAAAATGCCCGCAGCTTGCAAAAAACTGGCAGGCAGTAAACTGTTTTCTCACTCTTTCCTCCCATGCAGACAGAGTGTGATAACAACCACAGCCCATTTTCTCTTTCCTCTCTAGCCTAATGTTTGAGGCCCTTGTGCATTCTTGCAACTTTTTCCTTCTTCATAGTCCTTTTTCTTGCCCTCTATTGCAATTCTATCTGTAAAAAGATGATCTTACAGTTCATGAGGGTTTGCAACCCACATGCTAGGAAATCTTCTTATACAAACAGAATTTTTAAAAACTTTTATTGTATTTCTTTAAGATATTCCCCCTTGCTCCTCTGCCAAATATTGATAGACAATAAATAAAATTGCTGAAAGTCAGCTATAGATTTCCCCTGCAAGTATTGCATTGTATTTTTAGCCAGACCCCAGGCCCCCAAAATGCATAATTCTAAGACAAACATAGGCACCCTGAATAAATAGTTGTACATTCAAATTAATGTTAACAATCTTACCAATGTTGGCCCAAAATAGGACTACCGAGTAAGGCTAAACCAATGTTCCATCTCGTGAGTTAATTTTAACCAGCCTGGATAAAACATATCTGAAGCTTCCAATGTACATGAAACAAATGTTGCTTTAAAGCACTACTCCATTGGTTTACAAAGACAGAACACTCAACAGAGTGACGGAACCTGAAAGAGCAGCTGGCCGCCGCATGCATGCGTACCGGCCAGCTACTCTCTTCCGGGTTCTGGTGCTCTGGCACATGTGCCAGCATGCTCCAGTTTCGGCACTTGGTGCCAAAAAGGTTAGCCATCACTGCCCTATGCCAACATTCTGATCCATCCACTGAGGGAGATCAGTGACCAGCAAGTTTCCAGATGCCCTCATACAGGACCATTCATCTCTAGCCACGAGGCTCTGAGGCTCTATGATCTCTTGTGATTTTCTGCTAGAGAGAGCCCACCCAAGCAACCAAAGGGTGTTTTTAGGGTTTTTTTTTCTTTGCCTGGAAAAGCTCTGTGCTTGCTACAGAATAGAAAATAATAGTGAGAGCAGAAAAACTAGAAGCCTCTGTAGAATAGAAAAAACTCCTAAGGAAACAGGCACCCTCTATCCTCCCTCCCTGCTTCTGTTCCCTGTAGTTGCTCTTATCTCTGAATTTACAGGCAGCAGTCACCTACAAGTGCAGTCCTGATTCCATCTGAGGGTAGCAGCTTTGCTGGCCTTGTTTTGCTGGCACATCAAGAAGTATATTGTGGGGGGAAGCAGATTTAGAAGGAGCAGGCTTTCCCCTACCTCAAGGACACAGGTAGTCCTCAACTTACAAAGGCAATTGGGACTGGAATTTCCAAGAGGAAGTGATGTGTGATTATCATGCGTGATATCACATGACTGCATTGCTTAGTGACAGTAATCTCGGTAATCCTTGTTGCCTTGATTAAGCAAAGTTTGCAGGTTATTAAGTGAGGACCTCATCTGACCATGACTTGTCACTTTGGAAAGACAAGCAGTCAATTGGGAAGCCAGCATGAAGTCATAGGCTCTGGGCAGCCTACAAGCAGGCCAGCAGATAGGTGAGTGCTAATGAGTGCAGCCACAAAAGGGAAGTGCTGTTATAGTGCTGTGCAAATATTGGACATGTTCTACAGATTGCAGGTGGGGAGTGTGCTATGGATGGGCACATGCAACTAATCTTGTACTCTGTAGCAGGTGCCTTAGAAAAAAAAGATGGCAGAAGTGACTTATGGGACCAACCTGCGACCTTCCCTTCTGGCTTCCCCCTTAACTTTGATCAAGTGACCACACACTACTGTAACCACGTATGTGTGAAGTGGTAGTTAAGTGCCTAAATCACAAACACATGATTAAAAGAATGATGAGACAGAACTTTGAGCATCACTCATTCGGTGCCATTGCAAATTTGAACAATCACCGAAAGAGTAATTGTTAAGCGAGGACTAAGAAAAGTATGAAGGATCAACTGCAGGTATAATACAGTAATACATATATAATTCCACTCATAAATTTCTGGAAAGATAATAAAATAACATTACATTTTAGCTAAACTGTAACACATTCAAAATTCTTCTAGTAGTTTTTCCACTGTCAATATGTTTCTTAGAAACAGCACTCAATAGAGAAAAATACTTTGTGGGAAGGCAACTAACAAGACAAAATTTATGCATACTGCTGCTGTATTTGAGAATATACTATATTTTAGGTATTAATATTGGTTTTACTATAATCAAAAGGGGAAAGGGAAAGGACAGGAAAAGAGATTTAAATGCATTGCTTAGAACCATCACCTTTTATATGAAGTTGTTATTTAGAAAGTGTGGAGTATTGTGAAATAACAAAATATTGCTTTTTATAAAAAAATATAATTTGAATTTTCATTGAGCATGTAAAAGCAGTAGTGAAATAAGGAAAAAGGAAAAAAGAAAAAAAGTGTTTGACCTTGAAAAAACATCAAGCATTCATAGCTGAATTTACAAAACAAGAAGTAGCTTGGACCAGTATGAGTTGTCAGCTTGCAAATATCCACTAACAAGCAAGTTTGAGAGTTTCAGTTAACAATAGCCAAATACTCTGAAACACTTTCCACTTAGTTATCAAGTAACACAGTTTACGATAAATCTTCCCCACCCCCTATCCAAAAGAAAGCTTTTCTGTAATGCTATTCTATCTTTGGCTTGGATTCATTTATTCCAGTACCTTCCAAAATCATAGTTGATAGACGCTCTGAGTTGCAGCTATGTACTTTTCTGAAAGAATAATTCTTTGTGTTTAACTAATGAGACAACTACTGTAAAAGCAATGACTGTTCTCTAGATCATTAGAAGAGTAACCTACTGGGGGGAAAACCTATTCAAATGCTGGCAATAAAAAGTGGTGAATTCTAGAGTACAATAATTTTTATTTTTAAGATATAAGTTTGCTTCTATAGCAGAAATTGTAAAATTGAACTTAAAGGGTGGCTCCAAAATTAGTGTATTATACAGTATAATTGAAATACATTCAGTTGAAAGAGAGACACACCCCATTTAAATTAAGGCTGATTTATATCAATTGAAATGCTGTTTTAAGTATACTTTTTATAATTAGTGCAGTATAGGATTTTCTAACCTACAGTGCAGGAACCTACCAAGAAGGCTATTGATTGAGATGGTAGCATAACTGATGCATATATGCTTCTCTGTGTCATGCACGTATTATGTTTTGCTATAGCACTACAGAGGTAATCCTCAACTCACAACCTCAATTGCCCAAAATATTCTCCAGAATATTTATTTATTTATTTAAAAGATTTGCATGCCCATTTTGAACACTACTCTGGAGAGTGTGTAACAACAATAAAACCCAGTAATTTTAAAACCATAAACCATAAAATCAAACCAAAAACCTCGTGCTCAATTCCACCTTTGGTTGTCTCACAACTAGCTCCTGATTCTATCCCGGCAACTGGGTAAAAAACCAGGTTTTGATGGTCTGCTGAAAGGTTAAAAGAGAGGGCTGCCAAACCACCCTGGGGATTAGGGGTTCCATAATGTAAGGGGCAGCCACAGAAAAGGCACATTTGTTAGCTCCCACTATGTGGCAAGATTTCAGGGAAGGGATCTGGAGCTTGCTCACCCTATCAGATCTCACGGGAAGGGCAGATATTTTTAGGAACAGGCAGACCTGCAAATAACCTGTTCCCGTACCATGCAGGGCTTTAAAAGTGATAACCAGTACCTTGAATTGCAACCAGAAGGAAATCTGGAGCCCAGGCAACTTGCTCAACAAAGTGTAACATGGGCATACTTAAGAACATTCAATATTGTGAGGGCTGCTGCATTTGGACCACTTGTAGCTTCCAAATGGTATTCAAAGGCAGGCTCATGTAAAACGCATTGCAATAATCAAAATGGCAACTGATTAAGGTGTGAGGGACCATTAGCAAAGGCTCCTGAACTAGAAAAGGGTACGACTATTGCACAAGACAAATCCGTGCAAACCCCCCCCCCAACAACATCTGAATCCCAGAGAACGCTCAGACTGCACACCAATTCAGTCTGAAGATGTGCAACACCATAAAGACAGCAAGTAAACCGGATCCTGAGGGATCAAAACCCCAAAGGTACTGCATCCTTCACCAACATTGACTGGAATATGCCGCTGAGAGAAAAGGAGAACCACCATAAAACAATGATTCCAAATTCCAAACTCTGAAGCCAGCCCAAAAGGGCATCAGGGTCAATGGTATAAAAAACGGCTGATAGAACCAGAAGAATCTAAACCAGGGGTGTCAAAATGGCGGCCTGTGGGCCAGATGCATCACACGCAGGCCCCACTCACGTCAGCTCCACGAAGGGGAAAAACATCACAATATGTCACGTGACATCAATGTGACGCAAATTTGACACCCGTGACCTAGACAGTTGCTCCAAAGGTGATCAGCAAATGCAATCAATCCCATCTCTGTGCTATACACTGGCCTGAACCTAGACTGAAAAGGGCCCAAATAATTTGCTTTATCCATGGGTCTCTGAAGCTGAGAATTAGCCTGTCATCAATCTTTCCCGAATGGTTGGAGGCTGAACAAAAGTTGTCTAGCAATGCTGAGTCAAGGAAGGCCTCTTGAGAAAGAGGCGCACCATCTTCTCCTTCAGGGAAGGAAGTACCACAAAAAGGAATTAACCACCACTTGGACCTAGCCACATGCCATCTCCAGGAAGCTTTAACAAGCTCATAGCTGCAATGACTCTATTCACTTCTTCAGAATAAACTGGCTCAAGCTCCTCCCAGATAACAGGATTCAGGTGTGTCTTAGTCACTTCCAAAAAAACCCCTGCCTAGCCAAAGTCCAATTCCAAATGAAGTTGAGAGACTTTATCTGACAGATGCTGAGAATTTCCTCACAGTGAAAATAGATGGAATAGTTTGAATAGTGTGTCAGAGAAATATAAAGAAGATAACTGTAGAGTAGAAGGCAAAGGAACCTAGAAGAGATCATGCAAAATAAGGACATTTCAATCACAGCAAAGATCAGAATAATTAAAGCATAGTCTTGCTAATAGTAATTGATTGTTGTGAAAACTGGACACTGGGAAAGACTGAAAAACATACACCTTGGATTTATGGATGTGCAGGTCATTTCAAAGAGTACCAGGGTCTGGAAGGAGAAACAGTCAATCAGTTCTGGATCAAACAAAGGCTAGTTACTTCCTTGAGACAAGAATCAGCAAGAAGAAATTTAAATACTTTGATGTAAGTGCATGATAGGTTAAAAAGAATTATTGTGCTTGGCAAGAAACGCAAAAAGAAAAGTCAATGGATTCGGTGGATAGTAGTGATCAAATAAATCCTTGGAAAGTCCCTGAAAGAGCAATATAATTGTCAGAACAAGTTTGTGAACTTTTGCTCATAAGGTCGCCATAAGGTCACCATTTATCATAAACAGTATATATCAACTGGAAATCTTGGTAGACCTTCTGTGCTTTATTTTCCACACTTTTGCACTGTATTATTAAGCTACATAAGAAGTGAATAATTAGCAATATTTTTATGAGATGAACTGATGGTATCAGTTCAAACTTGAAACAAATGGATAGCTCACAGATGATAAAAGAAAGAATTTGCTTTTTGTTCTTTTTTCCACTTTTGTAGCATATGCACTAATAGAAAATAATAAAGACAAGCTGCTTCCTATCCAAATATCTAGGGGGTGGGAGACTGGGAACTGCTCTGTGTGGTTATGTAAAACTGAAAAATACAGCAGTACGTTTTCTAGATCACCTTTCACTGCTGAATACAAAGTCAAATGCTCAACAAACTAAGTAAAATATATATCTTTTGCTATTTAATCCTTCAAAAACGGTTTTTGAATAGCAATGTTATTGGCATTATTATATTTTACAATGCATGCTTATTAATACTCAATATTTAAGTAGACCCAATATTTTAACAATGTAGTTCCATATAGGCCTAGCTATATGCTAACTTTTAATATTTCTTGCTCTGAAGTATAAAGGCAGATGTGACTTTGCTTATGTATTTTCTCTATTTAAGAGAAATCTATAATACATGTTGTGGCAAGAGATAATGCTTACCTACATACACACAACTAATGATTTCACGGAAAACAGTAAACAGGATCGTCCAAAATTTTCCTTGCACAAAGAATTTACTGTAACTCATCCAGTAAAAGTAAAAGAAGCAGTAAAAGTAAAAGAAGAACTAAAGAAGCAGTTTTATACAAAAGAAAAGGAGAAGCCAATTTACTCATGCCCTGAAAGACAATTAGACAATATATTTTAAGTGATCACCTCTCAGTATTTGTTATCCACAAATACTTTTATGAGTGTTTTTATTACCAATAACATACAGTTAACAACTGAATGCATTTATTCCTGAGATTTAAACTTAATTTTAATACTTATATTACTTAAGCAGTCCCATGTTCCAAACAGAGGCTCCCCGCAAAGAGACAAAAACAGTGGTCACTGCCAGGGTTTAAAGCTCTCAAAGTTGAGGAAATGTTAGCTTTGCTCAAGTCACGAGTTTGGAGACTTCAATGTATATTGGGTTCACTCACTTCCTTTCTTAATCACTTTACAAAATTGCTTCTTGACTGCTTTTAGATACTAAGAACATTGGACACAACAAGTTTCATCATACTAGAACTAGATGATTCTCCTTCAATCTTCAGCAAAAAAAGTTCAATGGGTTAAGTTTTAAGAATTTAAAAAACCTAAAACGAACAGCAAAAGGGTGATTAGAATGTTGATGTGGAAAGTTATAAATGGACTAATGAGCCAACTGGATTTGAAATAACCTTTTGAAATTTAATTATAAGAATCCTCCTTGTGGGTTGCTTAAAATTCTGTTAAAAAGAATCAGTACAACATTTGAATCTAAGTGTAAAAAGTCTTTTGATGGAAAAAATGTTATGGGTTAGAGAAAAACGTAAGAGGAGACTTTGAAGGCTGGACACTAGAGGCAATTAGAAGCAACTAAAGAAGAAACCCACTAATACAGAAGGAAAAATTTATTTAACTTTGGAAGAATTCAAGGATATTTGAGAAAATAACACTAGGAAATTTCTATTAGGATGTCTACTATCATAAAAATAGGCTTAAAAGAGAAACTGGAAGAAGATACTACTGAGAATCAAGCTATTTTGGATTTGGATTTAAAAAGATGAAGATTCTTAATATGTTGTTCTTGGTAGCTGTTAATAGATTTTTATTGACTAGGTCTGACTGATGAGGTTTTAAAGATTTGTTTATAGATAAGAGCTACACGAAGAAGAGTGTGTTTTGTATTTTTAAAGAAAAAGATAATACTGTTAAAAGTAAAGGAATATGAAACCAATCTATTTGATTACCGTATATAACACATGTTGTTATTTCTGGTAACTCTTAGGGACTTTTATTGACTAGGACTGAATTATGAGTGTTTAAAATTTGTTCATAGATAAGAGATGAGATATAACATGGGGAAAAGTGTTCTTTTATATAAATGATAGGGATGGTGATAAGTTACTGAAATTGTACTTGTCTTAATGAAGAAGCAAGTAATTTCTTTATATATTTTTTTCTTTATCTTTTTTCTTTTCTGCACTTTTTATATGCTTCTTAGTTTTTTAATCTTTGTATTTTTAAACTATCATAAAAATTATTAAAAAGTTGTCCCAGTCATGCAGAACTAAAATATACAAAAGTTGTTAGTGGAGCTTTATAGAAGTACAAAAAAAAAAAAGAAGAAGAAGAAGAAGAAGTGGGGTACGGAACCCTCCTCCCAAACCAAAACAGTCAAAGCCACCCATGAAGGGTTGGAAGACAAAAGAGAAGAATGGAAAGAGAATACAGAAGATAATGCTGCTGGGAGATTTAGTACTCCAGGTAGCTTTACTACCTCAAAGTTGATTGCCTAATCCATATGTTCAAAGCATCTCGCCTGTTTTTCTTCTGATAGATTATGTTTTATTCTCCTGCTTGAGAAAATATTTTGTTGCACATTCTACCTAATCTAAGGCAGGAATGTAAGATAATAGGGTGAAACATATATGGCAGAAGTATATGTGAAAATGATCTACCTGCTTTGGAGTCTCACATTTGAATATGAATCGCGTATATTATGCAGGAGAGGAGAAGGAGGAGAGGGTAGGGGAGAGAACTAATTCTAAACTACATCACTCAAAGTACAGTGTTCAGATGAAGAAAAGTCTTCATTCCTTCTACTCTTAGTTGGCCAGACTGTACTTAGAATAGTGTGCCCAGTTCTGAGAACCATATATTATGAAATGCATTGATAATCTGAACTCTGTTTAGAGAACAACCAAGTTGATAAGAGACATAGAAGAGAAAACAAAAAATCAATTGGAGTTTTGGATGTCCCTCTAAAGAAAACCACAGGAAGGCATGATATCTGAAGAGATGAACATCTGAAGGGCTGTCTGTCATATGGAAAATAACAGAAAATTGTTCCAGAATTGTTCCACTTCTACAGGAAGAACCTGTGCTCTTGCCAACAAATCTTGCCTACTATCAGGTCCTATTCAAATCAGCCTATTATAAATAGCTACAAAGAGTGACTTTTGTAGTCATTCACCTATTATCCTTACTAAATCCTACTGTCACTGCAGCCTTTGTGTTGAGACTGTCTCCTCTGTAAAAAGGGATTCCACTCCCAGTCTGAATGGCTTTAACCTATATCTGTTTATCAACATATCTAAATGTGAGCCCAGTAGGTGGATGCAACAAAAACAGTTTTTCCTCTTCTTAGCAGGCATCTTCTAACATGGCTACAATATCATTCATTTCAACAGCTAAATTTTAAGACAGCCTTATTGATTTCAAAGCGAAAGCCTAATCTACAAATAGTGGCTGCCCTGATCTTCATTAGCCATTCAAATGGTGGTAACCATAGTCATATACTGACTCCAGCAGGGTAGCAAAAATGGCAAAATAACCACATCTCACTGACTATATTGCCACTATGATGTTGTTTTATTTACTGCTCACATGTGCACCAATTTCTCTATGCCACTTGACTGTCTCCTTATAGACACTAATCTCCACAGTTATCTTTGACATAGATTTATCCCTTCCTTTCAGAAGAAGTCCTAACAATATAAGAAAAACCAAGATGACAGATATGACTAATCCAAGCCACAATTTATTTATGTTTTCCAAAACATGCCTTCTATTCTCCACTCATACTCTTAGCATACAACACATCCACACCAAAAAGGAAGTATATAGTGATTGTGACCAGGAAGGAGGTATCAAGAGTTAAACAATCATCAGAGAAAATACTACTGTTTGAAAGCTATGAAAATGAGATTATTATGAAAAGTCCTGGAAAAAAATCAGTATTATAATACTAGACAAAACTTACGGATTTCTTCAACAATATCTGGATCACATTCTTTGTATTTATCTACTTCTGTCTTTAGATGATCTTTCTTCTGTTGTAAGGCACTAAGTTCCTTTATTAGTGCTGCACGTTCTGCCTGAATACATTTAATTTGGGAGAATCCAAAACAAAATAATCATCATTATCATTAAAATGTGTCAAGTTTTCTGGTCACTGGTCATACAGAGAATCCAATTTCTTTCAAATGTAGCAGATAAAACTACACTGTAACATTTTTTTTTCTATAACACACAAGCACAATATAATTATGACACCAACACAGTGAAATAGAATTTTTATCTAACAAAATTATATTTGTAAATTATAAAAGGATTTAGAAATAAAATTATTTGTACAATATATTTAGAAGTAGAATTTCAAAGAAACTCCCCTCATGTAACATATAATATTAGTATTATTACAGAGCTGTGTTTTAGATAACGCAGACAACCCTGCATTCTACAGCTGCCACTTACACAAAACCATACTTTCATCTTGACCACTATAATATTTTCAAATTGGAATTCCATCTGGACTTGAGATACGGCAAAATAGGGATACCATGGTATTCCCCACCACCACACAATTTAAAAAAAAATATTTCAGAAGGCACCATAAAAGAATACAAAAATGTCACAAGATTTGATATTGTCACGCAGTAGTTTTTTTAGGGTCTTTGAGCCACCACGCAAAATTATACATGGCAAATGGGGCTTGATTAGTTGCTAATCAATGTTCTGAAATAAAACTTACAGTATCTTGCCGCCCAATTTTTGATTGCTTGATGCTTTCTTCTAAATCCTTTTTCTTCTGACAATAGTCTGAGAACTAAAGGAAAAGAAAAAGCAAATCTCAGATTATATAAACATTAATATTTATATTCAATATTCATTTTTTCAATTTCATTTTCATTTTAAGAAATAATATTTCGTTTCAAACAGGCTTAGATTTCTATAATACTCCTGTTCATAAGATGGTTATTATGGTTAATTAATCATAACAAAATATCCATTTACTGGAAGACTATGGTGGTGAGACGTCTGAGATAGCTCGGGAGTTCATGACTTCCATGACGGCCATGGACCTGACCCAGTTAGTTCATGGCCCCACTCACAGAGGAGGTCACACCCTGGACTTGATTTTTGTCTCTGGCCAGTGGCTGAGTGAGTCTGTTATAGGGGATATAGACATGGAACCCTTGTCATGGTCAGACCACTCGCTCCTTCGCCTAGATCTTCAAACCGCTACACCCCGCCGCAGGGAGGTGGAGCCGATAAGATGGGTCCGCCCCAGGCGCCTGATGGATTCTGATAGATTCCAGATGGAGCTTGGGCCATTTCCTGAGGTTCTGGCACACGACTCGGTCAGGGACCTAGTGGCGGCCTGGGATCAGGCCGCTAGCGGGGCCTTAGACCGAGTCGTGCCTTTGCGGTCTCTGACCCGGTGCCGATCCCTCACGGCCCCTTGGTTTACTGAGGAGCTGAGGGAGATGAAGCGCCGGAAAAGACGCCTAGAGAGCGGTTGGAGGGCCAGTCTTGCCGAATCTGATCGAACACTGGTAAGGCTACATATTAAAGCCTACCTAGTGGCGATAAAGGCGGCAAAGTCTAATCACTTTTCCGCTCTTATTGCGTCATCAGAGAATCGCCCGGCGGCCCTGTTCAGGGTGACCCGCTCCCTGCTTCAATCGGGAGCGAGGGAGGACCCCCTGGAGGGCAGGGCTGAGGATTTCGGACGATATCTGTATGACAAAATCGCTCAGATCCGATGGGACTTGGACTCTGACTGGGTAGATCCGGGCGGGATGACGAGGCATAGTCTTGAGAGCGTTATCTGGGAGGAGTTTGACCTTGTGACTCTGGATGACGTGGACAGGATTTTGGGGAGACTTAATGCGACCACATGTTTATTGGACCCGTGTCCCTCCTGGTTAGTACTGGCTTCCCGGGAGGTTACACGAGGCTGGCTCCAGGGAATTATTAACACTTCATTGAGTGAGGGATACTTCCCCGCCACCTTGAAGGAGGCGGTGGTGAGGCCTCTCCTCAAGAAGCCCTCCCTGGACCCGGCAATATTGGCTAACTATCGTCCTGTCTCCAACCTTCGCTTTGTGGCGAAGGTTGTTGAGAGTGTGGTTGCACGACAGTTCCCACAATTCCTGGAGGAAACGTCCTATCTGGATCCGTTCCAGTCGGGTTTCAGGCCTGGTCACAGCACGGAAACGGCATTGGTCGTGTTGGTTGATGATCTCTGGAGGGCCCGGGACAGAGGTTGTTCCTCTGTTCTGGTCCTATTAGATCTCTCAGCGGCTTTTGATACCATCGACCATGGTATCATGCTGCACCGGTTGGAAGAGTTGGGGATGGGGGGCACCGTTTTACGATGGTTCTCCTCCTTTCTCTCCGACCGGTCGCAGTTTGTGTTGACAGGGGGGCAGAGATCGACCTCGAGGCCTCTCATTTGTGGAGTGCCACAAGGGTCGGTCCTCTCGCCCCTTCTGTTCAACATTTATGTGAAGGCGCTGGGTGAGATCATCCGTGGTTTTGGGGTGAGATATCATCAGTACGCTGACGACACCCAGCTGTACATCTCCACCCCAGACCACCCCAACGATGCCCTTGAAGTGATGTCCCAGTGCCTGGAAGCTGTACGGATCTGGATGGGGAGGAACAAGCTCAAGCTCAACCCCTCCAAGACTGAGTGGCTGTGGTTCCCGGTTTCCCGATATAGCCAGCTGACGCCATCGCTGACTATCGGGGGCGAGTCTTTGGCCCCCGTGGAGAGGGCGCGCAATCTGGGAGTCCTCCTGGATACGCAGCTGTCCTTAGAGGAACATCTGACAGCTGTGGCCAGGGGGACCTTTTATCAGGTACGCCTGATTCGCCAGTTACGCCCCTTTCTTGATCGGGATTCCATGTGCACGGTCACTCACGCCCTCGTCACCTCTCGCCTGGACTACTGTAATGCTCTCTACATGGGGCTCCCCCTGAGGAGCACCCGGAGGCTCCAACTGGTCCAGAATGCGGCCGCACGGGTAATTACGGGGGCTACATGGCGCTCCCACATAACACCGCTCCTGCGCGAGCTGCACTGGCTCCCAGTGGTCTTCCGGGTGCGCTTCAAGGTGTTGGTTACCACCTTTAAAGCGCTCCATGGCATAGGGCCCAGTTATCTACGAGACTGCCTTCTGCCACCGACAACCTCCCATCGACCCGTGCGCTCCCACAGAGAGGGTCTCCTCGGGGTGCCATCAGCCAAGCAATGTAGGCTGGTGACCCCCAGGGGGAGGGCCTTCTCTGTGGGAGCTCCTACCCTCTGGAATCAGCTTCCCCCTGAGATAAGAAAAATCCATGACCTCCGTGCCTTCCGCCGGGCCCTTAAAACATTTTTCTTCCAACAAGCCAGGCTGGCCTAAGCGAAGCCTTTTAAATGATTTTAAAGTGGGGTGTTTTTTAAATTTCTGGGCCAAATTTAGATATTCTTTTTAATTGGTTTTTAATTGTTTATATTATGTG
Source organism: Ptyas mucosa (assembly GCA_012654045.1). Lineage (NCBI taxonomy): Eukaryota > Metazoa > Chordata > Lepidosauria > Squamata > Colubridae > Ptyas > Ptyas mucosa. The sequence goes on along the minus strand of WNWU01000007.1, from coordinate 23,496,618 downwards.
TTTTTACTTGGCTGTACACCGCCCTGAGTCCCCAGGGAGAAGGGCGGTATAGAAATCTAAAAATAAATAAATAAATAAAAAATATGGTAGGGTAGCGTCTTTCTGTTGAATAACAGACAGTACTATACAGTGCAAAAATATGCAGAGACAAAAACACTTAACATTTCAGCTTGCACAGTAGGACTATCATACAGACAAACTGCAAGATACCTAGAACAGTGCACATTACTGCATTCTGGATAATTTATGATTTCCTATGTACAGTACCTTGTAGTACAACAGCTGAAAAATGACTAAGCCATGAGTGAGTTTGATAAATGTATTTATCACTTTATGTCTTTGGATGGGTTTTTTCACCATTTTCCAGTTCTAGTGTTGCTGAGATAATCCTGAATTTGCATATTGAATGACAAAAATGCAAGATATTTGTAAAGAAACATTGGTACGATATTCTATATGTGTGTATACAAACGTTACATACCTAAAACATAGGTGGCATAGTGTATGCGTATTAAACTTATCAAATGGCTTTCCAGAGAGAATTAGTTTAATTTACAGCAACAGAACACACTCAGTGCCTTATCATTCCTTGTTGGGTTTTAAGACAGTTCTTGTCAAACCTGGGTAAATTACCTAAAATTGGGTAAAATGGTAATAATATACAAACCACAGGGACATTTAAATAAGGACGTTCTGATAAGTAGTAAAAAGAACTTTTTGATAGTTTTGGCAATGAAATTTGGGAAGTGCAACTTTAAGATGTTACAAGAGTTCATTGCTTTTACAACTTAATATCTCTCTAATTTCCATGAATTAATCTTAACTTTGTAGATGACAGCAGCTGCTGATAAGCTTACAAAAAGGATTTTTAAAAGTTTGAAAAGATATAAACTCTGCATGAATATAAATAAAGCACTATAATCTTAATATTTTATATGTTCTGAACTTCTTAAGAATATCAATAATCAGTATGTATTTTTAATATCCTGAGTCCTGAGTGGTGCAGTGGACTAATTCACTGTTATTAAGATCAGCTGCCTGCAATTACTGCAAGTTCGAATCCCACCAGGCTCAAGGTTGACTCAGCCTTCCATCCTTTCTAAGGTAGGTTAAATGAGGACTCAGTTTGTGGGGGCAATAAGCTGACTTTGTATAAATATACAAAAGTATGAAGGCTATTGCTTAATGCATTGTAAGCCGCCCTGAGTCTCAGGAGAAGGGCGGCATATAAATCAAATTAATTTTTTTTAAAAAAAAAGCTATAAGTACATAGCCTATTGCCATGATGGCAAACCTATGGCATGTGTGCCAGAAGTGGCACGCAGAGCTCTCTCTGTGGGTACGCAGACCATCGCCAGCTGCTCTTCTGGTTTCCAGTGCGCATTTCCGCAGTGCCAGAAAACAGCCCGAAAAATGGCCTGAAAACGGCCCAAAAACGACCTGGAAAATGGCAAAAAAAACCTGGCTGTTTTGCGGGCTGTTCTCAGAGCCGGCACACCAGTGCACACACATGAACGCATGTTCCGATTTGAGCACTTGGTGCCGAAAAGGTTTTCCCTCACTGGTCTATTGGATGAGTTACTGTATTTTTAATGTCTCTGAAATGTTTGCTAATATAGCAATTTTTATGATAGGATTTCCAGCTAAAACATAGAATGGTCCACAGCATACCATATAAACTATATTACTAAGGTTATGTTTTGTTGATTCACTGACAAATAAATTGTAGAATCTACTCTATCCACATTGCCTTTTATGGAAAAGGCTCTCAGAAGGTATTTTTGTACACAATACCTTTATACAGTAACTCTTTCATTTTTTGCAGTAAAGATGAAAAATCAATCTTGGATCTCAGCCTTCTACATTCCAGCATTTTAACATTTTAAACAAAAATCTTTTTCAACTGATAGCATTGCTTAGTTGAGCAAATCTTTCTGAATTGCAGAAATGATACTACACAAATTGACTTATCTGGAACTGATGACTAAATATTTATAATCACTTTAATAGGATATAATACAACCAGTAAAAGATCAGCATTTTTACATAATTATCTTTCAGGCATTTCTGGTAAACCATAAATAAAACTTGAGGGCCTTGGCATTTTCTTACTAATGTTCTCCGACAACCAGTAGTTTGCATAACATTCTGCTTTGGCATATGGAAATTTTGCTCTCCTTTTAAACCCCTCCAAATTGGTTCCTATCAAATTCACACAAATTTGCATTATGCAAAGTTCTTCCTTAATCTCTGTGCTCAAGATTTTAGGATTATAAGCATACCTAGCATGATAACCACTTTCACTTGCTTTGATAATGCATAATTTTACATACAGGACCATTTCTTGAACTCCCTTATTTCTTTTAAGGTAAAAAGCACCAAATGTTGCTATATTTCATAAAAATAAATTTGATTTTAGTAATGTTATTTATTTAGTAACAGTAGTGAAAATATAACCGTAACCAAAGTAATAAAGCTAAACATTAAACAATGTTTTTCTACCATGTTTCCTTGAAAATAAGACCGGGCCTTATTTTCTTTTGGGTCCCAAAATAAGCACTCAGATTTATTTTCCGGGAGGTCTTATTTTTTTGATGTGTAAGGATGCCGTGAGGCTTGTCATGCCGGTGCAGATACTTGCAGCAGGATACTGTGTGGTGTGTTGGGCCATTGTGCGTATGAGCGGCTCCATCAGCGTGACAAGGATTGTGGTGTTTTTCTGAGAGCGGCTCCACCGGTGCAGCAAGCCTCGCAGTGTCCTTTTGAGAGTGGCTCCACCAACGCGACGAGCCTTGCAGCATTTGACCGCAAACGGACACAAGCAGCTACAGAAGTCAGGCAGTGGCATGACAGGTGTTGGGGCGTGGGAGGCCTGGTTGCGGCAGTCCTAAGGTAAGTGGGTGCGCAGCACGTGGGGCACTTCCAACCCCATACCCATGCTCTAACTTGATTTTTATATCTGCGCCTCGCCTCATCTCACCTCATACAACCAGATGGTGGGCAGGGCCTAACTAGGGCTTATTTTGGGGGGTAGGGCTTATATTAGGTGTGAAAATTGGGCTAGGGCTTGTTTTCAGAGTAGGTTGTATTTTTGGGGAAACATGGTACACTCATAAATTTCTAAAAATAATTCCTGAAATTCGTGAGCTATTTTAACTATGGAAAAAAAATCTTGCAAAAACATAATAATCCTGCATAAGCATGATGAAGTTTGAATACCTTATTTGGCCAAGTATGTTTAGATGCACGAGGAATTTGTCTGTGGTATAGAAGCACTCAGTGTACATGCAAAGCAACAGAATGATGATGATGAAGAAGAAGATGATGATGATGATGATAATGATGATAATAATAATAATAATAATAATAATAATAATAATAATAATAGCCATTAGATACACAGCTGGAATAGTGGACTGGACTAAACAGAATTAAAAGCCCTGGATAAGAAGACCAGAAAAATAATGACAATGAAACATGTCCTTCATCCTCACAGAGACATAGACAGACTCTACCTACCAAGGAAAATAGGTAGCCGTGGAATGTTGCAATGTCCTCACTTGATGAAGAAAAAGGAAAAAAAAGCATTGCAAGAATACCTAAAGGCCAGTGAAGAAAATGCATTGAAGCTAGTATACCACCAGGAAGGCTTACTGACTACTGGAGAGATCAAACTGGCTTACAAGAAAGACCAAATGAAGAACAGAATGGACAAATGGGAAGACAAAGCATTACATGGCCAATACATTTTAAAAAATAGCAGGTAAAAACCGTTACATTATCTTGGTTATCTTATCTTTAAATTTACTGTATTTATATTATCCTCATAAATTAACCACTGGGATAGGACAGCTGAGAGAATGTACTTTCTGTTTCATACAATGGACATAAAGTACCCTGATCCAGTCCTTTAGATTGGCCAATAGTGGGATAATTTCACTGGGATTGTCTCCCCTGCCTTGCTAGACAGAGTATTTCGCTCCTACTGAATAGTAACCTTGCACTGGACAACTGAAAGGCAGGAATTATTCAAGCAAGAATATTATGAAAGGAAAATGGGGAAAGCATAAGTTAGATATTAATACCACTTATATTTATATCTTCATCATAGATTTTTAAAGAAACAATGTTCCTATTTTCCTTTTTTATGGCCCTTGTCTTCTTGTCTTTATAAACCAGAAGATAGACCAGGTTTTACAGTCTCTTATTTTTATTTTACTTATATATCAGCTGAAGAGGTTGTAAAAAAAAATGCTTTTAAAAGCCTCTGACGATCCCAGCTGAGCCGTGCGATCATCAGAGGCTTTTTTTTTTTACTTTTAAAAGCATTTTTATGGCCGAAGATGTTGCAGAAAAAATGCTTTTAAAAATAAAAAAAAAAAGCCTCTGATGGTTGTACAGCTCAGCTGGCGATGGGGGGAGGCAGGGATTTTTGCTACTGGTTCTTCTTGTTGACCATCTTGAAATTTAGAAATTTAGATCAGAATTGCTGTGCAGGAAGAAAATGTCTATTGAGTTGAACTTGATTATACTATTATGTAAATATTGTTGTGTTGTGTTATAGAAATGGATTGCCACTCTCTTCCTTTAGGAACTTTCCCCAACTTATCAGTCTTGGTCACAAATCCTAGGAAATCCTGGTAGTTTCTCATTCAAGTACTAATCAGGTTTATCCCTGCTTATTTATTTTCAGAGATTAGCGAAGCTTAGAAACTGCTGGACTGGCTTTAATTCTCTGTTCCACAGTGATTTTGATGAAAATTAATTTATCCCATTGTTAATAACAAGAAGTAGACCGTGCTGGGAAATACTGAATTCCTCCCAAACTGCTCCCTAGCCTAATATTGATTTACAGGATGGCAGAATGGCAGGATCACTCAGCAGAAGAGTTTCAAGAGTTAACCAAGATCAATAAAGTCATTCCAAAGTCTTTTGGGTACTGCCAGACCACAGCCCTTATGGAATCATTTGGCAAAACTTTTGAAACCTGGTATGTTTTGTTTCAGGTTTAAAACAAGACACATTTTCCATTTCACAAAAGCCCTGCATGCATAGTTTAACGTTGTTCCCTAATACACACTTACAAGAATTCTCGAAAAGTTACAAACTGGGCCGATGTGGAAAACAAGTCATTCTTCCTCTCAGCATCTGGCAAGCTGAATTCTGTCCAAACATATGACTTATATTTCGATCTCAACAGGAAAGTTAGACATAATATTTATCATTTAAAATCAGACAATTCTTTTGTGTAATAAAAGTAGGGCATTTCTAATGATTAAATTTGAAGAGTCTGACCTTCTGCTTACTACCTAATAGAAGTGACTAGGTCAAAAATGTATGAAAGATACATAAAAGAAATAGCAATAAAATGACAGTTGAGCAAATCAAACATGTGATCTTTGGTAAGCTTTTTATCACACTGTAACAGAAAATTCTAGCACCTTTTTACCTTGATCCTTTATGGTTGTAATGTCTACTTGTTTTTGTGTTGTTCTTACCTAGTTATTATAGCGAAACTATCTATGTGTGAAGCAACAAAGAAGCTTTGTTTATCAGCTGGCCTGATACATAGTCTAACTCTGATTAGGGTGGAAAGAAGTGATTGGCCCAGAACCTCCAGCTGGCTTCCATCCCATCCATCCCCAGTTTAGCATATCAACCACTGTACCATGCTAATAGTACCATAAGTATAGTAAATTTATTCTATAGACTGGAGAACATGAATCAGTTACATTGCCCTAGAATTTCGTTAGGGTAGGCTAGCCTTTACCGAGTTTTTAAATCCTAACAGCAAATATTTAATCAAGGGCCAGCTAATTCTTAGATTCAGGGCACTAATCTTAAAAAAAATGCTTAAAAAATCACAATATTTCTATTCAAAATATTTCATGTGATCTCACATATCCCAAAAACTTTACATCATCTTAAGTAGGAATATCAATATCTTATTGCCTGGTATTATTTCTGCTTTAAAATTTTGTATTATTATTTTCATATTTGATAACATTAAAGATAGCACGTACAATAAGTAATGCTTTAATGTCTACAGTGCCAGATGTAATTTAATCAGATGTACTTCAAGCTAGTGCAATGAACTAGTCGGGAGTACATATTATCAATGAAACTAGCAATATCCGATTCATAGTAAATTGCATAGCTAAAATTACCTTTTGAAATATAAACTCAGCATATTTTTAAAAGATTCTTGCATTCTTTGTTTTACTCTGGCTAATATTCCACTTTTTCTTTTGCTCCATTTCATTTTGACTTCATATAAACACTTATATCTGTGTTATCAACACAAATGTAGCTGTTTTATTCATATCTGAATCTTAGAGCGCTCCTGTTCATTTCTATATTTCTATATTACTTGAAAATATTTCTGTCATCCTAGCATTCCTTCCTCTGATCTTATGTATGATTCCTTCTTTTTCTCTACATTTCACCAGTTTTCACTGAAATGGCAGCTGTACTGTCCCTGCAAATCAAATTGTGCATGTTCTGAGTAGCCTTGATGTAAGCTATATTAACCTTTAAATGTTCTAAGTTCTTCCCTTCCCATCAAGGAACCAAGAATTCCTGGCCTCTAACAATGAGAATGCAGCCAGGGTTCTTATAGCACAGGTGAACTCCTCCCAGCATAGAGTAGCAATGAAATAAACATCACTAGAAAAGCACTTGTCTCTTATGAAAGTAATGTACGCTAGCACTGCTCTGCCAATAAAAAATAATAAATTCAAGACCATGAGAAACATTCAATTAACTAGATGGCAGAAGAAATATGTGTTAGTTGGTAATTGCATGTGGTAAAAAAATAATCATAATATTGGTGTTTTTATAAAGGAAAAACTAGGAAAAAATGTTCCTTTATATTGTATTAAGAAGAGCAGGGTAGCAAAGCAATTCAGTAGCAACTCAGAAAAAGTATATTTGCAAACATTTTTAAAGTTATCCATGTAATATCCAAATACAACTTTGCATCTGGTTGTCCAACTTTTATTTCTTTAAGATAAGTAGCATTCATAAAAACTACATTTTCAGGTCTCTGTTTCATGAAGTTATTAATGGTGCTTAAAGCCCTTGCATAGTAAGTTCATTACTTATAAAGAATGACAATAAAGAAGCTTACTCTATTTACTAGCAGTCAGCAGAACCACATTCTATTTTATTTACATAGGTTTCAGTTTTGTTAAGGCAACCTAATAAGCTTTCTGGATATTAAGATTATTGAACCTGACACTGCCAAGGTTTTCTCTCATATTCCCATGTTCATCAAACTGTAACACAGATCAAACCCTCTAAAAATGTTAGTGTCATGTTGTAGTGTGGAGATTCCCAAACCAGTGCCCACTACCAGCTGTGGCCTATTGGCAACTGGGCTGCATGAGCCTGCCACTCACAGAAATGACTCTGTGTGTGCGCACACACCTGCCCCTCATCCAAAACCATCCCCTTTCCCCTCTGCTGTGCCAGACTGCAAACCCGGAAAGATTGGGGAATATTGGTGTAATGTGAGTGTGTGTGTGTGTGTGTGTGTGTGTGTGTGTATGCAGGAGCCTGTGTTTACAAACAAGGCCTTCATCAAACGAGACTGCATATTTGTATATTTAAATTCCCTTTTCTTCATGTTCTGCACTTTTTCTATTTTTTAGTTTGTATTAATTATCTTAATGTTCAATAAAATTATTATAATAAAGTGTGGAAGATGCCTGCCTGCCTGCCAGTAAGAAGATACTAGAGCCAAATCACTTTCAGCCTGGAAGAGACTAACACATTTTTGAATATGGTAAGAGAAACAAAATAAAGATACTAAAACCTGCTCAGTACAAATTTCTTATTAGGGTATTTGATAAGGGAAAAAGTCACACATTACTAAACATCTGCAATCATTCTTGCATAAGAATTATTCTTATGGTCAATACAATTGTCAAGAGCACAGTCCACTACATAGTTAGCATGCAAATTTTATTCAAAATAAGTTAAATTACACAAGCCCAAAGAGACTTGTTTTCTTGACAGGGACAGTAAGATGCTGCTGCTAGTCCAAACTATTATGGGTGTGTCTCATCATGTTTTGACAGACCAACGTAAACGTAATGAATTTCACAGCAGAACCAAGCCAAATTGTTCTGCTTGAATTATAATATTATTTGGTGAAAGAAACATGGGATTTCCATTTTCTGTGTATTAAAAAGATAATACAGTTGAAAATTTTGTATCCTCTACCTCAGTTCCCCAATAAGTTGCAGACCAATTGCAAACAGCTCACAGCCCACTAGTGGGCAGCAGCCCAGAGGTTGGGGACTCCTGGTCTAGCTCAATTATTATATTGGAGTTTGTCAAGGGTTTATTTACACACGCTTTGTTTGCAGATTGAGATGCACACACACAAACACATACACCCTTTAAATCTGCAACAAGTAGTCCTCAACAGAATGTGTAAAGCAAATTTAAACCCTTCCAAACATTACAGTTACAAAGTAATTAATGTGTCTTTTGCCTGCTATTAAATGAACAGCTTTGACAAATATCTAAAATTTAGTCAGTAGCTTATATATATACGATTCAAAACCAATAAAAAACTCAGCACTACTAACTATAAATATTTAAGAAAAAACACTAGTAAGTTCAAATAATACAAACAGTAAAATACTTAAAATAGTAAAAAATACTTAAACATAATGAAGATACAGCACAACTAAGTTAAATGAGAAAATACTTATTTGGAAATAGATTGTTATTTAGTGATCATTGTTTTTGCATAATAGGAGGCATGTAGAATTACCTGATTCTGCAGTTCTTCCAGTTTACATTTTCTTGTGTGCAATGCTTTACTTGGGAAGGCCCAAAAATAATTTGATGTTCCAATCCTATCAGTGTCTACCATGCCATCATCAACTAAGCTTTGTAAGATATCCTTCACTGACATAGACGCTGTCAAAGAAATAATAATAATTATTTTGAAAACTTATATAGATAAGGAAAGCTATTATTCATTAAAACATCAGAGAGAATAATAAAGATTCAGAATGTCCTTTAAGAAATTTTCAACAATTCCTTTGCAAATTACCACAAACTAGCAGATGGCAAATTAGGCTTACTTATGTGTACAGCATAACACAGAGTTCCTTTAAAATCACTGCCTTTAAAATCACTGTTCCTTTAAAATCACTGCCACGAAAAAATAGCAAGAGATTAATTTACAGTTTTTTCTCGTAAGAAACTAGATTTGTAACAGAACAACAGGATACCAGTGGGCCAATTCCATTAGTAAATAGAATAAATATCAAGAGGATCCTTCAGCATAGATCCAAAGGAATTTCAAATTCTTTCCAGTCCATTATTATTTTTTTAAAGGAACTCTGAAAAAACATTGGTTTTAAATCACTTTTCCCATTAATGTATCTAACATGATGTACTCCTCTGAACTAATTGGTTTTCCCTGGGATCTATCCTTCCCATCTCTTGAGATCAGATCACTTTTTAATATATGAAGTCAAATCAAGAAGAAATGAATCTGCACATTGAAAATTTAAGTCAGGTTTATGAAATCAGTCCCAAAAATATACATATTAGGTAACTTAGCTCAAATATTATATGCAATCAGCAGAATAAGTAAATGGCAATGTTGTTGAAAATACCTTTATCTATATCTGTTATCTATATTTAACACAGAGCTTACATAATTGAATTGACTTGTCAAACTAGCAAGGAAAAAGGGTTAAGGATGTTTTGTAATTACACCCTAAACATTTACACACATACATACATACACACATACAATATATTATGCATTCCACAAACAATAGTAATTTTTGTAAGCTATTATGTAGGATTCCCTAATGCCGTAATGGCGAACCTATGGCACGCAGAGCCATATCTGTGGGCAAGCAAACATTGTCCTAGCTCAGCTCCAGTGCTCATGTGCGTGCCGGCCAACTGATTTTTGGGCCTTCCAGGCTTACCGGAAGTCAGGAAACGGGCCATTTCCGGCCTCCAGAGGGCCTAGGGGGTGGGTGGGGAAGGCTGTTTTCGTCCTCCCCAGGCTCCAAGAAAGCCTCTGGAGCCTGGGGAGGGTGAAAAACGGGCCTTCTGGGCCCACCAGAAGTCAGGAAACAGGCTATTTCCGGCCTCCAGGGGGCCAAAGGCCGTTTTCAGCCTCCCCAGGCTCCAAGGAATTAATTATAATAATGTCTTACATAGAGCCAGTTTGGTCTAGCGGTCTAGAAACTAAGTGACTGTAAGTTCTAGTCCCATCTTAGACATGAAAGATGGCTGAGTGACTCTGGACTAGTTACTTTCTCTCAGCCGAACTCATCCCACAGGGTTGTTCTTGTGGAGAAAATAGGATGAATATTAAACTAAATTACCAAACCCAGTTAAATCCAACTTTCAGACTTCTGTGAGAGTAAGAACATGATGTCTTTGGAAAAATCAAAAACCTTCAAATGGAATTATGACTCAAGCTTAGAAACAATCAAGTCTAGGTACTCACTTATTCCTTTTTCTTTTGAAGCAATTTTCTCAATATCCTTTAACTGGAATACATCTTTCTGATACCAAAAAAGTGAGAAGAAAACAGTTTGTTTTGTAATGTGTTCCTATTATAGCAAAGGACAGAAACATTACTGAACTCACTAAATTCTCTCACTAAATGCATTGCAAGAATAAAAGAAGAAAAACTATGTTAAAAATAATTTAACCAGGCTATTAGAAGACATTTTCTGATAAGAATGAACAAACCATTGGATCTCTTGCATTTCCTCAAAAGACACATGCATTTTTCTGCTTCTAAAGTATGATAATTGCATCCTGCTATTTACTAAATACTAGTTTATGTATTTCTTCGTCATTTCTTCTAACATTTTTAGACAGTGATATCAATAACTGCTAATGTGTGTTTTGCATCTATTCTAGAATTATCCTTTTCAGATATAAAATTAGAAGGAACTGTTGCTGCAGGATCATGTAAAGGTATACATGATCCCTTTACATCATGTGGGTTACATTGGGTGGGTTAAAAACCACCCAAAGTAGACAACAATAAGCAAATATTTGTGAAAGTAAGAACATTTAGTTTGGCTCATTTTTAAATTTAGAAAGCACTAAATCAAATGAAATTTTTTTGTTTAGCATTCTACAGCCAAATAGTTTTATAGACTTTATAAATTTCACATGCAATTCAAAATAAAGTACAAAGAAAAATATATTAACATGAAAAATATTCTTCTTTATAGCACTGAAATATTATAACTCAGAGCTCTACACATAAAAATTTAATATTCCAGATTAAAGAGATATTTTATTCATGTATGCATCTTCCTTGCTCCACCATTCATGATGCAAATAGACTAACATTAGTTTAATAATTATAGGTTCCTGATTCATCAAAGTCATTTTATCTATACTAAAATAGTTTCCCTCAAATTAAGATAAAATATATAAAACACTATATACATTTCTTAGAATATTTGGAATGTTTTACATTAAAAGGCAATTTATCAAAGGTCAGTTGTCAGATTGAAAGTAGAATTCAAAAAGAGTTCATTATACCACAGACATCTAAAAATCTAAAATGATCTAAAAAGATCATTTTTCCACATGAGTTTACATGATACATTACTCTTAAGCATCATGGAAGTGACTACAGCCATTAGTATATAGCAAGGACCTTTAACGAGTCCTCTTGGCAGTTTTGTATTTTCAAATCAGATTCTCAATTTCTTTAAAAAAATCCAAAGTAATAGAAAGCAACAACAAATATTACTTACTGTTTCAAAAAAGATTTCCATCATTCGAGTTCTCTTCTCTTCAACGCTCAGACCTCTTTTCTTTGACTAAATAGGAAAATCCATGCTACATAAATATAACTGCATTCAAAACCAAAAATCTTAGGTACATAAGTTAAAATGAAGGACTACACTGAGAGACTGAAGAGTCTCAACCTATCTGATGGGCATCAGCTTTGATAAACTTTGTGAAAACTTCCCAATTTATTTGCAGTTTTATATATTAAATTATATTCAAAATATATTTGATTTCAGTCATACAATTAGTTTTATATGTTTATCTGCATAGATTTTACTACCTATAATAATTTAATGTATTTTTTTCGTCTACAGAAATATCAGTATTTGCAACTACTTCAAAACTATTAAAATATAAAACTTGTTTCTGATGTGTTTGTTTCATTTATCCTATTGTCTTGATAGTGTAGAATCATATATTTTTGTCTGATTTATATTATTCCATAGTAATTGTCTACATGCATGTCACAATAGAAATATAAAATAATTTAACACAAAACAATGAATAATCAAACATTTGGTTGATTCATACAATATATTTATAAATTACAATGGGGCCAAAGCATTTAATGTATTTTTAATTGGTTTTTAACATTTGTATTACGTGTATTTTATCTTTTGGCTGTTCACCGCCCTGAGTCCTTTGGGAGTAGGGTGGTATATAAATTTAATAAAACTTATTTTATTAAGTTTTTATATATTTAATTAAACAAAGTAAATATATAAAACAAACTCATAACAACTCCAAAAATGAACAGATTTTTAAAACAAACTACAGGGCTTTTTCAAAGCTGAATGAAAAATTTTCTTCTGATGCCCAAAATACATTTTCTATATATTTTAATAGTTCTATACTGAATGTACACATACAACGTATGTACACACAAAACTTGCATTTTGCATGACATAAAAGTATAGGAAATAAATAAACATGGCTGTTCAACAAACAAGCTTTTTTCTTTAAGATTCCTATTTGCTTCATAATATCATTTGGAAAGTCTGCCTGCAGCTGCTGCTAAACCAGCTGCTATAGTATAGTAATACCATTTTAGGACCAACCAAGAGTATCAAGTTGCCAAGTTCTAGCAAATTATTGCACAAATCCATATACTGAGCCATGATAGTGCAGTGGTTAGAATGCAGTACTACAGGCTACTTCTGCTGATTAATAGCTGCCTGCAGTTTGGCAGTTTGAGTCTTACCAACTCAAGCTCAGCCTTCCATCCTTCCAAGGTCAGCAAAATGAGGACCCAGATAGTTGGGGGCAATATGCTGACTCTGTAAACTGCTTAGAGAGGGCTATAAAGCACTATGAAGTGGTATATAAGTCTAAGTGCTATTGCTATATTATAAAGGTAAAGGTTCCCCTTGCACAAATGTGCTAGTCGTTCGCGATTCTAGGGGGCAGTGCTCATCTCCGTTTCAAAGCCGAAGAGCCAGCGCTGTCCGAAGAAGTCACCGTGGTCATGTGGCTGGCATGACTAAACAACAAAGGTGCACGGAACGCTGTTACCTTCCCACCAAAGGTGGTCCCTATTTTTCTACTTGCATTTTTTACGTGCTTTTGAACTGCTAGGTTGGCAGAAGCTGGGACAAGTAATGGGAGCTCACCCCATTACGCGGCACTAGGGATTTGAACTGCTGAACTGCCAACCTTTCAATTGACAAGCTCAGCATCTTAGCCACTGAGCCACCACGTCCCTGCTATATTAAGTGCTAAAAATAGACTAAATTGTATTATATATTAATGTAATATAATATAGTATAATTAATATAATATAATATAATATAATATAATATAATATATAATATTGCTAAAAATAGACTAGCTGTATTATAGTGCTAGTCTATTTTTATGCCTGCTTGTTTATGCAGCTTGCCATTCTGAGAGTTTTGAGAAATACAACACAGAAAAACTGCACTAAAAAGTCCAAAGCCACTATGAAAGAAATAGTATCCAAAATACCTATTACAGTACTGTCATGAATGACAGCTATGATAAAGCATTTCTTTCTAAGGTTATCAGCCTATTTAGCAATAATGTTACACATACCAAAGTTGTGAGTAGATACAATATTAACTACTGAAAATACTATTACCTTTCCCTGGCAATGCTTTTATTTACATACTCTTTAACCTATTATAATCAATTAAACAGTGTGGACAGCAACAGGTGTTAAGTTTCAAAAACTCAACAGCAAAACATTTATTCAACTTTCAACAACAGGTTTTAAGACTAGTAGTTGTAAATGATTTGTTTAAAATAATGTGTTTCACCACCCTCATTTAACTGGCTGTGGTTCAATTTATTTCCACAGCTATTTGCACTATAAGGTATCTAAGTTGTGTTTTTATGATGGGGTGTATACCTTTTTTATATGCATTTCTCTTCCTTGGTTACAAGCTTTACTGTGCAGTAAACAGAATTGTAAAGAGAATCATTTATAAACATAATCAAAACATACTCTGTACAAGATTAGTATTACTTAGGAATTTTTTTTAAAAAAATTAGGGTTATTCTTAATTTCCAGGATTAATATCCCACTCACTTTCACAAGAAGATAGATCAACAGCTGTTATTCATGATACCGTAAAGACAATTCTTGGACAAATAATGAAGGGAAGGAATGACCATTACTATTATGGATTTTAAAGTTGATGGCTAACTCTGCAAAACCCAGAAGCAGAGGCACAACTCTGGCACAAAAGTTTAAAAAGTGGAGATTTATTCTCAGCAATTTACATATCCCACACAGCAATATCCCTATACTTTGGGATTGATGTTATGCATTCAGATGTTTCCAACTCTTGGCAATTCTGTGGGCCTGGTCTCTCTACATCTTCCAACCTTGCACTGTTCAACAACAACTACTACTACTACTACTACTACTACTACTACTACTACTACACCTATATGTTGGGATTACTAGATATAATAATGAAAGTGTTCAGAACCAGAGTATGAATTGTGTATACAGGTAGTCCTTGATTTACAACAGTTCATTTAATGACTGATCAAGTTACATCACTGAAAGAATTGACTTATGGCCATTTTTCACAACTATGCCCGTAGCAGCATCTCCATGGTCAAAATTCAGACAGTTGACAATTGACTCATGTTTATGATAATTGTAGTGCCCTGGGATCATGCTGTACCCTTCTGACAAGCAAAGTCAATGGAGAAGCTAGATTCAATTAACAACCGTATTACTAATTTAACAACTGCTATGATTCACTTAAAAACTGTGGCAAGAAAGGTCGTAAAATGGGGCAAAACTCACTTAACAAATGTCTCACTTAGCAACATAAATTGTGATCGTCAGTTGAGGACCATCTGTATTTAATAGATCCAGCATAGTGAAATTGCTAAACATATCCTGGTCTGAAGGTGGGGAAATATGGTACCTCATTCACCCTTCTCTCCCCAAAATCTGCTTGGCTTCTGTATGAAGCAAGGGAGGGCTGGAAATACACATAATTGTAAGTGGATATAAATGCTCAATGCGTGGCCAATCTCACTCAGTGATTCTATATTGATTCTGTCTCAAAGGATCGTTACAAAGATTAAATGCAAGAGAGCAGGTATAAGTAAAATAGAGAGCTTTGTTTTGATCTAGTCGATGTATATATTATATATGGGGTGAGGGTAGTTACTTAAGACCAGAGGTCTTCAAACTTGGCAGCTTTAAGACGTGTGGACTTCAACTCCCA
>WNWU01000007.1:23466062-23480700 GCA_012654045.1 Ptyas mucosa | reverse complement strand
CGTCATAAAGCTGCCAAGTTTGAAGACCTCTGGTCTTAAGACATAGGCAACGATTGTCCCCTTATGACTTGTGGACTTCAACTCCCAGAATTCCTAAACCAGCATGGCTCAGTATGGCTGGCTCAGGAATTCTGGGACTTGAAGTCCACAAGTCATAAAGGGGCCACCGTCCCCCACTCCTATTTTAAGAGTTAAAAACCTTTCTGTCAGTGCCTTGTTCCTTGAGGGAAAGCCTTACGAAATTCAAAGACATTTACTTTTAGGCTGGTGGGTTGCCTACAACTAGCCCTCCATCAACCGACACGCTAGCTGAAGATAACGGGGTTATGCCGAAACACGTCAGGACGCCATCAGGTGCGGGAAGCTGATCGTTGAAACCTAATTTCTTACCAACCCGACAAACCTCGAGGGGAAAAGAACTTAAATTACACCAGCTTCTTCCATTCCGTGCGTTGGACTCCACTTCCCACAGGCACCTCAACGGGTGTTGGGCATGATGGGAGCTGTAGTTCAACGGGGAAATAATATCGCCATTCGATCGTATATAGCCTTTAACAAGCGGTGTTAATATGGGAGCGGTATGAGTGACTTAGAAACCTCGCAAGTCCGGCGGACACGGGCCGGCTTACCATCTCTCCTATCCGCAACAGGTCCTCCTTCAAACGGCGGGAACGGGATTTGCGCGGGAAAAGCGGCGGGAAACCATCCCGCCTCCTTTGAGGTGAAAGTGCCGCCTGATGGCGCTCAGCTGTATTTGCACACCAGCAACGGATGAAACGGCCCCGCCCCCATTTTTTTTTTTTTGCGGTGTCCTATAGAGCTAGTAAAAAAGAAAACAGTCAGAAAATGTGCACGCGTACACGGGTGCTCACTCACGGTATTCTGCCTGTTTTCTCCTTTTCCATCATTTTTATTTATTTATTTATTTTTTCGAGTGCATATTAGATAATATATATAAGCACAAGCATGAAATGGATACATAAAATGAGTAAAATTAAAGGGAACATTACGACAGGAACGATAGGCAAGCTCTTATGCACGCCCCTTACAGACCTCTTAGGAATGGGGTGAAGTCTACAGTAGACAATTTTAGGTTAAAGTTTTGGGGGTTTGGGGATGAGGCCAAAGAGTCAGGTAGTGCATTGCAGGCATTAACATCTCTGTTACTAAAGTCATATTTTCTGCAATCGAGTTTGGAGCGGTTCACTTTTTTTTTTTGAATTTTTTTTGAAATTTTTTTTTAAACACATAAAAAAACCATCTTCAATTACAGACTGTGTCGGTTGGTTACAAGTCTTTGGTGCATCTTCACCATATTCATAGCTTAGAGTTTACCTAAATTCTTATATTATCGATCTAATATGTATCTATGTATTATTGTCCTCATTGATCATATATTTCAGGGGTGGGCAACTATGGCCCTTTTATGACTTGTGGACTTCAGCTCCCAGAATTCCTGAGCCAGCCATGTTAGCTCAGGAATTCTGGGAATTGAAGTCCACAAATCATAAAAAGATCCATATAGCTCAGAGGTTCCCAATCTTTTTCGGTTCGCGGCTCCCATAACAATCCGACTTGCAACTGCGCATGCGCACTAGACATTTCAGAAATGGCGCATCAGCATTAGACCCAGCGGGCGGAATATTTCGCGGCACCCTTATGACAATAGTGTGGCTCCCCAGGGAGCCGCGGCTCACACTTTGGGAATCACTGATATAGCTGTTCTCCCCACTTTAAGTTTGTATCTATTGTGTGCTCGTGTATTGTTGTGGTTGAAGCTGAAGTAGTCATTGACAGGTAGGACATTGTAGCAGATAATTCTCAATGTTTCGCCCAAGCGTTCTATTTATTTATTTATTTATTTTTAGATTTCTATACCGCCCTTCTCCCTGGGGACTCAGGGCGGTGTACAGCCAAGTAAGAAACACATAATATAAACAATTAAAAACCAATTAAAAAGAATATCTAAATTTGGCCCAGAAATTTAAAAACACCCCACTTTAAAATCATTTAAAAGGCTTCGCTTAGGCCAGCCCGGCTTGTTGGAAGAAAAATGTTTTAAGGGCCCGGCGGAAGGCACGGAGGTCATGGATTTTTCTTATCTCAGGGGGAAGCTGATTCCAGAGGGTAGGAGCTCCCACAGAGAAGGCCCTCTCCCTGGGGGTCACCAGCCTACATTGCTTGGCTGATGGCACCCCGAGGAGACCCTCTCTGTGGGAGCGCACGGGTCGATGGGAGGTTGTCAGTGGCAGAAGGCGGTCTCGTAGATAACTGGGCCCTATGCCATGGAGCGCTTTAAAGGTGGTAACCAGCACCTAATGAGTAACAGTACGTTATTTCTTTATGCAGTTAATTTCATACGTGGAGAGTAGCATTTAATTTCATACATGGAGTAGCATATGAAGAATATTATTTTTGGGAATAGCGCATGGTTTACGTATTTTAATTTCTCGTCCTACAATCAGTGCTAATCAAAATATGTTTTTAATCCGAAATACAGACAGGACTATTAAAACCATAATCAGAAGTAATGTTTATCTTTTGTAGTACTTTTATTTTCAGGTTTTCCTAACCAGTGTATTAAAAATAGAACTGAAAAAAAAAACCCGAATAGTAAACAAGATAAAAGTTATCTAAACTATGGAAGGGAAATTTCAGAATGATTGCTACACTTTAAAACTGATCTCACTCTGAATTCACGTATCTGTGGTGTTTGCAATTAAATAGCATGCTTTGTTATCTATTTCTGACAATTGTCTGAAATTAACACCTGTTTTGAACATTTTTACATCTTCACTTAGGATCATCGTTATGTTTCTTTATAAGAACTATGATTTTAAAAGGATTCTTCTGAGGCTCTTCACAATCTTGGTTTCACCATGTGAATATTTGGCGTCATCTGTAAAGTTGGCCAGTTCATTCTTACCCTCAATTCAAGTTCATTTATGAACAAGCTTAAAAATTGAATCCAAACACATCTTTGTTGGGCTCTGCTTCTTATAATTGTTCATTTACTTCTATTCTTTGGGGTGAGGTACGGAATTAAGCAGTTTCCATGAACTCTAAATTTGTTTTGAAGAAACATTAATGAACAATTTTAGTAGAAGCTTCAAGAGAAGTTTGTAAAGTGTTTTGAAAACCCAAGTATGCAGTATAATATTGACACATTCATCTCCATCCACTCATTCATTGACACAACTTTTATATAACCCACTGTTGTGGTGGGTTAAATAACTGTATGTTCTTATTGTTTGAGTACATTGTAGAAATATTATTAGAAAATTGTTTTAAGATAAAGGATATAACTTCTCCCATTTGATATAATAGGCAGCAGCGTACATTGCAGATCATTTAATTGCTCTTGCTCAGTTAATCTTTGATATTATATTGAGGTAGCTTAAATAACAGTATATCATAGAAACTCCCTAGAATCGGGGCAACTGGATGGAGCTGAGCGTTTACTGACGAGATGCCCTTCCTGATGCCTATGGAGTTTGCAGCAGGTATTTTTTCTTTACACCCTAGGAGAGACATCTACCGCTACCTAGGATTAAACTCAACCTTCTGAATGGGAGATGAGCATCTTCACCACTAGGTCACCACACCATTTTATAGTGTAACACAGAGCTGTAAACCCCCCCCCCCCACACACAATAATAATAAACAGGATTTACTAGCCATTGAATACATCCAATGAAAGCCATCGGATGAAATAGCCGATGACAGGAAGCATACTTTGTTGAACAGTTTGCTGTTTTAACAATTCCTACCATCAGCAAATTCCTCTGAATGGCTAACCTAAGTCTACTTATCTTTCCAAGTTTAAGTGGAATGATTAGGAATATTCTCTAGTAGTCGTCATTTAACTAATTATGAATCAAGGTAAAAGCTCTATTACCTATTTCATATTTTAGGATTTTACTAATGAGAAAGGATTAATGAAACACTTCCACTAGTTGCTCCAGTAACCTAAATGTAATGCATCTGATGCTGGAGCATTAGCCTTATTTACATTAGCTTTGTTTCTTTCTTGCCTGTCCTAAATGACAGTTCTCTCCTTTTCCCATAGCATGATGGTTAGCCAAAGTTTTGTTTCTTTCTAAAAGAGAGTAGATGTTAAGTACAAGTTAAAACATTCTGCCTTTTCTCTTTCACCAATTACAAATCCACTTTCTTCTAGCCACCCATCTACAGCTTTTTGCCTTTCCTTTTGTCCCTAGTGAATCCATAACATACTTTTTTTGGTGTTTAGAGGCATTACTTGCATATTTTGACCTTGTCTATATTTGTTTCTTTTCTATTTGTCATTTTTGTTTGGTTATATACTCCTGCTTTCATTTCCTATATATACAGGCCATTTTCTTTTCATCATTTTATATAAATTATATCTTGTTATCTTTTCTCCTAAATAGGAATTGTGGTTGTGTGCTCTGCTCTTGACTTCCACCCTATATTCCCACAGATTGCATCAAAATCTGTTTTTTTTAATCCCAGTATACAAATCTGATTCTTAATTTGTATGGCCCTTGGCATGAACTCAAAGATGACAAGATTACATTTTCTCCACAAGATTCCAGTAATCTCTTCGTTTCTTCAACCAATTTGCCCTTGTTAGAATTGTTTTACTTCTGAATTCAGCAAATTAAGATTTCCAGAAAGTGGTGGTTAAGTTGAAATGACCTTGCTATTGCATGTCTCTGAAAGTTTGGCAATCTAACAGAGGTCTCACGAATATCCTTTGATTGTACAGGCTGTCTTATAACAAATTCCAAGAATATAAATTTAGATTTTAATTTTTGCAATTACTGTCATGGGATTTTCATGTTCTGGTTCTTTGATTTATATTATATTTGTTACCACACCCCTCTCTTTTCTATTAAGTCTTTTCCTTGAAGAATTTGTACTTAATCATATGTAAATTTAACTTTTCAAATTCTCCCCGTTTTCCATATCCTGCATTTTTGCATTGTAATATATTGAGAACTGAAGTGATATCCCCAATAGTTATTCCGTAGTTATTAAATTCCGCATCTATTTTCATATAACATCTTCCTGTTATTAGTTTCACTTCTTGACAAGTTTACTGTATTTTTCGGACTATAAGACGCACTGGGGTATAAGACGCACCTAAGTTTTTGGGGTAGAAAATAACAAAAAAGCTGATTGGGGGTGGATCGGCCTCCGGAATACCCCCAATCAGCTGTTCCCAGAGGTGAATTTTAGCAACTCAGAGTTGTGAGCTCTGCGCCTTGCTTTTTTTTCAGCCTCTGAAACGGAGGTTTCAGAGGCTGGGCGGGGCTACATTTGGACTATAAGACACACCCAGATTCTCACCCTCTTTTGGGGGGTAAAAAGGTGCGTCTTATACAGTAAGGTGCGTCTTATATTATAATACAGTATTTGGTTTCCTATTTTCTCTAATTAAGTGCCTTTCTGATGAGACACATGTGGACTATTTCCCAGGCTTTGTGAAATATAATCTGTATCTTACCAATTAATCCTTCATTAAACCACTGTCCATGGTCAAGGGAGCCCAATCCTTCAAGGATTAGCCACTGGTTTCAAGGATTCTTTCCTGTTATGTGTGGTTTTCACTGGAAGAGTTAACAGATTGTTATTACAATCTCAGGTCCTTCACCTTCCAGCCCAAGGTCTCATAGTTTTTAGATACTTATTTCTTCTGGCATTCATTTGTCCCTACACGAATGAACAGAATGAAATAATTGGTGTGTTTGAAGAATCTCAGCAGGCTCTTTCCTTAGGCATTTGGGCCAGGAGCTTAGGCTAGCCCTATTGTTCATGTTCCTGGAAGACAAGTTATGGGTTATTAATTGTTGGGCTTTAATTTTTGTAGTGACCAGAATCGCTGTTAAGACATGGATAACCAAATACATTATTTAAATAAAGTAAAATCCCATAGCAGTCACACCCATTGCTAGGAATTGTTATTAAGCAATGCAATAATTCTTTTTCTTGACAACTATCTTTCTGCTAAACATCACCAAACTTCACATTCCTATGAAGTATACAGATTTAGCTTCAACATTGCTAACAGTTGCCAGCGTACTTTATAGCTTTTACCAGAAATCACACATAATTCAGTAGCAGGTTTCAATTTAGTTTGCTACTGGTTTGTGCGTGTGTGCGTGTGACGCTTCTGCACATGCGCACAAGCCTCCCGCCTCCATCGCTACTGGTTCGCCCAATTCTGGGCGAACCGGTAGCAACCCACCACTGACATAATTCCTTCTATAGAAGAATTGTGGATTAAGCTTTGAGAATGTGCATTAACGTCAAAATATCTTTGTATTTGAAAAACAGTAAATAAATTTAATTTAACCAAACTATTTATGGATTATAATTCTGCACATGGACTTGTACTATTCATCGTTTGGGTTTCTATTTAAAGCAATTTAAATATTACATGTAAGGCTATTTAATATTATATGTGGTCTGCTGTTTTATACTGTTGGTTGTTTATTCTGAGTGATGATTATTGTACTTCCTTTTATGTTAATTATTTAATATTGACTTGACACTCCAATAATAATTTGAAGAACCAGGTGGTAAAGATCATTTTATATGCAGTTATAGTTTAATCCAAAAACGATTAAATTTTATACCATTTCTCTTTTATTTTTGTTTTTAAAATTTCTTTATTCTCTGTTAGAAGCAAAGAAAGGCAAAAAAGAAAAAACAAGAAGGATAACTGCTCATAGTTGATTCAAAGGGATTATTTTTTTTGGAAAAGGCAACTGGACTGATTATTTTGTGGAACATAAATTTTAAATTTAATCTTTTTAAAATAAATCCAGTTGCCTTTTCAAAAAAACAAAACACCTTTGAGACAATCATGACCTGGATGACTGAGAATCTTCATAGACAATTCACGGTTGAGTTTGATTGAAAGCAAAAGCATGCACTCTAATCCATGCCTTGGATGTACCTATAGAGTTATTGCTACATAGACATCATACGCTCTGAAATACTGATTTACAATTAAAATGTAGTTATTTTGTATGCACTATATAGACTTCTTGACACCTTCCCTGTTAAAAATAAAAATGAGCAATAAAGGTACATGAGGACAATGTGGCAACCCAACCATCTTCAATTCTGAAAAATAACACAAACAATTTTCATTCAGTTTTATTTGGGGGAGGATTGTGCATGATAAAAGATACACATTTGACTTTGTTTTTCTTAGTGTTCCAAAATAAGGTAAAAGGGTTTTTTAAGCTCTCTTTGTAGGATAAACCATAAAAAATACCATGGCACACATGAAGCTAAATCTACCTACAGACATTCTTCAATGAACAGCTTTCATCCTCAGCCTTAACTAGACAGAGATTATACATCTATTAAAACTGATAAGGGAGCATAACAAATAAAATAAGTCCTACAATTTCAGTATTATTTCCAGAGAACATGAGGCTTAATAACTTTATGTACCTAAAAATGAAATAGAGATGAAACGGACATACAAAGATGGAATGTACAGAGCAACAATAAAATTAATTTATTCTAAGAACCTGAAGAATACAATGTGTGAAACAATTCAATTGCAAGCACTGGGATATAAGAGTATATGCTACTTATTATGGAACATTCCCATGTCATAAAGGGAGGAAAAAAGCAAACTTTTGAGGTTAAGGCTGTGCACACATCCAGTTCAATGTTGTACATTCATTAGAAGCTATCAACAATTAGGAATCATTCTACACTATAGGAAAAAGAGTACCTTTCATACATTCTTCAGAACACGTTTTTAATCACTGCTCACAGTTTAACAGCATTTTCAATGGATAACATCATTTTGCTCTTTGCTATCATTTCTTCACACAACAAGCAAAACTTAATGGGCACTTTTTTCATATGGCAATGCTAAATCTTCAGTTATATCAAAGAAAAAGTAGCTGTAAAGTTGAAAGCCCTGTAATGATTACAAAGGTCAACAATAATGGAGAACATTTTCTCATTCCATTGCTGAAACTTTAAATCAGTGTAAAAACTTAACTAATTTTAACAGCTTTTTACAGTTAAAAACCTTTCAATATACACTTTGCAAGTTTATCCAAAAACGAATTAACATTTTTTTAAGTTTAAAAAAAACTTATATCAAGCAAGTGTTTACATTGAATAAACACATATGCATTGCTCATTACTGCAGCTATAAGCACCACTTGATACAAGAGGGATGTCTGTTCTGCAAATATAAACTAAAACAATTCAGCCTCCCAGAGTCTGTTAATTCAGCTCACATTTGCAGTGCAGATAAACCTTAAAAAGTAACTGTAGGTTTGGCAGAGTCACATATTTGGGCTGAATCTACACATACTACTCTTGAATATTAATTTAGAAGAGTAACTAAATGCCTATATTCTGGTAAATGTTTATCTGGATCAAAATTGGTTTCTTTTATATGCAGTTCTGCAATACTGCAAGTTTTACAGTAATCTCTAATCAGCTACTTCCTTCAGGACACAAATGTTTTAGTAGTGAGTTTTGGAAAATTGATGAGCAAGAAACAATCCAATCTTGACTAGGCATTTTTCAAATACCCAATGTTAGAGTAGACTCATCTAGCCTTATTTCAGCCGTCTAATGATTCTATACTTTCAACTTCTAGCAAGGATCTACAATTCAACAGGCCTCTTCAGTCCTTGGCCTTTTAGCTAAGATCAAGAGAAGTATTCAACAGATCTCTAGCAGCATCAGTCAATTTACAGTAACATGCATAACAAACAAACAAAAAATATCAAAGGGAAGGCCACATTGCCTTAACAAATGATAGCTTAGTTGCAAATGAAAGAAGCGATAATTTAAATCTGAATCAAATATCGCTAAGCATTACTAAGTTAATTTTTATTAGAACTGAGGAACTATTTTAGGAAAGTGTTTTAAGGAATGCATGGACATGCCTGCATGCATCAAATACTATATATGTATCAATTTAGGACAATTTAGCCTCTATTCTATCCTTTATATAATGAACTGAAAACTACAGTAAATTTCATTAAAATGAATATAAATATCCCAGATTTTTACTAGAAACATTTCCATTTAGGTCACTATAGGATTTGGCTTGGTATCCTTTTTAAAAACTCAAGCAAATATTTGCATTTATCATAGGACTATCTTTATAAAAGTATTAGCATCTCACACTTTGAGCCAGATTGGTATGACAATGTGCCTTGAATTAAGTTTGTAACAACAACATTTGGATCAATTTGTAAATGAAACTCAATAACAATTGCAATTTTGTTATTGTTCATATGATTAATAAATATTCATAAAATCATAAAATAGGAAATCCAGTTCTTCCTTAAAATTCAAACAGCTTTCAAATTGGTTCAGTGTTTAGGACAGATAATGTCTAGTGTGCATTGCCTTTGCAGACATTTCTGTCTATCCAAGAACTCTTAGATTCTTGGCATATTCTTTTTAAGACAATTGTTTTATAACATTATTTGAAATTATTGGCTAAATATTAAAACAATATTTATCATTAGTTTAGATAGAACATTTTCTTTCTTTCAAATTTAATAGTGTTATATTCCAAAATATAGGCAATTAACTAGCAGCAGTACTAACTACATAATTTCTTTTATTTTCTTCCAATTAGAGCTGTCATGTCAGTATTTTAGATAAGATATTGGGCTCCACCTATTCCAGTAGTGTAGATGGAATATATTTAGAGAGCTCCATGATTGAAATAGGAAATACAATATTATTTCAAATGTTGACAACACTCTTAAGAAGTACATGCTTACATAAAGCTAATGCCAAACATCATTTGCTGTTGATTGCAGTTTTATTCTTACTTGGTCTAAACATTATTCAATATTATTCAAATGCCTCTGTTGGAAATCAAAATGAAACATACTTTGCACTCTGATGTGAACTCAATTAACTGGAAATCACAAGACCTGTACCAAGAAGCAGGCATTAGAGAAGAAACTTTCACTAAAAGTAAAATTTCAGACCTCAAGAAAGGGCACTAAGAAAACATGTACATCAAAATTGCCTATAATCAAAATTGTTTTTTTTAATGTTCACATTATCCACATTTGTAATGAAAATTATGAGCTTTTTTGGGATCTCAATGTAGCCTCAAACTAATTAAGTATCTTCAATATCCTCCACTTATGTACAGTTACCACAGACAATAAAATTTTTGAAATAAAAAAAAAAATACCCTGCTTTGGTAACCCTTGACTTCCACCTCAAAACTTGTCACCTACCCAAACTTCCTTTGGTAATACAAGATTTCTACTAGGATACACGTAAGTCTTGTTTTCCTGTGCAAAAACAAGCAACTGAATAAAATTGACTGCTTTCATAAGCATTGTATGTATATGAAGTATAAATGTGAGCTGTAAAATTAGTTAAACTGATATAACAGTCACCAATTTTTAATGAATTAGCCTGATGTTAATTGGAACTTGATTCTATGAACTATCAGCAGTTACATTATCCTACATTTCCAGAGTAAAATTTCAGGTTTCAAAAAAATCTTGACCACATATTGAACAGTAGAAAAGTTGCTAGATATGTACATCAATCCGCACATCACAGAAAATGTGTATTTGTTCTTATAATGCTAAAAATTAAGTTGTTAGATCTGCCAATTAACAGAGAAAGGATTACTCACATCCTTTTTAAACTAAAATAAACTACTTAAAGTTACTAAGTAAATCTGAATAATGTTAATATGTGAAATACCTACAATAATAATGTGATCTAGAATATTCCCAGACATCCTGCTGGATTAAATATTACTAGTAAGAATTTTCAAATGTGAAAATTTAAACAACTTCTCCCATTCACACTTAAATAAATTCTTCTGAATCAAGTACCTTCTTGAGTCCATTCCTTCCTCAATGTATACATCCAATTACTTATATATCTATAAATGTCTGCTCTACAAGTCACAGTTTATATCTCTAGTATTCCAGTGGCTTTGTGAAGGTTTTATTTGGGGGGGGGGGGGTAGGGGGAAGTAGGGTCTCATTTATTAATCCTTGTGATAAATTCAGTGCAGAGCATATAAATTCTATGCAAGTTCTATGTAAACAAGGTAGGTCTGGAATAAAATAAAAGAATGAACATACTGGAGATTCTGCAGTTTTAAATTTTAAATAAGAAACAGAAGAAATATTTAAGAAGCTGAATATTATCTACATTGGCCTCTAGCAGCAGCTAGTAACTTCTTAAACATGATCCAACTCCAACCATTACTGTAAATATCTGTAGACTTTGAAGCAATGATTCCCAGAATCCGCAACAACAACATGACCATCTGAAGTAAGAGCCAAACCTTGAGGACCATAAAGGGGATCAGCAGATGTATTTATGTAAGATAAAAAGGATCCACTTCCATCAAAAACCTGTGAATTAGATTAAAAGACTATGGTCAGTCAAAGAACAATATAATTTTATATGCTGTAGTTAATGTGCATATATTATCTCCTTGGAAATCATATAGGCCTCAATTCTGCTGGCTTTTCACGGGGCCTTGAAAATGTGGTTTTACCAATAGATATGGGGACCTGGCAAGTATACCGTGTTTCCCCGAAAATAAGACCCTGCCTTATATTTTTTTTGAACCCTGAAATAAGCGCTTGGCCTTATTGCCATGCCTCAAAAGCACGATTGGGCTTATTACCAGGATGTTGTGGTTCGCCAGCAGCCTGCAGAGCTGGCAGCAGAGTCGGACAGCGATGAAGCTGACGAAGAACATAGGCCAGGCCTGGAGGCTGGGGAAGGCCTGGATGAGGGCTCTGTGTCAGAGGCAGAGATGGGGCCAGGGCCATTGGATAGTGATGTGCAAACTCCAGAGCCTCCAGAGGCTGACAGTAGAGAAGCAGAGGAACAGGAGGAGCCTGTTCCTAGTGCACGTATGAGAAGAGCTGCCAGAAGGCAAGAGCAGCTAAAGCAAAGAGAACGACTTGGGAGTAGAGCCAAGAATTGACTGGCCCCTCCCATAAGGCTTAAAAGATCAGCAACAGCTCTTGGGCTCTTTGTCAGAAAACAACGTTGACAGTATTGCTGCATTTATCTCTTGTTGGCGTCTTCTGCTTTTGAACTTTTGCAAGAGAAGCCTTTGGCAGTTTGCCTAATTATACCAAGGTTGGTGATTAGACTGAAGAATTTGTGTTAAGAAGAGTTTGTTTTAATTTAGTTTGGACTACGCTGAGAATGAGTTAATTCTCAGCTGTTCAAATAAAGTCTGTTTGTTTTGGAACTGTTTGCCTCGATTACTACCTACTTGGGCCTGAGTCACAACACGGGGGATGTCTTATTTTGGGAGAAACAGGGTAGTAGACCCTGTGCAG
Organism: Ptyas mucosa; assembly: GCA_012654045.1. Taxonomy (NCBI): domain Eukaryota; kingdom Metazoa; phylum Chordata; class Lepidosauria; order Squamata; family Colubridae; genus Ptyas; species Ptyas mucosa. The sequence continues at coordinate 23,468,362 of WNWU01000007.1, read as the reverse complement.
TGGCTGTATCGATTGTTACTGATTGATGTGACTACCTGAATTTTATTATATTTTATTGTTCTTAAACCGTTGTATGGTTTTGGTGTTTTTAAATTGTTTTTAATTCTTTATAAACCACTCTGAGTCACATATCTGAGATGGGTAGCTATATAAATTGAAAAAATTGCACGGGTGCGCGCACACACACACACAAAAACACACACAGAAGAGAGAAAGAGAGAGAGAAAATTCTTCAGCAGAAAGACCACAATTACCTTATAAACCTCAGTGGCTTTCTTGGTAACAAAGATGATACACATAACATTTTTTTCACCCTAGAGACTTGGATTTTAATGAATCACAAGCATATCATATTAAACTTACTAACTTGAGAGGAAAATGTTATTTACCTGTATTCGACTATTTCCCCAATCTGCTACAATAATATTCCCATTAGAATCTACAGCTACTCCTGTGGGAGCATTGAACTGTCCATTTCCTTCTCCATTAGACCCAAACTTCAGCAAGAATTCACCTTCCTGGTTAAATACCTGCATTTAAACACAACACTTAAGAAACTTTATCCAAATTATCTGTAGAGGGAAAAATTATAGTAACTTTGCATGAATAAGTTTTCAAAAAATATGATGGTAATAATGATATTAAAATAATGAAAACATTGAGCACTGGCATTGACAAAGTCAATTGCAAAAGGCAGCTTTAACATCAACAAACAACATCTGCCTATCTCACTTCCTTGGGAAGTACTCAAGAGGTTGCTTTTAAACAATGAAACAATAATTAATTAATTCTTAACTGGGCACAAACAGTTTGGCCTTAAAAAAACCAAAATACTGATGAATATTCACTATGCCTTACATTTCTATAGTGATATTGTGAAAATATCACAATATCACTGAAAAATGACTGAGCCAGGGGGAGGAGTCAAGCAGGGAATTAACCTGGAATCATTATGTAGGCACAAGAGGGAAAAGTCCAACCTCTTAAATGCCACTGAACCTTATCTAATCTGGCCCAAGTGCAAACTGCAAGTCTGGGAAGATTCCTGTGAAATAATCATTAATAATAAAGTAGTTAATTGAACTTTTCATATATGGAGCTTGTTGATCCCATCTGACATATTGATTATTATACCTGCCCCACAGAAATGGAGACAGAGGTTTATTGGAACTCAAACAAATTCAAATTAATGCAATCAAAGCCAGAATTGAAGATTATAAAAAAAGATTCAAACTGCAGATTGTGCAAAGAAGCAGAAAAAAATATATATTCAGCTTGTACAAAGATCATACGGGCCGATTATAAACAATGTCATTAACACAGTGGCCCAAATTATTTACTGGAACATCTGTAAAAATTATCATGTGCTAGTGATGAAAAATTAGTGGGATTATATAATCGAAAAAGTTGCTGAAAATTAGTAAATTAAAATACTGTGGGATTGCTTGAACATAACACACCAGATTTAATTGCAGTTAAAAAACAAAATATGGATAATTAATGTAGCAAAATCCGAGGCTAATAGAATAGAAGACAAAGAGTAGAAAATCACAAGCTGTCAAGATCTGAAAAGCTAAATTAAAAGATTATGGCATAAACTGGTAGAATGGTTATTGGCACACTTGGTAAAATACCAAAAAGCCTTGGGATTAGGCCACACAGGAAAATTCGAAATTGTAGATTAGAGCTTTCTTCTAATTGTTGATTGAAAATAGTACATTCTGATTTTTCAAACAATTATCTACCTTTCTTTATTTTGTCTTGTGTTGGAAACTGGCCATATAGCCAACCATTTTTTTCAAATTAGGAAATCCTGCACAACTAAACAACTGCTGCTTCTAACATTATGCAGTTGTCAACAACATTGCTCTCCAGCTGAGCAATGTATATTAGCAACCTGTTCAATGTCTGCTCTTGTAATTCAATGTCTTCCTTTTAATCCAAACCAAAAGACAATTATTTCCTGCCTAATTTTCGAAGACAATGAAGAACCGTCTAAATTCTTCAGTGGTTTAGTTTCAAGTAACAGTTATATAGCTTAATGGAGCTTGATAGTAGCCTTCTCTTACAACACAACCTCTCATTCATAGAACTGATCTTTGTGTTTCTTACAATTATTGTTATATTTAGAGTACTATATTTTACTGTTCTGTTTAGAAGTATCCTCAGACAAATAACAGAAAAATGAAGAGGGGGCTGATTTAAGCATCCAGGGGCCATTTAAGCATTAAAATCATTCTAAAATAATATATCAGAATTCTATCTATCTATCTATCTATCTATCTATCTATCTATCTATC
>WNWU01000007.1:23382724-23466052 GCA_012654045.1 Ptyas mucosa | reverse complement strand
TCTATCTATCTATCTATCTATCTATCTATCTATCTATCTATCCTCGTACCTACCTATCACATCTAGAAATTGCCCATTTCCCTCACAGAGTGACCCTGAATGGTATACAAATACATTAAAACTATATAAGTATAATACAAATTTAAGTTTAAGCAAGAATAAATATTTATTGTATTTATTAAAATTTTATTGTGCAAAATGAATCTAAAGAATATTCATTGTATTTCATGGAACTAAAACAAACACTATATTATCATAATTCAACATAAAAACATCAACCACATCATCCCCTAAAGAATTGGATATTTAATATGTAGTAATTACCTGAGTATTTTAATATAATCTGTAGATTTAATTAAAACTGGAGTATCCATTTTTGTTTTTGTTCTTGTTAAGAGTTTTTTAATAAAAAGTTCTTTTTCAGTTTGAGACTATAAAAAAATGAATGAATACAAAAAGTTCAAAGAACTAGTAGCATCATACCTTGACAGAATGATTGTGGAAATCAGTAATAATAATTTCATTATTGTGGTTGACAGCTGCAAAATGAGGACCTGTAATAAATACGGGAAGGTAAATAAAGAGCAGCATAATAGAGAAAGTTGAGATGATGATAGGAACTATCTTCTTAGAAGCAGGAAAAAAAATCTGAACCGAAAAAACCACATCATTCTCATCTAACAGATAAGCATAATTTTAGACTAAAATATTCCCCCATCTATTTTGACAGAATAGTGGTAGTAGTAATAGAGCCAGTTTGGTGTACTGGTTAAGGCATCAGGATAGAAACCAGGAGACTTGAGTTCTAGTCCCACCTTAGCCATGAAAGCTAGCTAGATGAACATGGGCCAGTCACTCATTTTCAGTCTTAGGAAGTAGGCAATGAGACATTACTGTTGAAATCTTGGCAAGAAAAATGTAAGGACTTATCCAGGGGTCAATATATTTTTTTTATTTGATTTATATGCCGCCCTTCTCCGGAGACTCAGGGCGGCTTACAATGCGCTAAGCAATATTGATGAAGTAATAGTACTACTACTACATCAACTACTACTAATGCTATTATATTGCTGAGGCAACTTGCTTTAAAATCGAAGTCATGTAAAAATCAATTAATTTCAAATTCCTGGGATTTTTAAATCTTAATAAATAAGGAAGTATCAGATTGTTTCTTCCATTGCTATAGGGCAGTGATAGCCAACCTTTTTGCCATCGTGTGCCAGGAGCGGGGGTGGTGAGGGTGGTTGCGCATGTGCCCACACCCATAATTTTATGCGCCCTGCCCCCGTGCATGCATGCATGACCCCCCCTTGCTCCTGGCACACGATGGCACAGTAGGCCCATTTTTTGCTCTCCCCAGCCTCCAGAGCCTTTCTACTTCCAATTGACAAACGGATCATTTTTGGCCTCCGGAGGGCCTCTGAGGGGGTGGGGAAGGCTGTTTTTGCCCTCCCAAGACTCCTAGAAAGGCTCTGGAGGCTGGGGACAGCAAAAAATGGGACTTCCGGTCCCACTGGAAGTTGGCAAATGGAGTGTTTCCGGCCTCTGAAGGACCTCCAGTGGAGTAGGCCATTTTTGCCCTCCCCAGACCCCTAGAAAGGCTTTGGAGGCTGGGAGAGAGAGAGAAACGGGCCTTCCCCATCACCCCCTGAGGTCCTCCAGAGGCAGGAAACAGCCTGTTTCCCTACTTCTGGTGGGCCCAAAAGGCCCGAAAATCAGCTGAGCAGAGCTCACGTGCCCACCGATATGGCTATGCGTGCCACCTGTAAGGCTGCATCTTAGTGATTGCTCTTTTATCTTTCCCAAAGTACTAATGAAGTTGGAAGGAAAATTAGAACCTTCTTCTATTTAACACTATACATTTTCCAAACCATATTAAGTCAACTGAAAGTGTGGAATTTTCTTTTTAATTATCTTATATGGAAGTCTTTATCTTGTTTTAAAGGGACATTTCTTGGCAAACTAAGTTGAATAATGGTATTTAACAGTAAAGCACAATATGCCGACTGTGTAAAGTTCCCAGAAGCTTTTATCCACTCAATGATATGAAAAAGTAGGACAGAAACACACTTACAGATCCCTGTTCTGCATAAAATATATAATAAAATGTAAAAAGAAATGTTTTGTCAATATAGTTGTTTTTTCTTCCTCCGTATCTAATTAATATATATATTCTTCTGAAGACAAACACACACTAAACTTCTAGGGCTAAACGATATATTTAATTCAAAGATTCATCAAAAATAGATCAAATGTTTACAGTTGCTGATCTGTATAAATCTATCATGGATGTAAATTAAAATCTGATGTACAAGTAACATATACTTCTATGCCACCCTTACTTCTACTTCACCCTCCAAGAGAGATTGGCGATACCAACTTTCCTCTTTTCATTTTTTAAACTTCAACCATTCTTTGATTTAAAAAAGAGACTGTGGTATATCCACAAATGTTCTTACTACTAGTACTTATTTTAATGTGATTTAAATGTAACTTTTATTAGAGATTTAAAAGAATCTAGGGGTATAGTGGGAGAAAAGTGAGTAATTTTGAAAAAAATAATTTCAATAAATGTAAATAAAATACATGAACTCTACTATTTAACCATTTCATCTTGCAATTGCTTATACAACTTTGTGCTTGACTTTACAAGATATTTTTGCATAATGTTCCCAGTAGACTTTTTTTTAACATGCAAGAACTTAAAAGACTATTACCTACTGAAAAATATCCAAAATCTCAGGACATAAAATAAAAACTGGGATGTAATATGATAGTTGCCTGAACAGTTTCAACTAGTGACTGATACCTAATCAAGATGGTTATGTTTTTGGCACAGAACTCTGTTTTATTTCCCCAGATGATTAAACATTAACTGTAGCATGAGCAACAAGAATATATATTAAACTGTACTCTATCTCATATTTGTACACTGAATAATTAGGATTTTAAAATAATGCGAGTTCAATATATGGCTAACAAGATGGAAGACACTTATTTCTTGGATACTTACTAAACATCTGTAGTATTCAATTACAATTCACCAGCTTGGGAAAACTACTATTATACCTTTTAAATTCATGCCACCCATTCTGGAAGTAAACTATAGCCCAGAAACAGGTTTTAATAATCCAAGTGGAATATCGTATCTCCTTTTGGAGAATTTAACAATAAAACAGACTTCCTTGCAAATCTGAAGGCTCCAGTCATTTGTTTAAGTCCCAGTTAGAAGGTCCATTGCTGATGATTAGTAGTGACATAGTAAAAAGCACTGAGAAAGGCCTTGATCATGGAATAGTGGGCCTGGCTAGTTTCCAACTGTTCCTTTCTATTCAAGACCATTCATTCATTCAATACTGCTGTAATCTGAATGGATTACCTTATTTTTCGGAGTATAAAACGCATCTTTTTCCCCCTAAAAGAGGGTGAAAATTTGGATGTGTCTTATACACTGAATGTAGCCCCACCCAGCCTCTCAAACAGAGGTTTCAGAGACTGAAAAAAGCCTCTTTTCAGAGGCTGAAAAAAAAGCCACCATTCCAGAGACTGAAAAAAAAAGCAAGGCGCAGAGCTCACAACCAACGAACCTGTTGCTAAAGTTCACCTCTGGGAATGGCTGATTGGGGGTATTCCGGGAGGACGATCTACCCCCAATCAGCTTTTTTCTTATTTTCCTCCCCAAAAACTAAAGTGCATCTTATACTCATCTTATATGCGCCTTATAGTCTGAAAAATATGGTAATATGGTTTGTGGGAAGGTACTTAAATGGTGTTGTTTAAAGAAATGTAAGAGTTCTTCAATAAGCAGGAGCAAAGGTGCTACACTCTTCATTCCAACCTGTTTTTGTACTGGACAGATTTTTACAGGGTTGAAGACTTTATCAATCTTAGCCTGACAAGCAAAGCAGCCTAAAAACATAGGCTGCTACGCATAATTTAAGATTAATTTAAAGCACATATCATATTACATCACAAAATATATTATTGTATCTATTATTATTATTAATTGTATTTATTTTATGCCTTTATTGTTCCAAATTTTTAAGAATGTAATTAATGAATTACTATAGTTTTTGGAGTATAAGACGCACCAGAGTATAAGATGCACCCACCTTTTTTGTTGAGGAAAAGAAGAAAAAGAAATCTCCCGCTGCCTCTGAGCAATTTTATCTTGTTACAGCAAACAGCCTGCTTTACTTTCAGTTTCGTTTTCAGCATAGCTTGATTAGTACAAGGGAAAAAAAATCTGCTCCAGCAATTTACCTCTTTGCAGCAAGCAGCAGAGCCCTGCACAAAACAGCTGAGAGCAAATCAGCTGAGAGTCGGGAGTCAGATCCAATCAACTTGTGCTAATTAGGCTGTGCTGAAGCTGAAAGGAGCTGGTTTTTCTTGCTGTTTGCTTGCAAGGAGGTAACTGCTGCAAGGCAGAAGCCAAAGGGTGGGAGCCAATGGGTGGGTGGGGCTACATTCGGTGTATAAGACGCACCTAAATTTTCACCCCCTTTTAGGGGGGAAAAAGATGCGTTTTATACTCTGAAAAATACGGTAGTTTTGTTCTTTCTAGGTTTCAATACCATTGAACCATATGAAGAACGTAAAACAGTATTATTATGTATCAATCAACAATTGCTACCTGCAAACTGCTTATCTCCATTGCCTCGGCTTCCAAATCGGGTTACTATTTTCCCATTTGGCTGGAAGATAAATACACAGCATGCTTTGTTATCCACTACAATAATATGTCCATTGCGATCCACAGAAACACCTTTTGGCCCCATAAGTTTTCCTGATCCAATTTTTGCCTAGGGAAGCAAAGAAAGAGATTAAATTTATTTTATTTTATTTTTACATTTTCTCTATAATCTACTATTTTTATTCTCATTCTCAAAATTATACATCATGATATCTTTTCCCCCCGTTTCCTGCAAAAAGTCAATAAGGAGTTTTCTAAGCATCAGTAAATTTAGACAAAGTCTCATGTCCAATTAATTTGGCCATCTCAACAAATTCCATCATCATCACATCTGTTATCAGTAAAATCAGAACTTTCCAACTTTCTGCATATAATAGTGTTGCTGCAGTTGTTATTTCAATAAATGTATCTACTCATGAGAACTCATGCCTGAGAAACTTCTTATTTTGTATGCAAGTCCAAATGAAAAAGTCTTGCATACTTTTTTTAACCTTTGAAAAGGGTCTAAGAAACTTCAGCAGGTCCAGAATGTGATAGGGAATTATTCTCTAGAACTACCTATAAAGAGCATAAAATTCTGCAAGTCGTAACATCTTCGTTAGATTTTGATTGATTTCTAAACCAGTGTTGACTTTTAAAGCTCTTTATTATTGACATCAGAACTGAAGGACAGTTTCTTCTTAATTATTATCAGTGATGAAGAAGAGCCTATTCATTTATTAATTTTTTTTATCCTGCCTTTATTATTTTTATAAATAATTCAGGGTGTAACCATATCTTTCCTCTTCCTATTTTGCCCACAACAACCCCTGTGAAGTAGGTTGGGCTAAGAGATAGTGACTATTATAGAATGTATTAAAAAATCTACACTATATCAAAGGTCTACATTCTTTGTTGTCCTGTTTATAAAGACTCTTTTGCTACACTCCCAATTTTCAACAGTGATTTCATCTGATCAGGGTTATAAAGCATTATATAGTCTTACAATATTTTGTGTGACTGTTGGCAGGCTCCAGCAACAATGACACTTAATCAGGTTTTAATTTGATATACATGCACAATACTCAATTTCACCGAGGTTTCTGATCATGTTTGTTTTCTATCATATTTTAAAATGTGGTTCGCATGTGTTTTTCATTTAACATGATGTACAACTCACTAATTATGAATCTGCCATTAGATCACTAAATGTTGGACACAAATAATCCTGGCTTCGCTGTTATATATGTATTTGATTGGCAATTCTTAGAATCCCCATGTTTGAAAAACACTGGGGGAGGCAGCTTCATATCCAGCTTCAATTCATTGTGTTGTATGACAAGCAAAAACCGAATATTGGAATTTTTTAAAAATGTAAAGGCTGTGTCTCCTAATCCCTTTGTGAGAGATTAGTCTTCATTGTGTTGAAACTTTTATGTATGCCACAAGCCAGCAATATTAAGGGAATCTCTTTTAACTGTATACTCCTATTGAGATGTAGCTATCACTACATCACTGCTGTATCACGGCTATCTCTGCGATCACTACTAGATATGTGTAGGTTTACAATTACAATTCAAATGAAGTGTTTTCATAATGCTAGGAAGGACAAACTAAGTATTCATAGCAGCATATGTATGTGGAGAAGATTCTGAAATTAATGCAAGAGACAATAAAAAGCAGTGATCAGACCCTGACAATTACTGGATTCATTTTGCCCCTTAGTCCCATAATATAATCTCACTCTTCATTGCTGTCTCGGCAATCAATACAGGAGGAATACTCATTTTGCTACTTACAGTATTTTTCAGACTATAAGATGCACCGGTGTATAAGACACACAGAGATTTCAAAGAGGTAAGTAAGAAGAAAAAAGGTTTTGCCTTCCCTGGCCCTCAGGAGCACTCTGCAGGCCTCCCAAACCCTCTGTGGCCCCGTTTTTCGCAGAAACGGGCCCGTTTTTGCAGAAAACAGGGTGCACAGAGGGTTTGGGAAGCTTGCAGAGTGCTCCTGGCGGCTGGGGGAGGGCAAAAACACTGTTTTTGCGAAAAACGGGTGAAAAACGGGCCTGTTTTTTGCAAAAATGGGGGGGAAAGGTGCGTCTTATACTCCAAAAAATACGGTATATCCCTTTATCAGCTTCAACATGCCATTAACTATTAATTTTTAAAAAGGAAAATACATTTCCTTGGATTTTACATTTTGACTTTAAACCTACCTTAAATTTTCCATCAGAGGAGAATATGCTAACCCATTTGTTATCGTAATCTGCAATAATGATATCACCACAAGGGTGTACAGCTACTCCAGTAGGCCGCTGTAACTGACCAGGAGATCTTCCCCGTACACCAAAACGATTCTTGAACTGGCCATCGGTGGAAAATATCTATGATTTGTTTGAAAAAAAGCATAGCAACTTTCATATAAAATGCAATTATTTTTATTATTCAACTGAAACACATGGGAAACATTGACATACAGTACTTTTTAACATGCATATGGAATTCTGCTTCCTCTTACCATTTGGGATTGAGAAAATACTCCAAACATGCATGTAATTTGCCTTAAGAAAAGAGGAAGCTCATGCATTTACAAAGTGTATGAATATGTTCTGTGGTTTTGATGCTTAGATATAATAAGTATTGTTGCTTAGACAGTCAACCTATCGCTGGGTTTGGAGATAAACTACAATTTGTAAAAGTACAACTTTTTAAAGGCACAAATGGGACCACAAATCCTTAAAACAACCTAACCAAGATTGAGCATATTTAGTGATCACTGCAGGCTGAACAGTGTGTGTGTGTGTAAGAGAGAGAGAGAGGGAGGGAGGGAAGGAGAGAGAATTAGGGAACAGGACACTACACAACTATATTTTGTTGTAAGTTATATTTATTACATTATATCCACCTTTCCTGGGTTGAATTAAAAGTTAACGGTATGCAGTAACTTGTGTTAATCTAGCAAGGAGCAATTGCAAGTCTGGTACCAATGGCAGGGGGCCATTTATATCCAACCCCAAAATAAATCCTAGACCATTACATACATATTGTTTATTGTTATAAGGACATGTGCTGGAAGATACTAGTATTGTGTAAATTGGTTATATATTAGAACCTGCTAGATTCAAGCCTTTGGTTTTTCAGTAAGTGATACAGTGCTACCGAAATGTTTATATAAACAATTTAAAGACAAAGAATAAATAATTTAAAGACAAATTCTAGGCAAACCTGATGAGGGAGGCTGAAAACTTAAGTGAAGGGGAAACCAAGGTATCTTCTAGAAAAGATCACTGCTATAGTAGAAGACAGAACTACAAACTATAAGCAAATAGCACTAACTACAAGTGGCCTTCAGAAGTGTCCTGTGAATTCATTGACATGCACCGATTTAGTGCGATGGATTCAAGTCCCAATATACAACCAGTTTATGGACAGGCAAGGGAGCCATCAGAACTAAAGTAATATGTTTAGATATAAAATGATCATTATGTACCTAAAAAATAATTGCCTACAAAAGTTTTAAATCAATGAGGACTGTGCCATGGACAAACTTCAGGAATTTTCATGTTCACCATCTTATATTCTTTTGCTATGGGATTGTTATCTCAAAGTATAGTGAGCTGAGTATGTGAATAAATAAACAAGGAAATAGCAGTAACATTTGCTTAGGAACATCATATAATAGTACTACACATTCGCAAGCAGGGAAACAAAATCTATGTTCTGGGTCATATGGCAAATATGGCAAAAGATGCCAATTTTCCTTGAACCAACAGCCCAAGGGTTTACCAGAGATTCTTAGACATTTGTGCTGATTCTTTTCCAAAATATTCCGAACTTAGCAATTCTTTTTTTTTTAAAGTCACTTTTCCACCCAGAAATCAAAAGTAAATGCTGGTTTTTGGCAAAAATGTAACTAATTTCAGTTATGTGGCTGTAAATGTGGGTTGGCTACTGAGTACCCAAATAAGGTCATATGATGCGGATAGACATCAGAATTTTGAATCCTGGTTATAAATAGCATTTGATGGGTCTATCTATCATGACTTCAAAGAATTGCTAAGTGACCAGTCATAAGTTGAGGTCTATCTGTATAAAACAGCAAGTATATATTGTAATTCTATATATTGGCCAGGACTAGCCAAATTATACTTGGGATTCAGCAGAATTTAATGTATACCAACAATTTGAGTTATATTTCAAATTTAACATAATTATTAATTCCACAGCATCAACAACCATGATCCCTGAAAATTTGGTACTTTAGATATATATTTCTTTAATACTTGTTATCAGTTCTGTGCATTTAATAAAAAAGTTTTAATGAAGAAACAAATCAAAAACCATACCTGTACACATTGATTATTGCTATCTGCAATTAATATTTTTCCATTTGTAGATGCAGCTACTCCCTGAAGATTTGTAAATTCCCCTTTGTTTCTCCCTTTGGTACCTAAAACAAAACGAAATAGAAAAGATAACCCAAAATTTCTCTTGCCAAATGAGACAGTCATTAAGTGAATTTTGCTGCCTTTTACACTCTTCCTTGTCACAGTTGTTAAATGAATCACTGCAATCATTAAGTTAGTAACATGGTTGTTAAATGAATTTGGCTTCCCCATTGACTTTGTCAGAAGATTGCAAAATGTGATCACATGACTCTGGGATACTGTATCCATCATAAATATGAGTCAGTTGCCAAGTGTCTGAATTTTGATCACATGATCACTGGGATGCTGCAATGGTCATAAGTGTAAAAAAATATTGTAAGTCATATCGGGTTCGGATCGGGACGCCTTGCGCACAGTCACTCATGCCCTAGTCACCTCCCGTATAGACTACTGTAATGCTCTCTACATGGGACTCCCCTTGAAGAGCACCCGCAAGCTCCAGCTGGTCCAGAATGTAGCCGCGTGGGTGATTATGGGCGCAACTTGTTATGCCCATGTAACACCTCTCCTGCACGAGATGCACTGGCTCCTGGTGGTCTTCCGGGCGCGATTCAAGGTGTTAGTCATCACCTTTAAAGCGCTCCATGGCTTAGGACCTGGGTACCTACGAGTCCGTCTTTTGCCACCAATAGCCTCCCACCAATCAGTTCGTTCTCGCAGGGAGGAACTACTCAGGGTCAGTCAAATCATGCCGACTGGCGACTCCCAGGGGGAGAGCCTTCTCTGTGAGGGCTCCAACCCTTTGGAATGAACTGCCCCCGGAGATACGGAATATCCCTGATCTCCCTGCTTTCCGCTGTGCCCTCAAGACCCTGATGTTCCAACAGGAGGGGCTAAACATATGAACATGTGAATGATCTTTTAAAATGTTATCTAACTCTGGGTTTTATTTAATTGACCAAACTAAGTAATAATTTTAATTAGCAATTTTATGATGTTTGTATGTCTATATTCTTCTTGGTTGTACACCGCCTTGAGTCCTACGGAGAAAGGCGGTATAGAAATATAATTAATAAATAAATAAAGTAATAAATATAAGTCACATGTAGTAACTAATGTATATTCAAAGAGTTTTTCAGTGCTGTCAAATGGTCACTAAATGAACTATTGTAAGTTGAGGATTACCTGTACCACATCACAGCTTCTAATGCAGGGGTATCAAACTCAATTTCATTGAGGGCCGCATCAGGGTTGTGTTTGACCTTGGGGGGGGAGGAGCAGGTTGGGTGTGGCCAGCTCGACGTCACTTGTGTCAGGGACAACTTTGGCGGCCCGAGTGCTCTGCCAGCAAAAACAGGCTCCCGAGCTCCATTTTCAGCTGCGACAGCCTCCTGCAACCCTCTGCCAGCAAAAACAGAGCCTGGAAGAGCTACATGCAGCCTTCACAAGCTCCGTTTGCACTGGCAGAGGCACTATGGGCCTGTCCTTCGCTGTTTCCAGGGAGTCTCCACGGGCCAAATCTAAGCACCCCAGGCCCAGATCTGGCCACCGGGCCTCGAGTTTGACACCCCTGTTCTAATGTCATCCCATTTGATGCCAATCCAATCTCTAATATTTTTTCTACTCCAACAACTAAGTTCCTATGTATTTGTGTGCATTTGTAAGATCTGGAAAAAAAAATCTGAGAGGCTGCTACAATGGGAAGTTATACGAGGGAAAGGTCATTATTAAAAAATGTAAACAAAAATGCAGGTGTCCAAGTCCAATCAAGTCCAGCAAGTGTTCAAACTTACAATGGTGCTGAATGAGTATATAAGCTGTATGGCACTTATAGCCATACAGCGAGCCGCAATAATCTGGTTATGATCTGGGCACATTGCAGGATCCTGTGATCATACGATTACCATTTACAATCTTCTTTGCTGACCTCCTATAATCAAAGTCAATGGGGGAGCAGGCAGGAGGTTACAAATGTTGATCACAACATATCCTCCTTTAATGACCAGTAGTGATTCACTTAACAGAAACCAGAATTTCTGTCACTAAGTGGTGCAGTCATGTGACATTGTGCTTTACAAAAATGTAATTTATTGATGTAAAGTCTGGCTCCAGCTGCCATTTTTAATTGAGACGTCCCCAAGGCTTCCCAAATGCCATACTATTATTCCTTTCTTTCATTAAAAACCCTGATTTTGTTAATAATAGCTTGTTGACAATCCTGCAACTAACCACTCTTTTTCATGGTTGCTACATAGGCTGGTCGTAAAGAGCAAGGGACACATATTAAATAATGTATATTCAAAGAGAAACCTAAATTTCAGGAATAGGATACTAAACTTATGTTACATATAAAAAGTATATATAAAATATAACAGTTTGCTCAAGCTCACAATGAAAAGTGGTAAGGCAAGAATTCTTGCCAAAGGATATGTGGACCACTTTAAAAGGCCTGGAAAACTGCAGTAAAGGAAATTCCAACATTGTCGTGATTTCACTAAATTTGAGCAGCATCTGAAATACATTAATCTAACCTCAGGAACAAATTATATCATGAGATGAATCATACTGAAAACTAATCATTAACCGATCCAAAGAATTTATGTGGAACTGCCCAAAGGCAATGAAAGGAAAAAAAGACTATTTGCAACAGACAACTAGCAAGGAAATCCTTATAACAGGACAAAGTCGTTACAAGTATAAAATAATATTATAGACTTGTTTGCAGTTATAAGCAGCAGTCCATAAAAATTTAAAACATAGGCACTCCTTACCTACTCGGAAGATTAGATCATCTTCAATGGGGTTCTCTTTCCTTTTGCCAGTGCTGTACATACTAGCTGGTCTCTTTACAGCCTTCTGTTTCACATGGCCGCTGCCAGGAGACTTAACACGTCTCTTAACTCCTTCAGTGGTAGGAGATACATCTGCTGACCTAATTACTTTGAGTTTGAATGGGCTGCCTTTAATATGTTGTTCGTACAGTCTCAAAGACAGAACAAAATCCCCTTCTTTCTGGACAGTGTACAAAAATTCGTAAGTGCCATTTTTATTATCAAGTATCTCTCCATCTGCCACACTTCCATCAGGTGTGCTCAGCTCAGCTGTGATATAAGCATTTCCACTTTTACAGAGCTCACCATCTTTGTCCTTGGTTGTGATGGTGACTGACATTGGTTGCCCTATCACAGTCTGCTTAAGTCCTTCACCTGTGGCCACTGTTTCAGAAGCCACTGCATTTGTGGTTAAAATAGTACCAAGATTATGAATGGATTTTTTCAGTCCTTCTGTTTCCACTATGAAATCCAGTTGATCATTTTCACGGGGCTGAAGAGGGAATTCCTGGTCTGCCAGGTCATTTAGCTTGTCACTCATCTGCTTTTTAACAAGTAAAACTTCTGTTTCGGTTCCATGACTGAGTGCTTGGGCGGTAAAATTGCTACAGCTCTTAATATTTTCTTGTCCCTCCAATAAAGTATCAAGCTGATTCTGCAAGACCTTGATAAAAGCAAATACTATGGTTATTTCATTGAAGTTCCAAGTAATAAAACAACCAACCACATCTATCGGCAAGTTTCAGTATCTCAGGGAAATATATAATAGTGAAAAACTGGATAAAATCACATATTATTTGTTGGATTCAATGTAAAAAACATACTAAATAACATTGTCACAAAAAGTCTGTGTTAAAAAAAGAGTTCCCAAAAAACAGCAACCAACCAATTTGGAAACTTATGATTAGACTTGCTTGGCATTCATATGCTTTTTATCCACTTAGGAAAAATTGTAGATTTGTGACCAATTTTGCCTTATAGTCATAATTACTTTTATGTCTGAACCCAGGAAAAGTCAGTTCCAGCCCATAGTATACAAGCCACTAAAGCCAATAAGTTAAACACACATTCAAACTACTTTTAAGAGTTACATCTTCTTTGGTGCAATGAGTTTTATAGTATTTATAGCATTTCTGCATATTTATAACGAAAGTCTGTTGAGCAATGCAAATATTTCTTTATTTTCCATGATTTGAGGATATGTTGAATTAAATTTATGTAGTCAGCCAGAATACTACATCCAACTGAAAGTTCCATATGCAAGCAAGAAGAATTAAAATTTAGGTGGCAGACAGGAATGGACATCAAAGAAATTTTTAAAAACCTGTTAGCATCCTTTCAACATGTACTAACCACCTTTTTAAGTGGAGAGAAAAAAATCGACCCTACAATACAATACAATTTTACTATACTTGTCGAATGTCTAGTTACATATTGTTAAATTTTAATGCATGCTAAGGATTGAAATCACAGGCTTATTGTTCCAATATTTAAGACCCATTGCTTATTTATTATCATTTTTCTCTTCCAAATAATTATAAAACACATTTGGGTTTATTTTTTGTGATATAATGCACTGTATCTAATGACATCAGATTATAACCTATTGGTACCATTTGTTAAATGCTTTAAATTTTGGTTTCCAAAATTATCAGCCACACATACACCCTGAAAATACAACAAAAAACTAATTTTAGGCCATCTCCAAATAGTGCTTCTTTTAAACCAATATTAGAGCAATGTTTCTGAAGCTGTTTATTTGTACAAGACACTAGTTTCTACATAATAACAAGAAACAGGAAAAGTCAAATTTCCCTGGAATAGCTATTTTTATGACACATTTGCTATTTTCTATGGTTTCCTTCATTAAAGGAAATACAAATTTCAGTCATTTTTCCAAACGATATAATACAGTCAATAGAAACTGAGAAAATTATTAATAATGAGAACAGAACTCTTACTTTATGTTTAAGGCCATAATTCACTTCCAGTTCCATAAGCAACACACTCTTGCGAACATTTAACGTCTTCTGGAGTTCATCAAAAGTGGAATGAATTTCATCTACAATGCTGGTCTTTTGGTTGGTCAATTGATGGATAATTTCAGATATGAAGTGCAATGCAGTATCTATTTCTGGAAGCCTATTAAAAACAAACAGTTAACATTTCAAATATCAATGCTACAATTTCCCTTCAACATTCATAAGATGTATCATTACACAATTATTAAACTTTGAATAATATTCATAATGACCCTGCACACATAGTGCCAAGCCCTAGTTAAATGTTATATTTGAATGCAATGTTCAGGCAGTCCCTGACTTACAACAGTTCATTTAATGACTGTTCAGAGTTATCTATAGTATCTATAGATAAAGTATCTATAAATTGTAAACATTCAGTAAACTTTAGAGCAAAATGTAAAGCATACACAAATTGGATGATCTTCAGGACTATGCAAATTTATATACACATCTTTTTTAAAAAAAGTTTTGTTAGCATTATAATTTCAGACAACACAAGTATTATCAATTCTAAAGGAATCTTCAATTATTTCACTTGCAATTGTAAGCTAGAATTCATTAAAATTTCCATTAACATAGAACAAGAAACACGCTTGTGCTCAATACATAATTAATTCCACTTGCCTCTTCCTGTCAGCATGGGCATTAAACAAAAACAGACAGTTCTGCCTGTGACGTATCATTACAAGGAACTAAGAAATCTGGTTTGTTCTCCCATATCAAACCATCTGGATTTGTTTAACTACTCCTGCTAACAGGAACCAAAGGGAATAACTATGCAGCAAACAACAGCATGCTGCTCATTCCCAATGAGCCAAAATCCTGAAAAACTCTAGTCTATGTTTACATATAAAGGTGGCCAATATGTTTTACAATATGCTGGCTTATGAAACTTCTGCATTTTTTGTCACCAACTTTTAAATTAAGGGTTCAAAAAGTTGCCTATCGGTTTTCTTACGTGGGCCCTGACAAATAGGATCAAAGATTTGGTCCTTTTTTGTACTATAATTTACTATTTACCTATAAATTACTATTTTTGTATCAAGTCCTGCCTTCTTCCACTTATTTTTAGAATAAGGTAAAGGTAAAGGTTCCCCTCGCACATGTGCTAGTCGTTCCCAACTTGGGGGGGGGGGTGCTCATTTCCGTTTCAAAGCCAAAGAGCCAGCACTGTCCGAAGACATCTCCATGGTCATGTGGCCGGCATGACTAAACACCAAAGGCACATGGAATGCTGTTACCTTCCCATCAAGGTGGTCCCTATTTTTCTACTTCCATTTTTTACGTGCTTTCGAACTGCTAGGTTGGCAGAAGCTGGGACAAGTAACGGGAGCTCACCCCGTTACGCGGCACTAGGGATTCGAACCGCTGAACTGCCGACCTCTCGATCAACAAGCTCATGTCTTAGCCACTGAGCCACCACGTCCCTATCTATATATCTATATATCTATATATTTATATATCTATATATCTATATATCTATATATCTATATATCTATATATATATTTAGAATACATACCTCAAAATTTGATCCAACCCTTCAGTCAACTAAATTTGTGCAATGCTATTTTAAACTGCAATTAGAAAATTTGGGTAGATGAGAGAACCCTAAGGACTCAAGAGTTTTTTTAAAAAAACTTTAAAAAAAAACTTGGCCTAACGTTATATGAATACTACCAACGTCTCCTAAGAATTTAGTTGATTATTCTCTAAACAAAGAAAGGAAGAATAAGTATAATAAATCCAGGTTGATCTTTTTCATTTTCAACAAAAAAAATATTATTATACTTTATAAACATTTAAAATCTTTCTGAAAGTGAAAAGCCCAGGAAATAAAAGTATCTGTATTTTCTCCCAAGAAGATACAAACAACACTTTCAAATGGTCACAAACAATTTTCTGTTTTTGTGTTTCAGAAAAGATTTGTCCAATGTCCTTAGATAGGTGAGACTCAAACTTTTAGAATTCCCAGACAGATAGTCTGGAAACTATAACCATTACTCATCTGGAAGGTTCCAAGCTGGAGAAAATTGCCCTATCATGCAATTCTATAACCTGGAAATGTTTCATAGTTTCACCTTTTGTTCACAGCATCTAACTGTGTTTGAAGAGAAGCCTTGTGTTGTTCTACTACATCCTTAAGAGGGACTGTTGGATGCTCTGCATGTTCTCCTACTGTACATTCTTGGCACATGGCTGTCTCACAGGATTGACAGTAAAACTCCATCAGCTGATTAAAAATAAAGAAACACGTATTCTTATTAGAATGCCAGTGTTGAGGTTTGAATAAACATTTCTAACTCTTTGAATAATATATTTCAATGCAAAGTTGTTTTAAACCAAAGACATGCAATATTTCTCTAGCAAAGGGCTGCACTTGAATTCTGAGGAATGCATCATCCAGGAACACTCAAAAAAGCAGGACCTGGAAAAAAGTAATCTGAATTAGTTTTAATATTCCATTTACAATTAATTTATGTAAATAAAATTCGCAATGCATGTAATCTTTTGTCCTTTCTGTTACAGTGGGAAATATTTGGAACAGCTCTGATGTCCACAGCTAAAAGTGGATGAAAGCTGTATAGCACAACGCTATACAGCTTTAACTTGATCATTAATTTTTACTGACTGTTTAGTTAAATCCAAAGTAATTTCCTCTTTTTTTTCTGGGGCAAGCGAAGCATTTTTTTGGAGGGTTTAATCATGTTATAGATTGAGTATTCTTTCAGTTCTTTCAGATACTACGTACTCAAAGCGTTTGAAAATGAAATTTTCTTTTTCGATCATTTTCCACACTATACCTGTACATACCCTATTAAAAGAGCTTTTTCTTCTGCCTTCATGACAGTTTGTCATGACTCTGGTGACTGCCTGGACAAATCTAGGCAACATTTCTTGGCAACATTTTACAGAAGTGGTTTGCCATTGCCTCCTTCCTAGGGTGAAAGTCAGGATTAAAATCCATGGTCTCTCAAATTTAGCTCAGGACCGTTAATCTTACACCAAATTAGCTTTCACTGAGTTGACTAAGGTCACCAAAAAATTACCTGCTATAGTCCTTCAATTTTACTGCTAATGACAGTGCTCTTCTATTGCACCTCTATTTCAATGTAAAGCTCAATGTGTTCATAGGGCTTCTGCTTAGGTAAACATGGATAAGGCTAGAATTTTAGCTCACAGCCCTATACATACTTACCTAAATTGTAAATTCCACTAAATAAAATGGGCATCATTGGGAGCCGCCCAGAGTCCAATATTTATTTATTATTATTTATTGGTTCGATTTATATGCCGCCCTTCTCCGGAGACTCAGGGTGGCTTACAATGCATTAAGCAATAGCCTTCATGCTTTTGTCTATACCTGCTTAGTAGGGCTTTCGCCCCCCCCTAAGCAGTGTTCTTTTTTATACAAAGTCAGCTTATTGCCCCCACAATCCGGGTCCTCATTTTACCCACCTCGAAAGGATGGAAGGCTGAGTCAACCTTGAGCCTGTGAGATTTGAACTCGCAGTAATTGCAGGCAGCTGGTGCTAGTTAGCACTTTAGTCTGCTGTGCCACCAAGGCTCTTCAATATAAGATGGGCAGCTATTTTAAGTATTTTAAACAAACAAATTGTCAATTCTGAAGCGAACCTGGCTGAAGCCATCTTGTGCTGCCTCATAGTAGCCACGAAGCCTGAGAGGGGGAAGGGAGGGGAGAAGTAGATAGCCCATCTAACCACCAAAACAAAATGTTTTCCTGTGGGAACTAAGGTCATCATAACAGGTGCCTACTGAAGGAGAGGAGTGACCAAGCAGCCTGCCAGCTATAATGTAACCGGTGACATCTTGGGGTGGGGGGTGGGGCTTTTTCCTGTTTTAATGAGGTGAAAACCCTGGGAACTTTTAGAGTTAGTTTTCACCGGCTGTGCTGATATGATGTATGCAATAAACATGTTCTTTGAGGAATCTACCTTCTCGGAGTTCTGCTTTCATGGGTGTGTTACTCGGAACGCTGACACAAATAAATAAGTGATTTTTAGTTGGTATGCATAATATTTTTTTCCTCTTACATTTTCATTTACAAATTATGTACATAAAATAAAGACAAAAAAGACAAATATTGTTTTATGTAAAACTATAAATCCTTAGATCATTGTTTCAAATATATTTTCTTATCTAAAAAGTAACCTTGGGAAGAAAATTAAAGCAGTGGGAGTGGGAGCAACTTCTAATTTCTTACTGGCTTTCCTGTTGATTTTCCTTGTAGGAAGTGACCAGAAGCATTGGAAATTGAATTGAATTGAATACTTTATTTGGCCAAGTATGATTAGACACACATGGAATTTGTCTCTGGCACAGAAGCTTTCAATGTATGGGTAAAGCAACAGAATAATGATTATCATAATCATAATACCAATACGAAGGCAAACTAAAGAAGATAATAAGGATAAATAATACTATAGCCATGCTGCATGGGTCAATACACATAGACATTAGAGACAACCGTGGCTCACTGAAGCAGCCATAGCTTTGCCAAATTTCAATCTCAAGGGAGACATAGGCCCTGGATTTTGGATACATTATTTAAGTTACGCCATTTGAGATACATTGATTAAAAACGGACGTTGGCCTACCTGAACGTCCATTTTCAGGGCGCTGCGACTCCAATCCAAGGACGGGTTCTATCTTCTTAGTTGCTGGGCAGAACTGAGTGCAGATCTTATTCAAATTTGCCTAGGCCACGCCCATGTATGCTGATTAGCTCCAGTCTTTCCTCACGAAGGCCTCAAACAGAGATTAGAACAAAAGGCAAACAATCAATAGAAACAGTCAACCACAAACAAATGGAGAGCAGGATGCCCGAACGGGCAGGTATGGATTGGAGTCGCAGCGCCCTGAAAATGGACGTTCAGGTAGGCCAACGTCCGTTTTCCATTGCGCTGCTCCTCCAATCCAAGGACGGGATGTACCCGAGTTCAAAAGCCCTGGGCGGGGGGCTGACTGCTCTCCAAATCCTGGGCAGTGGCCACCTGTTGAAGAACTCGACGCCCAAATGACGCTTCCGCAGAAGCGTATGAGTCGATTTTGTAATGTCTGATAAAAGTGGAAGCCGACGACCAAGAAGCAGCACGGCAAATGTCCAAAACAGAGGCCCGAGTTGACCACGCAGCCGTGGCGGCCGCACTGCGTGTAGAATGAGCGTAAAGCTTGGCCGGTCGCGGTTTGGCCCGAACATCATAGGCTATGGATATACATGCTTTAATCCATCGGGCTACCGTGGACGAAGAAACCTTGCGTCCCATCGAGGCTGGATTGAAGGAAACTAATAAGGCTTCTGTCTGGCGAAACGATTCCGTACGTTTAATGTAGCGGCGGAGGCAACGGCGGACATCCAAAGTATGCCATAGTGACTCAGACGGATGACCCGGGTTTGGGCAAAAGTTCGGCAGGATGAGTTCCTGCGCGCGATGGAACCATGAGTTCACTTTTGGTAAAAAAGATGGATCCAAACGCAGAACTACCCTGTCGTCGTAAAACAGGCACAGATCCTTACGAATGGATAGTGCAGTGAGTTCAGAAACACGTCTAGCAGACGTGATGGCGAGTAGAAAGGTAACCTTAAGCGTCAGGAACTTCAGCGAGACTGAGGCCAAGGGCTCGAAGGGTGGAGCAGTAAGACATTGAAGTACCAATGGCAAGTCCCATGAGGGGTACCTATGTACCACCGGCGGAGAGATGTTAATGGCCCCGTGTAAGAAATTTTTAATCCTCGGGTTCTGCGACAACGTGCGGTGCAGTTCACACTGAAGCACCGTCGTTAGAGCAGCAACCTGGCGCCGTAGGGTCGCCGGCGCAAGTCCTCTCTTCAAGCCCTCGTTTAGGAAATCCAGCACGTCCGGAATATCAGCCGAAGTCGGATCGACGTGATGGACCGCACACCATGCTGAAAACGCTTGCCACGAAGCTTCATAAATTCGGGTAGTCGATGGACGTCTAGCCGACTGAATCACACTGATGACTTCATTGGACAACCTGTCCTTGCGCAATTGGAGCCGCTCAAGCGCCAGGCGGTCAATCGGAGCCACCGAGGATCTGGGTGGGCGATGACCCCCTGGCTGAGCAAGTCCGGCTGAGGAGGAAGAGTCCAAGGCGGCTCCACCGAGAGACCCACTAAGTCCGAATACCAGGGCCTCCGAGGCCAACGAGGGGCGACCAGCAAGAGCTCCGCGCCCTCTAACAGTAGCTTCCGAATGAGTCCTGGAATCAATGGCAAGGGAGGGAAGGCATATAGGAGTTCGGGAGGCCATGGACACCGGAGGGCGTCGTAATCTTCCGACCCTGCGCTTGGATAGCGGGAATAGAACCGAGGCAGCTGGGTGTTTTGAGGAGTGGCGAACAGGTCCACTTGAGGTTGACCGAACCTGTGAACTATCTCCTGGAAGATCGTAGAGTTCAGACGCCACTCTGTCTGGTCGAGATGTTCCCTGCTGAGCCAGTCCGCCTTGACATTGGCTTGACCTGAGATGTGATCGGCTGCCAGGGAGGCTGTGTGACGTTCCGCCCAAGCCAAGAGTAGTTCCGCCTCTAACATCAGGGGCCTGGACCTCGTGCCCCCCTCTCGATTTATGTGGGCCTTGGTGGTGATATTGTCCGTCCGGACTAACACGTGTTGGCCTTCTAACATGTGGCGAAAATGACGTAACGCGAGTCGAACAGCCCTCAATTCCAGCCAATTGATGCTGTTCGTCCGTTCCGACGCGGACCACTGACCTTGTGCTGTCATGTTCAGGAGATGGGCCCCCCAGCCGAGGAGGCTGGCATCGGAGGTCACCACTAGTCGTCTGGGTTCGAGAAACAAGCACCCCTTCTGGAGGGCCGGCGACAGCCACCACTCGAGAGACATGCGGGTCTGAGGGGGCAATCGAATTGGTTTCATAGACGTGCTGTTCCTCGCTTTCTGAAAGGGGAGGAGAAGCCATTGTAGAGGGCGGGTGTGTCTGCGTGCCCACGGAACTATAGAGATGCAAGACACAAACTTCCCCAACAGACGAGATAGGGACAGAAGAGGGACAGTCCGCAGGGACCGAACTAGGGCCACCGTCTTCCGGATGTCGTGAAGGCGCTCTGGGGACAGGAACACCTGGCCCAGCTGCGAATCGATAATCGCCCCCAGGTGTTGGAGACGCGTTGTCGGGAGCAGGTGGCTCTTCTGACGGTTGATGGTGAAACCGTGAGCTTGGAAGACATGAAGAATGACCTCCATGTCCCTCTTCGCCTGGGCATGTGACGTTGACAGGACTAGTATATCGTCCAGGTAGCAGAGCAGGCGGATAGAGCGAGTCCTGATAGTCGCCGCAACTACTGCCACCAGTTTCGTAAATGTTCTGGGCGCCGAGGAGAGGCCGAATGGCATCGCACAATATTGAAAATGATCGTTGTTGTACTCGAATCTCAAATATTGGCGATGCGATGGATGGATCGGGACATGCAAATAAGCTTCGCGCAGGTCCACCGATTGAAGCAGGTCCCCTCGCCTGACGGAAGCCAGAATCGACCTGAGGGATTGCATCTTGAACCTGCGATACAAAAGGTATTGATTGAGACCTTTCAGGTTCAAGATGCCCCTGTGGCCCCCCGATGATTTGGGCACCAGAAATAAGGTAGCGTAAAATCCGGTCCGCTCCTGTCCCTTGGGCACCGGTTCTATCGCCTCGATGGAAAGAAGGTGAGAAATCTCTGCCTCCATGAGGTGTCGTTGAGCCGAACGTTGGGGAACAGGGCAACGTCGAAATCTGTTGGGAGGAGGGGTGTGGAATTCGAGAAACAACCCGTGCCGAACCGTGTGTCGTATCCAGGCGTCGGTGGTAGAAAGGTCCCATTGAAGGGCGAATTGCTGGAGTCGACCTCCAATAGGACCTGATGCCGGAGAGTCACTTGCCCCTGCGGGCAGGTCGGTAGCCCCCACCTCTAAAGGGGCGCTTGGATTGAGGCTGGTTTCTTGGTCTCTCACGAAACTGTTGCCTGTCGGATGATCGCTCAGATCCCTGGAAATAAGGACGCTGGAAGTACTGGCCACTTGGGCCCGAATAGGGCCGAAAGGGCTGTCGTTGTGAATAAGGTAGATACCTCCTCTCTGGCCTACGGTAGGAGGATGGGAGGATTTTGCGTTTGTCCTTATCCTCTATTAGAATCGGCTCAATGGCGGCACCGAAGAGAGCAGGTGCAGCAAAGGGAGCCGAGGCCAGTTTCCACTTCGCTTTAGCATCCGCTCTCCAGTTGCGGAGCCAGAAGAGGCGGCGGTTGGTCACAGAAGCTGCCATAGCTCTTGAAGCGAACTTGGCAGCCGTCAAAGACGCATCCGCAGAGTATTCCGTTGCGGCTACAAGCTTATTAATGTCCTGATGTAGACGTGTGTCATCAGGTGGTAACCTTTCCTGGAGCTGGCGGAGCCACATTAAGGACGCCCGATTGAAAAATGACGTGGCCGTGGCTGCTTTAATTGCCCAGGCCGCAGCCTGGTGTGCCTTACGGAACCCGAACTCCATCTTCCGGTCCTCCGCCTTAAGACCATCCACTATGTCTGAGGAAACCAAGGAATTCGATGACAAATTAGCGACCGGAGGGTCGACCGAAGGTAAGGCCAAGATCTCCTCCAGGGCAGTAGCAGATGCATACAAACGCTTGTCCAGACCACTGGGCGCTGTCAACGATCCTGGTTGCCCGAATGCATTTTTTACTACATCTGCAAACAGGGGCGGACACGGAATGACATCATGGTCAGGCTTAGAAACCTGAAAAAGCGCCTCGTGTGGGGCTGATGATTGACCTTCACTGATAGATGAAGTGACCTCGAGACCAAATTTAGTGGTAACCTTCGCCTTATGCAGTAAGGACTTAAACAAAGAAGGTCTGAACAGCCCGGTGAAAACAGGTTTATCAGGTGGGAGACCTTCGTCTTCAGAGAATTCAACATCCTCCGGACAAATTTCCCCCGAATCAGACTCCCCAGACGAAATGCCCTCAGCAGTAGCAGGTGCAGTAGACGCCACCAACTGTCTATCCGGGGCCTTTGAAGAAGACGGGATGGCGGGAGGATGCGCAGCTCCAACCTCATGCTGCAGGCCTGCCGCCAGAAGTTTGGCCAACGCATCCGAAAGCACGGATTGCAAGGTGACCGGGTTGGTTGCCACCTCGGGCCGGAGCCCTGCCACCGTTGGTGTAAAGGTGGCCTCAGGTTGTCTTTTGGGGCCCAATGAGGTAGACGGCGCTGCAGGACTAGAGACATCCGGCAGAGACACAGATACGCCTTTTGAACGTCGCAAATTAGACGCCGCGTTCAGCAACGCGTCATCAGCAGCTGGCTTCGACGGGGGACCCCTAGATGGCCCCCTTCCATCCTTCGAACGCCCCTCAGCCTGTTGTTGCGCCTTTTCGAACTGCTTCTCAAGCGCTTTGTGCCTCCGTAACTCTGACTTGTTGTGGGTGAAAGGTTCGGAGGAGACAGTCCGAGCCTTACCATGCCTGGTTTTAGGCTTTTTTGGAGGGGGTTGGTGCTGAATCACTGGGGGGGAGCATTCCTCCTCCAGATCCGATGACAGCGACGAGTCTGCCATAATGTAAGTCAGGAAACCCCTGGCAAACACCACTGAGGGTAGACTGGCCAATGGACCAATTGAGTCCTTCAAGCAGAAAGGGGTCCCTCAGGATGATCAGTGTTCAAGATGACCCCACTGTATATCTCTGCAATTGAGTAGGTGGGAGGGCTCAGAAGCCGCCGAGCTCACTATCCCCAAAGTGAATGAGGGACCTCCTAGTCCAGGCAATTAATGCGGGGGTAAAACGGGCTCAATCGCCACTTGGTGTTGAAGGCTAACTCCTGGATAGCTCAGCCCGTTATAATGGAACAGCCTATGCGTCCCAAAATGGCGGCCGCCCTGTCGTAATGTCCCGAAACAAAATGGCGGCCGTCAGGAGTCTGGCAACAAAATGGCGGCCCTCCGGTGAACAAGTCCGTTAACGGAATGGCGGGCGTCAGGAGATCGCGTTACCTGCGTCCGCCACTGCAGCAGTCCTGAAGGCGCCGAAGTTGAGGTGGAACGAAGCCGACTCACTCGGTCTGGGCGCGAGCGTTAAAGGCTCACCGCGCCGTTGACTTTGCCCGGACGTCAGAGTATGCCTCGCAACCGAGGCAGGCACTCCGGAGCCGCTAAAGATCGGAGCTGGGGCGACGGCAGCTTTACCAGCTCACCGGCAAGCTAGCTCGTCGCCTGCGGCTATGAATGCTCAGATCCGCCCAGCCGGGTCGGGATCCGGCTCGCTGCTGGCCCGAAGGCAAGACGGAGCGAAACGGCCTGGGTCCCCAGGCTCGTTATCGCTCAAGCAGCAGAAAAATCCCCCGAAGCAGCTCCAAATGTAAAAATCCAGTAGGGAAGGAACCAAAATAAAAAAGGCAAAATAAAGAAAACTACATGAAGAAATTTTTCACTTCCAACACAGAGCACTCAAAGGAAACTGTTCTCACAGCAACTGAGTGAGAAAGACTGGAGCTAATCAGCATACATGGGCGTGGCCTAGGCAAATTTGAATAAGATCTGCACTCAGTTCTGCCCAGCAACTAAGAAGATAGAACCCGTCCTTGGATTGGAGGAGCAGCGCAATGGAAAATTGTTGTTCTATGGATGCATTGTTTCACCCAATTGAATATTACAAAGAGTCATGTTGTTCTAACCATGTCCAACTTTTGGAGACTTTATAGGCAAGTGGTCTCCATGCTACCCTTTCAAGCAGTTTTTTTCCATTGTTGGATGTTCAACTTTGTATCAGGTTTAATGTTATCACGCCAGCGTGTTCTTTGCTTGCCCCTTCTTCTTGGTCCACTACCATTCCTAGCATAGTTAGTATAGCTATATAGAAATAGTTACATATAACATCCAATAATATTGAAAATTATCCCATACTTATATAAATACAAATACAATCTTAACAGTGTCTTATTTAAAGCATAACAAATTATTCTTCAGTGAGTTATTTCCTCCATTCTTCAGCTTTAAATAAAACGGTTGCGTCTTGCGCTTTAGGAGTATTAAGTTACTTCATAAATTCCTGAAGCATTACTGATACCTTTTGCAATACAAATCAGAATGATATCAACTTTGCATTTAATGAGGCCCATATTTCTGGCACAAACACATTTAACACAAGGTAATATAAACTGCTTAGGTTGACATTTTAAAGTTTATCAGATTCAGAATGCGTGCATTAATTCTCACATTTCTCAGGCAAGAGCAGATTAAAATAAACTACACCAGTGGGAATGCCAGTACAGCCAAGATTTTCTCACACTTCAATAGAAAAAGAAACAAGTATTTCATCTATCAAAATTATGCTTACAGTATTTCATATTAACATATTTCAGTTTAACCTCCTTAAAAATAACTACAATGAGTAAAGGGGCGTTAAGATTTCATAAAAGCATGTCACGTACAGAATATTTTTTTCTTAATATTTTGTTTCTTCTAAACGCCACAGAGGAACAATTCAGATGAACCATCCCTAAGATGGTTTACAGGGGTGTCAAACATAAGGCCTGTGGATTTTGCAATGTGGTAGGATCAGGATGCAGGGCCGTTCTGGAAAATGTAAGGGGCTGGCCTGCATCTCTTCGGCCCGGTTTACCCAGTGAGAAGAGGAAACATCGGGCCAGAGTGGCTTCGGCCCAGTCTACTCAGTGCGAAAAGGAAACATGCCAGCAGTTTGGGGAGAGGCATCAAGCTAGCTACGCAGAATTCCAACTCACATAAAGGTACGTGATGGTTTAAAACATCTTTGCCAATGAAGCACATCAGGGTGCTTATTTCTGGAGAGATGCAGAATACTATGAATTACTTCTAGAAGGTAAAGTAATGCTTGAAGGTAGTGTCTAGTGATAAATAACTGAAGTGGCTGGAATGGTGAAAGAAACAAGAAATGTTCTTTTTCTTACTTCTGAAATCGCAGCTTTCGTTACTGGATACAAGTACATTGTAGTAGCTCTAGAGCTGTGTTTCTTAGCCTTGGCAACTTTAAGATGAGTAGACTTTAACCTCCCAAATTCCCCAGCCAGCCAGTGGCTAGCTAAGGAATCCTGGAAGTTGAAGCCCATCCATCTTGACATTGCCAAGGCTGAAACACTTGGCTATAGTTTCAAGGATTTCCAAGATTTCAATGTCTTCCAATTTGTGCAGCAAGGTTATCCTATTGTTCATATTACATTGGCACATTTTGCATGCAATATTATGCTGGCTAATATATCTGCAGTAAAACCAGTCTGACAGCTCAAGTGGAACCATAAAAATAACACACTGTCCAGATAATTCACTTATAGCCAGAGTCCCTTTTTTATACGTGCATTGTTTTATTCTTACTAATGTTATCAGAAATACTAGATATAGTGTTAGAATAATTACTGATACAGTGAGAAAGATATTGTATTGTTTAATAGAATATTTATTTTGCCATACCTGGTTGCAACAGTTATATAATGAAGTTTTGTGTATGTATATTTTTACAATTCTGTAAATATATTATGAACAATGATGATGCAGACCAAAGGTATGAAAGTATTCCGAGAGATGAAGGAGATGGATTTTGTCTTTCAATAAATAAAGCAATTTATGAAATAAAGATATAAAAAAAGTAATTCATCTTTAGAATCAATAGAATTTAATTAGTTAGCATTTAATTAATTTAATTAATCCATTTAATTAATCCACTATGGTTAAGCAAATGAATTGAATTATATAATTGCTAATTTAAAGAGCAATTAAAAAACATTAGTAAAACATTTCATTAATATCTTAGCACTTTTCAATAAGCATAGTTCTTGTTTAGCAGTCACAACAACTGTAACTTGGTCATTAAGCAAAGCCATCATTAAGTGAAACCACAACGGTGGTTGCAGTCTTCCTTCAGCTTTTCTTTTCTTTTCAGATCCACAACAGGCATAAATGCAAGGATTGCTCTTAAAGTTACTTTTTCATCTCTGTAATTGTGAACAGTTGCTAAATGAAGCACTGGTTAAATGAGGACTATCTGTCAGGAAAACTCAAGACTATATTCCAAAAGAATTAATATAATACTCTCTCGTGTATGCACACATTTCCTCCAACTCACATTATTTAATATCTTTGTCTATGCAAATATAAGTCACAATGAAAAATAAAATATTACCACGATCAATTTTATATATAAAGCAATACTTTTTCACTCATGCCATTTGTTTTCAACAATAAACCTCACAGGAATCAAATTCACTTACATTTCCCTCATGATTAGGGCAGGAAAGTGGTTTCCCTGAAGCTACAGCTGTGACAGTCTCCAAGATGGCAGCCTCCTCAATACTGCTGTCTGGAGTTCGCTGCAGGACATCCATTAGGTTGGTGATGAAGAAATTGTTTTGCAGTGCAGAAACCCCTTTCTCTGGAAGAATAGATGTCTGGCGGCACACTGGGCAAGAAAGGGTTAAGCTATGAGCTGGAATGTAATTCTGTAAACACCTAATGAGGATAACAAAAAATTTAATAATCATTAGTATTGCTTCATATTCCCAATTCTCTAATTCAGGGCTGTCAAACTCCCAGCCCAGATGCATGACGTGATGCCCACACCCAGATGCCCACACCTGGTTTAGTGAAGGGGGAAAAAGTCCCAAATTCATCTCAAAAAACTCTTCACCATTTAAAATTTGTACTTCCCTGACAACGTGCAACGTACACAGACAG
Source organism: Ptyas mucosa (assembly GCA_012654045.1). Taxonomy (NCBI): domain Eukaryota; kingdom Metazoa; phylum Chordata; class Lepidosauria; order Squamata; family Colubridae; genus Ptyas; species Ptyas mucosa. Next base: position 23,438,392 of record WNWU01000007.1, on the reverse strand, counting down.
TCTTCAATTTACGACTATTTAACTATAGTTCAAATATAAAAGGCTGGGGTAAAAGCTATAACCTGTACTCACACATATGACCATCACGTCACCCTCATTGTCACATGATCACAATTTAGGGTTTTGGCAACTGGTTTATGACCTCTTACAGTATCCTGCAGTCATTTGAACCAATTTGTGGCCAAAAATGCACATTGGGCAAGCTGGATTCACTTAATGACTGTGTGACTCACTTAATAGCCATGGTGATTCACTCAACAATCATGATAAACAGTGTTGCAAAACTGTCTCTGACTTGATTTACAACTTCAACAACTTATGATGGAAATTCTGGTCTGAATTAAACTGAAGATTACCTGTAATGAAAAAACTGCAGACCTTAAAAAGGTGAAACAGAAGGAAGGTCTCTTTGAAGGAATCAAAGAAAATAATTTTTCATGTACTCAGATTTCCTGCACCCCAAAGAAAGTCAAAACTACAGAGGTCAATACAGGTATTTATTATATAGCATCCTAAAAATATATCAACCCTGTTAAGTCTCATATATCTTGCAATATACAAGAACTCATATTAAAATGTTATGATATTCTGGTAATTTTGTGTGATAAATATTTGCTAATAACCATATCCACACATGCATAATGTTTAAAAGATGAACATACTCCTTACTCCAAAGTGCCTTTGAGATGTCTCCTAGCTTCCAGCCAGCATGCCAACCACCTGCATAGCATCAGATTGAGAGAAGCTGCCTTAGAGCCTAAAGCACATTCACCTTTTTACGTTGCTTCCCAGTCTACAATGGGTCACAAAGAGGCTTAAATCCTCCCCCCACAGGTAAAAATCAGCCCAGGTACAACTTTCAGCTAAAGGTAAAGCTAAACTAAATCTACCTATGATAGCCAAAGGCATACAGCTAAAGCTGAACAGATTTCATATCATACAACACAAACTGAAGAGACTGTTCTAAATATTATAGGAAGAAAAATTATGTTGTGGACATATGACAAGTATTCATTGTTTAAAACTGCAAATGCAACCAAACCTTGTAGATAATGAAACACACAAAGGACATACAGTATTAGTTCTACTTTCAGATAGAATTACAATATACTCACAATCCTCTCAGTATGATATGATTTAGATGTAGCTTTTATTTGTATGGAAATTAATGCAAGAAAACCACCATTCATTTCCATGTAATATAGAAACAACAGTAGTACTGCCAGGGACAGAAAGCAATCCTGACAATAAACTAAGTTTTAAGTGCAGAACAGTTGCCAAGGCTTCATTTCTAAGTATCTGAAACAAACTTTACTATCAATGCATCTGACTTCCAAGATAGAATAGTCATTTTCAACTGTCTCATTTAGCTAAATTATGGTTTATTTCACGTCTAGGAACTGATTATGGTCAAGAGATAAATGGCATCATGAAAATGCAACAAAAAGGGAATGATAATTTAAAAAGAGCCAAGGAGCATTTATTTATTATTCTTTTTCGTAATTTTAGGAAAACCTTTCTACCGCACTGACAATTTACTATTACTGTATTAAAGGTAAGCCTAAATCCCTGGGAAGTCATTGACATAACAATCCAGGCAGATTCAATGGCTGGATTGACTTAGACTCTTAAAAAACACTTACCTCTCACAAAAAGTATGCAGGCATGGGAGCACTTTGGGATTCTTGTAACGATCCAAGCATATGCTGCAGATCAGAAACTGTTTGTCAATCTGACGCACGACAGGACTTGGGATATTGGAGCCTTCACTGGCCATCCTAGACCACTGACATATGGATCTTGCTCTTTTTCACCCTGCACACTGCTGAAATGTTTTTAAAAAATGACAAGGTGTTTAAAATTAAAGAAATATATAATTCCTACTAACAATAAACCTCTTTATCCTGACTGAATATAATTATTTACTGCAACGTGGGGCACATTTGTTCTTTTTTGCCTTTAGAAATAAGGCAGCACACTAGTGTACTATTCTTCTATCAAAAATTTGGGCAGCAGCTAATAACTGCATTACATTAAAAGCAATCTCAGAGTAGTCTGCATAAAGAGAAGTGATCTGAAGAACTTTTCCTTCCAGAAATTAATATAGAAATTTTGTTTTAAAAAATCAAAACATAGATTGCCTCAGCACCAGAAAAACTGCATGAAATAACATATCAAAATAAAAGTATAACCCATTAACCTAAATACAAATTTCAGCATCTATAATGGGAACTTATCAACAACCTATAAAGGAGTTATGCCAGTGACTAAAACTAGCAGGAAGATTTATATAGCATCTGCCAATAACTTCTTAAAGCAGCTACTCTCAAAGAATCACTTGATTTTCCTTGATAGTCTTTCAAAGCAAATATTTCGAGCTAGCTGGGACAGATCTACTTCATGCCAAACATGCTAGGTAGAGCCAGGAAGGTAAGGCTGCGCAGCATTTTCAAACTAAAACCAGCAGGAAGATTTATATAACATCTGCCAATAACTTCCTAAAGCAGCTACTCTCAAAGGATCACTTGGTTTTCCTTGATAGTCCTTCAAAGCAAGGATGTGGCTTCCAAAGCTATGGAAGGCTCTTTCTAAGCATATGTGCTTGCGGTCATCTGAGAAATTTAGGAAAAATCAGATCTGTTTATCCAGGTTTTCAATGTTGTTTAATTTTATTGATTTAATTGTAATACTTTCAAATAGGAACTAAATACATGCAGAAATATAAACTTAGTAATAAAAATATATACACTTGTCCTAAATTATTATGTTTCATGGAGGAGGAATTGTTAATATTCTAAATGTTTTTTTCATTTGGCATAACTTTTTAAAATTGGTCCTATTCCAGACTCTTCTAGTATAAGGCTCAAACAATATACAATGTCCTACATTGTTTTAACTTAGACACAATCACCATTTTGGGAGTGAATAGATCATTTCTCAATTTGTCAGCTTTGTTTTTAATTTGCTGCGTATTTGCCATATATTCTCTGACTGAATTGTTCCATACCACTGCCAAGTACAATTTTAGTATCAGAACACTGTTGAAAAAGAACAGGTTGATAGAACAGGTTGTTTAGCACCTGGTAAATACACCTTTGTATTTTTTATCTTAGATAAATATGCGAATCCAGCATCGCTCCAGTACTCAGTATCCATCAACAATGGCAATGGAACATTGAGTGACATTAGGAACAGACAACCTAGAATATTCTAAAAGTAGGCCCCACATATGTTTTTCAATTATACTGGTTAGTTTTAAACAAAAGCCAGCATATTTGTCTAAAACAGAACTCAAACAGAGCAAATCCTAGCACAGAAATAATTACTGGTGGAAAACTTTATAACAGAATAAAATAGTATAATAAAGCCATTTTTAGTATGAAAAAGACAGAAAAATGCAAGAATGATAGAAAATTTTGCTTTTGTACTTTTTGTTTTAGGATTGCATGAAATAATTATGAAAAAAACCTCCTTTGGGAAAGAAATATCTTAGATACTCATTCCTTTAATGTTCATTGATACAGAATACAAATAAACCTCACTAAAATATACCAGTGCTAGTTTTGACAGAATAATTCATTTATGAGTTTATATCATCTTTTTTCCCTTCTGAATGAGCTTTTATTAAGTATTATTCCAAATAGAAGATTACAGGTAGTCCTCACTTAATGATAATTGGGACTTCTGTTGCGAAATAATGTGGCTGTAAAGTGCAATGCCATGTGACTGCATCACTTAGCAAACAGTAGTCTTGGCAGTGCCCAATGCTATTCTTAAGCAAGGTTCACTGGTCAATTAAGTAAGGACCCCTCACAATGTCTAGCTGGCTTCCAATAATCATGTCAGCGAGGAAGCCAGCAGGAAGTTTAATCCCCAGATTGTTTACAAGTAGGCTAGAAGGGAGGTAAGTGGGTACTGCTAGGTGAGAGGCAAGTGCAGTGGCATGCACAATTTTGGGGCTGGGGGTGGTTGCTGCCGGATGGGTGAAGAGGCTTACTAGAATGATTGTGATCATATGATCAGGGTGAAGGGATGGCTGAAACTTTGAGGAGTGGTCCCAAGTACACTCATTCAGTGATGTCACAACTTTGAATGGTCACTGAATGAGTAGCTATTAAATGAGGATTACCTGCTAGCAATAAGTAACTTTTATCCATGGCACTAAAACTACAATTATGACTAAGTGACTAATAACTGCATTCATCCAATCCTACAAATCTGACTGTAAGAATAAACCATGTCCTCAAGAAATTATTTCTTCCTTAATATGTATTTAACATATAAATTTAACATTCTTTCATATTAGAATCAAATCATAGTTTATTTTGAACTTGAGATATGACTTGGGAGGCTTGAATATAATCAATGTATTTGAAAAAATAATGCATATTTCCATGTTCTTATGTCACAATGATTTCTTACTGAACATATTTTGTAAAAGTATACCTTTTAAGCATAATCTTTTATATTTAAGGTATTATATTTTTAATTTAATTATAAATTTTATTTAATTATATCCAACAATTGTATGATTGCATTGTAAATAATTCTGAAATAATCTGTTTCTTACAAACTGGCAAACAAGCTCCTTTTACATTTTTTTTAAAAAAGAAAAGAAATGAACTTTCACAATTTTGTATAAATACTAGCTGCCCTTAAATAAAGTTGTTAAACTGTAAACAAAATAAATTTTGTTAACTCAATTCTAAAGTACAGCTTTCAAAATAATGTATTCCTTTGATAAGGACCAATGTTAGCATTAAAATCACTTCAGAAAATGACATCATGCTTTTGCTTTAAATGAATACTTCCTTATCGAAATAGATTTTAATGCACAGAAAGAATACGTGTATAAAAAGCTGGTGACTATGATGCAAGAATCCATATTGTTTTGTTAATAATCACAAAGAAAGAAATTGTGTGTGGCCACACCCATCTGAAACAGAAGATACAATGAAGACCCAAGTAATTATTATTTATAAATTTCTGCAAAATGTATTATATATGTTAGAATTATGACTATCAAGTGAAACAAAACCTATAAAAATAATAGCTATGCCTGCTCAAACTGCACAGCATTTTCAAATAAAAGCAGGGCTCCGCCCAATTGGTACTGCCTTTAAGCTTTCAGAGAGAAAACTGAATCAACCACAGATCAATGATTCACAAAACTCAGATTCTAAACCACATATAATGCATGAATAGGTTTCTGGAAGCAACATTTACAACATAATTGTCAAATGTCTAGGCAAATACGAGATTTTTACAATATGAACATTGGTTCAGAAATCAGGCTATGACCTAGGTAGAATTCCACAAATGTAACACTTTGAACACAATTACTCGAGAGGAAAAAACCCCTATCAAATCAATAGATTTCCTTTCCAGAAATATTATGAACCCACAAGTAAAATATAAATGATTTATCAGAAAACAGTTCGAAGCATCTTCATACACAGGTGTTTTTTCCTTCCAGAAATATTGTTCCACATTGCTTTTAGCACTATAGCCCATTTTTTTGTTTAAACAACACATAATTATAAACCATGCAGTATTATTTTTAAAGAGAGTAGGAATATATAAGGAGGGGGTAAAAAGCATGCTAGCTGAATAACCAAAAATGCTCAAGACATACCCATCTTCATGAAAAACTGAGCTTAATCAATGCAATAGCAAGTAAGAAATCTTTTCCAGGATGCAGTTGTCTCTTGCAGTTGTCCAAAAGAGCCAATCATAATTACAGTAATATATTAGAGTTTAAAAGTCTCACGTTTAAAGCTGCTAGAAATTTGCTACGTCTGTAGTCATTACTGAAGATGCAGCATATTTCCTGCTTCAGATAACAATGCTCCATTCCAGGGAGAGAATTAATGAAAAAAGGAGGCCCAGTCAAGCTCTCTCTCTTTCTCTCTCTCTCTTTTCCTCCTCTTCAGGTCACAGACAAGTGGGAGACCCCTAAAGGATTCCAGCCAATCAATCTTTATTTAGTGCATCTTTCTCACTCAATCTGTGCTGAAAGACTGCAGCAAATGGTGAAAGGGATTGTGGGATACAGCTGCAGCATAGAACTGCAATGAGATTTGCTGGGTGGAATTCTTTCTTTCTTTTTTGCTTTTCCTTCCCTAGTCAGCAATCAGCTGTTTCAATCTCAGTACTGGCCTGCAGAATTTGAGTGCAAATTAGGCAGGCAGGAGCAGCAAATGGACTGTCTTGGAAGTAATAAATAAAAGTACCACTCCAATACTAAAAATCCATGCACGTGGCTCTGGAATAAAACATTCTTGATCTAAGAAAACATCAATTAGTAATGCTGAAGTAGTCAGAAAATCTCTATCCTCTTCCCTACTTTTGTTTTGATCAACCTTTTTGATAAATCTGTTTAATATGGTAACTAATAATCAATTAAAGTGCATACAGTGAATGAAATCAATTCTCCTAGCCCAATCAATCTAGACTAGGGGTGTCATACTTGCATCATCACGGCGTCATCATGTAACATTGCAACTTTTCCCCCCCTTCACTAAACCAGGCATGGGCGTGGCCAGTGTGTGACGCAACTGGTCCGCGGGCTGCGAGTTTAACATCCCTGATCTACAATCCATGATCTGCCTATTTTTCCCTTAAAACAGACTTTTTAGAAGCAAATTTTTTAATTCCCTGAACAGGTTACTGCATCTCGGAGGCTAAATTAAGCTAATTTCGGTATTAAACTATTTCCTAATTATATAAATGAAATATATTAATGTATTATGCAGGGGTGAAATGTAAAATTTGTTACTACTGGTTCTGTGGGCGTGGCTTGGTGGTGGTAATGTGACTGGGTGGGCGTGGCCAACTTTTTTTTTTTAATTTTTCAAAGCATTTTTTCTAATGCTTTGAAAAGCCTCTGCCAATCAGGAAACTCAGCTGGGATCATCAGAGAGAAATTTTAAAAAATATCTCTCTGCCAATCAGGAAACTCAGCTGGGATCGTCAGAGAGAAATTTTAAAAAATATCTCTCTGCAGATCACGAAACTCAGCTGGGATCATCAGAGACTTTTCAAAGCATTTTTTTAGCACCTCTTCGGCCAAGAGGTTGCAGAAAAAAAATGCTTTGAAAAGCCTCTGACTATCCCAGCTGAGCTGCGCGATCATCAGAGGCTTTTTTTTTTACTTTTAAAAGCATTTTTCCATTGGAAGAGGTAGAAAAAAATGCTTTTAAAAGTTTTTTTTTAAAAAGTCTCTGATGATCCTGCGGCTCAGCTGAGCATGGTGGGGGGGGGGGTGCAGGGATTTTTGCTACCGGTTCTCCGAACCACCCGCCGTCATCGCTACCAGATTGGGCGATCCGGTCCGAACTGAGAGAATTTCAGCCCTGGTATTATGTATTTTGCTCATAATATACAACTGAAAAGAAAATAACTAAAATTGTGGAAATCCCAGTAACTTGAAAGGAAACTAAAATTTCAGCCGATGTAAAAAAGTAAGATCTCCTGTCTCCTTTGAGATGAACTTGACTTATGATCACTTCATGGACTATCCATTCAGTATTTTTGTCAACAGGATAGAAATAGTTTGCATAGCCTTCTGATATATGTCCGTACTTTCTTATCTAGGATCCCACTCAGGGAGTTTCCAAGTCTGGCCCTGCTTAGCTTCCAAGTACAAGCACGGCCAGCTACAATAGCTCCTGCCAAGTGCTGAAATTTTCAGATGATACCATCAAATTATTGTGGACAGTGCAAAGCTAAGCACATTGTATAGACCACTACTAAATCCGAAACAGCTTTAAAAGAGCTATTATTCATAATAAATAAAAAACTAACTTCTAATATTTGCTGAATGAACTGATTCAGAGAAAGAACTGTCAGAGTGGTGATGGATTTATTAAAAAAAAAAGGACTTGAGCCAAACTTGGACTCCTAGCTGCTGACTGTGTCTATTCTGAAATGATTTGCTACTACTTTCTTCTGGATTGTTTTAAAATTTCTGAATAAAGTCAGCTAGCAGGTTTGCATATTGCACTCTACCGTGGTATCAGTTGCAAATCATGACTGTGGCTTAAAATCATGTATTAAACCACCATTGCATAATATATGAATCTTAACAGCATGCAGCAGTTAAAAAAAAAGTGTATGTGGAAAACTAGTAAAACAAAATATCCAGTGTCATAAACAATATGATGGGGGAACATTTAAATGCTTGATCTAGAACTACTTTTGATGTTCTAATATAAAACATGTAATATTTCTTTAACTCTGCTTTTACCTAGGCACTGCTTCCAATAGAGATAATCACCCTTATTCTTGCCCTTTATCCATGAGTACCGTATTAATATAGTGTAACCTGACCCTAACTGTTTGTACCCTAATTCATTATAATATTCTTTCTCATGAGCCAAGGGAAATCATTAAAACCATTAAAAAGTGAAAGTAAGAATATTTCGGACATGTAATGCGATACCCGGAAAAATATGGCATATTTCATTTAATCCTCCAAGGAAAGATTGAAGGCAAACAAGGTCCAGGCAGAAGAATATTATGGCTTCAAAATCTAAGAGACTAGTTTAGACAAAACTCAGCAGCACTTTTTTGTGCAGCTGCCGATAAAAATAGGATTGCCAACATGATCACCAACGTACGATGACAGATATGGCACAAGAAGAAGAATTCTTTCTCTGTATTTCTCTTCCTTTGCCTCTCTATCACACAATGGTCTGGAAAAGTTTTTGTTTTTTTAAAAAAATACTAAATTTCTCATATCTGAAATGGTATTATACTAAGATATTAAATAATGAAACAGCATATGACAGGAAATGGAGTAAACTTCTGGGGAAAAATATCCTGCAGGACCACAATGCAGACAAGATTTGCTGATTACTTATTACTATTTCAGGCAGAATCACAAATAATTATACAAATACATTTGAACAAACTATTCACCTCTAGGCAAGATGGGCAGCAAATAAGTTTAATAAACAAGTAAAAAGAATGCAGTTGTGTGACATCTTGCTTTAAAATCACATTGCTTAGCGATATAAATTCTGATCCCAAGTGTGGTCATAACTCAAGAACTTCCTATAAAGCATGGAAGAATGTGATAGGTTGTACATGCAGATGACATACATCTCTACCCAGGCTCACTGGGAAATGTGGTATAAGTCATATGATTTTATTTTTTGATTTGATTTATATGCCACTCTTCTCCGGAGACTCAGGGCGGCTTACAATGCGTTAAGCAATAGCCTTCATACTTTTGTATATATTTATACAGTCAGCTTATTGCCCCCACAATCTGGGTCCTCATTTTACCTACCTTTGAAAGGATGGAAGGCTGAGTCAACCTTGAGCCTGGTGAGATTTGAACTTGCAGTAATTGCAGGCAGCTGATATTAATAACAGTGTTTTAGTCTGCCGTGCCACCAGGCTCTTAATTTCTGGAAGCAGCACAAGCAAGGATGGGGAAAATGGCTAATACTCATCTCAAGCAAGATGTAGAAATTGATGATCCAGAGAGACAACAGTATTTTTGGCTCTTATTGGGCTTGTGTTCTCCCAGAATGATCTGGAACTTCTCCTGGACTCAAGGCTCCTACTCAAAAATAAGTGAAAGAAAACTGTGGCCGTAAGGAATTTTGCCTAGCTTTGATTAGTGCCCCAGCTACAGCACTCCTGACTGCCACCTACAGCCAAGTAGGAGAATGAAGTGGACGTAAGTTATTCATGACCTGCCTTCTTGATTGGATTATTATAATTTGCTGTACATGAGGATGTACGAGAACATCACCCACAAACTTCAGCTAATCCAGTACTACCATGAGAGCTGCACCACTTACCACTGGGTTTCCAGTGGTTGCTATGTATAAAATACTCTCTATGACTTGAGATCTGAGTATCTTAGGTACTACTTTCTCCTGGATGCCTACCCCATCCATTCAGACATTCAAAGAGCACCTATTTAGGGTACCCATCTATCAGGAGTTGTGGTATAAGGTGATCTGATAGTGGGCATTTTCTCCAATCGCTTCCAAGGAATAGTTTATTCTCTAAAGCAGGGATGTCAAACTCGCAGCTCGTGTGCCAGATGCGTCATGCGCCGACCATGCCCAGGACTGCTTTAGCGAAGGGGAAAAAAGTTGAGATACCTCATGTGACGCTGCTGTGATAACACGAGTTTGACACCCCTGCTGTAAAGCATAGTTAGCTGTGACTATTATGACCTTCTCAAAGTAGGCAAAAATATCATTCGTAGGCTTATGAGGATTAACTGTACCCAACAACTCCATATTCCATAATTGTAGCTTTTTGTGTTAAGTTTCAGTTTGGATTTGGATTTTTATTTGGATTTTTTTGTTTATTATTTTTTCATTGTTAATATTCTGTAGTGCAAAAAACCCCCCAAAACCTTGAGTATAAGACAATAGCCCAGAAAAATCTATTTCACTATCCAACCATAGATTATACATAATACTTAATTTATCAGAATACTTATTACTAACATCCTTATATAATCTTTCCAGATGTGATAAAAATATAATTCCTCTCAGAAGTCAGTATTGTCATTTCATTAGTAATTTTTTCCAAACTACCATTTGATCATACCTTACCATGATCAAATGATAGTCAATGATATGCTATATACAAATTTCCAATTTTCAGTCATTTTGGGATAAGAATGCTATAACTCCTTTAAAAAAAAAGTTTAGAATTATCTTCCTTAAAAGTAGGAAGGAATGACATTTTCCTGTCCTTGTCTGCATCTCATATTTCACACTCACAACCCAGCAGAATTACTGTCAGAAATCTCAACAGAAGTGTTTTTTAACACTTTCATATACGGCATCTTGGTGAAAATTAATGCAAAGAACTTTTGCAGTGTTTAGAAAAGCAGTGGCAAAAGAACATTAACTATGTCGCTTTCAAAATGCAATCAGCAAAATATTAAAAATTTTCTTTATCATAAGCAAGTGCTCATCTCCAGTTCTTAGCCGATGTAGGCAGCGTTGTCCAAAAACATTTCTGTGGTCATGTGGCCAGCATGACTGTACACCAAATTACACAGAACATTGTTACCTTCCCATTGAAGTGGTACTTATTTATCTACTTGCATTTGCATGCTTTTGAACTGCCCGGCGGGCAGGAACTGGGTCAAATAACGGGAGCTCATCCTGTCGTGTAGCACTTGAATTTCGAACCTGCGCTGTGAGCTTTCTAGCTGACAAGCTTGGCATCCTTAAATCCTTAAAAAACCCATCGTGCTCCCCCCAACAAAATAGTGGGTATTTCTTTTTTAAAAAAATCAACAGGCCACAACAGGTATATGTGTTTCTTAAGTCTACTTCATAAATTCCACTGCTGAATTGCAGTGAGGTTGCCACGGGGCTGGACTAGTCCTTAGTCCAGATTATGCTCACAGCAATGCCTATTGGTTATTCTCCTGCAGGTCATTGGTTGGCTCCTAGGTGGATCAGTGCACTGGTGCCAGTTTTTTCCTTTTAGGATCTGTTTCTTCTTCACTACTCCTATGACTTTCCTTTGCTTTTCTAGATGTTTGCACACATACCCCCTTTTCTTACATATTACTCTTTGACACTAAAGCAGACCTTTCTACGTTTTTATTTTTTAAATCAAAGCAATCAATGGTGGCTCTTTCTATGCCACTTTGTAAATCCGAGGAATAGCTGCCACTTGAACAAAGAACAATGTCCCATGTTTAGCTTAAAAATTAAGGAAAAGGAAAAGAAACTTTGCTGAACTGTAGACAGGATGTAGTAAAGCAAGGGGAAAATGCTTTACCCAACCTAGAAAAAGAAACTAAAGAATGTCCACAGAGAGACGAAAGGGTTGAATGGAGCATGAGCCTCTTGGGTTGGAAACATTTCATTATCGTAACAGCTATCACGGGATTAATTGCCAACCAGCAAAAAAACACATAGCCAGGGCAGACTATACAAGGTTAGGCTAGGAAGGGGGCATGCCAGGCACTACAGCCAATAGGAGCAGGAGCTGTTATTTAATAGAAAAAAGTGTTAGAAACCATCTGGTATGAAAGATAGCTCAACTCAGAAAGCACAAAGTTTGAAGCAGAACTAGAAACCGGGGGACACGGGATGCACTTGACATGTGCTGGGAGTTGTAGCAGTATAATATTACCCATCAATCTGTCTGCTGTATTGTGTAATCATGAAAAGAATAAAGCATGCAAATGCTGCACCAGATCCTTAGTATATCACACAATTCACTGGAATGACAATAGCTGGCTGATATGGCATGAAGGCTGTCAAGAGGCAGAACTCTCTGTTCAAATATTCCAGCAGGCATGAAATATAACACCCCACATCCCAATTCTGTAGAATTTAGCCACAAAAGGAAACAGTCCCCAATTAGGTTTATATGCAGATGTATAAAAGCAATCAAGTAAGTTACATAGGATCATTAGGGGCTGCTGATTTCCAGATGGTTGCCTTTAATGTAAAAGGCAGATCAGAAACTGGAAAAATTATCACAGATGGTACAATGCAAAAAAAATAAGCTTAATTAAATGAGCTGGCATTTGTACCATCCTGATTTAGCCTTACATTTAGCAGACATACATGTATCATTACAGGATAGCCTGTTCAGATGAAGGATTGTTTTTGTAAAACTTGATTTTACTGTACGAACATCAGCAATTATTAGTCAAATCAACAGATTAATTTTTAAAATATCCTTAATGTCACACTCCAAGCCACGAGAAAGAATATTTAGCTTTGTATTTTTATATACTCTATAATCAGGTCTGTTGACACTAATCAGCAGACTTTCCCAACCTGATCACCTACTTCTGTGAAATTACAATTCCCTAAATTTCTAGCCTGCATCACATGGCTTTTCAGTTATTTTGCATTATTTAAGAAATAGACAGCTAAAAATTCTGAGAATTATCAAAGAGCAAAGAACTCAAGTTAGAAAACAGACGTCAGAGAATATTTGGGGGGTTTCCTTCTTGGATTGTTTATTCATCTTTGACAGTCACTGGAGAAGGGAACCAAACTGAGAACTTAAGTTTGTATTGAATGGTAGTGACTCTCCAAGATTTTATACAACAGCCTTTCTCAATCTTGTCTAGAAATTCCAGGAACTGAATCTGAAACTTTTGTATACCGAGTTTCTGTTCTGTGCCACTAAAACTATACCTTGGCGAACTTATATCCTGCTTTTCACAATAAACAGCCAAATGCTATTGGAATCCTGTCATGAGAAGCTTTCAGGTCCTACAATTGTTGCTTTTGCACACTACAGCCAACGCCATTATCAATGTTCTTAGGGTTACCTAAGAACCTGCATTTCAAGTACCACAGCATGAATTCTATGGTACATGTCTTTGCATCTTAAAAAATCATAAAAGAACATGTTCCAAGCAGCACATCCTAATTACATCTAGTCCCATTTAAATTCCTCAGTGTCCTGGAGTGGCCTTAAATGAGAGGTATTCTGGGAAATTAAATGGCACAGTAGGGCACTGCTATTGTTAACTGCTTTCTACTTTAGTGTGCCAATGCTATCAGAGTAGCTTCAGATTGCCCATGAAAAGTTTATTGTGCAGCCTAATATGCTTCAGATCCCACGTCCCTTATTAAGGGCAATTAAAACTGCTTTATTTCTTGTGGCTGTACACAGTTCTCTCATCTTGGTTAGAAATAAAAGGCAAGTAAATTGTGAACAGTCAGTAAAATGGAAGATATGCCCTTAATTATAAACCTGGGGTCTAGTGCTTCTCTGGGACTTTGAACATTTTCTCTCCATCTAATTTTGATTATATGTCATCATCTCAGTCTGATTTATTAAGTGATAATGTCATATGGACTGTAGAAATTGTTCATCAGATAGTACGTTGTTGCCAAATATATTCTTAATGAATTTGTCATTTTTAAAGTAATGATCTATTTCAACATGTACATAATGTATGTTCTTTCACAAAAACATATGGCTTTAGTTCAGTTTGCAAAATGCATAGCTTTGTATGTTTAATAAAGATTCAGAACTTGGATGTAACCATTCCTAATAAAATATAATAGTCAGAGGAGAGGGAGTGCTGAAGGCATTATTACAGGAAAATTAATATGGTTAATTTGCTTTACTTCTGACAGAAACAAAAGAAAGTTTTTTTTTTAAAGTACAAGTTGTGTTCTTTGGAAACACAAATTCCTTTTCCAATAAATCCTTCCCCCATACAGGCAAGCCATGTTTTGACGCTGCTGCAAACTTCTTGTACAGAATGTCAGGAAATACAAGAGTTTCCTTATCTCCCTTTCTACAGGCCTTTGGGCTTTGTATTACCTGTATGTGTTTGTGGAGATAGGGATGTGTTTTGGGCATGTTTCTGAGCTGATGCTGTGGCCAGTTTTTGCACTTCAATTCATGTGCTTAGAATATAAGACTCATATAGACTTGAATACACTGTCAGCTCAATATGACATGGCACAATTTCTAAAGTTATTTATCAGTGGTGTATATTTAATCTCTGGGTAGTAAATTATCATTATATACTGAATCAATTTGGGAATTTGGTTTTCATAAACTATAAAGAACACTTAATCTAGATTTGAGGGATTATCATCCATTTTCTAATTTACAGTACTACGGTTATATATTATTTATATTATTTCATCATGTGTTTTGATTAAACCTTTTTTTAAATAAAGATTTTAAGTTTATAAAATAGTTTAATGTTTTCTGTTAACTTTATAATTCTATAAGAACCCACATTTTGTTTTGTAAAATTAAAAAAAAATGTTTTTCTTATTCCAAATGTTTAGGAAAGTTTAAACTTATTCAGAGTATTTTTTTTGTAAGAATCCAAACAATGTTTTATAAACTTTCAGAAATGAATTAATCTGATATGAGATATCATGGACTATTTGATGTTAGAAATACGTCATATAATGCCACAGTTAAAGCTCAGTTCTTTTTAGAGGAATTTGTTCATTTCTGATCCTAATCTATGCCCACATCCCAGCATAGGCACAGAAAAATCCTTTGATATCCTTCTACACATCAATCTATTTTCCTTCAAAGGCTTTAGAGAAGTTCCTTATGATCATTTTCATAATTCTTTTAAAATGCTTTCTTTATCACTGTGTCCTATTAAATTTACGTCACTGTCTTTCCTACTGCTTCCCCGCAAGTTAATCTCATAGTTTGATTGGACATTTTAACAAGCGTGTCACTGAACACAAAGTAATATTCTTCTAATTTAAGATATTCTTCCGGAACAGAACAACAAAAACATCACAAAGTGCCCAAATCCAGCTTTTAAAATATTTTTAGGATTTTTCCAATCCCAGAAGTATATAAGAAAGAGAGAAGAAAGAAATAGTGCTGGGAGTGGGAGAGAAAGAGAGAGAGATAATTCAAAGCTTACTTACAGGCATTCCATTATGTCTTTCCAGGGATTGAAATACAGTCTCTTTGGGGAAAAGAGTTTGCTCCCAGCAGCATTCAGACAATTGGTCCCATTATAGCGATCATGAGGCTGAGTTAAAGAGTAGCCTTGCAAAAACATAAACAGCTTGTCAGCACAACCAAAGAGGTGGGACTTAGTCTCATGGGACAGTTTCAGCCAATGATCAGCCTCTTTGGCAACTGTTTGGTTAAGATATAGTGTTTCATTCTTAAAAGGAGAGTGGGGGAATGAGAAAAGCCCACAAGAATAACTGTGCCAGTCTGCTTGTAAATGAATAGGAGCTAAAAATGCTTTGCACAGGGAAAATACAAATCATTCTATGGAAGGCGTCAGCTGTAATTCCTACATGACAGGCCATCGCGTAATGTTTTCTATGATTCTAATAGATTTTTGAAAGTATAAATAGACTGTGGGACATTTGACTTTGCACTGAAAATTACCATAGCATTTAGATTACAGCTTTAAATTGCCAAAACCTTGGTAACAAATCCCATGTCATGACTTTGGCCACTGTTTCTCAGACTAGCCTTCCACTAGAGGAGGGGTGAGTAAGTATGGCCACTTTATGAACATGCTGGCTCAGGAATTCTGGGAGTTGAAGTTCACAGGTCATAAAAGGGCCCAAGTTGCTCACCCTTGAACTAGAGACATTCTCCAAGAAAAATAGGAAAAATTATCAGGGAAGCATTCAGGGAATTCTGTAAAACATTTCAAAGTTGAAATGGCTTGGTTTCACATTTGGAACTGGTTGTCTCTATAAGTCTGGAAGCATTCCAAACTCAAATCACTGCTTCAAATTCAAACATTTCTAAAATGATTACAACAGTCTTTGTAATTATTAACAGTGTATTATGGGACAGTTTCAGCCAATGATCAGCCTCTTTGGTTAATGTCTGATTAAAATATGGTATATTATTCTTTAAAAGATAATGGGAAACTGAGAAAAGTCCACTTATTCTCCTAATTGTATGCAAACCAGATTGAATTTTCAATATTTTATATACTGCTGCCCCCTAAATAAGATGGCTAAGATTTATGGTCCAAAATATATAGGTTGATTATCAACTCCTAATACAGGTAGTCCATGTTTATCAACCATAGTTGGGACTGGCAACTCAGTCATTAAATGAAACTGTTGCTAAGTGAAACCATGACATGCTTATAATTTTATTTCAGCTTTCCTTTCTTTTAGTGACCTGCAAAGGCTGTAAATGCGAGAATTGCCAAGTTACTTTTTTGTAATTATGGTCACTAAACACAAATTACCTGTAGATATATAGATATAGATATAGATATATCTATATCTATATCTACACACACACACAGATTACACATAATATTGATTCATCCTGGAAAAAAAGAGTGAAATAAAAGTATTATGCAGAACTTTTCTCTGAAGAAGAGGATAGTGTTTATCTTGATACTTTTAGGACTAGTGGTTTACTGGAAATACTTCCTAGGCTAGAATTAATGACTGTTTCATAACTGTGACTTTACAAATCACACATTCCTCAAATCAATCAGTTTCGGGTAGAATCATTAGATGACATTCATATATTTCATCAGGTTTCTGGGTACCAAATGGTGAACAAGTAGATACAATTCTAACAATTTTGGTTTCCTGACTTTTTTGAGAAGCTGACATAACACCACCAGAAATTAAACTGTAATTATATATCAGCAGCATATACAATGAACTCATACTTTTTCTGAACTGCCTGAATAACCTCTGTTGGAATGTTTTACTTGCTTTTAGAAAGGCTATTTTGCAAACACAACGCCAAAGCTATAGTTTTGGTTTTCATTCTGTCGGGGTGAAATCTATTTACCTTCCTTACCGATTTGGAAGCACATGCACCGCGTGCATCATGTGCGCGCACATACCTGCGCATGCGCAGAAAGTAAAAAAAAAACATTACTTCCTGGTTAAAACCAGGAAGTAATAACACCCGGGTGGCGATTGCTACTGGATTGCCAAACCACGGGGAAAAATTGCTACTGGATCGGGCGATCCGGTCCAATCCGGGAGCATTTCACCCCTGCATTCTATATGTGGGTTCATTTATGTATGTGGGTTCATGTATGTGGATTCTTTATGTGGGTTCATTCTGTATGTGGGTTCACTCCATTTGATGGCAGCTTGTTGTGTTCACGAAAAGGGGAAGCAGCAATACCGCCAGGGCAGGGAGAGGCTCCACTTGGCTCTGTCCTACTGAAAGGACCATTGCTTAGCGTGCCTAAGGACCAGCAATTGTTAGCTGCAACAATACAATCTTTCAGCGAAGATTTTTGTAAAATGTCATGGGAAGTTTCTGGTGCCATCCACATGACATTTGGTTTTGTTTTTAATTCTTGCTCAGTTGAACTTCTATTACTGCAGCGTTGGACGTCTGTAATTAACATAATGAGAATTAATTTAGATACGTGCTTTGTGCACAAAGCAACAGAACTGTAACTAATTGCAAAATCCACTGAAAAACAAACTGAAAAATCATAGTTGTGGGACTTTCTAACAAACGTGCTATTTTTTTCAATCTTACTAAATACAACAAAATGTGAATACAAATTATCTCAACTGCAGCTCACAGAAGAGACAAGATTAGCCTTTTTTCCATTGTCACTACACAAATTTTTCATCTCTTCCAGATATTTTTGCTTGCAGAAAGAAGAATAGCGACTATTTACTGGAATCCCTTTGAGTAAGACCTACCGTATTTTTTGGAGTATAAGACGGACCTTTCCCCCCCTAAAAGAGGCTGAAAATTTGGGTGCATCTTATACTCCGAATGCAGCTTTTTCAAAGCTTTTTTTCAGCCCTAACGAGGCATTAACAAGGTGCTAGTGAGTGAAGCATCTGCTCCGTCTCTCAGCTGTTCTTTTTTTAAGGAGGCACTAGCCGAGTGAAACAATCTCCCCGTGCTTTGCCTGCTTTTCTCATTGCTGCTTCCTCTCAGCTATGTTTTAGAAGCTGTTTTTTATCCCCAAGCAGGGGATAAAAAAACAATCTCCCCTAATGTGTTGAAGCTGGCCAACCTAAGGACGCTAGCCAGATGAATACCTGGTAGGCAGATTTTTTCCCCTTATTTTCCTCCCCAAAAACTAAGCTGCGTCTTATACTCTGAAAAATACTGTAAATACAGTTAGAATGATTCAGACTTAACATGGACCCAATCATTTCAGATTCTAAAATTTATGATATATCTTATGTAATTCCAGGCATTTACGTAATTTTGATGCTACATTCTCAAAACAGATTTTTAAAAGTATCAAAAACGTTTCTTTTTCTACTTGGTAAAGCTGAAAAAATAATGCATCCTTGTCAAATCTTATGCCATCCAAATGTGTTAGGATGATAAAGGCCAGAGCTCTTGGCCAGCATAGCCAATGCTGAATTGGCAAAGGATGGCTTTTGTAATCCTCAACATTTGCCTTTTTATTCCAAATCAAATGTTGTCCTTTGGATTTAGGAAACTATAATTATATGGGATGACTCAGATATAAATTTCCCACATTGAGGGAAATAGAATTTAGATCTATGATCTTCCAAATTCATATACATACAGGTAGACCATGACTTATGACCACAACGCATAATTTCTGTTGCTAAGCAATGCTGTTATGTTCCCCCTCCCTCGACTTTACTTGTCAGAAGCCCCTTAGGAAGGTCACGTGACCCCAGAATGCTGCAAATACATCCTGGCATTGACAAGCATTGAATTTTGTTCACATGACTGTGGGGATGCTGCAATGGTCCCTCTTTTCAGAACCATCTTAACTTCTAAGACTACATATACGTGTATAGCACATAAATAATTTCTTTCAGGATAAGCAATACTATGCTTATTGTATATAACAGAATAAAAAAAGAGTAAGATATTGAAATTTAAGGCACAAAATAACAAAAATAGACTATAAATAGAGCAAAATTATTTGTAATGTTTATTCAATTTCTAAGGGACGTGGTGGCTCAGGGGCTAAGATGCTGAGCTTGTCGATAGAAAGTTTGGCAGTTCCGCGGTTCAAATCCCTAGTGCTGCATAACAGGGTGAGCTCCCATTATTTGTCCCATCTTCTGCCAACCTAACAGTTCGAAAGCACGTAAAAAATGCAAGTAGAAAAATAGAGACCATCTTTGGTGGGAAGGTAACAGCGTTCTGTGCACCTTTGGCGTTTAGTTATTCCGGCCACATGACCACGGAAATATCTTCAGACAGCGCTGGCTCTTCGGCTTTGAAACGGAGATGAGCACCGTCCCCTAGAGTCGGGAACAACTAGCATATATGTGCGATGGGAACCTTTACCTTTACTCAATTTCTAGTGAAGCAAACCATATTCCCCGTATTTTCGTTATTACTTTGCCTTTTGTTTTTTAAATTTGTCAATGTTCGTTTCATGAATTCCTCAATTTTATACTTCACTTGATCTTCCATATAACAGACCTAAGAATGCTCGTATGCATCACCCTGTCATCTTTTTTAACATACAGTCCTCACAATAAACCATATACTATTTACCACTTTTATGCCATTATAAATCTTTTTTATCTTTACTCAGCATAAATTCATTACAGGTAATCCTTACTTACTGCCCACACTAGGGACTGTCAACTCTATTGGTAAGCGGCATATCCATTAAGTGCAATGTCATGAGACCGCAACTTGTGATTTCTGCCAGCCTCCCCACTGACTTTGCTTGCGAGAAGCTGGCTGTGAAGACTGCAAATGACAATCAGATGACTATACATCATCTGCGCCCATGATAAATATGCTCTAGTTTCCACGTACCTGAATCGTAATTATGTGACCCCGGAGATGCTACAACAGTACAAAGTTGTTAAGTCTTGTTTTTCAGCACTATTGTAACTTCAAATAGTCACTGAATGAAGGATTGGTAAGTGAAGATCATCTGTATTTTGTCTACTTTGTTAGTATCTTTGTATAACTTACAAGTACTATAATTTTCTAGTCAAACAAAACTATCCAGCCATTAATACATTAACTTTCAGATCCATAGTCGTTAGCGTATCATATTCTTTGTAAATTATTTGTATTCTTAGCTAGCAATACAGCATCTGCATGCAAAAATAGACAAACTATATTTACATCCCAAATCAATACACCTCTACTGTCTTAACAAGCTTTTGTTATATATATAATCCTCAACTTACAACCATTCATTTGAAATTATAATGGCACTGAAAAAAAAGTGACTTATGACTATTTTTCAAATTTACAACTGTTGCAGCATCCCCATGGTCATGTAATCAAAATTCAGACTCTGGGCAACTGGCTCATATTTATGATGGTTGCAATGTCCTGGGGTCATGTGATAGTTTTTTGCAACCTTCTCATATGCAAAGTCAATGGGGAAGCCAGATTGACTTAACAACCGTGTTACTAAATAACTGAAATGATTCACTTAACAACTTAAAAATAACTATATATAAAATAATAAACTATACGTAAAATAAAGGAGTCATGGGGGTACAGTGGTTATAATTCAATATTGCAGGCTAACTCTGCCCACTACCAGGAGTTCGATGCTAAATGGTTCAAGGTTGACTCAGCTTTCCCTCCTTCTGAGGTTGGTAAAATGAGGACCCAGACTGTTGGGGGCAAATATGCTGATTCTGTAGAATCTGCACCTCTGCTTAGAGCAGGGGTGTCAAACTCATGGTGTCACATTGTCGTCACGTATTGTGACTTTTTCCCCCTTCGCTAAATTACGGATGGATGTGGCCAGAGCGTGACGCATCTGGTCCACGGACCACAAGTTTGACATCCCTGGGTTAGAGAGTGCTGTAAAGCATTGTGAAGTGGTATATAAATCTAAGTGTTATTGCTATTCTGTTCATGTAGTTATCAAAGCCTCAAATTCAAACAACCTTCATTCATATCTAGAAGAGGGCAATCCACACCTGTGTGTGCCAAAAAAGTGAAGATGGCAGCCACAAGGGTATGAAGTCTTGCTCCTTTTATACAGTATATATTCATCTTTAAGAATGGGCTAGGTTTCAATGGTACAATCGTACCATCTCAACTTCCTTTTTTAAGTCCTTAGTTTTTTCCTTAGTTCAGACACACAGCATATCTATTTTTCTTTCTTTTACTACTTCATGTTCTTTACCACTTATTCCTTTTACATTCCAAACAGTAATAATCTTCCATGTGCTATGATCCATCTCTCTTTTTCTCTTTTTTCTTTCAAGTCCCCGTAGCTTTCTTAGCAAGCATTTTTGGAATTTTTTTGCCACTCTTTCTTTCCTAGGGCTGACAGAAAATGACTGGCCCAAGGTCACACAGCTTTCTGTTTAAGGCAGAATTAGAACTCTTGGTCTCCCAGTTTCTAGCCTAATGCTTCAACCATTACATTACACCAAACCTCTTCTCCTTTGACTGCATGTTCCCTTTTACTCTCATTTTCCAACATTCTGCATGACATCATTAAGCAAATTGCAACATTTGCATCAAGTAATGTCATTTGTGTAATTTAAGTCTTCACTCCAATGACATGAATGTTATTTCCATCATCAGCATTGTAATAATGATATAATTTTCAACTTACTGGACTCTGGGAATATTTTATTTGTTTATTCAGTTTCTTTATCTGCCCCTCTGTCAATGACTCTGATAGCCTTAGAGTTCAAATTCCATTTTCTAGAAGAAAAAAACCACTACTGCTTGTTTCTACTCATCCTTCCAGAAGCTTTTGCAGGCTCAATTTTTCAGATTTCCCCTATATAACCATGGTGGCACAGTGGTTAGAATGCAGTACTGCTACTTCTGCTAACTGTGGACTACCAGCAGTTTGGCAGTTCGATTTTGACGGGCTCAAAGTTGACTCAGCCTGCCATCCTTCTGAAGTCGGTCCCAGATTGTTTAAAGCAATATGTTGCCTCTGTAAACTACTTAGAGAGGGCTGTAAAGCACTGTGAAGTGGTATATAAGTTCCAGTGCTATTGCTACCATAGATTCTAGATTAGTGCAGTAATTCCAGCAGTCTTTATTTACTATAGTAAAGGATATATAGTCCGATTAAGCTATCATCACCTAATATGTCATCCTTCCAAAATTTACCTTCAGAGTCAATATTTAGAGTCTAAAAGCTGTATAAAGCAGACAATAAAGTCCTGAATTGGATCCATATTTAGCCAGATTTCAAACATAATCTACTATGTAATTTTGGTTGATTTTGAATCTTACAGGAATCCATCATGTTTCAAAAGGGTTGGTTTAGCGTAAATTGTAAACCCAACTAATTGCATGGATAACCCTCAGATTACAACTGGGACCAGGATTGCCATCACTAAGTGATATAGACATAAAGCACAAAGGCACATGACTGCAAAAGCAAATCCAGTTATCCTAGTTTCTGTTGTAACCCCAGTACACATAGGTGGGAACAGGCAAAAGTCTCCATTAAGGAGTGCTGGGGGCGCACAGGAGCATAGGTGCTACAGGCAAGCAGGCACTATGGAGGGAGAATAGGCAGGGATACTACAGAGTACAAGATCCATATGCCTCTTGGGAGAAAAAGCAATCTGAGACCCTCTCTATCAGCTTCCCATTGACCTTGCTTATGGGAGGCTGGCAGGAAAGGTTTGAAATAATCACATGACACATTTTGCTGTGGTTTTATAATCCAAAGTGACGGCAGGGATTCTGACCATAGCGGATGCTGCAGTGGCCATAATTTTGGGACTGGTATAAATCCTTTTTTTCAGTGCTGCCATAACTCTGAATTATTGTCTATAGCATATTTTCAAATTTACACAGCACATTTCACTCCCATCAAATTGTGACATTATTGCTTTCTTGGCATCTCATACATCCCTCTTTTAATAGCCATGTAAAAATTGTATCATACATAGCTAAGAAACAGGATGCAGTAGATGGCTGTTCAGCAAATAATGCATTCCTAAAATAGACATGATATAAAACTAAAGCAAACTGTTCACCATTCTTCTAGTATTGTTCTTTTCAATTTTCATACAGGAAATTATAAGCATTCCGAGCATAATTTTCAAATACAAATCTATTTAGTACAATAATCACTTCAAACATATGAGATATTGAAAGCTGTGTATTCTAAAAATCACAGATTGATATAACTGTATGTTACAAAAACAAAGATCAGCAAACAAGCAAAAAGAGTGTTATTAAATATGCCAGAAATCCATCTTTGATATCAGTTTGTATTAAATAAACAAATTTATCCCTAGGAAAAGGTTAAAATTCTTACCATTAAATTACATGCCTAAATCACTGAGAAAAAACAACTTTTCTGTTTCCCAAGCACCATTAGTATTAGGCATTCAAGCTTGGGAAGCACTGAAAGATCATCCTCCCTTTATAAAATTACAAAAGGCTTCATTATAAAAACAAAACAAAACAAAAGCACTGCTCACCATCCTTCTGGCATTGTTCTTTTCATTTCTCATACAGGTTTAACAATCCCTTACAAATGCCCATTTATTGCAAGCTTTTCCACAAGATTTTGCGGAATTTCTCAGCAACGCTTCTGAATTATTCTCATTTCTTTTTTTCCAAACCAGGCAACTAGATTAACAAATTCATTCCTGCTCTATAGAATAAGTAATTGCTTACAGGTTTCTCAAAAAAAGTAATGGCTCCAGTTCATAATTTCACCTCTGTCAACAAATCTGCTCTCTTATTAACGCGCACATCACTACTTCTTCTGCAGAGCTCCCAACATTTTCCGCATCACAAATCATTCCATTGAAAGACGGGTCAGTACTTCCTTTTTAAGAAAATTGCTTTCGTCTTCGGCTTTCATGTCACACACTGCTCTTTCAACAAGAACACTTTAGTTACATTACTAAAGGGTGGGGAATGAATCCAAACCAAAATACCACCTTCAACTAACAATCTAAAAATCAGCAAGGAAACCACAAACACTTACTTACATTTGCAATTGTTTGCCTGATCTGTGCACTGATCCGGCGATTAATAACAACAAATGGGAGAAAAAGTCTTTTGAAGCCACTTTTTATAAACCCAAGGCCAGGGGGAAAAGAAAGTCGCCATCTGAAAGCCACTCAATCCTACATGCTTCCATCCTCCCTCTTCTCTACCTGCTGCTTTTCCCTTTGCGTGCACCAAACAGCTGTCAGAGTTAACAATCACGTTAGGAGGTGTTTTTTTTTCCATAAAAAGGATGGGGAAAAGGAAGCGGGGGAAAAAATAGATAGCCAGTGCATTAATCTGTCAGCATTACGCCTTTAGCGAAATGCTACATTTTGCCTCTCTGAGCACTCGACCAAATGAAACCCCAATCCTGCCTTATTTAAATAAAAGGGTCATAGCTATTGCATCTTAAGAAACACACTTGAGACTGAATGGAAATGTAAAAAAAAAAAAGAAGCAAAGCATTATATTAATCTAGAACAAAACCATTCACAAATAATTCTCTCGCCCCCCCCCCATAAATGTGATTCCTAAACATGCATTTTAATTCATGAATGCAAAAGAGGCACCAAGAGAAGAATCCCCTATCCCGAATCACCCTGTTTCTTTCTTACTTGCTGGGGGGGGGGGGGGGGGGGGAATTAAAAAAGCGTAAAACGAGGCGCTTTCGTTTACCGATAGAATGTCTCCATGTAAAAATTATTCTTAAACTGCTGCAAATTAACAGCTGGTGTGCTCGATATCAGATTTCTCCCGGAATGTGGCTTTTCCCAACCACAGCGCCTCCATGTAGGCCCAGGCAAAAAAACCAAACCCCGCTCCCTGCATGGAAAACAGCACGCATTACAAACGCTCACCCGCCGGCTCCGGGCTGCAGCGACCACGTGATCCCTTTCATTTCCCTTCCCTCCAAGGCACCTGTCTCTGCAGGGAGCAGTTTCTGTGGAAACTGCAGAGAGCTAAATTTCCCCCCAACTGTTGCCATGGAAACATTGCATAATCTATACGTCCCAGATTAAGGCGTCTCCTCTGAAGCAGATGTGACATTTGCATCCTAAGCTTTAAAAGGAAAAAAAAACAACAATGAAAACTGGCCATGTTTTTTTCCCTACTACCGACATATGAAATATAATTGTAGCAAAAGCAACATAATATAATTATAATTACAACATATAATTGTAGCAAAAGTAACATCTATAAGAATTTCAGTCTCATGTTCTTCTTAGAAAATGTCCAAATTAGACTCTTCAGAATATATCTAACACTGCTCGACTCAGAGGACTTTTAAATTAAATATGTAAAAAGGAAAGATTTTATATTAAACTCTTACTCCAATGTTTTCATAAACAGAAAAGGAAGACATCTCTTTTACCAATTAAACAGAAGTACAAAAACAGACTGAGAAACCTGTGACCCTCCAAATGTTATGGGACTCCAATTCCCATCATCCTTAAATCAAGCATTGACAAAGGAAGATTTTGCTATAATTCAAAGACATTTGGAGGGATTTATATTATCCCTTCATGCTTTAAATACTAGAATGTGTTAGCACTTTATTTCTACCTATATAGTTTAATATTTCATGTATAAATGGATAGATAGATAGATAGAAATTTTCCATTAAACTTGATTAATAATTAGTGACCTTTATTTCAGAAAACTGAAATTTATTTATTTAATTATTTATTTTCTTGGTTTTCCTCTTGAATTTTCCTTTTGTTGGAAGAAATATCCTTCTGGGTTCTGCTCCAAGTGTGGAAAAAGACACTGGAAACATGGAGACTGCTTGGAAAGATGGTTTAATGGTAGACAGGATCACATGGTTTGAGTTCCTGAACAGAAAAGGGCAGATACAGTAAATCCTCAGGTTTTTATGCTCTCTCTGGCTTTGCATTTCCTGGGCCCCCGAAACAGTATCCTGATTGGTTGTCAGACTCCCAGGGGGTAGGGGTCTTAGCTAGCCTTGCTGGCTGATGGTCACATGTGCTTGCCAGGTCACATGCTTCTCAGGTCACATGTGGTGAGTTTCTGCTGCTATTGTGTAGAGGGCTAATCCTATCTTTGTTGGATCTTTGGCAATTCCTACTATGGCTCTGCCTGAAGGAGGTAGATCTTTGTTATGTAGAATAGACTGGCCCAGGCCTTAATGGCCCATTGACAAAGGATGGGGGCAGGAAGATGGGAGCCGCTTCAAAACCTGCTTATCCATTTCTCATCCAAGGAAATATAATATTCTGCCTTTTTAATATTTCCTAAAATATTTCATTCTTCCAGGAGAGGGGTGGGTGCTAACCTCCTACACTTTGTAAAGCAATTATAACCAGAAAAATATTTTTATCCTTATGAATCTACAAATTTACTTCCTTTTTTAGGTTTGTCCTTTATTTTGTCCAATTAAATATTATCACTGTATACATGATGAGTACATGCTACAATCCTGGAGCTGGTGGTGCAGTTACGCTTTTTCAATTTCCCAATTTAGGAAATGCAGTCTTTAGCCTTGGACATTTGTCACATAAAACTTAATATTTTCCTTTATAACTTTTTTTTCCAGATCACTAATGTCAAGGAGAGGCTGCAGTTTCTCCTTTTCCCATGGTAGCTTTGCAACACTTTTAAAATCTGTACATAAAAATTTAAACTAAAGTCACAGAGGAACATGCATAATACATGTTGATAGAATCAGTGAAGCAAGCAAGTTAAAAGGGTAGCTGTTTTTCCACAAGATGCTGACTCTAAACTAACCAATCAGAGTTTAGATGGTATGGTGAGAAGTCATGGCCTGGGCAGGAAGGCAGGATATAAATAAAACAGACAATGGGCAGCTGGCAGCAGAGATAATTGCTCTTTTTTAAAAAGTTAACATTCTCTAGAAATTGTTGTCAAGCTAGTTTCTCTGAAAAGTTATGCAGAACTAAAAATATCACTTCTGTTTTATTTCCTTTCAAATTCTGAAAGCATTGTGTTCTAGATGATTCTTATAAACAATAGTCTTGCTATAAAACAAGGCCCATTTTGTGTATTATTCACACAAAGAAAGATCCGTATATGGGCTGAAGAACCCCAAATTAAATTATTTCTATAGTCCTAGAATTGACACTTGCCAATTAGATTTTTCTTTTGCAAATATTGATATTTAGTATGGCCATAGGGATCTCTTAAGTTTCATCGTCACATGACCACCATTTAAGACCTTATCTGCTGACTTCCTACAAGCAATGGAAGCTGGCAGAAAAAGTAGCAAGTTCCTCTGATAGGTCAATCCTGCTACTTTTTTTCCTAAGGATGCTCGCTATGGACATTCCAGGATCTCCATAGCATCCTGTCACCCAAACACACTCTTCAGTGTTGCAGTTGTAGAAAGTTAGCACCCACCCCTCTCCTAGAAGAATGAAATATTCTAGGAAATATTAAAAAGGTAGAAATATTATATTTTCCCTAAAGGAGAAACATGTTTCTAAAGACATGAACTCAGAGCCTCAGCTCCCTGCCTCCCAGCAGATACTTTGGTGCCAGTTTATCTACAAGACAAAAGACTGGATCAGTCTATCTACAAAACAAAAGTCCTCAGCTCCAGGATGATGGGATTATCCTTCAGGGCAAAGCTATTCAGTCACAATAGGAAATTGCCCTTCATTGAATCACCCAGCAAGATTCAACCAAGCTTAAGACACAGACAACCTCAGCTATGACTGCATACCTCATGAGAGTCTGACTGTAGCCAATAGGATAAGCTCAAATTCAAAGCCCAAGAGATGGTGCATGTATGTATGTATGTATGTATGTATGTATACATATACATACATACATACATATATACCCCATGTGCTCATTTTCCCCAGGACCTCAAAACCATGTGGTCCTGTCCACCATTAAACCATCTTTCCAAACAGCCTCCATATTTCAAGGGTCTTTCTCCCCACTTGGAACTGAACCCCGATGGACATTTCTTCTAACACAGTGTTACTGTAATTTGAATAGAAATAAAATATGTAAACCCTTTGTTTAATATCCTAAAAAGGGAGAAAGGAAATCTCCTGAGTTTGAAGTTCAATACATGGCTAATGGAATTTTTTGAGCCTCACAACAGGAAATAATTGTAGAAATAATATTTTACTGCAGAAACAACAATATAACAGTAAGTAGCACTTATCTTTGTATGTGTGAGGATGAGAGAACTAGAAACATCCCTAAAACATCATTGGGATTTCAAACAAAAACTTGATATGAAAAGTTAACTGTTCCTTCGCATCCTTGATGCTTTCCACATCTTCTTGCCAGCCACAATGCCTTAAATAGAATAGTGCTCTCTGACAGTTCTTCCCATGTAGATACCTGGCCATTATGTCCATTAAGTCATAAATGGGAACTTGTTGCCTCAGATTAAATGCAATCCCAATATCCTTCTCTAGCTCTAAAATGAAAGCAGAATGGCACTTTGGGTGTGAATTTTGGGTAGAATATCTTTGATATTATAAGAGATCGATTTCCTCCTTTAAACCTTTCTTCTACTAAAAAGATGTGGAGACACCTGGCCCATAGAATTGCTAAGAGTTGGACTCAACTGAATGGATATCATCCTCATCCTCATCTACTGCTACTACTACTACTACTACTACTACTACTAAAAAAGACTGAAAAGCATGACTTTGTCCTCTTTTAGCAATGTGAACCTGACAACTCAGCTGCTTTCAGGACCAAAATAAAGTGCACCCCATAGTTGAAATGAAGCTGCCCATCCCTCTACTAAAATATATTGGGATAACTGCTATGTAAATAAATATATGTATACAAAGGTATTGAAGATAAATTAACCTTCCTTTTTAATTGAATTATTTAAGGAATTTAACATAAATTAATAATGTTTAGGAATAAACAATTAGGAAATACTGAGGATGTGACCTAAGCACATTTTGTTCCATTAATGTCATTTTTTTCCCTGTTCTCCCAGATAGAAGCATTGAATTAATTGATAGAGTTCTCACTTTGTTCTGGATTTTAAAATATAGCTGTTTGCATGAGGAAAAGAGTGATTAAAAAAATAATCCCTTGAAATGCTTTGAAAGAGTCAACTGCTCAGCACAGTTTTTTTTTTTTAGTGGAACAGACATAAATTTAGAGTATTATTTAAAAGGCAAGAATATTATTAGTTAAGCAGCATTCAGAGCATTCCAATTTTTAGCAAAAGCTTAAATAAGAACTACCGCATCCATTGTGGAATCATCATTCTGCTTTTTCCTATTTAGGACAAGTTTCATATCAAATTTCAGCTGTGGAGTTGTAAGAAACCTCAACTTTGTTATTTTTGCAATAAACACCACATGCTGCCACATGAATAAAATAAGTGGAGAAAACAACTGTGGTACATAAATAGTTTTGTAGGCCCTGGTGTGTTTAATGCTGATTATGTCAGTTACTGAGTAATTCTTCAGCAATTGTTAATGAAAGCTGCCCAGGCCTAACTACTGGGAGAAAGAAGAAAAAGCAGAGGAGATTAGTGAAACAAAAAAGAAATGGAACTTGTTAATCAACCGTATCTGTGTTAGTATCATTTCAAAACCAGGATCTTCACCACAAATTTGTTTACATTTTACTGGAAGCCAGACCCAAATGTGAACTTGACCGAGATATTATGAAAGTTATTTAAGCATATGTCTCAGAAAACAAATACATAAATCATGTATTTAGCCTGTCCATACTCCTCCGTGATGGTCAAATAGCTAATTATTATTTTTCCTGCAATACCTTTTTCATTTAATGAAAAGCAGCTTTGAAGTATTGTGATCATAATGGAAGAGAAATAGAGAAGGTGGTTGACCACATTTCACACCATCTCTATTAACAATTTTCCCATCTATAATGGAAAACATACCTTAAGGAACCCATTTCCTCCCAATCAGCTGGGACTCGGGAGGCAGAGAATAGATGGGGGCGGGGCCAGTCAGAGGTGGTATTTACCGGTTCTCTGAACTACTCAAAATTTCCGCTACCGGTTCTCCAGAACTGGTCAAAACCTGCTGAATACCACCTCTTGTGGAGGGATTTAATGCATGAAATACACTCCTCAGAAAAACAAGGAGACTTTTTCATCCCTTTTGATCAAATGAAAATCTCTTGAGGCTTCCTTTGAAAAGATTTTTTTGTCAGAAGAACCTTGTATAATATCTCCGTAAAACATATAGGTCAGATTTGCCAATTATAAAGTAAAATAGTCCTCTCATAGTATTCCTCAGTCTCCATCTCAAACATATTTTTATTTTGGCATCTCTTTATGATATCATTACCTTCGCAAAGGGATGCGTGCATCCTTACTTAAGGACAGATTCCTTGATTTTGGTTTTAAAATCCAAAAGCAGATAACTATAGAAGATATACCATGAGTTATAGAATCGTTACAGTAGATTAATTTCTGAAGTGTTTTTTAAATAAACACATGGCTATTGTTTAAATACAGAGTAATCAAATGTACTACTACTTGACTACCATGATCCTGTGTGTCATAGCCTTGGGCGGGCTACTATAAAACTTGATTTTTGTCTTATGTAACTTCTATAGTATAAGGAGTCTCTCTAATGTGACTATTTTATTAACACATTGATTTGACACTGATTTAATATTAATCTTCACTTTGAATAAGCATCTGCTCTCAAAAGGCTAAGAAAGATGGAAAACAGGAAAACTTATATTTAAAAGAACCGAGGTGGCACAGTGGTTAGAGTGCAGTACTGCAGGCTACTTCAGCTGACTGCTAGCTGCAGTTCGGCAGTTCAAATCTCGCCGGCTCAAGGTTGACTCAGCCTTCCATCCTTCCGAGGTGGGTAAAATGAGGACCCAGATTGTTGGGGGCAATATCAGTGGTGGGTTTCAATTTTTTTTACTACTGGTTCTGTGGGCATGGCTTCGTGGGCATGGCATGGCTTATTGGGGATGGCTTGGTGGGCATGGTAAGGGAAGGATAGTGTAAAATCTCCATTTCCACCCCACTCCAGGGGAAGGATACTGCAAAATCCCCATTTCCTCCCCCATCTGGGACTTGGGAGGCAGAGAATAGATGGGGGTGGGGCCAGTCAGAATTTTTACTACCTGTTCTCTGAACTACTCAGAATTTCCGCTACCGGTTCTTCAGAACTGGTCAGAACCTGCTGAAACCCACCTCTGGGCAATATGCTGACTCCATAAACTGCTTAGAGAGGGCTATAAAAGCACTATGAAGCAGTATATAAGTCTAAGTGCTATTGCTATTGCTATTGCTATTGTTAAAATGCTTATTCTTATTATTTTCCAGTTCAATTAGATATTTCTAGGTAGTGTAATCCTAGACTATTCCAAAGAAGAATATTAAGCTGGTCCAAATGATTTTTCCTTGTCTTGTTGATTCCCTTGTCTAGATGAAGAGGAAGAAAAAGGAAGCCACAATTGACTAAAAAAAATATAGAAAATAACTACTTTTAGCTATATACTGACTTAATACACTATTTTGTGCATCCTCTAGTTAACTTTGGATTTGGAGCTAGGAATCAACTTCTCTTTTTTTCTGACACATCTTCTAAAAACAGACCTGAAACAGTTTGCTAATTTCTTCTGCAATGCTTTTTTAGTATACATAAGCATTCAAAAACAAAACTGCAAACTCCAGATAACCATTAATAGGAGTGTATCCATTTGATGTACCGGTAATCTTGTGAGGATGTGTAAAATTGGATGTTTGGGTTGTTGGAAGAAATGTCCATCTGGGTTCAGTTCCAACTGAGGAGAAAGACACTGGAAACATGGAGACTGCTTGAAAAGATGGCTTAATGGTGGATAGGACCACATGATTTTGAGGGCAGAGATGCTGAGAGTCCCTGGGTTAAGGTGACCAGATTTTAACATTGGTAAAGAGGGACACCATTGACCGGGGAGAGGGGGGGGGCTTGATTAAAAATTTGGTCTATATGGAGCAACAAAATTTTTCATAGAATGCAAAAATAGTATTGTAATATATTTTTTAAAATTTCAACATAAGTACAATTTACAAATATAAATAAAAAAAATTATGTATAGTATTATTTTATTCTATAGGGACTACTCAGAGGGCTGAAAAAAGTCATTTCTAACAGGTCCTCGCACTTTTGACTGGTCCTCACACTTATGACCATCCTCACATTTATGCCGGTGCAGCATTCTTAACAACCATGTCACTCATTTTATAACTGCTTCTCTTCACCATGGTGACAAGATAGGGCAAAAATGTAAAATGTGAGGACAGTCGTGCACAAAAGGACTACCCAGAGGGCTGAAAAAGTGATTTCTGACAGGTCCTCGCACTTTTGACTGGTCTTCGCACTTATGACTGGTCATCATTTATGCCCATTGTAGCATTCTTAAAAACGGTGTCACTCATTTCACAACTGCTTCTGTTCACCATGATGACAAGATAGGGCAAAAACATAAAATGTGAGGACAGTCGTAAGTTCGAGGACTGGTCAAAAGTGCAAGGACCAGTCAAAAATAACTTTTTCAGCCCTCTTAGTAGTCCATGTGCATAAAAGGATACAGCAATAGAGAGGGATGAAGGAAGGGAAAGGAAATTAGAGTAGGAGTGAGGTTAAGAGGGGGAGGAAGAGAGGAGGAGGAGAAGAAAGGAAGAGGAAGTAGGGAGGAGAAGAAGAGGGGGAGAAGAGAAGGTAAAAAGGAAAGGAAAGAGAGAGGTGGTAGGTTTGAGGAGAAAGATTGCTGTACAATAAAAAAGATGAAAGGGAAGAAAACCAACCCCAAACAAATATAAAGATATTAAGATAAAGAATGAATTGTTAAACTTTAAAGAATAAAAGAGAACAAATATGAATAAATAGCAATAATTAGAAACACACATACAAACATACAATGTATTTTCTTTGAACAGAGTATTTGGCCAGTTCACAAATTTAAACAGTGTTTAGTCATTTCACTTAAATTTACAATTTCTATATTTCCTTTTTGCCATATTTATTCCTCATCTATTTTTTAAAAAAACCAATATTACCCTTCATCCTCATCTCTAATCTTAATCAAATTCAATTTTTCACTTCTATTCTATATTATACCCCTTCCCATTGTCATCTATTTTTATACCCATCCTTACATTGGTTAATTATGTAATATTACAGTTGTTTAATACAAATTCAACATTTTAATATAAATCAATTAGTTATATAACTATATTTTTTGTATATTAATCAATATGAACATGAATATTCCAATTATTTCCATGCAATCCAATTTCTTACAAATCAATTAATTATATTTACCAATAATAATAAACCAAATAATTTCCCCCATATATTCTTCCAAACCACAACTTAACCATTTCTGCTTTCAACACAATATACAATTAATAGTATCTCAATTATTACAATTCCCTAGTTTAATAGGGAATTTTTAAAATGTACACCGCCTTGAGTCCTACAGGAGAAAGGCGGTATATAAATATAATAAATAAATAAATAAATAAATAAATAAATAAATAAATAAATAAATAAATAGAGCTTTTTTTTCTTTTGTGTTTTAAAATCTTGAACTCTCCTCTTTTGCCATTTGCCATAAATTTCCCATTGTTTGCACCTACCTTTTTTGATGAGGAAAAAGAAAAGAAATCTGCCTTTCCAACGTTGCAAGCAAATAGCAAAGCCAACAACCTGCTTTAGTTTCGTTTTTGTTTTCAGCTTGAATTGCACAAGGAGAAAAAAAAATGTGCTCCAGCAGCACTCTTTGCAACTAGCAAAAGACCCCTGCCCAAAACAGCTGAGAGCAAATCAGCTGAGAGTCGGGAGGCCGATCTAATCAATTTATGGTAATTAACCTATACTGAAGCTGAAAGGGGCTGTTTTTTCTATTTTTGCAGACACGGGTCTACTCATTTGTTTTCTTTTAACACTGATCAGCTGTAGGGCGGCCCTTTGAAGCCCCCCCCCAAGAATTTAAACAGTTTTTTTTCCCTCTAGCCATCAGCTGAGACTCAAGTGGCAGCAATAGATTGGGATTGGGCGGGGTAAGAAAACCCCATTCTCCCCCCGCCTCCCGTTCCCTAGCTTGTCTTGCATTCTTTCCAAAAATCAGGACTTTTTAAAAATGCCGTGGGACGCGGGACAAATTGTTGAAAATCGGGACTGTCCCGCCAAAAGCGGGACGTCTGGTCACCTTATTTTATGCCCTCTGTTGGGCTTTGAATTTGAGTTTGTGTTCTGACTGGTTGTCAGACTCCCATGGGGCCATGCAGGGGTAACTTTGTAGGTTGTCTTTTGAGTCCCAGACTTGGTTGACTCTTGTTGGATGATGATGTAATGAAAAGGCTTTGGGCAATTCCTACTATGGCTGTGCCTGAAGGAAGTAGATCTTTGTTATGTAGAATAGACTGGCCCAGACCTTAATGGCCCATTGACAAAGGTGGGGGGAGGCTGAATTTCTGCCACCCTGTTAGGGGAAATATTCTGCCCTTTTAATATTTTCTAAAATATCTCATTTTCCTAGGAGAAAGGTAGGTGCTAACTTCCTACAGAGTCAAGCTGGGAGTTTCTACCCCATTGTTGCTCAATCAGGTTCCTAGTTGAGTTCTTGCCTGGGAGTATTCCCTAAATCTCTGTGTACTGGAATATTTTAGTGTTGTGCCTTGAAGAGAGGAGATAAAGAGAAGCTTTCAAATGTATTCCTACCATAATAGACATGGGCTTGTCCCAAGTCATAGTGATACCAACTCATGTGAGAGACTCTATGCTAGGTCTGGTTTTCACCTGGTGATCTCTATACAGACAACATTAATATCAATCCATTGTCATGGACAAAGCAACTATCTGGTCACTTTTAGATTTATGCTCATAACTGATTTTTTAAGGAGGATAAAAATCCACTTGTTTCTAAGCAGGTCGTTGGGGAAAATTTCCCTGAGCCTATGAGACAACACTGTGGTGCATCTGGTTGATCTCTGGAATGCAAATTAATTAGTATAATAAGTAATTAATACATATAGTATAGATAATATTTGATGGTTTTGATATGCAGAAAGTTTATGGGTACTAATAACTGAAAAGATGATTGTTTCAGTAATAAAGCCTAGGTAATTATCCAGGGACTGCATCGCAAGCAGAATGCCTCCAAGAGTCTCAAATGCCACACAGATTACGAGGGTTGAAAAACAGCTTAAGCACCTGGTGCCATTATGTGCAGCACTAGTGAGAAGTGACATCTGTTTTGGCTTGGGGTAACTGTTGAATTCTATGTTCAGAAAGGCATACATGCCTTTTGATGCTCTATCTCTTGATCAGTTAGACAAAACCTTTCTTACAAGTGAAGTTAGAAAAATTTTGGGCTTGGAAATTTATGCTGCAGTTCTAAGTAAACCCTTTTGAACATATTTGGTATCTGCGTAAATGTACATAGGGGTTGCTCTCATCAATAATTCTGCTCTCATCAATACCTAAATAATTTAGTATTTTTATGGAGTGACTATTGTATTTTTAATTTCATTTATACATTGTACTTGTTTAGCAACCACAACTGGAACCTTGCTAAATTAAACCATAACTATGCTTATAATCACACTTTAGCTTTCCTTGCATTTACTGAACAATGAAGGTCGCAAATGCAAGAATTGGTCACCAAGTTAGTTTTTCATCATTGTCATAATGGTGAACAGTTGCTCAATGAGGCAGTTGCTAAACAAGAACTATCTCTAATTGTCTGAGTTAATTCAGAATGAGTTTCTGGATTTTTTTGTTCATAAATGTTACCAAAAAGCATACGCTTTCATTAGCTGCAGCATACTCCATCAGTTGTATGCAATAGCTCACAAAAGCTTGTCTTTAATAAAAGCTTGTCTTTTTTGGTCAGAGAAGATGCTACCAGAATTCTTACGATTTTTTTTTTGCCACCTTAGAATAATAATGTTTTCCTCTGAATTAAATGTTTGTTATTATTATAGCAGC
Organism: Ptyas mucosa; assembly: GCA_012654045.1. Lineage (NCBI taxonomy): Eukaryota > Metazoa > Chordata > Lepidosauria > Squamata > Colubridae > Ptyas > Ptyas mucosa. The sequence goes on along the minus strand of WNWU01000007.1, from coordinate 23,402,102 downwards.
TATAAGGCTATTATAACTACAATTACAACTACTATCTTTCATTGTTATTCACGTACTTTAATCAAAAGCTATTTTTTGCCACCAATATATAACTAGTCCTGAAATTTGTATAAATAAACCTTATCTAGGAGTTTATTTTAACTTTATGTCAACAACTTCTACAGAATGTTACTGAAGGCTTGTGGAAGTTCTGCATTCTTTGGCAAATTTTAATTGGTCTGTCATACAGGATCATTGTCAGACTACACCACCAATTTATATTTCTCTTATTCTCCTTATCCCTGTTAGGACAATACATTCTGTATTTTCCTCACATACAAATGAACTAGCCTAACGAATTTCAGAATGAATTTCGGTGGTGGAATATATGTCATAAATATAAGATAAGTAAGTAAGTATAGGTTTCCTATCAAACATATTAAGAGAGTAATGTTACTGAAATGCTTTTGTAATATAGCAATTAAAAATGCAGGTTGCATCAGGAATTGCCATGTAAAACAACATTTAAATCAGAATTTCAACAAGAAGAACAATTTTATTTCTTTGCTATAAGTAGCTAAACATATGTTAGCTTTGATAACCAAAACCAATTAACTTGACTGTAGTTTTGAAGCAGATTCCCAGCAATTTTCATGTAAATGTTATAACTGGGCAGTCCTTGGTGCTCCATCAGCTTGGTTTTTTCACTTGCAGATGTTTCATTACCCAATTAAGTAATAACAGTGTGTGACTCCCGCATGCGCCCCACCACCTGTGCATGTGCATGTGACCCCATGCACGCATGTGCAACCCTCCCATGTGCACCCGCCCCCGTGCATGCGTGCACATCTCCCACATGTGCCCCGCCCCACACACAGAGACCTGAAAACCAGCTGCCGCGGCACGAGGCACATGCACATGCACAGTGGAGCTGAGAGGGCTCTGTGTGCCACCTGTGGCAAGGCAGCCATAGGTTTGCCATCATGGTCTTATACATTTGTTTATTAATATGCTAAAAAAACCAAAGAGACATTCACACATCCTTATCTTATTCTCTGTTCATTATGGTGGCATACATTAAGTATTTGATTTTCCTGCATTTTTATTATTTATTGATTACATATGTTAAAGCTGTCCAACTTGGAAGGACGGTTGATTGCTGCTACAATAGAGAAATAAAGTTTCTCTATTAAATAAAATTTCTCTAATAAAAGAAACAAAAAAAATTATTTTCTCCAATTTTTTTCTTTCCTAGTGTTTTTCCGCAAGTACAAGGTCTACTTTTTTCCCCAAATCAACTAAGTGATTTATTTGTTTGCAACAATATATTGAATTGACTGACTGGCTTGTCACTTGAGCCTGAGATCATGGATTGAGACAGAATGACTGGCCCCTAATCACCAGTCCTTATGATTCTATGATTTTATGCCTTTAAGTAAGAAAAGTAGGAATTGATTTGAACTAGCAGTTTCTGGTGCCCTCTGGTGGAAACTGGATTTATTTTTTGTGTTAGTTATTCCAAACAAGATTTTTATCTTGATTTTGCAAGGAGTCCAGATGTTGTTATCTTCCATTTGTCCCACTTTTTCATAAAAGGGCCTCAAAATCTTTCACCCTTGAATCATGGTACCCCTCTCTGAAGTTCTCTAACTAAGTTCTGAAACTCTGAATAATACTTGTGTGTTTGGAGAGATAAAATTTCATTTTTCACTCTCTTCTGATTATATCTGCAAATACTTCAGTGCCCAAATGAGCAAATATGGCAAGATCTGCTCAGGCATGAATAGGCTTTTACTGTTTCATACATTTCCATTACCTAATGTTTACAAACATATTTGGCACTATTCAGACTGGGTGCTGATGACATTTGAAGGAGCATAGAAATAAAGATAAGTGTTTCATAATTTATGGGGAAAAAAACAACTCCATTCAGCCAACTGAACATATTTGTGTTGGGAATTCTGTGTAATGCCTAGTGAATGAAGATAAGGATGTATAGTATGATAACAAGTAAACAATATTTGGGATAGCATAAGTTATTAATCTTAAATGCCCATTTATCTGGAGTTTCTATTGTTACCTATTTTTTTCATTCAACATTTGAATGAAAATTATTATATTATTATTATTATATTATATTTATATACCGCTCTACTCCCGGGGGACTCAGGGCGGTGTACAGACAAATGATAAAATACATATAATACAAATATTTTAAAGAATTGATTAAAATACAATTAAATAATTTGGTCTTAAACCTAAAATTAAAACTCTAAATTTATGAGATTAAGATTTAAGAATATAAGAGCAATTTTAGAAGAGGTTAGTCCAGGCCAGCCTGCTGGAATAGAAACGTCTTGAGGGCACGGCGGAAAGCGCGGAGATCCGGGATTGTCCATATCTCCGGGGGGAGTTTGTTCCACATGGTGGGTGCCCCCACAGAGAAGGCTCTCCCCCTGGGGGCCGTCAGTCGACACTGTTTGACCGACGGCACCCTGAGAAGCCCCTCTCTATGGGAGCGTACTGGTCGGTGAGAGGGTACTGGTGGCAGAAGGCGGTCTCGAAGATACCCCGGTCCTAAGCCATGGAGCATTCTAAAGGTGGTAACCAAAACCTTGAAGTGCACCCAGAAGAGCACAGGAAGCCAGTGCAGCTCGCACAGGAGGTGTGTCACATGGGAGCGCCACATCGCTCCCATAACTACCTGCGCGGCCACATTCTGGACCAACTGGAGCCTCCGGGTGCTCTTCAAGGGGAGCCCCATGTAAAGAGCATTGCAGTAGTCCAGGCGGGAAGTGACGAGGGCATGAGTGACCGTGTTTAATGAGTCCCGATTTAGAAAAGGGTGCAACTGGCGTATCAGGCGAACCTGATAAAAAGCCCTTCTGGCCACAGCCGTCAGGTGTTCTTCTAAAGATAGCTGTGAGTCCAGAAGGACGCCTAAGTTTCTAGCCCTCTCCGTGGGGGCCAATGACTCGCCCCCAATAGTCAGCGTTGGCACCAACTGACTATATCGGGATGTCGGAAACCACAGCCACTCGGTCTTGGATGGGTTGAGCCTGAGTCTGTTCCTCCCCATCCAGATCCGTACAGCCTCCAGGCACCGGGACATCACTTCAAGGGCATCATTGGGGTGGTCTGGGGTGGAGATGTACAGCTGGGTGTCATCAGCGTACTGGTGGTACTTCACCCCGAAACCACGGATGATCTCACCCAGTGGCTTCACATAAATGTTGAACAGAAGGGGCGAGAGAACCGATCCCTGTGGTACCCCACATATAAGGGGCCTCGGGGTCGATCTCTGCCCCCCTGCCAACACAGACTGTGACCGGTCAGAGAGAAAGGAGGAGAACCATCGCAACATGGTGCCCCTCACTCCCAACTCTTCCAGCCGGTACAGCACGATACCATGGTCAATGGTATCAAAAGCCGCTGAGAGATCTAATAGGACCAGGGCAGAGGAACAACCCTTGTCCCGAGCCCTCCAGAGATCATCAACCAATGCAACCAATGCCGTTTCCGTGCTGTGTCCAGGCCTGAAGCCCGACTGGAACGGATCCAGATAAGCTGATTCATCCAGGTACTGAGGAAGCTGTTGTGCTACTACACTCTCAACAGCCTTCGCAACGAAGCGAAGGTTGGAGACTGGACGGTAATTAGCCAATACTGCCGGGTCCAGGGAAGGCTTCTTGAGGAGAGGTCTCACCACCGCCTCTTTCAAGGCAGCAGGAAAGACACCCTCACTCAGAGAAGCATTTATAATCCCCTGGAGCCAGCCTCGTGTAACCTCCCGAGAGGCCAGCACCAACCAGGAGGGACATGGGTCCAATAAACATGTGGTAGCATTCAGCCTCCCCAGTATCCTGTCCACATATTCGGGAGTCACAGAATCAAACTCTTCCCAGGTGGTATTCTCAAGACCTGCCTCCGTCCTTTCCCCTGAATCTACTATGTCAGAGTCCAGGTGTTCCCGAATCTGAGCGATTTTATCATACAGATATTGAACAAAATCCTCGGCTCTACCCTCCAAGGGATCTTCCCGCACTTCCTGAAGGAGCACGGAGCGGGTTACCCTAAACAAGGCGGCCGGGCGGTTATCTGATGATGCAATAAGAGCGGAAAAATAGTTATGTTTTGCCGCTTTTATCGCCACTAGGTAAGTCTTAATATGAGATCTTACCAGTGTTCGGTCAGATTCAGATCGGCTGGCTCTCCAACTGCTCTCCAGGCGTCTTTTCTGACGCTTCATCTCCCTCAGCTCCTCAGTGTACCAAGGAGCCAGGCGAGATCGGCGTTGAGTCAGAGGCCGCAAAGGCACGACTCGATTCAAGGCCCCGGCAGCCTCCCTATCCCAGGCAGCCACCAGGTCTTCGATCGAGCCATGTGCCAGAGCCTCAGGAAATGGCCCAAGCTCCTTCTGGAACCTATCTGGGTCCATCAGGCACTTGGGGCGGAACCACCTTATCGGTTCCGCCTTCCTGCAGCGGGGTGTGGTGGTTCGAAGGTCAAAGTGAAGGAGGGAGTGATCCGACCATGACAAGGGTTCAATCACTATATCCCCTATCTCAAGATCACTCAACCACTGACCAGAGACAAAAACCAGTTGGATGTTGGATGTCTTTTGAATTCAATGCAGAATTCAAAAAACATCCAACAACTGAATTACAAACAATTCAGTATTCCACATGGTTTACATTTGGATTTAATATTATTGTCATGAGATACAGTTTGGTGTGGTAGTTAAGGGGTCAGGCTAGAAAAGGGAAGTCTGATTTCTAGTTCCACCTTGGGCACAAAGCCAGCTCGGTGACCTTGAGCTAGTCACTATCTCTCAATCTTGGGAAGGAGGCAATGGCAAAGTAATTCTGAAAAACCTTGACAAGAAAATTGCAGGGAATCGTTCAGGGAGTCTCTGAGAACTGGACATGATGAATGGGGAAAAAAGTGAATCCACTGAAATTCAGTCAGAAGTCTATGGAATAACCAAACTGTAACTAATTTAAGAGTTATAAACTGAGGTTAGCTCATGATTTATCTAACAATATATTATATAAACATGAGTGTGCATGTAAACACAGAAATAAATGGTGTACTCTTGCAACAAATTTGAAAGCCATTATATGGTATAATTATTGTATGGGCAGCAATCAATGAATCTTTTTGCAGCAGCAACTTGTGTTCTGTTTCTGATATAAGAATCATACAATTAGGACTATCAAATCCTGGTTGGAAAAAATCCAGATACATAAAGATGTAATGAATACAGAAAACTCCACTGGATTCTTGCAGCCTAGATACTTGGAAGAAGTTGGTATTCACCCAAGTTCTACTTATGTTATAGAGCAGAGGTGTCAAACTCACAGCCAGTGGGCCGCAGTGGTGGGATTCAGCCGGTTTGGGGCTGTTTGGGTGAACCGGTAGTTAAATTGCTGGCTGGCCCCTACCCTTCCTGCCCCTTCCAGGAGTCCCCACGCACCCCATTTTGGTGCCCAGGTAAGTGCAGGGAGGCCTCCTAGGCCCAAAATGTGGCACGTGGTGTGCGCCACCCCCGCGGCCCTTTTTCGCTCCCAGGAGGCTTCAGGGAGGTCTCCCAGGCCCAAAATGGGGCATGGGGGTGCTGTGCTCCCCCCACGGCCCATTTTTTGTTCCCAGGAGGCTGCAGAGAGGCATAGGGCATGGGGGTGGCGCATCCCCCCTCCCCTGGCCTGTTTTTGCTCTCAGAGGGGTGCAGGAGACTGAGTGCTGCCTGTCACACCCCATGGCCATGCCCATCATGGCCACGCCAACCTAGCCGGTCATTAGGGCAGAGAACCGGTTGTTAAATTATTTGAATCCCAGCACTGGTGGGCCAGATGCGTCATGTGCTGGCCACACCCATACCTGATTTAGTGAAGGGGGAAAAAGTCATGATACATTATGTGATGACAATGTGACACTGTGAGTTTGACACCCATGTTATAGAGAATAATGATTCAGTATTGTAATACTGAAATACTGGAAGCTCCTTTTTGTTCCAAATCAAACTTAACTGTAAGTGTATGTTAATAATCAGGCAGTTAACCACTTGTGTCATTACCTTCTGATAAAATTAACAACATTTTTTTTTCAGAAGTAAAGCTGATTTCCTGTAGAGTAATGACAGTGTGCTGAAGACACATCATTACCTACATAGAAAAGCAAAATATACATATATACATATAGGCAGATAAAGTCTTCTGCTATCTTATTAAAGGAAAAAAAAATCTGTGAGTTAGCATGAGGGTAGAAAGCCAATTGCAACTTACCTGTAACCCTTAAAAAGTTCAGTATGGTCTGAAGCCATCATCAGAACTACAATTAGTAGCATTTGGAAGACCAGCAATGATGTTTTTAGCAAAGATTTTTATGGCTTATGCGCTTGATACAGTAGTAGAGCACAGGTCAGTCTAATAAAATGCATCATAGTGAAACTTAAGCCAGACCTTTACCCAGTAAACAAACATTTATACTGATGACCGAATAGGCACAGTGGGTGAGTATGAACTCAATCTGTAATGGAAAGACCTTCTATATGGTATTTTTAAAAGTATTTATTTTAAACCAATATCAGCTGGATAATTAACAATTCTTGAATAATCATAAAATGTGAAGTATCCAAATAGCAATAGCACTTAGACTTATATACCGCTTCACCGTGCTTTATAGACCTCTCTAAGTGGTTTATAGAGTCAGCATACTGTCTCCAACAATCTGGGTCTTCATTTTACTGACCTCGGAAGGATGGAAGGCTGAGTCAACCTTGAGCTGGTAAGAATCGAACTGGTGAACTGCTGGCAGTCAGCAGTCAGCAGTCAGCAGAAGTAGCCTGCACTGCAGTACTGCATTCTAACCACTGCACCACCACAGCTCTATATTCTCTAATATATTCTAATACATTATTAATGATTTAGTGATTTCATACCCAATTTCTAGTCAAGGCACATCTTTATTAAGCTACAATTTTTAAAATTAGCACATTGAAATAAACAACAGAAAAAGAAAATATATAAATAATAAATATTAAAAAAATAACCATCAAACGCTATAAACATATGAAATATGAAATATGAAATATGAAATATGAAATATGAAATGTTCAAAGAACCATCCCAGTTGGAGAAACCTCTGAAAAGTGAGCAAAATTATATTTTCTCACAGAGAAAATACCTGCGCGCACACAAACACAAATACAAATCACACTCAATACATTAAGCCATCATACTCGAGCAGATACCTAAATGTATTTCATGGTATTTGTGGTCTTTCTCAGTAGGGCATGCCCTAAGGAATGTACCAGGAGTATTGAGAACAAAACTGAAAGCCAGACTGTGAGGAAAAACACATATGCACAAGAAATACGGAAGAATCAAGTGAGTAGGGTTTTTTTAATCTCATTATAGATCACAAGAAATATGAAACTCTGAGAACTTCCCAGGGGTGGCTTCAAACATTTTTAGCAAGGGGTTCTCTGCCCAGTTGCTGGGTGGGCGTGGCCATGGTGGGCATGGCCTAGTCGACCTCCTGCACCACGGCGGGGGTGGTGGTGTGTTTTTTCCCTCCCAGGGTTTCAGAGGTTTTCCTTGAGCCTCCGGGATGGCAAAAATGGCCTCCCTAGGCTCTGGAGGCCCTCTGGAGGCTGGAAACGGCCCCGTTTCTGACCTTCCCGAACTTCTGGTAGCCCCATTTTTCACCCTCCCTGAGCCTCTGTGTGCACCCTGCACTTACCTGCATTCAAAATGGGCCACATTGGGACTCCTGGGAAGGGAGGGGTGGGGTGGCCGGGGCCAGCCAGGAGTGGAATTAGGGGTTCTCCAAATTGCACAGAATCTTAGCTAGAGGTTCTCCCGAACCCCTGCGAATCCCCAGCAGCCCACCCCTAGAACTTCCCTAGACCCCCTCCCCCAAAATTAAACCAATATATTAAAAGAAAGCATTATTACATCCTGACATGAGTGAACTTTTTCCAGAACTGGCAAACCCCATGAATACATACATCTAAAACAAACCCAACCGGCCAACAATTACACAGTGGCCAACCAGAGCCTACTTCCAAGGGAAGATGAGGGAAGGGTTTCTGCTTTGCTGTTAGAAGTCACACAGATCAGGTCAAGAAACCAAACAGGCTAATTGAAAGATGCTTAAGTAAATATATGAAATTAGAAATATAGGGATATTATGACACTGATATTTACCCCAAGCTTTCTCATACTATAGGCAGCAATCTTATGTTCCTTGCAATATAATATCATGTTGTTCCAAGTCAAAGTTGATACTGCTTAGATCTTAATAAACACCTCCATTTTTATGCCATTTTGTTGTTGTTAGTTGCAAAGTTGTGTCCAACCTATTGTGACCCCATGGACAATGTTCCTCCACACCTTCCTATCCTCTACCATCCTCTGGAGTCCATTTAAGCTCACACCTATTGCTTCAGTGACTCCATCCAGCCACCTCGTTCTCTGTCGCCCCCTTCTTCTTTTGCCCTCAATCTTTCCCAGCATTAGGCTCTTGTCCAGTGAGTCCTTCCTCCTCATTAGGTGGCCAAAGTATTTGAGTTTCATCTTCAGGATCTGGCCTTCTAAAGAGCAGTCAGGGTTGATCACCTCTAGGACTGACCAGTTTGATCGCCATTGCCATTGCCCTCTGATAAATGAATATCAGCGGTATGGTAATTCTAATATAATCAAACATCAAAGTCAGTCTGTTGAATTGAAGTATATATCTCCATAGTCAACAAATGCAAATAAAAGTCCCTTTTTTTATTTGTACGAAAATTGTGTGTGCAAAGCTTAAGTAGGAAGTAGTTGATTTGACCAGTGTATAGGTAATTCTTCTGCTAACTAAAACCATGCAATTTAAGAGACATGGAATGTTCATTAGGATATGAAAAAAATAATAATTCTCCTCTGTTTCCTTCTTCTGTTAAGCTTACCTTAATGATGATTGGTAACATTTTGTTATGCTCCTAGCAGCTGCAGGCAAAGTGTACATAAACTGAAGTTTCACTGATTTATATTCGAATGAAGAGACATCATGAACATTTTATTTACTGCCTGCTTTTATAAAAATAGACTGAAGGCCTCTCTTGCCTTGAGGAGGAGGGTTTAGACCTCAAATTACATATAAACATAAATATTTTTGACAGTGGTTGCCAAAAGCTCAGTTACAGGACCACACCAGAAGTAGGTGTAACCACTAATGCTAAGAAAGTCTCATGCTTCATTACAGGCAACCTTCATGGATATGGAAAGAGCAAAAACCTAAAGAAAAGGTGCAGTTCAGCACAACTGCTGAAATACTCCTTTTATCAATTTTAATGCACCGTGCGACAAATTCAAAAACTGTAATTTGTCACTGTGTGAGAAATTCAAAAACTCTTATTAATCCTTAGTGGAGATTGTGTAGCTTTTAAAATCTTTTTGAAAGACTCTGTTCTATGGATTGAACCGGGGTGGGATTCAAAAATTTTAGCGACGGGTTCTTTGCTGGGTGGGCATGGCCATAGTAGGTATGGCCTAGTTGGCTTCCTGCACCATGATGGGGGGGGGGAGCGTTTTTGCCCTCCCCAGGCTCTGGAGGCTTTCCCCAAGCCTCTAGGAGGGCAAAAATGGCCTCCCCAGGCTCTGGAGGCCCTCTGGAGGCTGGAAACAGGCCCATTTCTGAACTTCCTGTAGGCCCATTTTTCACCCTGCCTGAGCCTCCCTGCATGTCCTGCACTTACCTGCATCCAAAATGGGCTGCGTGGGGACTCCTGGGAAGAGCGGGGCGGGCCAGCCAGGAGTGAGATTTGGGGGTTCTGTGAACTGCACAGAATCTTAGCTAGAGGTTCTCCCGAACCCCTGAGAACCCCCAGCAGCCCACCCCATTGAACTCATGTCTACTAACCTTGACTGATATTATTATATTCTGTTCTTTTATAAGCAGGTTAAAGTTCATAGTTCTGCAATACGTTGATTCGTTATATGCCACCAACGTCATGTCAGCTCTTATCAAACATACGCATTTTCTCCATGGTGATTGTACTCTAACTGAGACTATCAAACATTGATTTCCAGTATCAGCAAGAGATAATTCAAGGAGCTTTTTGCATATCATTATTTTGTAAGAAAACAACTCAGTATAAATAAGTGGATTTTGTAATCAAGTATATACTATACTTGAACATAAACTTAGTTCTCAGAACATACTAAAGTATGATAGTTTATCTGTATTGTGATTGTAGCCTGCTGCCAGGCTGCAAGCTTCATTTAAAAAGAAATCCCTATGAGAGAAAGATGTACTTGGTTATATACACAGGAGTAGTTTATCACAGAGGGATGTGGTGGCTCAGTGGCTAAGATGCTGAGCTTGTTGATCGAAAGGTTGGCAGTTCAGCGGTTCAAATCCCTAGTGCTGCATAACAGGGTGAGCTCCCATGACTTGTCCCAGCTTCTGACAATCTAGCAGTTCGAAAGCATGTAAAAAATGCAAGTAGAAAAATAGGGACCACCTTTGGTGGGAGGGTAACAGCGTTCCGTGCGCCTTTGGCGTTTAGTCATGCCAGCCATATGACCACAGAGGCATCTTTGGACAGTGCTGGCTCTTTGGCTTTGAAATGGAGATGAGCACCGCCCCCTAGAGTCAGGAACGACTAGCACATATGTGCAAGGGGAACGTTTATCTTTATCTTTACCTTAGTTTATCACAACTTCCCTCCGTTCTGGCTGGATTTTTTAAAAAAAAATCTTGGTCATTTTAAAACAAGAAACATGCATTGCTGGACCATGGTTTTTACTGTTTTTCACAACAATTGTTTGCTGCATGGTGCAAAGACACCTTTTCTATGTCTTATTTCTTTTATTCCTTAAGTTAAGGAATTATGTAATGTCAGCTGTTATTCCATACTGCTGTAGATAGTTTAAAAAGTATTTGAAATTTGTAATAATGCTGGGTATTTTCTCTCTCAAATATTTCTGTAAAAGTACAGAACAATAAAACAAATATTTTATTTACAGCAGATGATCACCATTCTATAATACAATAAGAGTAGAGACACCTAGAGAGTGGTTGGAGGGCCAGTCTCGCTGAATCTGATCGAACACTGGTAAGGTCGCATATTAAGACCTACCTAGTGGCGATAAAAGCGGCAAAGTTGAACTACTTTTCCGCATTTATTGCGTCATCAGGGAATCGTCCGGCCGCCCTGTTCAGGGTGACCCGCTCTCTGCTTCATGCGGGAGTGCGGGAGGATCCCTTGGAAGGCAGGGCGGAGGATTTCGGACAATACCTGTATGACAAAATTGCTCAGATTCGGGGGGATTTGGACTCCGACTGGGTAGATCTGGGCAGGGTGACAGGGAATAGTCTTGAGAATGTTATCTGGGAAGAGTTTGACTCTGTGACTCCTGATGATGTGGACAGGATTTTGGGGAGACTTAGTGCGGCCACATGTTTACTGGACCCGTGTCCCTCCTGGTTGGTACTGGCCTCCCGGGAGGTTACACAAGGCTGGCTCCAGGGTATTATCAACGCTTCTTTGAGTGAGGGTCATTTCCCTGCTGCCTTGAAAGAGGCGGTGGTGAGGCCCCTCCTCAAGAAGCCTTCCCTGGACCCGGCAGTATTAGCTAACTATTGTCCTGTCTCCAACCTCCGCTTTATTGTGAAGGTTGTTGAGAGTGTGGTTGCGCAACAGTTTCCACAATTCCTGGAGGAAACATCTTATCTGGATCCGTTCCAGTCGGGTTTCAGGTCTGGGCACAGCACGGAGACGGCATTGGTCGCATTGGTCGATGATCTCTGGAGGGCTCGGGACAGGAGATGTTCCTCTGTCCTAGCCCTATTAGATCTCTCAGCGGCTTTTGATACCATCGACCATGGTATCATGCTGCACCGGCTGGAAGAGTTGGGGGTGGGGGGCACTGTATTACAGTGGTTCTCCTCCTTTCTCTCCGACCGGTCGCAGTGTGTGTTGACAGGGGGGCAGAGGTCGACCTCGAGGCCTCTCGTTTGTGGAGTGCCACAGGGGTCGGTCCTCTCGCCCCTTTTGTTCAACATTTATGTGAAGCCGCTGGGTGAGATCATCCGTGGCTTTGGGGTGAGATACCATCAGTACGCTGATGACACCCAGCTGTACATCTCCACCCCAGGCCACCCCAATGATGCCCTCGAAGTGATGTCCCAGTGCCTGGAAGCTGTGCGGATCTGGATGGGGAGAAACAAACTCAGGCTCAACCCGTCCAAGACGGAGTGGCTGTGGTTCCCGGCATCCCGATATAGTCAGTTGACTCCATCACTGACTATCTGGGGCGAGTCTTTAGCCCCCGCAGAAAGGGCTCGCAATCTGGGAGTCCTCCTGGATAGGCAGCTGTCTTTGGAGGAACATCTGACGGCTGTAGCCAGGGGGACCTTTTGTCAGGTTCGCCTGATTCGCCAGTTGCGGCCCTTTCTTGATCGGGATTCCCTGTGCACAGTCACTCACGCCCTTGTCACCTCCCGCCTAGACTTCTGTAATGCTCTCTACATGGGGCTCCCCTTGAAGAGCACCCGGAGGCTCCAACTGGTCCAGAATGCGGCTGCGCGGGTAGTGACGGGAGCAGCGTGGCGCTCCCACATAACACCGCTCCTGCGCGAGCTGCACTGGCTTTCAGTGGTCTTCCGGGTGCCCTTCAAGGTGTTGGTGATCACCTTTAAAGCGCTCCATGGCATAGGGCCTAGTTATCTCCGAGACCGCCTGCTGTCACCGATGACCTCCCATCGACCTGTGCGCTCCCACAGAGAGGGCCTCCTCAGGGTGCCATCAGCCAAACAATGTAGGCTGGTGACCCCCAGGGGGAGAGCCTTCTCTGTGGGGGCACCCACCCTCTGGAACCAGTTGCCCCCGGAGATTAGGAGAATTCATGACCTCAGTGCCTTCCGCCGTGCCCTAAAAACATATTTTTTCCAACAAGCCGGGCTGGCTTAAGAAGAAATTTTAAATATTTTTAATATTTTAATTGGTCTGTGAGTTTTAAATTTTGTAGCCAAATTATATATATTTTAAATGTCTTAATATTTATATTTCATGTTTTTTATGTCTGGCTGTACACCGCCCTGAGTCCTCAGGGAGAAGGGCGGTATATAAATTGGAAATAAAATAAAAAAATAAATAAAAGAGTATTAGTTTTCTTTTGTATTTCCTTTTTAAAAAAAAAATAGTTTGGGCAGTTCTGCAATTTATCTCTTTTGCATTTTAGTCAAGTGAAAAAATTATTTTTTCTTTTGCAAAATTGATTATCTCCCAAAGGTGGGAAGGAAAATTGAAATCCTTTACACTCCCTGCAACTACACTCCCTGGCCAGCAGGTGACACTGTAGAAATTATTTCCACTGTTATGTTCTAAATTTTTAATCCCAGGAAGGCAGTAGGTAAACTTCTCCTAATAATGAGTGTTGGTGGAGGATGTCAGGAATAGGGTCTTTGAAAGGTAGGAACTACCAGCTGCTACCTAAGAGCAAAGTTAAAGTGTGAAAATACAGAGCTTCTTGGAAATTGGTCTGAGATCAACTTTTATTCTGTAAAGTTACCTGTCTTCTACAGTTTGGCTTTAGTTTAGCATCTTGTGTAAACCCAAACATTTCTAAGGAAGGGAATGGGATAGAAATTCACAAAACGTTCAGTAGAAATATGGGCTGGATTCAAATTTTGGTCTAAGATATAAAACATGGATTTTAAATAACGAAGCTAAATTCACTCAACATCCAAAAGAAAATTCATGCCACCCAATTATAATTTAGCAGCCCAGAGCAGTGGTGGCAAACCTATGGCACAAGTGCCAGTGGTGGCACTCAGAGCCCTCTCTGTGAGCATGCGCACTATTGGCCCAGCCCAGCTCCACTGCGTTTCTCCCATAGGGGAGAGAGAGAGAGGGAGGGAGAAAGAAAGAGAGGGAGCGAGGGAGGGAAAGAGAGAGAGAGAAAGAGAGGGAGAGAAATGATATTACAAACGTTTTTCTTTTTTATTGTTGCTAAACGTAATATTTCAAAAGCAGAAAAAAATGATAAAAGTGCATTGATCACGGGTTTTTTTAGAACAATTAGCTGAACTCTGCCTTGTTTATCATTATTTTAGGTAGTAAAACCTCATTATTCAGGATAAATTGCCATGTTGGACTTTGCGATAAATAAGTGGGTTTTGGATTGCAGTTTGGGCATTCGGTCTCTAAAAGGTTCGCCATCACTGGTCTAGAGTTTATATAAGAAACAAGGAGCACTGCCAACAGAATGTGTCTGGAAATTTTAGGAGTTGTAGACCATTATTTCAATAGATGGTGGAGGAGAGAGATCGCTCTAGCCAGAGACTGATTAAAAAAAAAAATACAATGACACAGACTGAATAGTTTTAGTACAGGTGAAAAAATGAATTGACTCATGTAATACAATTGCTTATCAAAAGGTAACGGGATTTCCTGTGAATTAAATTAAAGCTTATAAACACATGTAAGCATGTTCTGAACCGTATGTTAGATAGAGATTTAACTTCTTGGCACTTAACCATATATTTATCTCGTTCAAGGTTATGGAATCCCTTTCCAATTCCATACAGATTGCTCAAGTTTAACATTTATCAGATCTTAAAATACATATCAGCAAATTGTTTCCTCGTCATGTGCCTCAAAGGTATCAGCAATTTTTTTCCACAATATGTGGCTCAGAAAAGTATCTGCAATTTATTCTTAATGTCTCAAGAAAAAAAAAATGAAAAAGCACATTTATCCAAGTGCTTTTCAAGACAGTTTGGCACCAAATAGAATGAGTAAAAATACTCATTTGTTTTTTTTTTTAAAAAAGGATAATTTGGTGAGATGAACTAACCCTCAATAAGTGATATTTAAACTTAAAAATCTATTTAAGTTTTTACAAAAATCAGAGGGGAATGAAGAAAGGTTATTGAGATGATGTAGCAGTTGCAGACACTCAAGGAAAATTTACATTTCAGATCTCTGCCTAAATATGAGGGGTAGATGATAAATAAAAGTAGTAACATTTCAAGTTTTGTTGGCCTTTTAAAAAGTTATTTGCAATAAATATGTGTATGAGTGTATAAAGCCTTTAAAAAGGAAATCAAACCAGCCATGTTGCACATCTTTTAAAAACAAATACATATTCCAACCCTGTTGTACCCTGTTTCCCCCAGAATAAGACATCCCCTGATAATAAGCCCAATTGGGCTTTTGAGCGCATGGCAATAAGGCCAAGCGCTTATTTCAGGGTTCAAAAAAATATAAGACAGGGTCTTATTTTCGGGGAAACATGGTATCATTCTCATGGTCACAAAATTTGGGTGCTTGCTTGGCAACCACCATGTATTTCATATGAGCGTCATTTGCAACCTAAAATCAATGGAGGTACCTCGATTTGCTTAATGACCACATGATTCACTTAACAATTTCAATGATTTGCTTAACAAAAGCAAATCTTTTCTGTGGCAAAAAAAAAAAAAAAGGTTGTAAAATTAGGCAAAACTCACTTAACAACAGAAATTCTGGTTTCAATTGTGGCCATAAATTGAGGATTACCTGTAGTTAGAGGACTCTAGAATAAGTCACAAATCACTAGTACAGTCACACTCTTCAAGACTTAAAACACCCAGAACTCTTCTTAGCTTCTCTAAAGAACAGGAAAATTTAGTTCTGTCTCATCTGATGGTGTCTTCAAAATACTGGCCATACACCATGCAATTCTCAGAAATCAGAAACAAAAAAGAAATAAAATAAGATTATTGCCCCTACCTACAATAAGATTACCTGTGCTTTATGGGTTAGTATCAGGGGTGCTATTCAGCAGGTTCTGACAGGTTCTGGAGAACCGGTAGTGGAAATTTTGAGTAGTTTGGAGAACCGGCAAATACCACCTCTGGCTGGCCCCAGAGTGGGGTGGGAATGGAGATTTTGCTATATCCTTCCCCCAGGAGTGGGGATTTTGCAGTATTCTTCCCCTGCCATGCCCACCAAGCCTCGCCTACCAAGCCACGCCCACAGAACCGGTAGTAAAAAAAATTGAATTCCACCACTGATTAGTATGATGTGAGAACGCAGCCACTGAATTGGTAGGGTGTTTGGAAAACAGGATGCCTCTTTACATTTTATCAGAGGGCTGGCCCGAGGTAGCTGTTCTCACCATTAGGACATTTCTTCTAATCTTTTGGCAACATTTGCTTTCTTGCCATTTCTTGCCAGAGCCATGGTGGCACAATGGTTAGAATAAAGTATTGCAGGCTGACTCTGCCCACAATCTGAAGCTCGATCTGATGGGCTCAGAGTTGACTCAGACTTCCATCCTTCCGAGGTCAGTAAAACAAGGACCTGTATTGTTGGAGGCAATATGCTGACTCTGTAAACTGCTTAGAGAGGGCTGTAAAACACTATGAAGCGATATATAAGTGCTATTGCTATTGCTATAACTTTTAGTCCCCCGTACCAGCAGAAAATAATTCTGTATAACTGTATATGCCATGGAAATGCGAATGCTCCATTGGATATCGGGCATCTCCCCTCTTGACCACATCACAAATGACACCATTCGACAACATTTTGGTGTGGCACCAATTATAGAGAAGATGAGAGAAGGCCGGCTCCAAAGCACCTTCCACCGTTGCCAAGATTGCCAGTTGCGGGTTTCAAAATTTTTTACTACTGGTTCTGTGGGTACGGCATGGTGGGCATGGCATGGCTTGGTGGGCGTGGCAGGGGAAGGATACTGTAAAATCTCCATTCCCTCCCCAATCCAGGGGAAGGTTACTGCAAAATCCCCATTTCCTCCCGATCAGCTGGAACTTGGGAGGCAGAGAATAGATGGGAGACGGGGCCAGTCAGAATTTTTACTACCAGTTCTCCGAACTACTCAAACTTTCTGCTACCGGTTCTCCAGAACTGGTCAGAACCTGCTGAAACCCACCTCTGAAGACTGCCTACCAATCAGAAGTCAATAGCCGGCGACCTCACGAGCGGCCAAAACAAGAGATGGCAAGACACCATCAACAAAGATATGCAAGGAAGAAGAAGATAGCTGCCCCAATGCTTTGCTGCTTTGGCTCAAGGAAGCCAAGCTATCCCATGACACACATGTTACCATTTGAAAGAGAAGGAGGGAAAGTATTTGAGAGCTTGAATATAACCCTGTTCTGTATTTCTGGTGAATCCTTCTCATCCAGGAATAAAGTAAAAGTAACTTAAGATCATGTGTCCGGGCAAAAATGTTTAAAGATAAATCAGCTAAATGTTGGAAATGTCATCAATTACCAGGATCTTATTATCATATGTGGTGGACATGTCCAAAAGCTAAAAACTATTGGAATAAAAATAAGACATGGTTGGAAGAAATGACACAACAACACATTGATTTAAAATCAGAACTGTTCCTACTGTGTATCCTTCCAGAAAAAAAATTGTATAGAAAATATTTATTTGATTATACATGTAATGACCTCTGCAAGGATTGTTTTTGCACAAAATTGGAAAGCAGAGAAAATACCTTTAGAAGGAGAAGTAATTAAAAAAAATTTAGACTGGGCAGAAATGAATAGATTGACTTTGATGATTAAAAAAAAGGAGGATTCAGAATATTTTAAGATATGGGATAAATTTTATCATTGGTTAGAAAACAGATATAGATAAGTAAATCAATAGTTATGAAAAAAAGGTATAATTAGAATGTTGTACTTTTGGAGATATGTTGTAATAGATTGGGTGATAATGAAGACAGAAGAAACAACAAAAAGATGAAGTCATGGAGAAAACACCTAGATGTCTCATGGAAGGAATGATGGATGTATTAAATGTTTGTTTGTGTATAAAATAAAAAAACTTTTTCAAAAAAAAAAGATCATGTGTCCAGAATCACCTAGACAGACATTAAATAGTTTTTCTGTCTTAGATGTCTTCCAGGGCTTATGCTATGTTATTGGCAAATATGGGAGTGCCAAAAGGAAAGATGCAGCTCTGTATTTTTGATACAAGTATCAGGAAGGATGAATTCTTCTGCCAGTTCTCCACCCTGCTTCCTCAGAGACGGAGGCTGCCAGACTGAGATGTGCTGGGTCCCCAGAGAGATGGGAAAGCAAACTGAGTTGCTGCTATGATGCAAAATGGCTTTTTTTAAAAAAAAATCAAAACTCATATTTTCTATGCTAGGGTAAGGGCCTCATCATATTCTTGCAACTTTATGCAGAGATATTCCACTTTCTACAGATAGATTTGGCCAACAAAATATTCTGTAGCTGGGAACTGGCACGTGTGTCAATTCCTTAGCCATGTGCAGCATAGCTATCATTAATCTGAGATCTTGACAACAGGCCAAAGGGAACAGTTATATAACTTACGAAGAAAGTTAAAACTGAGTATGACAGAAGCAAACAAGTAAAAGTCATTTTTTTTTACTTCAAAGAGCACATGCCCTGCTTAGTTACCAAACTAAATATTTTATTGTCTCACTTTTGGCAATCGGAGCTTTCATGTAATTGACTTTAAAATACACACACGCATAAGTGATAGATAGAGAGCAACGCTAATTAAAAGGAAAGGCAACAAGTCGAGAAGCAGTGCTTTTAAACAGCTGCCATTACGCACCGTACAAAATTGCAGAACGGTTGCTTGTTACCTACAACTTGGCTCCAAAATTGAGATTATCACAGTCTTGCTTTGGAGAAGGGGGTCAAATAAAGCAAGCTATGTCCTTGCTCATCAGAATTGCAAGCAAGATGAAAGCTATCGTAGGGTAATGAAAAATATTCTCAACCAATTATCCATCCTCCTTCCATTCTGCTTCCTCATGCGGTTCCCCAACCATTTACATATCTCTATTTGTTTTTTATTTCTTTCAGTTCCCTTATACTTTTATGTGAGATATTTTAAGGTGTTTGTCACTTTAAGGACCAGCTAAAAGATTTCTCTAAATTTTCCCCCAGAGGCTGCTTCCTGATATTAGACATTCAAAGGCATTCTGTAGCCATTCCATCTTCAACTTCTATTTCAACGTCTCTTTTCAGGATGCCGCTATAGACCATTGCATGCCAAAACAACCAGATGTAAAGATTTTTCCTCCGTGCCATCACTCTGCTGAACAGTTAATTCCCATAGCACTCTCATTTCTCATCTTTTCTCATCTTCTCATCTTTCCTACTACCAGTATCTTCTCCTCTTCTTATGATTTACCAATTGTTGTTTATAACTTATGATTAATGATTGTAACTATGATTTATGACCTATGATCTATTACTTGGTGTTTACACGTACACTGTGTGCTTATGCAATGGAGACAAATTCCTTGTGTGTCTAATCGCCAATAAAGAATTCTATTCTATTCTATTCTATTCTATTCTATTCTATTCTATTCTATTCTATTCTATTCTATTCTATTCTATTCTATTC
>WNWU01000007.1:23290638-23382714 GCA_012654045.1 Ptyas mucosa | reverse complement strand
TCTATTCTATTCTATTCTATTCTATTCTATTCTATTCTATTCTATTCCATTCCATTCCATTCCATCCCATCCCATCCCATCCCATCCCATCCCATCCCATCCCATCCCATCCCATCCTATCCTATCCTATCCTATTATATTCTTTGCTATGCTATGCTATGCTATGCTATGCTATGCTATGCTATGCTATGCCTTGCCATGCCATGCCATGCCATGCCATGCCATGCCATTCATTTTTCATGGAAGAAAATAACAGAAAAAATAATGGTAAACGGCAGACACGGGCATAAAGCATCTCAACTCAATGCTGGAATTGTCTGAATAAGGCAGAATGACTGTGCAGTTAAAATCCTTGTCTGGAATCATTTTTGTTCTAAGATTAATACATGAATTCAGATTTTCATTTCTAAGCTTTTTCTCTACAGATTATCAGCCTAGCCGGCATTGGAGGCAATAGACTGCAGAAAGCCACAGAAAGCAGAAATATTTTTGACCTGCAGTGAATGTTACTGAATTGGAAAGAAAAGGGAAAAAACATTGTCTAAGCTTCTGCAAAAAATATAAACTGAAAATTATCGTCAGTGGACATAAAGGTAGAATTGCAAGCACTGGTCCATCTATTTCTAGACATTTTACAATATGATCTTGATATAACCAGCAAAATATAACTTGCTTGTGATAGGGCTTTTTGTTGGCACAAACATGTAATACGATTAATGTCTGTAACTATTCATGGCTAGGACTTGATAAACTGCACAATATCAACACAACCAAAGCAGGGTCATCAGATCTGTAATTTTTCATAAGCAACTTCCATGTTATTTTAGGAACCAAGACAATTTCTTGAATGATTTTAGATGAACCACAAGGATAAAAGTGTGACGTTTAATGAAAAAGGAACTTCATAATGGCAGTGTTTGTCAACCTTGGCAACTTGAAGATATGTAGCCATGCTGGTTGGGGAATTCTGGGAATTGAAGGCCACACATTTTCAAGGTTAAGAAATACTGCCATATGGCATGCTACATATTTGGGTGTGCCTAAAATATCTATTATGAGGATTCCTGTAATGATGAATCAGGAGATAATTGTTGCTGCTCAGAGAGATCAAAACATGTACCATGAGGATAAGTTGATAGCCAATGAGACAACACAGCTTTGGTATTCATGATTTGAAAGAAAACCTGTGCAGCAATTAGTACTGCTCAATTATTCTTTTATCCAGATGATACAGGCACAATTGACCATATAATTGGATAAATACAGGTTCTTTTTACAGAGATACAGAGATACAAGCAAAGAATATTTCTTATACTTTACATACTTCACAGGGCCTTTTAATTTTTTAAAATTTTGTTTCTGAATTTATTAGAAGTAGACTATAATTCTACTATATCGAGAACCATTGGGAGGTTAGCTATCAAAAAATAAGCATCTTACTGCTTTATTAGCCCCCCAATTAAAACAGTACATTTATCTTTATATTCAGTAATATGCATAATAGATGTGCAGGAAGGAAGAGGGTCAACATAGTTTTGGGCACATACATACAAATATGAATAGACTTGTAGAGACAATTGTGTATCAAAAGTTTCAAAACCATGGGAATTATGGTTTTGAACCAAAATTATGTGTTTCAATAGATACTGTATTTGCTTTAGTGTATAGAACTGAATATATTTGCAGTAATACTAGCTTATTGTTATAATTTCACCCTCCTTTGTATGTTGTATCACATAGCAATGCTTATATGATGTAATGCCAGCATATTCTACAATACTTTCTATTCAATTAGGATTCTTCCTCAATTCTATTTTTATAACTAAGTTTAAATCACAGGCTTTTCATTTTTTTTCCATAGCTGAAAAATGCATACATATATTAAAGTTATGAAAAAATGTCTTGTCCTAAATTAATCTTATTTTCATATGTTATATTTATAAAATGCTATATTTTGATGCACAGATTTCATTATTATAATCTCAATCTATTTGGAATCTTTGACTTCCAAAAGAATAGTTACAATTATATATAGTATTCGTATTTATTAGTTTCTTTCCACCATATACAGTAATTTTTAATTAAGACAAGATTCTAAGGATCTTAGATTTGATTTCTGATCAACACTTTATATTTCGAAGAAAATTGTAGGTTCAGGAATCAGGATCCGAGAATACTAAATCCATCAAAGGCACACAAATATTGAAGTATTCCATTATGCAATGCCAGGCAAAAAGCATGCCATCAGATCATTTCTATTCTTCTCCCCCTTCCCTTATTTTTAGTTTGTTCATCTATGCTTCTAAAAAGATACTTATACATTTTAGACTTTTCAATTAAAAAGAAAAAAAAACACCTTCCATTGCAAATGGAAATGAAAAGTTTTGCTATCTGCCAGGAGCAAGGACTCCATGCCAAGAACACTTAATAATATCTAACGTTTACTTCAAAACATTTTATAAAACGTTTAATTAGTTAAACTATAAGGCAAACTGCTTTAGCTCACAGAACAAGCTTGAAATAACTCTAAATAGATGCATTTACCAATTGCTGGTACATTGGCCTAATTCTAGTTTGGAATCCATAAGCAATACCAAAGTTAATAAATTTAATATTCTCGTGGAATCAGTTTATTAATACTGTAAAATAGTATCTTAAAATACTATCTTTTTTTATAAAAATATTCTAATGAGAAGACAAATTTAGTAAAACTTTCTTTAGAAAATACAAATTGCACATTTAAAACAAATATGTAAAGCAAAATATTTACACTAGAATTTAGTGATAAAGCACTCACTGAAGTTTGAGAAGGAATTTTGCATATATTGAACATAAAATGGGATAAAATTAAATATAATATTTCTTCCAAAACACTATGGAGTCTGTATAAATTTTCTTCCCGTTCTAACGATTCTATTACAAATAGTAACCTTAAAATCTATCCATCCTATATCCTGGAATTTCCTGGGATATAGACTCAGAAGAGAGGTCAAGGAAAATAAAAATACAAGTAAGAGAATTATTAATAAGAAAAGAGTTTAATAAATATAACAATGAAAAATTAGAAGTGGAATAAAGTGAATGAAATACGTGTTATCTCCTTCTGCAGGTGACTGTGAACCCCCGATTGATACTGATTGAGACCAGATAAAATAATTTTGATTAATTTGATAATGTCACAAATAGATCATTTTACTCTACAATTTATGTATTTTTTTTGTTGACTTTACGTTTTCCAGATGTTCAACTTTTTCTAATACAACTCAAGCAATAATTACCTTATTCCTTTGGAATTTTATGAAATGTAGTTCCCTTTCTTTAGACTCCTTCATCAATCAAAATATCAAAATTTTTCGCTGTCATTCAGCAACATTCCAAGAGTTTGAACAGAACGATATTTTTGTCATTCATCTTAGTCTATCGTGGCTGTTCCAAATCTTGCGTCATCCAATGTACAAAAGGTCAGACTGACTTCTACAACCACTTATATCCCCCAAATCCTGGATCATTAGTATAGATAAGTAAAGGAAGAATAATTCTTTCTCAAACTTAGACATTTTGAAATACAGTTAAAGGATTGATAAGAGAAGTGACATCCACCGCAGCACAACTTATTGTGTTTGTCAAACTTATTCCCTGGAAACAAAGCATTTTACAATTAAAAGTTCTAATCAAAAACTGCTCCAAATCTAATCATTCTATATTAAATGATTTATTATTCTTTTGGCACTAAAAAAGTTGTACGCTCTCTGTAAAGTGGACGCACAATTGAATCATTGCAATAATGTAAGGCTTACGTGTCTGTCCACATCTGAGTGAAGCAACATTTCCACATGACAGGCTGCATAATTTGCTGGTGCCATAATATAAGTAGTTTATTATGTGGCTGCGTCTTAGCCAATTCAGTTGTGCAAAATAGACAGTAGGATCAATATCTTTATTAACTTAAGTTCACTTTGAGCGAGAACCAGAGGGCAATAAGTTACTCCATTTGGCTATGTCTTTTTAAAAAATGATATTCAATATGCTTTTACTGAACTAGCAAGAACATGCATAATGGAATTTACTTCTTGATGCAATCCTGTCCATTTTTCATTAGCATTGAAACTTACTGTGCTGAAGAAATTTGTTCTAAGAGACTGTAGGTTTATTTCTTCTGCCTTTGAATAAATAGCATATAAAATCATTACCCTAAGGTTTCTCTAGTATAAGTACAGATTACAATGGATCTGGTCACAATGATAACCTTTTCCCATTATCAGTCTACAGGGAAGGCAACCTATGTCTATATTTTATTGCTATACATCAAAAGCCAGAAGCTTTCTGACTTGTGCTGGCTCAAATGTGTTAAGCTGTGCTTCATTACACTGTAGGCTGTGTAATTGTAATTGCTGCCATGCCCTGTAGCTAGAACTGCCCTTCCCTTCCAGTCACTGACTATATTGCCTTTCACAGCCATTTTCACAGCCATTTTGTTTTACAGGCTTTCCAGTGGAATAGTGAAAAACTGGGTTTGGAGTGTTCGGCTTTTGGGAAATTCAACTGAAACAGTGTTGTTGTTGTTGTTGTTGTTGTCTTACAAATTTACTTATAAAACAATAAAAATATTTCTTTAAAAAAGAGATAAAATGGGGGGGGGCAGATTATCATGGCAGCCCAAATGGTAAAAGTATGATAATCCCCTCCTTGTTCAGTTCAGAATGGATAAAGGAGCAGATGAACTCATAACCCGGACTATGGAAAATGTGGTCCAGGCAGAATATCAGCCCATTATCATAGCCAAAGAGGAGGAAGGGGCTGAAATCAGGAAAGGATTTAAGACAGCTTCATTTCCAGCTAGTTTTAATATGGGAATCCAGCAGCTTGAGGCCACGGTATGGAAAAGTTCTTTTTTAAAAGGGAGATCTCTATAGATAGGCTTTCATCATCACTTGATTCCTGTAACCTCTTATTGCCAGATCAACAATACAGCTACCACATCACAGAAACCACTTCTAGAACAAAGGAAGTGGCTCATGAGCAGACAAAGTGCATAATACAGGAAAATGGCATCTCTTGAGGCACTGCAACACTAGCAGCTCTCTTGCCCGATCTAATGACCACAAAATATGCCCTTATTGCCATTATTTCAGGAAAGAATAGTTAAAATGGCTAGGAGGATTGGCACCGTAGCCCAGCATATCTAGAAAGCAGCAAGTAGGGCAAAATTCTTAAAGATATAGGAACAGTCTCTAGGCTAAGGGCCAGCAATCATAATTAATCTGGAAAACAAATATGAGCAATTTGTAATCTAGTTGGTGAAGATCTAATTCTAAATATTCCATATAGCTCTTTCTTGTAGTTTTAAGAACAGTAGAGAGCACGGTTTTCAATATCATGTGGATTATTTAATTGTGGCTATTTAACTTTTAGATGTGAATAATTAAATCTCTTCTCATTAGTACCTTACTCTTGTCATGAGAGAATAATTCCAGTTGGTGGCACCACAAACCACTTTTCATTAAACATGTCTGAACTTGCAGTTTAAAGTTTTTTTACAGGTGGAAGCAGAAATTACAATACATGCTTAAATATGAAGCTTATGACCAAGTCAAATATGATATCTAAATCACATGATGAATTTGCTATGAAACTTGCCAATATGATAAGGGCCAAATGGTATTCAAACGTGCATAGAATCCCCTACATTGATGAATTTTCCTTACCAAATATAAACATGGGCCCACTTGCCTTTGGATTAGGGCCTAAAATGGGACAGCCAGAACTTTTTACATCACCATTGCAGTCTCACTTGAAACGTTGTACGCAAGTTTGCATTTTCTATGCATTTTGTAGGTGTGGCTGGGACTGAGTTAAATGTTTTCATTCCATATCAAGAACATCAGGGGTTGAAGGTGTTGGAAGAAATATCCTCTGGCTTCTGCTCCAAGTGGGGAAAAAGACACTGGAAACATGGAGACTGCTTGGAAAGATGGTTTAATGGTGGACAGGATCACATGGTTTGAGTTCCTGAACAGAAAAGGCTGAGATACAGTGAGTCCCCGGGTTTTATGCTCTCTCTGGCTTTGATTTTCCTGGGGCCCCGAAAGAGTATCCTGATTGATTGTCAGATTCCCAGGGGGTGGGGGTCTTAGCTAGCCTTGCTGGCTGATATAATCTTCCCAGGTGCCATGTGGTGAGTTTCTGTTGCTAGATGGGCCCCATTGTGTTGCAGATGTCCTTTGACAAAGTTTCAGTTTCAGTTTCAGTTTATTTAATTTTGTTAAGTATAAATGCCTGCCCTCCAAACCTAGTGTTGTAAGGGTTAACTACCCAGGGATCCCTTCACCCACTGACCCCTCCTCACCTGGACTCCGCCCCTGGAGTACTTAAGGGTCATCCATGCGGTCTGGGCTCCATTCTAGCTGCAAACCTGTAAGAGAGAAACATTATGTAAATAAACAAACTTGATTATACACATGCCTGTGTATCTCCTTCATTGGGCTCGATCCAAGAACATTCCTACAAATATGGTAGCAGAGGATGGTTCTAAATAGCCCAAACCAAACTAAAAGGATGTCTGAAAATATCAAGCTGAACGAAGAAACCGAAAGAGTAAACACCCGTGCATCCAAAAAGAAGATGGAAGAAATGCTAGCCTCAGCTGAAGCCAAGCTAGCAGAAATGCAAAGGAATAAAGAACGACTCTCCAGCCCTGGCTACTCAAGAATAACAGAGAGAAGCCTAGACGAAAGAGAGGATGAATCAGAGACCGAGCTACGCGAAGAAAAGGAGCTATAAGAAAAGCTACTAAGCCTAGCCGGATCGACATCAAACAAGTCCAGTCTCATCGCGGAAGACAACCTCAGGAGGGATAGATACCAGAACCACAGAGAACCAAGGATTAGCAAAAGAGTAGAATTCCACAGCAGAGACTACAGCGACATAGAATGCTTCAATTGTGGCTCCAGGGAACACTATAAAAGAGATTGCCCCAGGAGAATAAGAGACATGAGACACTCACAATCTAGAGACAGGACTGAAAACAGACATAGACTCCCCGAAAGACAGACAAATGAGAACAGATATAGGCGCAGAGATTCACCCAAACCCAGGGACGGGAGGAGATACCGGGACAGTTCCCGGGACAGTCACAAGGGTTCACTATATGGGCTGAGAGCAAGGGACAGCACACTGGGATACACCAACACCAAAAATGCATGGCTCCTAGATTCAGGAGCCACAAACCATACCACTTATGACACAAAATTATTTACTAAATTCACAGAAGAGAAATTCACCATTAAAGTGGCTAACCAAAGCAACGTGCTAGTAACCGGAAAAGGCAACATAAACATCCCAGAGATAGGGGAAATAGAGGGGGTATTGCTTGTTCCGGAGATACCCTATAACATACTAGCCACCTTGAAGCTAAGCAAGGAAACGGGAACAAAAATAACATTTAAGGAAGGGAAGGTATTTTTGACCAGAGATGAGAGGATCATCGGTAGAACTATAATAAGCGAGGGTTTACCATACTTCCAGCCTAACTGTAGCAGCCCCCCCAGGATAAACACCAACACTAGCGACATGATAGACACTGCACCCAACACCGAGGAGACAGAGGAAGTTAATCACGACCCGACGCCCAGTGACCCAGACATGAACCAAACTTTAGAAAAAGAGAAGCCATCGTTAGGCAAACCCATTCACGATGAGTGTGCCCATTTATTGCATAGAAAATTGGGTCATAGCAGTTTTCCGGTTGTACAAAAAATGGTCAATTGTTCTGATGGATTAAAGGTTAAAAATTGCAAAAACTATTTAGAGTGTTCGGTGTGCAAATGTTCCAAGTTGAAGACCAAAGCCAGACCAAAAAAATCAGAACGCACCACAAATTCCTTGTTTCAAATGGTACACATGGACCTAGTTGGGCCCTTAAGGCCATCCATCAAATATAAGAAAAGGTTTTTCCTGACTATCGTAGATGACTTCAGTCGCTACGGTTATATATATACACTCAAGCACAAACATGAGGTGTTCCAGAAATTTAAAGAATTTCATAAAAAGATAGAACTGCAACATAATATTAAAATCAAGCAAATAATGACAGACCGAGGGTCCGAGTTCATGTCTCAAGAATTTTCAAATTGGCTCAGGGCGCAAGGGATGCTGCGCTTTACGTCGGCCCCTTTTTCGCCATTTCAAAATGGAGTCGCAGAGAAAAAAAATGGAACCCTACAGACAATGATGAGATGTGTGCTAGAGGATGCAGGGTTAGGACAACACTACTGGTCAGAAGCCGTTTTATACTCAAATTACACGCTTAACAGGTTATGGTGTAGCGTAATAAATAAAACACCGTACGAGGTCATGTATAATAGGAAGCCAAAGATAGCACACCTTCACATATTTGGTGTAACCGCCGATGTTCATATCCCCAGACAGATACGCAGGAAGGGAGACAAAGTTTCCAGGCGACTAAGATTCATGGGATATGAACCGGGCACCAAGGGTTTTAGGTTCATTGACAGCAACAACAATTTCATAGTTTCACGCACCGCAGTATTTCATGAAAACTCTAATTGGTCCAAAATACATCTTAATGAAATAACCACAGAAGGGGAAAACACCAACCGTTCACATATCAAAACACAACAGGGCAGACCAATAAACAATGACATAGAAGCTACAAAACCAAGGGAGCATAGGATAAGAATCAGAGAGTGGAAAGAGGGACACCCAGACCTAAAAGTAGAAACACTCACGGAAAAGGAAGCCAGGTACCTTCACGATACGGAAACCACGCCCGAAAGGCCAGTTAGGACTTCTAGAAATAAAACCCCCAAGAAACTAGAGGACTATGTGCTATCTCTCCATGCTAACCAAGTAACCCCCAATAATTACGATGAAGTCCTCAATTTACCCACTGACGAGAAGGAAAAGTGGGAACAGGCGATGGAGAAAGAGATGAACAGCCTGCGTGAGCTAAAGGTATACACGCCCGCAGAGGCCCCTAGTGATAAGACCACCATAGGCACTAGGTGGATATACAAAATAAAGTCTCTAGAGGGAGGTAAATCATTATATAAGGCTAGATTGGTAGCCCAGGGATTTGCCCAACGATTCCCAGACGATTACACAGACACATATTCCCCCACCGTCAGAGCAGAAAGCGTAAAGTGTGCATTGGTGATAGCCTCGATTCTAAACTTAAAAGTACACCAATTCGATGTGCAGACAGCGTATCTCCACGCTGATCTAGATAAGGAAATTTATGTTAGGGCTCCACATAGTAAAAACACACGCAAAGGGGAAACCTGGTTATTGAACAAGAGTCTATACGGACTAAAACAGTCTGGGAAACGGTGGTATGAATGCTTGTCAAAAACATTAAGGTCAATGGGTTTTGAAGCCACCTCTGCCGACAACTGTTTTTTCATCAAAAGGTTGGGTAAATCCATAGAATACGTTCTGGTATATGTTGATGACATTCTATATGTTGGTGACCAAGATCATAAGTGTGAAACATTTGCTAAAGAACTGGGAAAGCACTTCACCTTGAAGGTACTAGGAAAGGTTGACAAGTATCTGGGGGTACAAATTACCAAAACCAACAAAGGCTTCAGACTGTCACAGAGAGAAAAGATAGTGGAATTGCTACATAAATGTTACATGTTTGATGCCAGACCATGCGAAACCCCCATGACACCAGACTTCCTAAAAAACATGTACGATGAGTCAGAGCCTTTTAATGACAATACCTTATACAGATCCATAATAGGCTCCTTACTTTATATAGCGAACTGGACGAGGCCTGACATAGCATTAACTGTCAACCTTCTGTCGAGGCATGTGGGCAAGCCCACCAATTATCATTGGGATGCCACAAAAAGGATACTTAGATACTTAAAGCATAGTACAGAAGCATGCCTATGTCTAGAACCGGAAACATCCGGTAAGCCAGTTCTTTCATGTTATGCAGACGCAGATTGGGCTGGGGACGTGAAATGTAGAAAAAGTACATCAGGGTACATATTTTTCTTGAACGGCAGCCCTGTACATTGGTACACTGGTAAGCAAAACCTAGTGGCTACATCGACTACTGAGGCCGAATATATATGCTTATCCAAAGCTGCGAATAATCTGGTGTGGTTCGATGACTTGCTCTCCAACATCTGGGCCGAACCCACATACCCCATCCACATACATGAAGACAACAAGGCAGCTATCGAAATATCTAGAGCTGATGCTGTGGGTCAAAGGTCGAGACACATAGATATAAAACACAAACCCGTTAGGCAACTCTCCAGCATGGGCTTTATTAAAGTATTACATTGTGATACACAAGAACAAACTGCTGACATCTTAACCAAACCTCTGTTAAACAAACAGCATACCTATTTGACATCCAAACTAGGTGTCATACTACACAAATCGATAAACCATGATCAATCCACTTGTGATCTTACGGCCAGGCATCTAGAGGGGGATTTGTTAAGTATAAATGCCTGCCCTCCAAACCTAGTGTTGTAAGGGTTAACTACCCAGGGATCCCTTCACCCACTGACCCCTCCTCACCTGGACTCCGCCCCTGGAGTACTTAAGGGTCATCCATGCGGTCTGGGCTCCATTCTAGCTGCAAACCTGTAAGAGAGAAACATTATGTAAATAAACAAACTTGATTATACACATGCCTGTGTATCTCCTTCATTGGGCTCGATCCAAGAACATTCCTACAAATTTGTATACCGCCCTCCTCCCGAAGGACTCAGGGAGGTAAACAGCCATAAATAAAACATACAAGTATAACATTTAAAACCCAATTAAAATCCAATCAAATAAATTTGGCCGTAAAAATATTAAAACCCTAGTAATTTAAAATGAATTAAAATATTATAACATTTTTAAAAGAGGGGGAATCAGGCCAGGCCTGCCTGGTGAAATAAAAGGGTCTTAAGAGCATGGCGGAAGGTGCGTAGGTCCGGGATCCTCCGAATCTCCGGGGGGAGCTCATTCCAGATAGTAGATGCCCCCACAGAGAAGGCTCTCCCCCTTCAAAGGATTGGGTTTCTGCCTCTGGCCCATTAACAAAGGGTGTGGGGGCAGGAAGATGGGAGCTGCTTTATCTATAAAACATGCTTCTCCATTTCTCATCCAGGGAAACATAATATTCTGCCTTTTTAATATTTCCAAAATATTTCATTCTTCTAGGAAAGGGGTGGGTGCTAACTTCCTACAGAAGGAAGCAGCATCAAATTGGCTGTTAATCCTTCTGGTACTTATTCTTACCCCTTCTTTCTTTTCATCTACCATCATATCTAATAAACTTAAGTTAAAATCATAGAAGACAAATTTACTGAAATTGCCCTCCTTAGCATAACTATACAACCTGTTGGAATATTTATTCCTTAGCAAGTTTGTTTCTGAGATGGATCGGAAAAAAACAGGCAGTTGCATGAAATTAAATTCTTTATTCTTCACCCAATAGCCATGACAATAAGCTCTTGAGTGGGTGATGCCAAAGATGCTCTCCATCCTGCACAGGTTATATTCATTACAATCAATCCCTCATCCAGAACACCACATTTACCCAATCACTCATATCCTTCCTCACATCAGTCCATATAAGGAACTTCCTTTCTTCTTTTTTCTAGGTTTCTTGAGAATATTTATCTAAGGAGAAACTATCCTTGGAATGTACACCTTATCTCACTCACTTCCCTGGGTAAACTACTTTCAAAGTCTGTGAACAATAAAAGGTAAGAAGGCCAACAAATCTTAAAGTCAACAAAAGGATACATGGTTTCTGAGCCTTAATAAAAGTGTAACTGCTCAGGTGAATATGTTCTTTCAAATATTCCAACAAACCCATACATTTTGATGGATGATATTTGATGAGTTTTTTTCATATAGAAGAATACAACTTCTATTTGGTAATAATCAGACATGTTCTTGGAGGAACAGATATATTGCGGAAGACAGAGTGGAGATAGAACCTCCATCATTGGCCCTATGTGAACTTCAGATATGGTTGTCTGGATTTGTCCAAAGGCCCTCTCTGTGTTCCAACTCCACTCAGTATTAGTGACATTACTAAATGCACCTTACTCAGTCTTGTTACTATAAAACCAATTCAATCAATACTTAAATTCAGTGAAGCTTTACTTTTGTTAATCACATTAGTCTGGTTACAGGAAAAATTAAAGTCTTATATTTAATTTGCTTTCTCTAATTTGCCTAATTATTTTTAATAAATGTTAAATTATTGGAGTAAAAGATAAAAGTTTGCAATACTAGTGAGAATTGTGCTATGGATGAAAACTAGGGTGACAATGAATTAATTAAATAACTCTTTTAAGTTATTTTTCCTTAATTATAGGAAAAAATAAGATATAATACTGGGTTTTATTTAAGAAGTATTAAAGTGAGTAAAATGTTTATTTGTTGTGAAAATGACTTTATATTTCATAGATGTTGAAAATAGTTGCTAAGAAGTTATTGGATGTTGATCCTTTCTTACCTTTGCTACTGTTCACAAATGGTATTGCAATGCCTTGTCAGTCACTAATTGCAAATCACTGGGTGACAGCATTAATTGTTATTGCAAAATATTTGAGACAAACCCAGTTTCTACACATGAAGAATGTAAATGTCAGCATATAAGGCTCCTGAAAAAATTGCAGGAGAGATACCTATCTACTAAGAAATAAATTCAGTTGCTTTCAACGAAACTCAATCTTAAATATATGAACAAATGATTGTTGCTTTCAGAAAATAATGCCACCCTTCAGTTTCAGAAACTATGGTTCAGTTTATTCAGTTTTGGAATCGTAATAAGAGAACTCAGAATAGAACGCAAGTAAAGCATTTGGAATTAAGAATTCACTTTTTCCTTGTTTTTCCCCTTTCTTTTGAAAAAGTGTTTTCTACCATATTCCCTTGCTGTTATTTATTATTTATTTATTTATAAAATTTATTGGCCACCCATCAGTTATCTGACTGAACTTCTTCTGATCATTTATTTTTCATAGAGAGTAATGAACTTTTCTGTACCATAAAAATATAACAAACTAGGTGTAAGTAGAGGTGAAACCTCACAGTGTGATTGCTAACAGTAATTTCTGAACTACAAAAGCTCACTTCTGCCACTCATGTAGAAGATGAGCGGCAGCATGGTTCTATATTCTAGCTTCAGTCATACTTCAAACCTGCAGTAAATAGGTAATAACCATGATCTCTGTTTCATGTAAGGTCTATTCTACTTCCAGATTTGGAAATTTGGGAGTTAACAGTCTTAATCATATAAAGGACCCCTGGTTGAGAAAGACGTCTGTAACCCCAATGGAGTAATGTGTGACACACTCCATGTGTGCTACTTCATTACATAAATTCTAAGGAACTTCCGTTCATAAATCACAAGATTGCGAGCTTAATCCTACTTTAACCTGCATTTAGGTACATGGCAAACAGTTGTATAAGATCTGTAAATACACACCACTTCCAAGGAACAATTTATAACTGCTTGTCCATTGAACAATTTGCAGCATCTATCAGAAATCATGGCTCAATTAAAGATCTATTTTTTTTAGCTATACTAGCTCTTTGCCCCATCCCTATTCTACTTTATCACCTGCCATGTTATATGTAAACTTTTGCATATATTTACGTGTATACTGTACACAGTTACAATAGAAAGTTGGTGGAGACATCACTGTTTCTAAGAAGCTCATACCAAAAAGAAGGTTATGCAGTAGGAAGGAAGATCTTTTTCGAAAATTATTATGCCCTCTTATCCTTTCTTAGAAATTGCACATGGCCACCTCTAACAAATCACTATTTAATGTATTAACTTTGCTTTCAATAAGTAAACAATGAGTTGCAATGTCAAGCATCTTGCCAGTACCACTTTCTGGTAGCAAAATATTTATGAATAAGGATTCCCATTCACCATAAGGGTGTGTAAGTATGTTCCATATACTTCCTAGTTAGTAGAATGTGAGCAACATTTCAGTATGTTCAAAAATTCTAATTTGCATAGGATGGTTTTAAAATAAAAATGGATGTTGCTTGCCCTTGTGGTATATTGCCCAAAATATGGCCAAACTCATAAAATTTAATTGGGGACTTAAGAGCAGGAACTCTTCTCCTAGTTGTGCCTGAAGTTGATTTTATTGAATTCCAGTCTGCATTGCAATGGTTTAGCAATGGGGCTAAACAGGAGATAAGTTCAGATTATGGTAACCATAAACTTTGATTAGTCATTCGCTTGCTCTTTCCCCCTCTATGCAAAAAGAAAAAAGAAAGCCTTGCTATCTGTTCTATGTGTGGGTGAGTCTATCAGTACTATATATATATTTTAATTTTAGAGATGGTTCCTTTCTCACTAATCCCTGTTCTTGTCCTTTGGTTTCCAAGTTATTTGGACACACAGATCCCCTTCAGTGGTGGGTTTCAAAAATTTTTACTACTGGTTTTGTGGGCATGGCTTGGTGGGAATGGCAGGGGAAGGCTACTGCAAAATCCCCATTTCCTCCCGATCAGCTGGGATTTGGGAGGCAGAGAATAGATGGGGGCAAAGCTAGTCAGAGGTGGTATTTACCGGTTCTCTGAACTACTCAAAAATCCCACTACCGGTTCTTCAGAACTGGTCAGAACCCCTTCATATGAAGGGGATCAGAACTGCTGATCCCCTTCATATCCCCATGTTTTTTCATTTGAAACTAACCAGTCCCCCCTCCCTCCTCCTCCCCCTCCCTCCCTCCCTCCCTCCCTCCCTCCCTCCCTCCTCCTTCCTTCCACCCTCTCTCCCTCCCTTCCTTCTCCCCCAGTGCTTTAATAGGGAGAATCATGTTAATTCATTCCTTTATTCTATAGAAACCTGGATATGCGGCTATGAAGAATTCATAGATCAGGTTAATAGAAGCAAAGGAACAGCAATCATAAGACAGATGAAATCATTGCAATATAGTGGGCATATAGTGAGAAAGAAAGGAGATTGTTTCATCAGGCCAGGCAGAAATCAAAAGGATGCTCACTGGGAAAATGTAAGAAAATCTTGGTGGCCAAAGCACTCTTCTGGACATCTATGGAGATGCTCAGTCATCCAATTCATGGTTGTCCCAAAGGTGCTTTTTCAAGAGGCAACTGGACTTTCTGTTTTTTCTTTGAAGACTTTTGCTTCTCATCCACAAAGCTTCTTGGAAGCAAAATATCTTCAAAGAAAAACCAGAAAATCCAGTAGCCTCTTGAAAAAGCACCTTTGGGACGCTTCTGGACAACTTGGCCTTTACAGAGTTATTGAATCAACTAGAAAAGAAAGAGAAAGCTGCTAATCAGCTGAGAAGACCCCAGGTTGGGTAGTCATCATTAACTGGAAAAGAAGGCATGTGCTATAAACAATCAGAGGTAGGATGATGCTAGACCGAAATTAAGTGCAGTAGATGAAACACTTGGAAAGGCTTCAGACAGCTCTAGACAAAAAACAGCAAAGCACCAAAACACAGATAGTGCATATGAATGAAAGATGAGATCATTTGTTCCTCCGCTCATGAAATAGTGTGTGGGTGACAATAGGGCAAGCAGGAACTATGGATCTGGGCTTAGCCAGGGAATGCTGCATGCGTCACTGGTATGACTATACTGCTACCTAATATGCCTTCTCTACTTTTCCCCAAGCATTATATGTTAGCCTTGATTTAACTTGACCATGCACATGGAAGATTATGACTTAGAATATAAGAAAAATAAATGGTAAAGGTAATGAATTAACAAAATGAAAGAAATAATATGTATGTTGTACCTGTGAAACTAAGGGAAAAGAAAAACATGTGCTACATCTGTATGAAAGTGGTGTGGAATAAAGTTGATAAATAGATAATAATTATGAAAGAAAGAGATAAAATGTCAGAAACTATGAATTGGTGTTATCTAGTCTGTTATGAATATTATACTTCCGTGTCGGAGGCGCTGAAGCACTTCTGTGGTTAAAAGTTTAACTCATGATGTCACTGTTGCCAAGGGGATGCCCAGTTGGGGGTTCCTTTAAAGTTCCTGTTAATGAGTCCATCAAAGTGGTACCTATTTATCTATTTGCAGGCTTTTGAATTGCTTGGTGGGCAGGAGCTAGAGCAAATGACAGGAGCTCACCCCATCACAGAGCAGCACTCTGGCCTCAAATGCAGGCTTGCAAATTGTCAGCCCAGCATCCTAAGTACGTGAGCCACTGCGGTCCTTTTGAGCATGTATAAAAGCAGGAATCAATAGGTAGGTGATAAATATAAACTTGTTCTTCCACTATAATGGAAGAACAAGATAAGAATTTTCAGAAAAAAATGGGCAATATTTTGAGTGAATGCACTCCAGAACAAAAAAAAAAGGGTTTTTTTGTTAAGTGACATGAATGAATAGGTAGAAACAAAATTAGAAACTACAGAAAAATCGGGCAATTTGGAAATTCAGTAATACAGGAGAGTGCTTAGAAAAAAAATGTTTCAAATTTAAACATCTATTTATACATATTCATGGCTATTTAATTAATCAATTAAAATGAATATAAATATCAGTATAATGGGTTTGATTGTTTATGATGAAAGATTAAGAGAATTAATGAGAATATGAAAATGAAATGTGCAGAATGTAAGATAGTAAATTCTGGGGGTGGATCATGGGCAAAAGTGATTGTGCTAAGAACAACAGATGTTAGGCAAGCTGTTTCACTGATTAATTTTTCTGACTGTCAGGAAATTTCTACTTAGTTCTGGGTTATATTTCTCTTTAATGAATTTCTATCCATTGTTTCTTGTCCTACCCTCTGATGCCTTCAATAATAAATTGACTATCTCTTCTCTGTAGCAACCCCTCAAGTATAAGAAGACAGCTATGATGTCACCCCGTAATCTTTCTGTTTGTTAGAGTAGACATACCTAGTTCCAGGGGTAAAATGCACTTACCTTCGCTACCAGATCAAAGATGTGAGCATGTGCAGAGGGTAAAAACCAGGGATGTGATGACATCCCGGCAGGCGGGCAGAGCCTCCCGCCGCTGGTCCTACCGGCTCACATGAGCCAGATAGATCCGGCTGGATTTCACCGCTGCCTAGTTCTCTTAACCATTTCTTGTACGATTTAGTCTCCAGTCCATTTATTATCTTTATTATCTTCTCTGGATTCTTTCAAGAGTCTCGGCATCTTTTTTGTACCATGTGACCAGAATTGGATTCAGTATTCCAAGTGTGGCTTCCCTAGTGCAGTATTCAGTGGTACTATTCCTCTCATAATCTTATGCTATCATCTATTGATGCAACCTAGTACTGCTTTGGCATTTTTTGGCAGCTGCAGCACACTACTGACTCAAATTTAAATGGTGGTCCACTAGGACACTTAGATCATTCTCAGAGTTACTACTGTGGATCCAGATGTTGCCTATTTTATATATTTGCATTTCTTCTTTTCCTGCCAAGGGCAGAGCTTACTTTTCTCATCACTGAACCACATCTTGTTGGCTAGGGCCTAATGCTTAAGTCTCAGGATCCTTCTGAATCTTGAGCCTATCTTCCCCCTGCCCCACAGCTTGACGTTGTCTGGAAAAATGCAGTATTGTAAGCAAACTCTGCCCACCATCTGGAGTTCAATCCTGACAGGGTTCAAGTTGATAAAATGAGGACCTAGATTGTTGGGGGGAAAATGCTGACATTGTAAAACATCCATAGTGTTGTAAAGCATTATGGGGAGATATATAAGTCTAAGTGCTATTGTTATTGCTATTGCTATATGCCTATTCTGATCTGCATTTCTGTTCTGTTTCCTACAATACTGCTTTTGGTAGGTTGGACTATTTTCTCCTTTTCCGTGAAGATAGATGCAAAGAAGGAATTAAGGAGTTCAGCTACATCAGGGGTGTGAAACTGGCGGCCCGCGGGCTGGATGCATCATGCACAGGCCATGCCCATCGCAGCTCCGCGAAGGGGAGAAATGTTGTGAAACGTCACATGACGGCAACGTGATGCCGTGGGTTTGACACCCGTGAGCTACATAATACACTTATACGCTGTGAGCTCAAACATAGTTTTCTCAAATAACCCATTCCCCAGGGCTTATATGATATAGTACAGTGGTCACCAGCTGGTGGTCCATGGACCACTGGTGGTCCATGAGAAAATTTTGGTGATCCGCAGAAAAATTATTTGCATTTTTATATTGCACTGAATACTATTTATTTTTTTAAAAATGCATATTAGTGGTCCACAGGATTTAAAATTATGAATTTAGTGGTGCCTGAGGTCCGAAAGGTTGGTGACTCCTGATATAGTAAACCATAAATTAAACATTATGGGTTCTCCCATAATATAGTAGCTAAAATGGTTGATTGAGTTTGGTTATAGCTGTGAAAACTCATCCTATGGCTTGGAATTAGGTGAAAACCTTGCTAATCTTGAGAATTAGCAATCATAACTTGATTATGACCCCAATCCTAACCCTAACGGTCAACTGCAAATACAAGTAGCAGATCACTGGATAAAAAGTGGCCATGTTGCTGGAATCATGTGCAGTCAGGAACTTGGGCAGTGCCATTCACTGCACTGCCCAAGTATTCCAGCTCTGGACTACACAGAGCAACTCATCATTATTGCACTAACAATTTTATGTTAACTTTCAAGAAAAGAAAGATTGCAGTCTCGTCACTCAGATGGTAATTAAATATTTAAGTTGAACAAACAGCTAGTGAAAATAGGCTAGGACATGTCATGGGCATTTCTCTCCAGTTGCTGAAGGGTAAACCCAAAGTGGAAAAGTTGGGATTGAACAGATAATGGGACAATGGGAATTAGCCAACCATGAAAGTGTGTTGGAACTAAGCCAATAGGGGGTTTGTTTAGTTATACTAGCTCTCTTAGCAGGCCACTTAACCAACACTGAAAAGAGCAATAAGATTTCTTTTGATCAGA
This sequence comes from Ptyas mucosa, assembly GCA_012654045.1. NCBI lineage: Eukaryota > Metazoa > Chordata > Lepidosauria > Squamata > Colubridae > Ptyas > Ptyas mucosa. The sequence continues at coordinate 23,363,789 of WNWU01000007.1, read as the reverse complement.
AGGATAACTTTCTAAATGTCCTGCTGGTTCAAAAAGCAGGTAAACTTCCTCTGCCTCACCCAAATCCTGACCTTTTTCTTTGTAGATAAAAATCAAGGAACCTTGATGACCCATCCACTAGTCATCAGTCCTTCACTTTTCTACAGCTGCTTCACCAGTGACTGGGGGACCCTATCAACAACAAGTTAGCAGGACCCTTCAAATGCTTAGAAGGGATCTTTATGGGATAAGAACATCCCATGTTTTATTCTATTGCACTGAAGTGTTTCTGGAAGAATTGGATTGCAGCAAGCTTTGCTAATATTAAAGAGATCAACATTTCTCTGACACGTTGCAGATGTGGAGGTTGGTGATCCATAAAGCAGTCAACCCTTATGCCAGATGCAGCACAGTAAACAGTCTTTTACTGCCTTGATCCTTGCCCTAGCACGTTTTCCTTCATTGTCTTTCACACAGTACCCTTAATCAGCTGAAGAAACATCCTGCTTACACATATGCTTGTAATCTAGACTTTTAAGAACAGTAAACGTTTTATTTACCAGTATGTCTTTATTGTGACTTTAAAAACTGCTTGGAGATCTTTGTTTAATATTAGTTTATTGAAATTATAACTGCCTGGGTTTATGCAACACACTAAACTAGAACTCACAATTCACCATGCTGGCTTGCCCAGCGGGGCATTCTATATTTCTCAAATTGCATTTTAATTTGAAGCATGTACAAATCATGAGCTTTAGTCAACTTATCTTAAAAAGAAACTGGTTTACTAAATCCTTAGACTAAGTAATTAGGATACTGATAGATCTTCAGATGTTACAGAACTACAACGTGATATGAGTTATAGCCCATTAACAGTGTGAGTGTGCATATGGGTGTGTTAAAAGTTCTTCCTTCTTAAGGGTTCAAGGTTGCATGGAGTTCCCCAAACCTTTCTTCAGTGCTGTTCTACAGGGTTCCACTGAATTGTAAGGTGCAAATTATTAAGCAATTACTAAACATAGACTTAATTACATTTTAAATCAGAGTCCTGGTGGCACAGTGGACTAATTCACTGTTATTAAGATCAGCTGCTTGCAATTACTGCAAGTTCAAATCCCACCAGGCTCAAGGTTACCTCAGCCTTCCATCCTTTCTAAGGTAGGTGAAATGAGGACCCAGATTGTGGGGGCAATAAGCTGACTTTGTATAAATATACAAAAGTATGAAGGCTATTGCTTAACACACTGTAAGCCACCCTGAGTCTCCGGAGAAGGGCGGCATATAAATCAATTTTTTAAAAAAAATGCAAATTAAATGCAATCAATTTTAGTTGTTTTGCCCTGGCCCACCAATTTTTTTCACATGGTTTGTGGAATGTGTCACTGGCTTATGTGTTTGCCAGCTGAGCGTCCATTCTGAGCATTACGGCAGCCTGCCAGAGAACTTTATCATGTATCTATAGTAACAGAGATAAGACTGGTTTTGTGAAATTTTGAGCTACTGTGCATGTCTACATTCTTTCTTTTCTAACTTCTTGATTTTACTTCCTTTGTTTGTCTGTGAGATAAACTGCCGGTAATGATGTAGTTAGTAAGTTTGTTTTATTTCTTTATAATAAAATGTTTCTTAGAATATATTCGGGTTTTCTTTCTTTAAAGTATACAGCATGGAAAAACAAGATCCATCCGTCTCTGATCAAGTGCAATTACTCCAGGGGGGGAATGGGGCTGATTTATGCTCTGACAGAATGTAGTTGCCAGCATGGCATTCAATACTATATAGCAGTGATGGCTAACCTTTTTGCCGTCGTGTGCCAAAAGTGGGGGGTCACATGGGGGTCACGGGTGTGGGTGCCCACATCCATAATTAAATGCGCCCCGCCCTCCCGTGCATCCGCACGTGACCCCCCCCACACTTCCCCCTGCTTTTGGCACGCAATGGCACAGTGGGCCCAATAGGCCCGTTTTTCCCCCTCCCCAGGCTCTGGAGGCTTTCTAGGAGTCTGGGGAGGGCAAAAACAGCCTTCCCCATCCCCCAGAGGCCTTCCGGAGGCCAGAAACAGCCAGTTTCCCGACTTCTGGTGGGACCGGAAGGCCTGAAAATCAGTTGGCCAGTGCATGCATGCGCTCTGGAGCTGAGCTAGGGCAACACTCGCGTGCCCACCAATATGGCTCCGCGTGCCACCTGTGGCACCCATGCCATAGGTTCACCATCACGGCTATATAGTAAGCCCTTCATCCTGAAAAAATGATCCTACCCAATTTCAGACCTAAAACCATCAACCGGGAAGGGGTATTTTGAACGGATCCTTTTTTATATGCTCAGATGTTTAGCGACTGCTTTAACAAATATTTGTGCAGCGACTGTATGTTGTAAAATGTATGTAGTGTGCACACATGAAATATGTGTAAAATGCTTGCATGTGTACCTTAACTCCCTAAGGACTTTGCGGGGACTCTCTCCCTTTGGCGCCAGGATAGTAAGTTGCTGATTCAGGGAACTTGGTTATGCATTTGTGGAGCATCTCTGCAACAATCATCAAAGGACTTGGGAGTTGCTTGTACAAGTGAGTCAGGCCTAAGGGCGAATAGGAAATGAGAAAAAAAATCAGTGAAGGGAAAAAAGACTATGACAAAGGATAGGTAAAACATGAGCAAAATCAAAGAAGTAAAAGACCGGGAGGGAGCAAGCAAAGTTAGCAGCAACACAGATTTTTTTTTAAAAAATGACTGGATAGACCAGACAACTGTGTTATGGAAATAAAAAGCATGAATTGCAGTGAACAAAACATTTGTTATTTCCCACAGAAACTTGTCAAGCAGCTCACTGTTGTTTGTTTTCACATAAAAGAGAAGCTGATGAGAAAGGCTCGCTCAGTCTTGCCTAAAAGTTGTCGTCCAAGTGTGCTGTCATTGAGAGTGATGTCTACAATCCCAATGTTGTTCCTCAAGTTGTGTGATATCCAGAAATATCTCTGGCTTTGTGAATAATTCTCCACCTAGATAATCTACAAAAACAACATTTTAAGCATTTCACAAATCAAAACAAAGGCAGAACCCACTATAACTAGCGAGTTAATTTAAACCTTTTTGGACTTGGGGCAAGTTTGGAAAATAGAGTTGGTCCTCAACTTACAATAGTTCATTTAGTGAAGTCGCGACAAAACTGGAAAAGTGACATGACCATTTTTTCAAGCTTAGGACCACTGCAGCTTCCCCATGGTCATGTGATTTATATTTGGATGCTTGACAACGGACTCATTTAGGACAGTTGCAGTGTTGTGGGGGTCGCATAATCCCCTTTTTCACTTAAGGACCATGGTACTAATTTAGCAACTGCAGTGATTCAGTTAACAAATGTGACAATAAAAGTTGTAAAACTCACTTAACAAATTTCTCACTTAGCAACATAAATTTTGGGCTCAATTGTGGTTTGTAAGTCAAGGACTACCTGTAAGTATGTCGTTTGATGAAATAGTTATGAACAATGCAATGTAGCGCTAATAACATAAATGTCCCATGCAAAGCAAAAGTAACAGTTGTTTTACTCCAATACAGTATGTATGTATGTATGTATGTATGTATTTATTTATTTATTTTTGCGATTTATATGCCGCCTTTCTCCTAGGGGACTCAAGACAGCTTACAAAATGACAAATTCCAATACAAATCACAATGAAATAAAATTAAAATGAGCAGCCTTATTAAATATATAGGTAAAAATGGAAATTGTTTGATTTGGGTTTATCATGGTGCATGAACCTAATCACTTTGGATCGTATTTTTAATTTGTTGTCTATTCCTCATGATGTTGAACAGATTCAGCCAATTACATTCACTCAATAAGCCATAGTTAAAACATGGTTTACATCTTTAATGAGAGTTTCAGAAGCTGAAGTAACCAGACCTCATATTTTCCTCCAAATGTATCTTCCAGGCCCTTTCCTAAAGTCTCCCCAAAGTAGAAAGGAATCAAAAACAAAATTGCCCAATGAAATTGTCAGAATTTGATGATGAAGTTTTCCACTTAAAATGCATGAGAAAATGTGTATTGTTAAGGAACAATGTGCATTAAAATGCAAACCATGAAAAAGTATGCAAAAATGGATTTATAAATTGGCAATGGAAAATTGCTATGAGTTGCTAGGTGAAAGTTTTACTTCTGTGCAAAAAATGTATTTGAATATGCAAACATACATTTAAGTTTTGAATACAAGTTACCATGGAAAAACAAATTAAAATTTATTGGTAGAAAGAAAAATAGACAATATATAGAATTGTCTATTATAACCTAAAACCAGCGGTGAAATCTGGCCGGATCTATCCAGCTTGCACGAACTGGTAGCTCTGGCAGTGGGAGGCTCCACCCACCGGGACATCATTATGTCCCATTTTTGCACTCCCATTCCCAAACCAGTAGCGAAGGAAGTGGATTTCACCGCTGCCTAAAACCAATATTTATGTTAAGAGACAAAATGAATTTACTAAATGTATAATATAGCAACTTTTACATTCTTTTCTCGGGCATGAACATCTGCCTTATTCCACAAAAAGACAGAAATGAGCAGTCGTAAAAAGGCTCAAATAACGAGGTTAATAATCATCCTATAAATATTAAAAATTGGGTGTTCTGAATAGTAATATGTAACAATTTAATCCCTCACATAAATACATCTAAAAATTTTATTCTTTCAAATAGTGCATTATATTTTCATTATGTTTCTAAGTTATTTAACAAATATTGTAGCTGAACACAGTGAATTGGCCCACTGCATGAATTTAACACTATAAATAAATGCCCAATATATTTAGCCTATATTGCTATCACACCTTATTGTTGGATCACACCTTATTGTTTGCAGTTACTTCAGGGATGGGTTCTACTTACCTTTACTACTGGTTTACATCATGCCCACATGTGCAGATTATCTATGATGACGTCCGGGTCAGTGAGTGAGCCTCCCGCCAGTTTTACTACAGGTTCTTGCGAACTGGTCTGAACTGGGAGCAACCCACCACTGAGTTACTTACTTACTTTTAGCATCCAGGTTTAATGTAATAATTGATTCTCTAATAATAGCCAGCTGGTATTTTCTGCGTTTTACATTATTCCATCAAAGTGGCAAGTATTAATAAACCAATGGCAAATGTAAGATTGTGATAAAGTTACCAGTAAGACCAGATCTGGAGCTACACAAATACGCAAAGTTAACTTTGTGTCTGGATGACTCCTTTTATGCAAACAAATTCAGGTTCGTGCAGAAACAGTGTATCAGATGTAAAATCTGGCTTTGTCAATCATAGGTTATTCTGATATGCTCTCATAATGTACTTAGTGACAGACACTGCAAGGGGGAACTCTATAATCTATTATGTTAATTCAGGTAGAGTTACAACATTGGATTATTTCAGAATTTTTCTAGATTACTTATTAGATAATGAATGAAATGTCTACTAAGAAGAAAAGCATTGGAGCTAACCATAAACAAAAAAAAAGGCACATGAAAAATGTAGTTGTGTATCACAACTTTTATGAAAAGCAAAGCATTCTATCTTGGAAGAATTAGAGAAACAAATAAGAATGCAATTCTATACATACTGTATTCACTTAGGAACAAGCACTACTAAAATTTGGGGACATTTCTAAAAGAAATAAGCATACGTCTGCACTGCTAATAATGCCGACGGTAGCATTTATTTTACTGAACACAAATGTCAAAATAATGCCCAAAGCTTCACCTTTCCACCACAGAATTCACAACAGCTTTGATTCTGGTTTCATGAAAGCATAAGATTTCTGTCTTCAGAACTAAGAGAAATGCTATTTAACTCACAATGCCCCATGTAATTTTTGACTGCTCCCTGTACTCAGATTTGAGGGAACATCACCTGGGCAGGATCTTTTACGCCAGCACCCATAAGTCTAAAGAGTGCTTCTTGCAACATTGTTTGTTAGGTTACTTGCAGCTGGTGAAATGGATTGCCAAATTTGCTATAAAATTAATGGAAAAAAGGACAAAGTTGGTGTAGCAGAATGGAGTAGATTGCAGGAAAGAGCATTTGACTTAATAATGTAATTCTAATAGTAGTTTTAAGACTGATTGGGTAGACGCAGGGGTGACATTGTAATATAATCTTAATCATATTTAATTTGTATCTCAAATTATTGTATTCTATTCTGATTTCATTCTAGATTGTATTTTACTCTAATTTCATTTTAAATGAAATTTAAAATGAACACATTTTAAATCGTGTTTTATTCCTATTCCAATTTCATTTTAAATTGTTTCTATTAAATTTTTGTAATAATTGTTTCTGGAGCTCTGCACTTTGATATGGCCTAAGGGCTAATCAATAAAATAAAGAAGCTATTTAACCTATTTTAATTAGGTTAAAGTATCTAACCTAATTATTGGATAATGTTTCTTCCATGTCCCCTGATTTTTATAATACCTTGTCTAGATGAAGAAGTGTAGAGAACTCAAAAGATTTGCAAACTGGTTGCTCTAAATGAAATTATTCATCAGTTCTGAAAGATAGACATAATTAAGCTGAGCAACATTGTCAAAGCAGATTTGTTTAATAGACTTCTGTTCTGTCTTTCTTTTGAAAGATCAGGACACCTTATGTGAAGATCTCCACCCATTTTTTTTTTCATTCAATCCTTGAGGTAAATTGGGTTGAGAGACATTCCTTGGTTCACAAGGACAAAGTAAATCTTCCTGGTTCCAGTTCAGCATCAACTCAATAATTGAGTTGGCCACAAATTCCTAACAGCAACTACTGGAAAAAGTTCAGTGGAAATAAGTAAATCTCCTATTCTTAACCTGGAAAGGTCTTACTCTGTCCTCATGACTACTTCCTAGTCGATGTGATGGTAATACGGTAGTAGTAAGACCACAAAGGAAAATTAGGAGAGATAAAGAAAGTTCTCGAGCTCACTTGCATACTGCCTTCCATTGAAGACCTGTATCATTTATTTATCACTGCTAAATAAATTTATAATTTATATAAATATATTTATAAAATAAATTTATCATTTATTCATCACATTTATCACTGCTGTCCATTGAGGACCTGTATACTGCACAAGTCAAAAAGAGGGCTGTGAAAATATCTACAGACCCCTCACTTCCTGGACATAAATTGTTTCAACTTCTACCCCCAAAAAGATGCTATAGGGCACTGCACACCAAAACAACTAGACACAAGGACAGTTTTTTCCTGAGTGCCATCACTCTGCTAAACAACTAATTCCCACAACACTGTCAAATTTACTACTAAGACTGTATTACTATTCTTCTTCTCATCCTTTCTAGGACCTATATCTTCCCACTTTTGCTTGTATCTTTACAACTTATATTATTTTTATTGTTTCCTGGTATAATTTGATTGCTTATTAGTAGCCTATGACTATCACTAAGTGTTGTGTCTTATGATTCTTGACGAATATTTTTTTTCTTTATGTACACTGAGAGCATATGCACCAAAGGCAAATTCCTTGTGTGTCTAATCACACTTGGCCAATAAGGAGCCTTGGTGGTGCAGCAGATTAAAGTACTGTTAAGTAAAACCAGCTGCCTGCAATTACTGCAACTTCGAATCTCACCAGGCTCAAGGTTGACTCTGCCTTCCATCCTTTCAAGGTAGGTAAAATAAGGACCCGGATTGTGGGGGCAATAAGTTGACTTTGTATAAAAAAGAACAACGCTTAGGGGTGGTTGAAAGCCCATTAAGCAGGTATATACAAAAGTATGAAGGCTATTGTTTAACGCATTGTAAGCCACCCTGAGTCTCCGGAGAAGGGCGGCATATAAATCAAACCAATAAATATAAATCGAACCAATAAATAAAGAATTCTATCATCTATCTATCTATCTATCTATCTATCTATCTATCTATCTATCTCTATTTATCTATCTCTATCTATCTATCTATCTATCTATCTATCTATCTATCTATCCTGTTTCCCTGAAAATAAGACATCCCCTGATAATAAGTCAATCGGGCTTTTGAGCGCATGTGCTAAAATAAACTTCCCCCCGAAAATAAGCCCTTCCCAAAAATATTTAAATGCAGAGCTGGAAATCAGGTAAGATGGCAAGAGGAGCCCCATCTTGGTCCAAGTGCCCCAAAATAATGAGACCTCCCTGAAAATAAGGCCAAGTGCTTATTTCAGGGTTCAAAAAAATATAAGACAGAGTCTTATTTTCAGGGAAACAGATGCATCTATCTATGCATCTATGTATCTATCTATCTATCTATATCTATCTATCTATCTATCTATCTATCAATCATCTATCTGTCTATCTATCATCTATCTATCTATCATCTATCTACAGTATTTATACAGCATTCTTTACACATAAAACCAATTCAATACCATGCATACCTTGTGTATTTTTATAAATAATTTTTAGTCCAACACAATTTATTTTAGATATATTTATTACATTTTCAAGGAAATAATTCAATTTTCTTCTGTGGAATAAACTTAAAAAGAAGCAATCAAAAAATTTAAGAATAGCACAAGTTTGTTTGAATCTTAAGTATGAAATAATTGATGTCACTTTCTTACTTGAATATAGCTTACTAGATCTCAAATATAGTGTTTGGCTATTACTGCATTTTGAACTTATCATTTGTTTCCAGGATAGAAATAAGAGAATTCTGAACAATTCCGGGCATTTTTTCACACATAAACATGAACAATGTTTTTGGTTTTTCAAAAGCAAATTGTGTCATATTAAGTTTATTGACCTAGTGGAAAACCTACGGTCTGCAGAAGAGCGGAAATGGCAATGCTCCCTTACAGTGTTGTGGGAGTGGGGTGAATAAATGGGAAGTCACCCCCCTCCTCATCTTTTGCTGCTGAAGTAGACACTGCATGTGCTGTCTCCCGCACTTGAAGTAACAATGTACGCTTTCATTAAGTTGCAGGTGTTTGAAGCTTGAGAGAAAAGGACTACTGTGAATTAGCAAGACAACAGTGGCTGAATGGTTAAGAACCCTCCAGCTCTACTTACAATGCAAGCTGCTGGGAATATTGTTCTTCGCTTGAGTTATCACTGAAAGCTGCCTCTCTACTGAGATGAATAGAGGCAAAAATGAAGGATGACGTAGGATATTCTAAGTTAAACTGCACTGAACTTTGACCTACTAGTTTCAGGGCATGGACTACTGTTTAATGGATTTCTCAAAAGTGATTCAGTTTGTCCATAAGCCAAGGCTCATGAAACACATTTGCTGGGTTTGCTCAATATCTTAAGACTAACTTAAGCAAAGCACATGCTGGTTTAGTTGAGTTTGTCCACACATTCTAGTATGTGAACTCAGGTTTTGTGTCCTAAGAGGAGCAAAGAAACACTTTTCTTTTTGGGGCTTCATACGGTGATTCACAAAAATGCCATCTTTACATTAGACTTGTGCATAAATAAGAAACTAAAATATGGACGTCAGTTTTTCACCTCCTTTGGGCCCTTTGAACATCTTCAGTTAAACGTCAAGGTTAAGTAGAAAAGCAAAGGAAAACACAAAAACAACAATCTTAAATACATCAAAATAAACCTGGAAAGTGTGTATGACCTACTGAGTGCATTGCACTTATTTGTATCTTGCTAAATATGAGCATAAGGAGGGCAAAGTAGCTGCAATTTTGTCACAACTTTTCTAAATCTATTTTAAACGTATTACTCCTGGCTTGTCAAGATTGCCTCCTAATTGCATTTTAATTAACTTATACTTACCTGTACTTGTTCTTCTGGTTGCTTGCCACACAGATATTACTTATAGATAGTGTACATCTTTTACCCTTTAATGTCTACAAGCTACTATACGTGGCCCATAATAAAGAATATTCCAGGAGCCAGACAAATGCATGTGTAATTGTGTCTAGAGTTCTGGTACTTGTCCATTTAAGATTGTCTTGCCAAAAAGATAATATCAACAATTGATGATTCTGTCTTAATATTGGGATCAATTCAATTCAAAATTTTAATTTGTTGTGGACTTCTATTTTGGTTACCATATTTATCTGATCAATTTATGAAATGTGTAAAAATATTTCTATGTATATAAAAATATAAAAATATCAGATCAATTCCGAAGCAACTGATCCATTTGTACACATTCCATGTTGACAATTCAGTTTAGAAAGTTGATTTTATGTAGGAATGGAATGAAACAACCCTGAATCCAGAATAACATTTTGCATAGTTCCAATAGCAAACCAGATAAAGAATTCAGAGGGGGTACAGCCTTTGTTTTACTGTAGATCCATCTGGTTTAGAATTGACCACATTGATACTCTCACCCACTTTCTTTAGAGTAGGGATGTCAAACTCATGGCATGTGGGCTGGATGCGTCACACACTGGCCCAGTTTAGCGAAGGGGGAAAAAGTCGCAATACATCTTGTGACGATGCTATGACAACGCGAGTTTGATACCCTTGCTTTAGGGGGTTTCCTTTGCTCTACTGGAATAATCCAGTGGTACAACCTGGGATTTTTTTTATCAAAGCCAGTGGTGGGATTCAAGTAATTTAACAACCGGTTCTCTGCCCTAATGATTTCTTCCAACAACCAGTTTTCCAAACTGTTCAGAAAGTTAACAACCGGTTCTCCCGAAGTGGTGCGAACTGGCTGAATCCCACCACTGATCAAAGCAATATATTTCTGCCACAATCCTTTTTTATGCATTGAAATCTTCAGTCTTTCATCAGCAAAATAACTGAGAACTTTGACCTAAAATTGTAATTCCCAGTCAACATGGCAATGGGGTTAGACCAAACATATAGACTAAGTAATGGAAGCTTCTGATAGAAAATTATATATGGATTCTAGTTATTAGAAAGACAACGTATTGGAGAAGATTACAAAGTATCAAGAAAATACAGTGTCAATCTCAATATTGAAGTTGAAAGATTATGGCATAAACTGGCAGTGGTGGTCCCGGGAGTTATAGATGCACTGAGGATTATATCAAAAAACCTGGCTGACACTTAGAAAATATGCACATTGACAAAATTTCCACCTGTTGATTATAAAATGCATATTGCTTGGCTCTGCACATATGCTACATCAACACAGTACAATACCATAGGTTCTTGGGAAGAACTCAGTGTGAAGGAAGACCATTAGCTAAAAACTGGCAACTATGATTTCATGTTGTGTATATAACAATAATTTATATGATACATCCAGTGGTGGGATTCAGCCGGTTCTATCCAGTTTGGTTGAACCAGAAGTGGCGACTGCAGGAGGCTCCGCCATCCCACCCAGATGTAATGCGCGAGCAATGTGCATATACGCGGAAGGCGCGTGCGCTCACATTTGTGAACCAGTAGGGAAGGTAAGTGAATCCCACCTCTGGATACAACAATATATTGTAAATAAATTTATATGCTGCCTGACTCCCAGTAACTCCCAGTAACTGGGAGTTTCTCAAAAACCTCATACATTTAACTGGCAAATTTTAAGTGCAAGTAATATAACTCTTATTTAAGGCAGCATTTAACATTCAGCTGCCTGCAATTACTGCGAGTTCAATTCTCACCAGGCTCAAGGTCGACTCAGCCTTCCATCCTTTCTAAGGTGGGTAAAATGAGGACCCGGTTTGTGGGGGCAATAAGCTGACTTTGTATAAAATATACAAAAGTATGAAGGCTATTGCTTAATGCATTGTAAGCCGCCCTGAGTCTCCGGAGAAGGGCGGCATATAAATATAAATAAAAAAATTTTAAAAATTAAATTCTGTTTTCTATTTTAGACTGCCTTTGTTGCAGAAAAAAAGAAGTCTTCAGCTTCTGGCAAAGATACAATGCCAAGATATCATTTATTAAAAATTGCCCATACCCATGGATTTGCTCACCTTGAGCAAATTAGAAACCTTTATTAGAATATGTTGGCAAGTCGCTTTTATTTTATATTTTCAATTTTTGGTGACTGCATGTGCTCTACAGGCCTTCCATCTAATTCATTAGCAAAGCTAGCTGAGACAGCACAAAGAGTGCTTGTAAGAAAAAAAAAACTGTTGTAATCTGCACCTGAAGGAACTTGTATACAAGTAAACCCACAAAGCAATTAATGACAGTCTTTCTTGCTGCCTCAAACTCATCCAACTTTATTCTAAGCAGCCAATTATTCACAAGATACACGCATATGGAGGAGTAGAAAAAAAAACCCCATAAAAGAAAATGATTTCCAAGTGATCAGCACAGATGCGCATTATCTGGGCAACAGTAAACGCTTAAAGCTTTTTGGCCAAGAAGTAAACCCATTTTAAAATTTAATTTTAGCTACTGGCAGCAAATATTAATCATTAATTCCTGTTTAGTGGCTAATTTGGACTAAGGATGCCGTATTTTTTTTTTCTTAGACAATCTTTAAGTTGTTTTGTTTTTTCATTATACTATTTCCATATTGGAAAATGGATTCGGTTACTGAATTTCTGCTTAATTCTTGATTTAACACGTGTCAAACTTGCAGCGTCACATTGCCATCATGTGACGTATCGTGATGTTTTTTCCCTTCACAGAGCTTGGGTGGGCGTGGCCTGCACGTGACACATCCGGCCCACGGGCCACCGGTTTGACACCCCTGATTTAACACATTACAGCATTACAGGTGGAGGGAATAGATATTAAAGAGAGTCAGTTTGCATAGTGATTAAGGTGCTAGTCTAGAAACCAGGGAACTGTGAGTTCTAGTTCTGTGTTAGACATGAAAGCTGGCTAGGTGACTGTGAGCAAGTCCGTTTCTCTCAACTCAGCCCACCTCACAAGATTGTTATTGTGGGGAAAACAGGAGGAGGAAAAAAGTATTATATATGTTCACTGTCTTGAGTTACCTATACAGTAATTAAGATGAAATAAAAATAAATAATATATAGATAAACTAGTAAGGTTACTCAAGTATTAATTTTCACTGATGTATATTTTGAGTCATTATATATATTTATTTAAATTACGTATATGGCCATCTCTCTTCCAGCAGTGATTCTGCTGTTTAACAAAATTATTGTCCCCAAAGTAAATTTCCAATAGAAATTTCAGTATTATTAATGCAGAACTGAAGTGATATTGGTAGATGGAAGTCTTCATTGTCCTTAGGTACATAAAGAAGAACTCAGTGTGAATGAAGGCCATTAGCTAAAAACTGGCAACTGTGGTAATGGTAATCACCAGGAACTCCATTGCTCAGTGATGGTAAGGCATAGGGTCTGGCAGATACAATTGCCATTGTTACGTGAATCCCACAGTCATGTGACTGTCATTTTCAACCTCCTCCTAGTTTCTCCATTGCTTGTTGGAAGCTGGCAATGAAGGTTCCAATTGTCATTCAAAGACTGTGGGACACTATGCATTGTAATTGTGAACTGCTCACCAATGCCGAAAGTGCACTTTTATGACTATAGGAATGCTTGTGACAGCTGCAACTATGAGAACATTTATTATTTGTTGTATTCAGGGGTGGGTTCTACTTACCTTTACTACCGGTTCGTGACGGGAAGCTTCTGCACATGCGCAGAACACCGATGACAACATCCAGGGTGGTGGGCGGAGCCTCCCGCTGGTTTTACTACCGGTTCTTGCAAACCGGTCCAAACGGGGGGCAACCCACCGCTGGTTGTATTTATTTAATAGATTTATATGGCTGCCCAACCTGCACACAGTTACTCGGGTTTGAGTATGACATTAACATTCAACAATATAAAAACCCCAGAAATCTGCAGAAACTTCCTACAAGTACTCTTTGTTCAGGATCATGGTAACTTCAATCATTGTCATGGATCCGCCCCAGATCTTTCTCCGGATGCGAATTCAGAGGAAGAGGGTGAATTTGAGTCAGCAGAGAAAAGAATGGAGGAGAGTGTTAGTCAGGATCAGGGCTTGAAGAGTGCTAGCCTGCTGGAGCAGCTTCAGGTGGGTCAATCAGACGAGCGAGAGGCTGAGGAAGGTGAGCCACAGCTTCAGCAAGTTGGCCAGGAGGCTCCAGGCAAGGATCAGGAGCAGCTGCCAGCTGTTAGCAATGTGGAGGAGGTGGAGTCCAGACCATCTTCTCCTTTAAGGACATGTAGAGCAGAGAGGAGACATTAGACCAGAGGTGTCAAACTCACGTCATCACATCATGTAAAGTATCACATCTTTTTTCCCCTTCGCTAAAATGGGAGTGGGCGTGGCCAGCATGTGACACATCCGGCCCGTGTCCTGCGAGTTTAACACCCATGCATTAGACAATCAGATAAGTTAGATTTAGTTTTAGATAAGTTATATTGCTTTTGTAGACTCTTGAAAGTTCTGAAGCTATCATTACATAATAACTGACTGAGAGTGATGATTCTGTTATGAGCATATTCTCAGGAAAACGGTCACCAACCGTTTTCAAATAAGAATGACTCCAGAGTACAGGTAGTCCTCGATTTACAAAAGTTCGTTTAGTGACCATTCGAAGTTACAACAGCACTGAAAAAATGACTTATGACCATTTTTCACACTTATGACCATTGCAGCATCCCCAAGGTCACATGGTTTATATTTGGATGCTTTACAACCAACTCACATTTATGATGGTTGGAGTGTCCTGGAATCATATGACCCCCATTTGTGACCTTCTGACAAGCAAAGTCAATGGGGAAACCAGGTTCACTTAACAATCGTGTCATTAATTTAGGAAATTTAACCAATGTGGCAAGAAAAGTTGTAAAATGGGACAAAACTCATGTAACATATTTTTCAGTTAACAACATAAATGTTGGGCTCAATTGTGGTCATATGTTGAGGACTACCTGTATCTCTGTAGAAGGAAAGCCTGAGTGTGATGAAGGGTTAAGAAGTGTGACAGATTAGATGATAGATAGATGATAGATGATAGATGATAGATGATAGATGATAGATGATAGATGATAGATGATAGATGATAGATGATAGATGATAGATGATGGATGGATGGATGCATCTTAGTTTATGATAGCCAAAAATCAAGTGTAATCAAGTAACACATTTTTGGACAAATTTTATTATACATTTTATTAGATTTATCTAATACTTGTTAAATTAATTAATTTGAAATAAATTTTATTTGAGAGTGACTGTGGCACAGTTACCCCTTCTCGGTCCAACTCACTTCACAAGGTTGTCGTTGGCAAAATAGGAGGAAGAATGTGTGTTGATATATCTGTAAAAATAATAAAGGCAGGAAATAAATAAAACAATAAACAAACAAACAAATAAATCAATGGCATCACCTTTCATGCATCTGATGATAAATATAATTAAACAAAGTAATAATAAAATTTGTTAAACAGAAAAAGTGCTACCAGACTTCCGATTTCTAGTTTCTCATGACAAGAAAAATCAAATTTAAATTCTTCTATCTGGGTCTCCTAATAAGACCCAGATCTGTCTAGTTACTTTCAGTGCTGAAAAAGTAACCAAATTCCAAATAATTAGTGCCCGGCATTGGTCAAGTTCTATCAATCAGGTGTCCTTTATTGTCTGAAGTTTGGGATTGTTACATGAATTCAGACTGAGCAGGATGATTTAGTCTGGGTAATATATCATGAAGTCTTCTCACCTATCTAGCTGTTAAAATCTCAGCTCAAAATTTAACAAAGATATTGGCTAATAAATTGTGCACTGAATAGAATATTACTGGCCTTTAAAATTATAGTAATATGAGCATCATAGCGTAAAACTGGTAGAACTTGATTTTCATAAGACGTTGTAACATCTTGTTTCATAACAAATATACAAGCTACTTTCTCCTGAAATTTAATTAATGCATTTTTAATTTTTTGGTAAATGGGAAAGCAAATGTATTGTATGATTTTATTTACTTAATTCATATAATTTCAATTCTTCATACTTGCATTTACTTTTGAAACACAAACATATTTTTAAAAGCAGCAATAACAGATAAAGAATACAGAATAGGATTATTTATTGTTGGAAATGGGGATTTAAGATTTCCGTTAAGCCTCATTTAAGGAATTTGGCTCAAGCCAGATTCAGAAAGCTAATAAAACAGCATTTCCAGTCAACTTGTAAGTTGTATTAGACTTCATCTGTCATAATTCCTAGCCATGATGTTTAATACATCTAGAAGGCACTGAGGAAAGGAATGAAATATAGAGCTAAAGCAGTTTTGCACCATACCTTTGCAGCTGCAACTATTATCTATAACTTGATGGGTGTGCATGCTACTTAAGACAAAAATGATAAGATCCTGGCCTAAGGATCTTTCAGTCTAGTAAAGACATGCAGCACAAGTGTAAACATTAAACCACAAAATGGGAGTGGGACCAGTTAGGAGAGAACCTTGAAAATTTATCTTTGAGTCATCAAAGAGTTGGAAGGAATCCATCAACCGAATCTTTGAGCTATTACACATTTTAAATAGGCAAGATGAAATCATGAATAATGAGTTCCTCCACAGGCTCTGCTGAAACAGGAGTAATGATGCGGGAACAACTTCCAAATCATTGTGCTGGTTCATATCAAGAAGCTTCTGCAACTCAATGTTTCTACTCATTTACAATTCCCTAGAACCAGGCAATCCTTTGCAAAAGCAAAAGCAATTGCATCCATTAGAATCTGGCCTAAACCATCCACTAATATTCTTGTTCTGAATCTACACGAAACTCTCTTTCACCCATCCTTCTTCCACTCAGGTATGTTTTGTGATTAGCTTTCACTAGGAGCATTGGGATTTCCATGTGATATCAGTAATTTGATCTCCCAAAGCTACTATCCTGACATAACTAGCCAAGAACATATAAAGTATTATCAGGCAGATGATAAGTAGATAAACGTCCACAAGTGGTTTAAGATCCGGATCATTCCATACCCAATAGCGAACTGCCAGAATGTTTGAACTGATGACTGGAAGGAAGGGTATTCCTGTTTTTAACCATATTTATATGAATTGTTGTGAGCCACCTAAAGTTATTGTATGAGATAGGCAGTCACATAAATCCTGTAAATAAGTAATTAAGTAAGTAAGTAGGTAAATAAGTAAGTAACCAAGGCCTATTTGTAAGGTCATTTTTGTTTCTATGAAACTCATTTTATTCTGTCACAGTTTTATGTATCTAGCCCAGGGATGAAATGGTCCCAGTTTGGACCAGATTGGGCGATCCAGTAGCGATTGTGGCAGGTGGTTTGGAGAACTGGTAATGATGGCGGCGCGAGGCTCTGCCCACCCGCCCAGATGTCATTGCTTCCTGCTTTTAAAAGGTTAAAAAAAAGCTCTGACGATCACAGGTGTGCCACACAATTGTCAGAGCCTATTTTTTTACCTTTTAAAAGCATTTGAATAGGTTGTAAAAAAATGCTTTTAAAAGGTTAAAAAAAAAAAGTTGGCCGCGCCCACCCAGTCACATTACCCACCCACCCCACCAAGCCACGCCCACAGAACCGGTAGTAACAAATTTTACATTTCCCCACTGATCTAGCCTCATTTATTTGACAAAGGATGCAATTTGAAAAGGGATAAAGAACAAAGCAGCTTATACGTATCTGTTTCAATGTTTTTCCTCTGATAATTTCCATAATACATTGGAAAAGACTAGGAGAAGGAAAGGAACACTTTCCGTAATGTTAGAATTAGCAGAAGTCAAACTCAGTATAAAAACTTTACTTTTTAAATATATGCAACTGAATCTAGTTCATGAATGCAATGTATAGGAAAGATGCCACCTGATCTAGAATCTACTTATTAAAATGTCTTCATAAAAACCCTCCTCCAAAGTACAAATAGATTAAAATGGCGCATCAAATGCAAACATGTGCACACCTAGCCACATATAGGGAGTACATGCAAATTCTTCTGGAAAAAAAAGGTGCTAGGAGTAAGGACAAGATTCTGGTCTCCTTGTGTGTGGTGATTCTAATTTATCTAATGGTTACCACTTGAATGAATAAAAAATGAAATTGGAATTGCTATCTAATTCATCAGTAAGTGTTGTATTATGTATTGGTTCCCATAGTTACATAGTGAGTCACCTTAAATTATTTTAGAGATGATGAAATCTATGTTAATATATAAATATTCTTCCAGGAAGAACTGGGGTTTGATAAGGATATTAATATAACCCAGTGGTGGGTTTCAAAATTTTTTACTACCGGTTCAGTGGGTGTGGCTTGGTGGGCATGGCATGGCTTGGTGGGCATGACTTGGTGGGCATGGCAGGGGAAGGATATTGTAAAATCTCCATTCCCACCCCACTCCAGAGGAAGGTTACTTCAAAATCCCCTTTCCTCCTGATCAGCTGGGACTTGGGAGGCAGAGAATAGATGGGGGCGGGGCCAGTCAAAATTTCTGCTACCAGTTCTCCCAAACTGGTCAGAACCTGCTGAAACCCACCTCTGATATAACCTAAGATAGGAAACATTGAAAAATATCACCGCAGACTGTCGTAAGAAAGTACACAATCACCTCTTTCATTACATTTATGAAACTGTCAAAGCCCCACAGTTCATTCAAGGCAGAAAAGGAAAATCACCCATTTGTTCCAGAGAAATAATATTCTATGTACACAGCACAGTAAGGTAAAAATATACTCTAGTTTTATTCGTATAATACACTACATCAAAAATCATGACTTGCAAACCACAGCGGTTAAACTATAACCCAACAAACCACACTGTAATTTAGCATGTTGTATGAATTAGGCTATCATATTAAGCCATGCTATATTTTGGCATATTACATTATGTGACCAAAGTAATTTTCCTGTCTTAATCATAGTGTATGATTTACTATTGTGCAAATGTGGCCATTTATAGTACTGTTTTCTCTTTTGCTCGCTCTCTGTCACACACACACACACGCCTTCTTCCAATTAATTTTTTTTTCCTCCTTCTATCTGAGTAGGAATTACTTAAGAACAAAGTTAACAGTATGCAGTTACATATTAAGTAATGTACAAGAAGTGGAAGCATATCAAGAACTGACATGAAGCTAGCAGATCTTGATTAAACAAAGACATTCATTTTACGTCATGGTCTCTTTGTCAGTCTCCTGAGCGAACAAAATGTCTCACTTTAATCTTACCTTCTTGTTTCTGAGCTGCAGGCAAGACTATCCACAGCAAGTTTCTTTGGCATACAAGCAGGGTGAAATCCAGTAGGTTCTGACAGGTTCTGGAGAACCGGTAACGGAAATTTTGAGCAGTTCAGAGAACCGGTAGCGGAAATTTTGAGTAGTTCAGAGAACCAGCAAATACCACCTCTGGCTGGCCCCAGAGTGGGGTGGGAATAGAGATTTTGCAATATCCTTCTCCCAGGAGTGGGGAGGGAATGGGGATTTTGCAATATCCTTCCCCTGCCACGCCCACCAAGCCACACCATGCCCACCAAAGGCACGCCCACCGAACCGGTAGTAAAAAAAATTGGATTTCACCACCGCATACAAGCCATAATTTTAGGCTTGAAGGAAAAGAAAGTTGCAGTATTGTAGCATAAGACAAAATGTTTTAAAAAGCATGTGCATGGATACATTTCTTTGTGTCTGTGCATACAGACATATTTAAAACAGAAGTCAATATCATGGGTAAGTATGTGTTCATGCAAGAGCCAAAAAAGATCACTCTTGCAATATGTTCTTCCCAAGAACTTATTAAAAGAAATTATGTACAGAGTATTAGAAATCTTGATTGTGTAGAAAGCATTGCAATTTCATACACATTTACATGGGAATAAATCTCAATGATTTTCAGAGTAAGCATGCAGCAGATTATACTTGCATTGGATATACAGTATATAGGTTTGTTAACACACCAACAATGTGTTTGGTTTTAGAAAAATGTACTGTGTGAAACCAGGCACTGTGATTTGTAAACCATAGTTTATGAATTGTGGTTTATTCAGTAACCTACAATTGAAAACCACTGCTTAGTGTAATGTAAGAACTCAATCACACCGTATGCATTTTTATTTTCTATATTTTTCTATGGAAGCATTTAAATTAAAATCTGCAGCTGATCAAACACTTCTTTTCATATATAATAGAAATGTATGCATTGCTAGAAGCAGTAAACCTAAACCTCAAGATCTATTAAATGTATGAATTAGCTAGACTCTTAGCATGTGTTAATTGTTCTAACAAAACTAAAAGCTGTCAGATAAATCCATGGTTAAAAATGGATAAAAAGTGCCTACAATGTTACTGTACAAACTGAGTACATGAGATTGGTTTGCACAAATAATGAGGGGACAGGAATTGTATTCTAATATCAGTAAGCATAATCAGAGAAGATAAAATGCAATCATGCTTTTGAAAATCAATTGTTGGGGAAATATAGCAGATCTATGTTCTTTAGGAAAATAGTCTGGTCCTCAGTACTACATTGCTTTATTTTATTACTCTTCTATCCAAATCCACCTACCTTATGCCAGGAGTGAAATCTACTTACCTTCCTTATCGGTTCGGAAGTGTGCGCATATCACAGGCGTGCGCAGACCCTCTGCGCATGCGCAAAACCTTCTGCGCATGTACAGAGGGTAAAAAACACATTACTTCCTGGTTAAAACCAGGAAGTAATGACACCTCGGCAGGTGGGTGGAGCCTCACACCGCCATCATTACCGGTTCTCCCAACCACCTGCCACAATCGCTACTGGATTGCCCGATCCGGTCCAAACCGGGAGGATTTCACCCCTGCCTTATGCTCTCAGGCAAGATTTCTTTAAACAGAAGATTACATGCTCCCCTTGCCTACCAATGCTCTTGTCAGGATCTCCTAAAGGTAAAACCTCAATTTATTTATATCCCACCTTTATTATTTTTACAAATAACTCAAGGTTGTGAACATACATAATACTCTTTCTTCCTCCTATTTTCCTCACCACAACAATCCTGTGTGGGGAGTTTGGCTGAGAGAGAGTGATTTGCCCAGAGCCATCCAGACAGTTGTCATATCTAAAGTGGAACTAGAATTCACTGTCACCTTGTTTCTAGGCTGGTACCTTAACTACTAGACCAAATTGGCTTTCATTGAGTGATGCTCTGGTGATTTACATGATGCATCCATGTTATTTTCTTGGCAACCATACAGAAGCATTGCCTCATTGCCTCCTCCCAATCTAATCTATAGCCCTGGGATTTCCTAATAAGTCAAGGTACTAACCCAGAGCAACCCTGTAACCTGTCTTAACTTTTTCAAAGTCACCAAACCACACCCCAAAAGTCTTGTAGCTGTCTTAAAACAGCCTTGCTAACCTATACTTGAGAATTCTCAGCCAACAGACCACTTTATCATCCTGACTGCAACTGGAAGACTCACAATTATTACATCCGGAGAACAAGAACCTAGCAAAAGCTGCTTTGGCATCTAATTGACTGGGGTAACTATACTTATCTCCATGGAATAATTCAATTTTCTGGGTTTCCATGCTGAGCCAAAAACTAACTACAGGTAATCCTCAACTTACAACCACAATTGAGCCCAAAATTTATGTTGTTAAGTGAAACATTTGTTAGGTGGATTCTCCTTCATTTTATCACATTTCTTGCCACAGTGAATCACTGCAGTTGACTTTGCTTGTCAGAAGGTTGAAAAAGTTGATCACATGACCCCAGGACACTGAATAGTCATAAGTATGAACTGGTTGCCAAGCATCTGAATTTTGATCACATGATCATGGGTATGCTGCAAAGATTGTAATTGTGAAAAGCGATCAGAAGTCACTTTTTTCAATGCCGTTGTAACTTTGAATGGTCACCAAATGAACTATTGTAAGTTGAGGACTACCTGTACAAAGCCTGGATTTGTATAACTGATTTATAAACCAGCCAACCACATTTTAGGTTAACACACCTTGGAATTTATTTGACCTAGCAATTGATGAAGAAAACAGTCCCACTAAATGGGACAGTCAAAAAGTAATCTAGAACGTTGCCAGAATCCAAAAATGATCCTTTGTCCTTTGCTGAAGACATGTGGAATTCCAGTAAAGTTAAAGAATATTACAGGAGGGGAACAAGGTCATAACTATATTTATATAACTCATGCCTATCCATAATAAATGGATAGCCTGGTATTCTGAAAAGCACATTGACTAGTAAACTAATCCTATCAGCTAGGTTGACCCAAGATGTGAGTGGGTACCAGTGGTGGGTTTCTACTGATTCGCCCCGTTTGGATTAACTGGTAGCAGCGGCAGCAGGGGGCTCTGTCCACCCACCTGGATGTTATCACGGATGCTTTGCACATGCGCAGAAGCACTGTGAGTGTGCGCTCACAGTTCAGAATCAGTAGCAAAGGTAAGTGAAACCCATTACTGATGGGTACATAATGACTCAAGTTTTTATGCCAATACTGTCTCTTGAATGGTCAATAAGGAATAATACAGAGACTGTATGGAAGAATTTCTAATTGCCTACAGAAACAAAGCTAGAAGTGGACTTAAAAAGACTGCGGGAAGGATTAAAATAGATAATTCAAACAGAAAATGAAACAGAATTCCTGAAAGGCTCTCTACCTTGTCTTTCTATAACTGAAATTCTGTTTTATCTCAGGAAAATGAAAATCGTAATTTATTTTTTCACATATTTCTCTATTTTGACAGCCCTCATAATTCTTTCAAGATTACTGTTCTAGAGACAGATGTTGAGCAATTTCTACTTTCACACAAAATTAAGAATTATGGAAGGGAACATCAGATTTCGTAACTCATTCACAATTTTAGGAAAGTTAATATGGAAAGAGATTGTCAAAGATCCAACAGACAGAGGTTCTACAAGGTTGACTCAGCCTTCCATCCTTCCGAGGTGGGTAAAATGAGGACCCAGATTGTTGGATGCAATATGCTATTTAGTATACTGTCTTTAGTGTAAGCCGCCCAGAGTCCTTGGAGAGTGGGCGGCATAGAAATATGACTAATAAATAAATAAATAAATATCAGGGGTGTTAAACTGGCAGCCCTTGGGCCAGATGCGTCACACACAGGCCACGCCCACCCCAGCTCCGCAAAGGGGAAAAAATCACAAAATGTCATGTGATGGCAACATGACGTGGCGAGTTTGACAACCATGTTCTATACAATCAGCTTTCACGCTTTTCTTTAACAAATTAAAATAGTGCATATATATTATTTAAATATGCTGCATAATGAGTCTTTAAGACATGCCCTCTGCATGCTGAAGCTAACAAAACACAAGCTGAAGTCACTCAACACACAGCTGAACTAAGAACATGTGATTTCATTTTATTTATTCTATCTTTCTTCCAGCAGCCATAAAAATGAATAGAAAACACAAGAACTGATTTATTAAATATTCAGAATAATAGACTCTGTCATTGGAAATGAATTTACTATGATGTACATGTCAGGGCAGGTCAATATCTATTTACTCAAATCTGTACAATAAATAATTTAAACTCAAATGTAGATAAAGTCCACATTCAAATATGCAAACTTGCGTCTGTGTTTAAACTTGATTTACCCTAGTTCACTCCTGTATAAACCAAATTAAGCACTAATTAGAAAAGGCTTCCATAGTTCTTATACTAAAGCAGTGCTTATCAATTATTTTTTGTCATGCCCCCCTAGGAAGAAGAAAACATTTTTCGCGCCCCCCGCGCGACTGTAAATAGTATCATTATTAGAAAAAGGTCTGTTCTCCTTGAAAGGGAGGAGCATGCGCAGTCACATGTACTGGCTTAATGCTCACTATCGATGCAAATGTCAGCAGCGGTAGCCCGATTTCTTTAGCAAGTTTGATTAATTGGGGCAGCGTTATGTTTCACAGGAGAAGGTCATTGTCAGTCATTTGAGCATCAATTGGGCGCACATCCGTCGGGCAACAAAGTAAGTGTGGACGGACGTCCCACATTAAAGATGGCTCTGACAGGCTCGTGTCACAAGGGTTTTGGACAGCCAATCAGATGCCGAGGTCAAACGTGCCCCCTTTTACGGAGCCTCACACCCCCCCTGGGGGGCGCGGCCCACTATTTGAGAAGCACTGTACTAAAGTGTGGTGGAAATAGTAACAATATGTAGTTTAAACAAGGATAGCTTGTAGAAGGTTGTGTTGTGTTCTAGCCCAGGACAATGATAGTTTCTGAGCCTGTGTCCCAAGACTATTTCCCTGGTCCTCTACATAACCAGAGCATTGGAAATAGCTCACAGAAAACGGACAAGGGCTTTCAAGGGGTGGGGGTTGATAAGATATACATCCTAAGGGATTCCAGTCCACTGAAGAGAATTTGATGGAAGAGATGCAATGCAAGAAAGAACATACTAGGCAGGATCTGCCAAGTTGACATGACTGTCTAGCTAGAAAAGAGAAACCAATGATAGCAGTAGGAATGCTCAAGTTTTACCAGCTGTGAGAAGGTGCAGCAGGGATTTTAAGGAAATAGTTCTCCCAAAGTGACCTTCAGGCAATTTAAACCAATGTTAATCAAATGCAAAACATAAATAAGAAGAAACAAATTACCAATTTCTAGCATCCTTCATAAGTATGTTGGTG
Organism: Ptyas mucosa; assembly: GCA_012654045.1. Classification (NCBI taxonomy): domain Eukaryota; kingdom Metazoa; phylum Chordata; class Lepidosauria; order Squamata; family Colubridae; genus Ptyas; species Ptyas mucosa. The sequence continues at coordinate 23,339,338 of WNWU01000007.1, read as the reverse complement.
GCATTGGTCCTCCTCTAGAGCAAATAAGAGACCAGCTCAGCAAGTTTCTGTGGTGACCCTTGCCCTCCTTCCCCCTCTTCTCTTTAGGCATCTTTCCCACAGGCAGCTGATGAAGAGGAGGTGGGTGTTATATTACCAGTCCTAACCTATCATCAAAAATGCCCACATAGCCTGAATTTATCAGTTCATTAATCTACCTATTGGTGTTAATTGTCATGTTTTTCTCCCAACAATTCTAGAGAAAGTTTTCTGAAAAGCAAACTGAATGGGGAAGCCAGAATCACTTAATATAATGATTCATTTAACAACTATGATAAGATCCTAAAGCGGAGCAAAACTCTCTTAACTGTCTCACTTAGCAGCAGAAATTTGGAGCTTAATTGTCAACGTAAGTTGAAGACTACCTGTATTAACAAAAGTAAATCAGGAAGACGATTGTTTAAATAATCATAAGACAATAGACATTTTCATTTAGTGTTCTGGAATCTACTGGATGCTTATTAAAAATATTCCAACTTTGCTTGGCAGGTAACCTTTACTAAGGTCAGTCGCTAAGTGGACAAGTTGGGAAATGTCCATAAAGTTCTATAAAGATCATAAAAAAATATTTATTAAAGGGGTTAAACAGAACAAAGACTGGGAAAGAATAATATTTTGAATATTAAGCAAATGCAGTTTTCTTGCTGCCTTATCCTCATGGCAACACAGCAAAATTTAGCTACATTATGAGTAATAATGTCTTTATGATCTGATAAGAAGTTGGGGACCTGACCAAGCCCCTTCCTGGAAGTTCCTTTAAAAGAGATTGAGTCTATGCCTAAATCTCAAGTTCAGATCAAGTAGAGAAACAAACCGAATAAGAATAAAGTTCATTGCATATTACACTGAGCACAACCACTGTAATCTAAAGCAGAGGCAGAAAAATAGGAGGCCTCTATTCTTGCTATTCCTGATCTCCATTGTTGGGCTCCACCCAAACATCTCAATATTTTGTTGCACTCAGACAGGATGTTTCCTCTTGTCTTGGCAAAAGATCAACTTTAGACCACTGGGAAACCCAAATAGGAAAGAAATCATTTCAACATATCTGGAACTTGGAATGTTCTCTTTGGTTACATAGTATGGTTGAGGTATAATTGTATTTTTGCAGCAAAGGTGCTTTTTCAAGAGGCAACTGGACTTTCTGGTTTTTCTTTGAAGACTTTTCACTTTTCATCCAAGAAACTTCTTCAGCTCTGACCATCGGGACAACCATGACCTGGATGACTGAGAAGCTCCATAAATATTTCTGCAGCATTTTCACTTTTTATTAGAACTTCAGAAAGAACTTGATTTGATGGTCAAAATCTAGATATAGTTGGCCCTAATCCTATTCTAAGTGAAGGACTTAATACTTTATATCAAAAGCATGAGAACAAACCAGAAATAAACACCCCAATGTAGTAGTATTTATAATCTACTTCAGAATCTCTCAAACAAGCAAATTCAAGATGTGCAGACTTCAGCTCTCAGAATTCCCTAGTCAGCATGGGAACTGAAGTCCCCATGTCTTAAAGTTGCCAAGGTTGAGAAATGCTGATCTAGTTCATGAACAATGTGGGATTATCATCTTGCTAACAGCTGTGGAGAAAGGACCCGCTTCCTGTGCAACTATTACAGTGAGAGAATATGAAAACATAGTTTTAGGAGGTATTCCAGGGCTAGATTCTTTAGTTAGGATAATAGATATTCATTAGTAACCAAGGAGAGTTTGGAAAACTTGGAGGAATCAGCACTGCAAAATCACCTGGGATATCCTGTATCTGCCAGCTGTCAATAGTCCAAGCTAATTTGCATATCCAGAAGCACATCCTATTAAGTCTTCCCAGCAGGATTTTGAGTGTCAAGACTTATTGATCATTCATGGGCTCATTGGCTGATTAAAATATGGGAAGTTTGCTGAAAGCTTTATGTGGATTAGCTATATCACAGCTAGGAAATCTCACATTCAGTACTGAAAAACCCTAATACCCTAATATGAGCAAGACCATATTCACATATTTAGCTCCTTATCCCCAGCCTGATGTTTTTCCCCAAAAAAACTTCCTTTATTTCTAAAGTTAGATTTCACTTAAGTATATACTTACAGTTTAATGGCAAAACATGGAAACTAATTTTCTTGCAAACAAAATAAAGTTGGAATTCTTTTAAAAAGTTCTTTGCAGGTTGGTTCATGAGGCCACATATTAGCGAACTTGATACATTGAATTTGGTCCAGAGACCCAGGCAGGATTTACATGTTTCAAATCTTCAGGATGGTCCACTCAATACTTCATAGTGACATAGAAGATACACACCTGTCTGCCATTACCCAGTTTCACACTTCTTTCATTTCTTACCCAAATCCAATTTCTCTCAATGGATCTAGCTTGGTGTTTGGCAAAATGAAGAATGCATTCCATCTAGATTACATGCAGAACCTGCCTTTTGGAATACCGCTTACCTAGATGCTCAGCCAGCCATACATGTGATCAGGCACATGTTCCATCACTGAGTGGTAATTATATCATCTTTCTTGTAGCCCAGGAAATAGTACAAGTCTTCTCAAGCAGCAGTGAGTCACTCTGAATATGCCTGGTGTGGTTCTAGTGAAGAAAGCCACCCTTATTACTCACCACACACTTGAATAAACACATGGATATAAAATTGTGTTGGCAGTGAAATGGGCTAGTACAGAATGTTTACCAAAGCCAAGGCATTCCAAAATAGCAATTAGTGTGGTGTCCTGATCATTCCTTGTCGTCTTTGCTATTCCATTCCTGAGCTCCCAGTGCTGCTTACATGCCAGAGCAGTTGCAGAAAGATGAGTAAACAGATTGAGTCAGAAGCCACATAATATTCTCTCATCCCAGCATACTGGATGGGGAATTCTGGGAGCTGAAACCTATGCATCTTAAAGTTGTTGAGGTTGAGCACAGAACAGAACAGAACAGAGCAGAACTCTACTGTCACTTTAAATGAACACTAATCAGCATACATTAAAATGAAATTTAGTTGTATTCAGCTCTCAAAAAATAACTGTTGTACATATACCCCTCCCCAAACACATATGTTGACATAAAAAGCCAACATGGTTTTTTCAAAAACAGATCATGCCAGACAAATCTTATTGCGTTCTATGACAAAGTGACAAAATTAGTGGACCAGAGGAATGTTGTGGATATAATTTACTTGGATTTCAGCAAGGCATTTGACAAAGTAGACCACAATCTACTACTTGATAAGATAGAAAAATGTGGGTTGGACAACATCACCACCAGATGGATTCATAACTGGCTGACCAACTACACTCAACCTCAATGGAAGTGCATCTACATAGAGTGATGCAGTGAGGTAACCCAAGGCTCTGTTTTAGGCCCAGTACTCTTCAACACCTTTATCAATGATTTGGATGAGGGGATATATTCTGTTCTGTTCTGTTCTGCCCTGCCCTGCCCTGCCCTGCCCTGCCCTGCCCTGCCCTGCCCTGCCCTGCCCTGCCCTACCCTACCCTACCCTACCCTACCCTACCCTACCCTATTCTATTCTATTCTATTCTATTCTATTCTATTCTATTCTATTCTATTCTATTCTATTCTATTCTATTCTATTCTATTCTATTCTATATATGACACAGAGAAACATCACAGTCTAATTTAAATTTATACATATAGATGGTGGGTGGAAAAGAATCCTGTGAGTTTACAAGATGGATGGCATAAGGAACAAAGCTGTTACAGAATTTGGTAGTCCTGCTATAAATACTTCAAAATCTTCTCCCAGAGGGGAGCAACAGAAACAGACCGTGAAGTGGGTATGTGGGTATGTGGATAATGGTTATCTTTTGAGAGCTGAATGCAGTAAAATTTCATTTTAATATATGCTGATTAGTACATACGACTTTTAATAATGGCTGTTTTCTAAGATAGTTTAGAATTTATTACAATATGACTATCAGTGTGGGGGATTAGTACTGAGAAGCTAGAGTTAAAACTGACAAGATAATTTTCAAGTCCTTCACCTAGGGCTAACCAAGATAGTTCAAAACTATACTTTTGCACCCATAACAGGAAAGACAATAAAATAATCCATCGGGTTTATTAAAAAAAATATTAGTTCATCTTTTGGACAGTGTCTGCTAATTATAGAATCCTATAAATCTTGGATAATTTACAAAACTGCAGTTACATTGTTCAGAAAGATGAGGCAATAGAACAGGTACTCTTCATGTTGATCCTCGCAGAGAAAGGAAAAAGACAACAAGGGGCTTGCTCTTTACATGAACAGCCTCAGGTTAAGATTCCATTCTGACAGCTGTTGCATTTGACTATTCCAGGTTCTGCTGCATTTAGTAGCGTCACAGATTACTTGACGTTTCTATTTTCAACAGATTTAAAGCCCCTTTACATGCCCATTTCACATAACCATCTATAGACCTTTGCCTACTTTTTGCCATAATGTCTTAGATTAGCTTAATTCAAAACTGGTTTTAATAACAAGTCGTATCAATATAAAAGATTATCTCTAAGAAGAAATCCACGTATTTTCTTTCCTAATACTTCGAATAAGATGCTGCAGATACAGGCTATTTCACTTGTAAACTGATCTTCTTCAACTTAGTGACCTCCTTACAGTCCAAAATTCTCAGCCTACATCATCCTTGGAATTTGAGCCTTGGCTGTGTTGGCTGCAAAGCTTTGAAATTGTGGATCGTCACATCTGGAGGGTAGACTTGCCAAGACATTTGTAGAGGAATCTTATCCATTTCTCACATATGACATAAACTCTTAAATGATCAATGAACCTTCCAGATTAGGAAGCCCTCCGCCCACAGGAAGACTAGAATTATACTTTATTAAGAGAGCCAGTATGAACCGAAACTTGCTAATCTGATTTTATTTATTTAACTAATTAATTTCTATGGTCACATATCTCAATCAATGACTCTTGAGTGACTTACAGTGTACTAAAATATAGTACAACTAAAAATTAAAACAACATTTTAAAACTATAAAAATCAGTTAAAAACATTAAAAATACCCAATTCAAGATACACAGAAGAAGATATTTGGCCCACTAGCAATATAGCCAGGAAATGGAGCCTTCGGCATATTCAGTTCCCTAAGCTCATTTTTGAAGCTAGGTTTTTAAGACCTTATGAAAGGCTGACAGGGTTGGGGCCAGGGGTGCTATTAGCAGGTTCTGACAGGTTCTGGAGAACTGGTAGCGGAAATTTTGAGTAGTTCAGAGAACCAGCAAATACCACCTCTGGCTGGCCCTAGAGTGGGGTGGGAATGGGGATTTTGCAGTATCCTTCCCCTGCCACGCCCATCAAGCCACATCCATAGAACTGGTAGTAAAAATATTTGAATTCCACCACTGGTTGGGGCCATTCTGATCTTCAAAGGGAGATGTTCCATAGAGCAGGGGCCACTGCAGAAAAAGCTCACCTTTTGGTCTCTGCCAGCCAATATTCTGATTGTGCTTCTTGTGCCATAGTTCAATGAATCATGGATGGAGAGAATCATTCTGAATCTTAGTACAAATTCCCTGTCCAGAATTTAGGATATGCTTTTATCCTCTAAGTATACATGATAGTTTCTGAGTATGTGACCCAAGATTGTTTCCCTGGTCCTCTACATAACCAGAGCATTGGAAATAGCTCACAGAAAATGGACAAGGGCTTTCAAGGGGTGGGGGTTGAAAAGATATACGTCCTAAGGGATTCAAGTCCACTGAAGAGAGTTTGATGGAAGAGATGCAACGCAAGAAAGAACATACTAGGCAGGATCTGCCAAGTTGACATAACTGTCTAGCTAGAAAAGAGAAACCGATGATAGCAATAGGAATGCTCAAGTTTTACCAGCTGTGAGAAGGTGCAGCAGGGATTTTAAGGTAATAGTTCTCCCAAAGTAACCTTCAGGCAATTTAAACCATTGTTAATAAAATGCAAAACATATTTAAGAAGAAACAAATTACCAATTCCTAGCATCCTTCATAAGTACGTTGGTGGCATTGGTCCTCCTCTAGAGCAAATAAGAGACCAGCTCAGCAAGTTTCTGTGGTGACCCTTGCCCTCCTTCCCCCTCTTCTCTTTAGGCATCTTTCCCACAGGCAGCTGATGAAGAGGAGGTGGGTGTTATGTTACCAGCCCTAACCTATCACCAAAAATGCCCACATAGCCTGAATTTATCAGTCCATTAATCTACCTATTGGTGTTAATTGTCATGTTTTTCCCCCAACAATTCTAGAGAAAGTCTATTTTAAATATTTTGTGCAGAATCTATTGAACTCAACTTTAGAAAATCTTTTTTCTCTATACTATAAAATGAATTGATGGTACTGTTATCCAGACTTATTTTCAAGTCCATTAGCACCAATCTTTTTTATTAAAATTAAAATACAGTTACAGTATTGTAAAGCCAAGTTTGAAAACGACCTGTGGTTTGAACCCATGATTCGTAAATTAGGTTATCAATCATACAGGCTTCCAAAGTCATCCTATGCATTTCCAAAGGCAATTGCCATGTATAGACTTGAACCTGAGACTTCAAGGCCTACTCTATTACTTTAACTACTGTACTACATTAGCTGGAACATTCACATGGTAATAAACTCATAACCCTACAGGTTGGGAAATCAGATGACTATAGAAATGAGTTGGATGTATTTTGGAAATTATTCAGACCTGTATGGACAAGGTGACATGGTGAATAATATATAGACCTAGGTATTTTAGTTCTTCCCCTTTGCTATCAACCTACAAGACTGCAGTGAGTTTGCTTCAATACTGTTTGTCTGTTCTTGTCTTCTGGCTTCACTTCCAATTTCTTACACCTAATGGTCACATTTAGAGCCCTTCCTTCACTCTCAGATCATGCTAGATCTAAACATATTGAATCATTCTAGCTAACAAGCTTGGTTTTCATGCAATTATGAGATGCATTTCAGGCATCTTTCTATAAAAGGAAAAAAATTCATGAGACCAATGCTGTCATATTCTGGTTTCTGAGCTTACTTTTAATACTTTGCTTTAAGGAAATTTGGGGGATTGAATTTACACAAGTGGTCTAATTCACTGCCATAGTGCTAACTGTTGACATTTGCACAGCATGATAATTGCACTTTGATTTCAGCTATCATGTCATGCAAACAGGGCCTCCTAACAACAACAAAAATGATTAGGAGGAATTCTATAGTTTAAGGGTAGAATATATGCTGTTATATGCCATGGATCCCAATGTACAATAAAACTTTTAAGTAAGAGATTTGAACAGTCTTTATGATCATTCTGCATATCATTATGATCTGTCAGTCAGATATTATGACTGGATTTGGCATTTGTATCCACCTGTTGAGTCCTTCCCTAGGACCTGAGATAGGTGGTGAGGCAGGCTGATGTTTGATGGTGTTAAAGACATTATCGCAAAATGATAGCTGTTCCAAGTAAAACTGCCTTCTGAAATTGACTGATGGTGATTTTGTCAATGCCAATTGACAAAATCAGGTTGTTTTGGGGTTGTACCCAAGGCTCTATTATTAGTAGTACTACTTTTGCTTTATTTTGCCACAGTTGTTCTATTTTCATTTGCAGGTCTTAGTATTTTATCATCTTCTCCCATTCTTTCTCTTCTCTTCTGCTGTCTCCAAATACTTTCATGACCACTATCTAAACACTTTTGTCTTTTCTATTGACCAACCAGGTGCCTGTATGTCTGAATTCTAAAGTCCCAGAGTACTTTAGCTTTTTCATTTTTCAATTACTTTCTCTATTTTGCGGTCCCATCAATTCTAGTTTGGAGACAAATGGTATTTCTTACAGATCTTCCAATGCACCATTGTTGCTACTGTGTCGTGCTGTTGTTTGTAGTCAGATTGTGTGATATTCTTGCAGTAGGTAAACATTATTTTTATTATTTTATTTATTTGTATCCCACCTTTTTTATTTTTACAAATAATTCACGACAGTAAAAATATTCACCACATTTCCTCCTATTTTCCCTAAAACAACCAGCCTATGAGGTGAGTTGGCTAAAAGTGTGGCTAGCCCAAAGTCATCTGTCTTTTATGACCAAGGTAGGACTTTACCTCACAGTCTCCCACTTTCCACTGTGATGCTCTAACCACTAAATCTAACTGGTTCTAGCAACTACATAAGAAATAATAATATAAGTAACCAGCATCCATGCCAATGACTGTGATGTGAAAGACAGAATTCTGTTTAGTGATTTTATGCTGAATATATATTAAGACATAGAAATCATATTAATGAAGTTGAGTCTTATAAAAAGCTAATATTGTTGTTAATAGTTGTCATATTAATGTTAAGCAAATATTTTAATGCCTGAGATCTTGTTTAGAGAATTGTTTTGATATTTTGACACTATACAGAAGTTTATACATTTAATTTCCATTTTTTATTGTTAAATAAACTGACTAAACTGTTAATAAATTGAGAGGGGTAAATATGCTCTAGGCAATAAAATATGTTTGTTTTATGGACTTCATTTTCTGCCAATAATTTAAAAAATAACAAATGTCATGCCCAGTGGTAGGTTTCAAAAATGTTTACTACCAGTTCTGTGACTGTGGCTTCGTAGGTGTGGCATGGCTTGTTGGACATGGCAGGGGAAGGATACTGTAAAATCTCCATTCCCATCCCACTGTAAAATCTCCATTCCCTCCCCAATCCAGGGGAAGGTTACTGCAAAATCTCCAATTCTTCCTGATCAGCTGGGACTTGGGAGGCAGTGAATAGATGGGGGCCAGTCAGAATTTTTACTCCCAGTTCTTCGAACTACTCAAAATTTCCGCTACCAGTTGTCCAGAACTGGTCAGAACCTGCTGAAACCCACCTCTAGTCATGCCTCACAATCACAAGGTACAAATGTGATGTTTAAAAACATTTCTTATATACCATAAAATTAGATCTCTTTATGTCCAAGAATATGATCCCACTTATTCGAATATGGTAGTAATAATTTATTTACTACTGGTATAGTTTTAGATTCTTCTATCCACCTCTACAATAATTCTACCCAACTGTGCAAAAAAAATATTTATTAAAAATCTATTCTATTATCCTTTACCATTACAATGGCAGCAAACTGATACACATAACTCTCATTTTTACTATCTAGTGTTCATCTGATTACTGCAAGTCAGATGTGGTAATGCTATTATTCCATAACAGAACACCTGTCTAGGTAGCCTGAGATGAAAATGCAGATTTTTTTAATGAAGCACAACAGGTTATATGTGTCAGGCCTCTAAGGTAACCCAGACAAGAAGCACCAACCACAAATACCAACATTGTATTGCATGGTTACAGTAATAGAATCTTGCAATCATCCCCTGCCTTACTTTTACTCACCTGAAAACTAGGGAGTATCCTTCTGAGATATTTTCTCCATCCCCAGCCCTCCTTCAGACTTAGATGTTGTTATCAGGCAGTTGCCTAGGCTATAGCTCTTCTTCTACCTTCTTAAGTCATTTCCATATGACATTAAAACATGGCAGCAACAAACTTTTAATGTCCATGAGAATTTTAGAGTAATAAGACAAAAATATAGAGCATTTTATTGCCATTGGTGGCCCTTTTAAACTATAATGTAAAATTGCTTGGACAGAGAGAGTGGGAGGGAGGGAGGGAGAGAGTGGGAGGGAGGGAGGGAGAGAGAGAGCGAAAGAAGAGACAGGGAGGGAGGAATGGAGAAAGGGGTAAGGACAGGATGGCGAGAAAAAGATAAAGAAAATGGGAAGAGACAGGTAGGAGTGTCAGCAAAGCAGTTAGAAAAATCAAGATGGTAGCCATAACTGGGTTATTGAATCTTGTATCTTTTCATGCTATTGCACATTTATGGCACAGGTAAAAAGGTAAACTTTGACTGCACAGTTGTCATTGCACTTTTTCTACGACTATGCAAATACCAAAGACACAGCGAGAAGCTCTTCAGCATCCATGACATACAAGAGAAGTGAGATGTTCAATAGCTGACATGAGATGTATTTGAAAATATTAGGAGACTGAGGGGCATCCCCTCACCTCACCAGCCAGCCTTCTCCTCACAGGTTTTTCTCTAGATTTCTACTCTATCATTAGCACTTTATTTCCCAAGTTTCCTCAGATCTATCGTCTCCCATCTCATTTTGGAGAAGAGATCTATTCAGATCTATTATCTCTCTCCCCACATAAGCCATTTTTGATACCAACGTCTACTGAGGCTTTCAAGGGTAGAAGTCTTCTGGGAGAAAGTTAGAGACTACCTCAGCTTGATGGCACATAATCAGTCAAGACAAGAACAGACCTCTATTACTACATTTGAAGAATAGGGGACATATTTCTTCTTACATACTATTTTCCCTATATTTAATAGTTTCAGTCATTCACTCCCATTCTAGCGTATCAAATCATAAGACACTGGCTGCCCAACTGTTAGAAGGTTACTGCATTTTTTCCTTACAACACCTAGCTAGCTATAAATCATGGCAGAACCCATCTCCTTCACTTTGGTGTTATTTCTGATTTGGTGCCTTTTATATGATTTCCTTTATTTACATTTATTTAAATTTGAAAGATGTCTTAATGGTATAAGAAAAGTGGAGCAGATAAAGCATTTCCCCTGCACAGACCTGACTGGCAACTAATGACTATCTGGTGACAGCTGGAAGCCATTAACGAAATCAACTTATCTATAACCAGGCAAAAAATTTTTTTGCGAATAATTCAATAATGATATTATGGAGCTGAATAGAAATTAGTAACAGGATAGCAAATATTATGCTGACATTGTTCTAGGTAGGCTCAAGGTTAGATGGAGAACCCTTTTATTCATTAATAGGGAAAGATTGGCAGAGAGAGAGAAACATAGAGGAACCCATAACCATAACATTCCCTAAGAGAAGTGTTCTTTGATAGACACACAGTTTCCTCTGATAAAAAAGGTGGGTTTTCCACAGTCCTATACAAAATCGAGAAGTTTTAAGGAAATATGTATTTGAGTATCTTTTCAGGGAGTTAACCTATATTTGAAGAAATATATGAACTGTTTGGAGTTTTAATTTCAAAAGTCTTTTTACATTTAACCGCTCTGTCAGGGGGAAATACTTAATGTATAAAGCTTCCCCTATCCTTGCATCTACATGACTTTAAAAAAAATGGCATCTGTGGAATTTCTCCTTAGGCAGACATAACATGACAAATAATCTTAATTTTAAAAAAAATTCACACCTGTGAAAATGAGTGGGTTGGCCATTTGTTTGTAGTTCTTTCCTGTCAAAATGCTACAATACCAGCGATCTCTAACTGTCACAACGTGCTGCTGTAGGATTGTTAAAACGACTTTCTCAATATTCTCTCACCCCCTAGGATTATAAGAGGAAAATTAGTTATCAGACCTGGAATTTGAAGGTCTGGTTATACTAATTAAAAAAATAAATGAAGAGCAAGCAAGTATGTTGGGAGAGCGGAGGGGAAACAACATTCCAATACGAACAAAAAAAGAGAGAACAAATTATAGCATAGCGTGTTAGGATAGGGTGGAGAAAAGACAATATATGGAATGGGAGTGGAAGGAAATTACTCTAGACAAAATTAAAGGAAGGGTTGGAATAGGAGAAAAGTAAATGAAAATATCAGAGGGGAAAATATAACCTAAAATATAGCTATAGGATTTCTGAATTTGAGAATGGAAAAACAATATTTAAATAGAACATGTAGCAATTTTATATTTGAAAAGATCACATTCAGGACTACACTGGGACGGATGATGATAGCTGCCAGTTAGTTGCTGGATTAGTATCTTCTCACACTATAGTTTAAACCGATGTTTCTCAACCTTGACAAGCACAGTCATAGTCATCAAAAAGCCAAAGGAACAATATGAAGTTATTTCACTTATATGGATTTAGCTTTATTTCCTGTAGAGGGAATGACCTAATTTGTTATGCAAGGATAGATTAGGATTTGAAGTAAGAGATAACATAATCAAGTAGTAGCATCACCAGGAATGAGCAGCACAAGGGAGGAAAAGAAAAAAGAAACAGTATATTTAGGCTACCTAATTCAATCCTTAGCTCATAGGTGATCCCATGTAAACCCATGTATGGCTATTTTATTATTTCACTAATTTACAAATTGCTCTGCCATCCCATGTCTGCGAAAAAAATCCTATTAATATTTTATTTCTGTTCTTCATTAAGCAGACATCCGTATTTTTCACACAATGTACATTTGCAGTTACTCCTATCTCTTTAACAGGAAGAGGAAATTAATATGGGAACATTTGCCAGCTTTGTTAGCATGGGTGTGGATATGTAGGGAAATAACAGTGAATCTTCTCATACCAGCCAGCCCATTTATAAGTATCTAGTGGGGGAACACCTTTTCCTGGTTGAAGGAGGCGAAACATTTAGGAAGTTAGACCAGTCATGAAATATCTTGTTCCATGAATCTTGAATGCCTTAATTCACCTTATTTACTTGTGAAGACATTTTTACTTTGAGAAATGGTCAATATGTTAAATTGGCCTGAGAAATCTCACTAAATGATTTTATTTAGATGGGTGAATTAAAATCCATTGGGATGTGATTAGTTTACTGTATTCTTCCCCATAATCCACTTAACCTGACTGGCCACTAACCCAGTGAAATTGCATTACCAGCGATTCTGGCAGCACAAATGACAATGCTCATCATTTTTAAGAATACTCATTCAATTTCCCTGGAACTCTTATCAGCTTCTTGCGTGCCCCAAGCTTCTTAATATAATTAGGTGCTGGGAATTGTGGTTTCTTCAATGTGTCTATAAATATTCTTTCCTGTTGGGTTTGGTGCAGGGGTTCTGACAGGTTCTGGAGAACTGGTAATGGAAATTTTGAGTAGTTCGGAGAACCAGCAAATACCACCTCTGGCTGGCCCCAGAGTGGGGTGGGAATGGAGATTTTGCAATATCCTTCCCCAGCCACCCCCATCAAGCCACACCATGCCCACAGAACCGGTAGTAAAAAAAATTTGGATTTCACCACTGGTTTGGTGGGATGGTTGGGCACAATTGAACAGATGGTTCTGCAAATAACCTGACCCTTTAGTGCTTTAGAGGTGACCATAAGCACCTTAAATTGACTCAGAAGTGAATGGGAGCTCATGTAGGGACAACTTGCCACAGCTAGCCCGCCATGGCACAAATCAACAATTCAATTTAATTATTTTAAATAATTAAAAAGTTATTTTAACTTTTGTTCTTCACATTTCATTTTGTCCCTCCTTTGGAATCCTTTCTTCAGTGATTCTATTCCACTATTTCTATATTAGTGTAACTCTTGTCCCATGGTGAGTTGTCCTGTGACGAGTTGGCTGTGGCAAGTTGTCCTAGACCTAGATTCATGTAGTGATTGACCTGCCTGTGCCACTGCATCTAGACAAGCAGCAACTTCTAAATCTCTTCAAGGGTTGACCCCTGCAGAGTCATTGAAGTAATCTAGCAAGGTAGTGCTGTGACCAGAAGTTCCAGAATGGGCATAATTGACTCACTAGATAATTTGTGTAAAGGCCTTGCTGGTTACACCTATCACTTGATCTTGGAGAACAAGTCATCAATCCAGAAGGATGCCCCCCTCCCCATTATGTATCAACAGTATCTGAGAGACTACAACCCCATGTAGAGTCTTCTTCCCCATCCAGACCCCCACAGCTTTCAGGCACTGACAAAGAATCCTGACCGCATGACTTGGGCAGCCTCGGGCAGAAATGTATCGCTCAAAATCATCAACATACTGATGGTACTTAACTCTGCACTAATGAATGACCTCACCTAGTAGCTTCCTGTGGGTAGATGTTAAATAGGAGTGGGGAAAGAATTAAACCCTAAGGCATTCTGTAATGAAGGAGTCTAGGGCAGGACTTCCTCACCAATGATAGGAACCAGTCCTCAAGTAAGGGAAAAAACACCATAATAGTGTTCAACACTCCCCTCCACCCTAGGAACAAACCACAATTAATGATATTGAAAGCTATTGAGAAATCAAGGAGGGCATACTACCCCATCCAAGCAATCAGAGGCTATCTGTAAATGTGATCAATGCTATCTTAGTATTGTAACCCAGACTATAACCCAGCAGAAAATATTTCCAGACAATCTGCTTTCTGTATGCCTACTATCTTCTCAACAAGCTTCTCCAAGAATAAAAAAAAATAGAGACTGGATGAAAATGGCCAAAGTCAGTTAGATCCAGGGATGGGCCTTTGAGGTGAGGATACATCATCACTTCTTTCAAATCGGGAGTCCTGGTGGCACAGTGGACTAATTCCCTGTTATTAAGATCAGCTGCTTGCAATTACTGCACGTTCAAATCCTACCAGGCTCAAGGCTGACTCAGCCTTCCATCCTTTCTAAGGTAGGTGAAATGAGGACCCAGATTGTGGGGGCAATGAGCTGACTTTGTATAAATATACAAAAGTATGAAGGCTATTGCTTAACGCACTGTAAGCCGCCCTGAGTCTCCGGAGAAGGGCGGCATATAAATCAAATTTAAAAAAAATAAATCAGAGACCTATTCATCACTACCTGCTTTCAACCACATGTCATCTCCCAAGTGACCTGGATCAGTCAGGTGCCACCTGGATCTAAGACACAAGAGGCAGAACATAGAACCCAAGGAGCAAGGACCCTTTATCAAGACTAATAGGCTTGAATCCCTTCCAGATAATCAAACAAGATAGGACCCACACAACGAGACCGCCTTCTGCCATCAACAACCTCCCATCTGCCAATACGCTCCCACAGAGAGGGGCTCCTCAGGGTGCCGTTGGCCAAACTATGCTGACTGGCAACACCCAGGGGGAGAGCCTTCTCTGTGGGGGCACCAGCCCTTTGGAATGAGCTGCCCCTAGAGCTTTGTCTTAGCCCCGACCTGTGTACTTTTTGCCGTGCCCTTAAGACCCTTCTGTTCCAGCAAGCCGGACTGGCCTAATATGAATTTTAAATGGGTGTGTGTTTTTAATTTGAGGGCCAAATTTTATATATTCGATTTTAATTGGTTTTAAATTTTATAAATCTATGTGTTTTAATATGGCTGTACACCGCTCTGAGTCCTCCGGGAGAAGGGCGGTATAGAAATCTAATAAACTTTCAAACTAAACTTTCAAACTTTCAAACAAGAATCCAACTCCATTAGGATCCAAGCAACATAAAAAAGTTCTCACAGTGGTTTGCAAGGGTTTCCCCAGCCTGCAGTATCTAGAAGGGATGGAATGATCCAAAACAAAGTCCACTAGCTGAATATCCCTGAGTATAACAAGAGCAGAAAAACAAATAGATGAAGTCGTACTTATCACAAGGCAGCCCTTCATAAATTCTTGCTAGCTTTCTCCAGCAGCTTTTGTGCCACTTTATCTCTTGAAGTTCCTTTGGAAATGAGGGGAACCTCTGAGATCCAGAAACAAAGACAGTCTGCACAGATGATTTCATATAACCAAGAACCTAGTTGTATGCTCATCCCAAGCAGCAACAGGCTTTGGCTAAACTATGCCACAATTTCAAGTATATCCCAGATTCCCTCTGAAATCCTATTGGGGTAGGGTGTTGATTTGTGGCTGCACCTAGCTAAAATTGCTGATTGTAGAGGTGAAAATACAAACAAACAAGTTCTAATCTGCTTAATACTAGAATGAGAAACTGACCAGAAACCTGGGTTGCAGGCTAGTGTAGAAAAAAACATTCCAGAAAGAGGCAATGGCATGCAACTCTGTACTTCTGCCAAGAAAACTATATGGATAACTCTATGTAGTCCTTAGCAGTTGGGTGACACTCAGACAAATTTATCTTTTAGTGCTCCTGTAACCAGGCAATTTCATCATATGTGGAAATGGGTCAGATTAAATTTAGTTTCCTGAATGACCCTTGTTTGGTCCTCCTACAATATATTAAATCTGTCTCCCATCCAATTAAAAGTATTGCGGTGAAAGAGTCAGCATGTCATGCAAATGCAGCCCTCACATAAAGTCAGTGCGTGGTTGCTTTTCCATTTATATCATCTTTCTCTTTATTGAAAATGAGTTGAAGACTAGAAGTGATTGTGTCAACTTCTGTTCCAAAACATCTTCATAACCAAAAGAGAATAGATTCTATTCTGGCCAAAATTATATTCTCCCTTCTGTTTTTATCTTACAGGGTAACTTTAATTAGTTCATCTTGCCATTATCATGACGTTTTGAATCTGGGTTTTATTTTCTCCCAATATTTGCAAATGCAGAGTTTGAGTTAGCTTGGATTCAAAAGTACATTTAAAATTGACTAATGGTAGTCCTCAACTCAACAATCATTGTATAGCGACCGTTCGTAATTACAACACTTTAAAAGGTGACTAATAATAGTTTTTCACAAGACCATTGCAGCATCCCCCATGGTCACATGTTTAAAATTCAAACGGCTGGCAACTGGCTGATATTTATGATGGTTGCAGTATCCCGGGGCATGTGATCACTTTCTGTGACCTTCTGGGAAGCAAAGTCAATGGACAAGCCAGATTCACCTAACAACAGTGTTACTAACTTTAACAACTGTAGTGCTTTACGTAACTGTGGCAAGAAAGATCATAAATGGGTCAAAAATAACTTAACAACTGTGTTGTCTTAGCAGTGGAAATTTTGGGCTCAATTATATTCGTAAGTTGAAGACTACCTGTACTTTATCACCTGTCTCGCTTATCTCAGATTACTAGAAAATAACCTTAAAAACAGGTAAGACAACCAATATCGGAAGCCTATGCAACACTCCAAGGATGAATATGCAGTTGTGTTTCTTCTAAGAATGCATTAGCATTGAAATGGAATTTTCCCACACTTTTTACTATGGAGTAAATCTTAGCTAACAAGCTGACGCAACTGCTATCCATCTGAAAACTCTACCCTTGCTAAAAGATGATTCTGCATCTTCAAAGCCTCTCCCAAAATGAAGTCATTATGCTAATGGCTATCTTATCTTTGAATTAAAATCAATAAGCTAAGTGCATGAAAGAAAAGGAAGTTAAAAGATCAGAGAAACATTTTTGCTTCCCCCCTCCCACTGGAATCTGTTTCCCATGGTGAGTGACAGCTGTCTTTTATATTTTCTCATATAGCCAAAGTTTAAAAAATAGCTAAGAATGCTAGTTTAAGAAATCAGACCAATGGGACTAATTTTGTTGCATTTTTGGCCTATGTTTCTGCACACTAAGATCACATTTTAGTGTTTCCTTTCTTGTCTAGTTTTTTGTTAACTTTTAACATTTTAATTTCTAATCTTTTAAATGTTTTGTTTTATATTGCTGTCTTGTGATGTTGTAAAATGCCCATAGTTGCTCGTCTATGAGACGGAGAGCATATAAATTTAATAAATAAATGGAATACTCAAAGAAGAATATGAATGTGTGCATGTACATTTATATCTATGTGTATTTATATAGGATTATAAAATGTCATCTGAGAACAAGAAAATAATCTGGCAATTAGTAAAAATTGGTAATTGGGCCTCCCCCCCCCCCAAAGAGCAACATTTTAAAAAATGTGTAATCTATTATGGTATTCAGGCATCATATGGGAAATGTTAGTTAAGCATTTCAAGAAATCTTCTGAGGGAGATTTTCCAGGATGGAATACATGAAATTTCCAAAAATATATTAACAACATCTGAAACCTTTAGAAAGTTAAAGGCAGACTTGATGTCTTAAGAAAATAATACAAAACTTTAAAATGTGATCACTATTATGTAGCAGGTTAGCAATGAGAACATTGACATCTCTCCAGACCAAAACAACCAATGACAAGGAAAACATCTGAAACTATCATAGATTTTAGTTTTCCACATAAATTCTAACAATTATTCTATATAATTATTTATTATTATAAAATTTGTAACTTAAAAACCCCGTTAAATTTCTGTAACAGTTTTAATTGACAAAGTAATTTGTTGGGCTGACATACTGTATTAAACCACGATTTCTTAAAATAATTTATAAAACAAACGACAATTGTCTGGGTCCATGCAACACTGTACGTCAAAACCTTTTAGGCTTTAACAAACTGTATGTACCACTCCAGGACGAAAGGCAGATTTGGAACACAAACCATCTTCTTTTAAAGAGCTTTTGGCAGTCTGACTTTGTTCAGCAGTTGTCGGTGTTTCCAACTGTAGTGTTTTTGTGCCGGATCCACTGGATTCGGCTGTTGTTACTTTGTGATACCATTTTTCTGTGTGCCTGTTTATAAGACAATTGTGTTTTTAACTTGTATTTCGGATGATTTGTCTTTATGAAAGGGCAACCTAATCCGTGTCATATGCTGCTTCCAATCCTGTCTAAACAAGTGTGCAATTCCCCTTCTTGAATTTATGTAGCAATAGATAAAATATTCTAAGTGAATACAAACAAAGGCAAAGGCAAATGCAGACTTGTCAATTTTTACATATTCATAAGGCAACATAAGCCTCAAACTAGAAAGGAAAATACCGCATCCAGACTATAATTTTCCTAAAAGAATACGGTACCTTGAGTAGTATTTGCACTCTAAACTTAAGCACCTCTTAAATTTTCATTCCGTTCTGAGTTATGGATAGTTGTTCTTATATCCTTGCCAGGGACTCTTCTACAAGTGCAGTGGTGGTTTGCAAGAAGCAGGAACACTGGATAGTCCAAGATGGCTATTCCTTAGGGTCAGAAGACAGGCATTGGTTCTTTTGGGGTTCTTGGTTTTTTTTTGCTTATATTGTTGCAATTACTGTTAACATAGTACAGTTATAGTTATTAGCCTGTATGTTATTTACCATTGATCTCTCTCTGGTTGTGCTTTATTTGCATTGTTATCCTGACCTGACACTGTCTTTTCAATAAAATAAAATAAAATAAAAAAGAAGACGGTGACAGACATTGGGCACTCTTGCCTTGGACATCTCTTATCTAGTTTTACACAGCTGTGGTGGCGCAGTGGTTAGAGTGCAGTACTGCAGGCTACTTCTGCTGATCACCGGCTGCCAGCAGTTTGGCAGATTGAATCTCACCAGGCTCAAAGTTGACTCAGTCTTCCATCCTTCTGAGGTCGGTAAAATGAGGACCCAGATTGTTGGGGGCAATAGGCTGACTCTGTAAACCGCTTAGAGAGGGCTGTGAAGCATTATGAAGCAGTATATAAGTCTAAGTGCTAGTGCTAGAATAGCTTAAATGTTGAATGTAAAATGGTCAATTTATCATATAACATATCAATTTTTTTCAAGGCATTTTTTTAAAAAAAATTGATTTATTTGCCGCCCTTCTCCGGAGACTCAGGGCGGCTTACAATGCGCTAAGCAATAGCCTTCATACTTTTGTATATTTATACAAAGTCAGCTTATTGCCCCCACAAACTGGGTCCTCAATTTACCTACCTTAGAAAGGATGGAAGGCTGAGTCAACCTTGAGCCTGGTGAGATTCGAACCTGCAATAATTGCAGGCAGCTGATGTTAATAACAGGGCTTTAGACCACTGTACTATCCAAGGCTCTTTTTTATGATTTTATGATTAATCTTTCCACCAGTTCTTAACTGGAATACCAACCAAAATGCTAAGCAAAATTACAGTGGAAGAATGGAAACATATAGCACAAATCCCATAAATGGGAACTTTATTAAACTAGCAAGATAAACTCAGAAATGTATAAATGGTCCATTAAATACATCCAGTTCATTTTTACATATACTTTTATATAGAAATTTACTTACAGTTTCCAAACATGTAACATTTAAATTATTTTCTCTTTTTAAGATCACTACCATCAAAAGGTAATAAAAATCCACCACCTGCTTTTGCAGATGAGTATAAAATGAGTAAAGCCAAAGGGACAGATTACTGCATTTTATCTATGGAGGAAGGAGAATTCAAGAGCCTGCTAAAATCAAAAGCAGTGATACCATTCAAAGAGCATTTACCATAAGGAAGTTTGGCCAGCCATTTTACTGAAGTGGTGGCTTAACTATACACTTGATGGCATTTTGGCAAACAAGCTGGGGATTAAAAAAAAAACAATTCAGTCACAGAAAAACACAATTATCATGAGCTGAAATTGTAAAATTATTCATTTCAATCATTCGGTGTCTGGGCAAATTACATAGGACTGATGTATATATAGAAGAAAGAGTGGGAATGCTAAAAATGCTAAAAACATGGCTTGGTAACTATCATTATTTGCCCAAATATTAATATTAGTATTTGCGTTTTCACAATATTTCATCAATGAATAAAATGGCAGCTGCTTAAATGAAGAGGCTGAGTAGCCACTTTCCCTATAAACCTCACCGCCCGATATTTATTTGGAAAGAGACCAAGGAGAATGCAAAATATACATTAACAGGTTTTTCCTCATTCTCTGTATCTTAGTCTAACCTGGTGTTATTTCTCATGCAGTGAACTATTTCTCTAACACTAACATACTAACACACACACACACACACACAAACACACACGCCCCTATAAGTGAAGTTTAAAAAGGAATGTTAAAACCCACACTTGAGGCAAAAGAGCCTTTTGTCATACTTAAAGAAAATTTGCACATTTCAAGCCTAGTTGTTTTTTAAAAGAAAGTGGCATCAGGAAACTGAAGGCTTTTCCTAACTGGAGCAGCAATTCAAGTAAGTGGCATAGTTAAAAATCAATGGAAACCAGAACTGATAGGAAAAGTGCTCTGCAAAAAGTTATATCCCTTGCAGGTTTCAAGCTGCAGCATTTGTGATAGGTATCATAAATATGGCACTTATGTATACCTAAAGCTGGCAAGTTTGCACATGACTGAGACAACCCAAATCAACCATAAACATTTTTCTAACTACTACTTGTGGTTTCTGAGAGCCATGGCTTCCAGCTAACCAACTAATTTCAACACCAATCATTCCTTTTAGTATTCTATTTGTACATGCAAGGCAGCTCTGCTACAGTCACGGAGAATAAAAATTCTGCCCAGCAGAGTTTTCCCTCCTTCCAAAAGACACACACACACAACTGAAAACATGCTGTATATTCTTTAGATGAAGTTACGGTCTCACCCCTTCCAAAGCCAGCAGTGTTCAATTTTTATCATTTAGTAGGCCAGAAATTCCATGTGTCCAATAGCCAGCAATGGACTCTGCAATAGACACAATTATTCTTGAACTCAAGTGTTTAAAATGATCTATGTGTATTTTTCATACTTTTTGCAAAAAAAAAAAAAGTTCAGGACTGCATTCTCAGAAAAGCAGTGACAATACAACTGGCCATAATTCCTAATTTTGAATTCCCTGCCTTTAACTGCATGAAGGAATTTATTAACACAATCTTCCCCAACTTTGCAATATGATTTTTTTAAACATGTAATTAACTCTAGTTCATCACATCTCAAGCCAGCTAACTTGGAGATGAGGTCTTGTCTGGCAGAACACTAAGTTGAGGAAATCAGTTTTAGCATGCTAAATTCCTGAAGAGGTACTATCTCCCCAAGACAAGGGATCTTAATTACAGCTATTCCATCACAGTAGTTTCGAAATACATTCAATTCAGGCATCCCTCAGGATTCGCACAAGGTACCTTAGTTTCTATCGAATAACAAAATACAGCATGACTGTTCAGAATCTTTCATAACAAAAATAGCGCTGAGAAACCTGGTTTTCACATTCCATATTGCCAAATGATACAAATGCTTTTATGTTTTAGAAGTGATTGAATAGTTTCCCAATTGTAATTTGACTCCCATCTTTGCATTTAAGGGATCCTGATTTTTCCATTATTTGTTCCCTCAGCGCAGGGTCTGCTTTAACACTAAGAAGGTCACTGTTGTCAGTGTTTCTTTTCATAATTTTAGCACTGTTGGCTCTTTTCAGTGTGCCTCCACTGTTTTCCTTTGGGTTAGACTCATCAGAGGCGGCTGTTACTTTCATTCGAGGTAGTCTTTGAGACAAAGACCTTGTGAGAGGTGGAGCTCTGGAAGGGGGAGGCAAATCCACCTTTGCGCATTTTGACGAAGAGGCCACTGTATTTCTTGCAAAACTCGGAATAGGAGCCGGTGCCTTGGGAGCTGTGACAGATGTGCTTTTGTTAGAATCCACAGGGCCCTGAGATTTGTTCAAGGAGCGGCACATTTTTGTTTCATCAGTTTTTGACTTGGGAACGTATCTGACTGGTTTGCAGCTTGGCTTTTTGAAAGAGCCTTTATGCTGAAGCGGCTCCTTCTCAAAATGGCCACTGCTTGAATTTGAAGTTCCATGCTGAAATTTGGGCTCTTCTACCGATATACTCTGCCGATACGGAGGTTTTGGCGCTGCATCTACAATACCCCGGACAGAGTTACGCCGTGACAGCCGTGTTTCAGCTACAGCCGTGTCTCGAGATGCAGGCTTAGCCTCTGGTTTTTTGGGGCAACTGGGAGATGCTGGTTTAGTGGACCTAGAAATGGGTACAACTTTTCTCATGCTTGCATTTTCTGATGAATTCAGAGTTCTCACAGGTCTGGGATGATTTGGAGAGGCAGTGTTGGATTTTGTGGTACCTGAAGTTTTTTCTTTCAAGGAATTTCTCTTTGGTCCTAATGTGTCTTTGCTCCTTACCGATTTCTCCTTTGGAAAACTAGACTTATTACTGCAGTCAGATTTATCATTAGAAAAGGTGGCATTATCACTAGTTTGCAGTTCATTCATATAAGGGGAGTTAGCACCATTTTTGTTATCTATTTTATTGCCACCTAGCTTTGAGCTGTTTTCTTCTGAAAGATCAAGTGTCAATGAACATTCAAAATCTGATTCAAAGAAAACTGGTCCTTGAGTTTTAGTCCCTGAAATGCTACCATCTGAAGAGATGGGGCTATTGTTATCAGGTTCCAGAGCTTCGTTAACATAACTCATCATTTTGGCAGAATGTTCCATTGTATAATGAGTCTTTTCTCTATTGGAAGGATTTCCTGTAATGCCAGGAGAGTGCAGTGGACCATCCTGAGCATCTAAGCCTTGCATTCCAGCCACAAAATGAACTGGAGATGAATCCTCTACATCATTGGTTTCATGAGAATCGAACTTACGCAGTCTTGGAATATGTTCATGTTCTTCCATAGATAGGTCCCAAGGAACTGCATCACTGGATCCCACACAAGGCACATCGAACCTATACTTGTCATTATTTGACCTCTCTTGTTTGCTATAGAGGTTATCATGGGAAGTATCTTCTACATGTTGAGCCTGAGATGGGAAAAACTGGTAACTGTAGCCCTTGTTTTTGGAACCTTGGTCTAAGTGCAAATGGGTGAAACTGACATCCACAGACGCCTTATTTTCTGACCATGCTACATTTGGTCTTGTTGGACAAGGATGTTCACGAGGAAGACTGTTAAACTTGTTCGGATCGTCTCCTTTTGAGGTATCCAGGAAAGTAAAGAGTTCTCTTTCTGCAGTCACGCCCAAGGAATGTCGAGAGCGTCTTGTGCTGGTATTTCTGTAAGAAGGACTTTGGGGTCTTTGTTGCAAAAAGGGTAAAAACTCTTCAAGTCCTCGCTTTGCTAGTATACCAACATCATTTTCACTGCTGCTTCTGCCAAAAGTACTGATATCTGCAGCAACCCACGACCGGCGTTTGTCCTCCAGCTCTTTAAGTCGCTGTAGTTGCTGAAGTTGCTGAGCCTCTCTGTCTTTGTTTTCCTGTTCAGAAAATACACATTTATAATCATGGAATTAATTACTTATTTACATTAAATTTTCCCTTATATTAATCCTCCTTACCTGTACCCCATCTTTATCCTTGATTTTTTTAAAAACAAAGTAGCACTGTAATAATTTTCTGTCAGAATACAAAATGGAGTAATAAACGTTTTGTGGATGTCTCATTGCAAGTACGTAGGCCTAACTGCAAGTAGGTTATTATATGCTCCTCAAATTTTATTCCATTATGCTCAAACATTCTTTAAACATTCAACTCAGTCATAATATTGTCCAGAATTCTAAAGTTGTCATTTAATATATTAAGAAAACATAAGCAAACCAGTCAAAGCAAACAGTAAAATTCATGTCCAGATTTGAATATGTTTTCTATGAACGTGAACGCATTTTAAGTACAAGGTAGGATAATAATGCTTCAGTATGCTTCAGTATACTTAGTATTGTTTCCATATTGTTTTCTTTTATAAAGCATTTAAATGCTTTTAATATGATACGGCAATGTGATTCTTGCCTTTTTAAAAAAAACTGGGTTTTCTCTGCCATAAAAACACTGTAATGAAAACCATTACTTGCAAGTAAAACAATGCCCTTCCACCAGTCTACACTTCACACAAACAAGATTGGAAAGCATTGATAATTCTCATGTATTTGTAGGTTTGGTAGTGGTCGTCTGGGCATCCACACATGTGATTACATATTTGCACATTTAAAATCTTCTACACCTTGTAAAAACATCTGATAGATGCTCTATTCCACGCATATAACTTCCATTGAACCCCTTCAGATTCTAAGATTAAACAGCAGATCTGAGAGATGTTTTGAAACCAAGTCAGTTGGAGGATGTAATGTATGAATGCACATATAACCATTCAAAGAACTGTAATTCTTCATCATTATGTCTGTGATACATAGACATAGGTAGGTGTCTTACTTGAAAGGGAGTTTGGTTGCCATAAGGTAAATGAAGAGAGGGGCTCCTTTCAAGAGACTGTTATCCTTGAGATCAAAGATGCAATCTGTAATACTGGATGATGAAGGAGGATGAGCCCATATATCCATGTAACACAGGGGCGGGTTCCAAATCCCGTTGCTACTGGTTTGCTCATGCATGTGTGCACTCATGGAGCTTCTGCACATGTGCAGAAGCAGCTGGGTGGGTGGGCGGAGCCTCCTGATGCCGCTGCTACCGGTTCGCCCGATCTGGTGGGAACTGGTAGCAACCCATCACTGTTGTAACATAAAGAGAACACCCTAGAACAGTGGTGGCTAACCTTTTTGCCATTGCATGCCAAAAGCAGGGGGAGCGCAGCAGATGGTGCACGTGTGTGCCCACACCCATAATTCAATGTGCCCCATCCCCCCAAACTCCCCCCACTTTTGGCACGTGATAGCACAGTGGGCCCAGTAGGCCCATTTTTCACTCTCCCCAGGCTCTAGAGCCTTTCTAGGAGCCTGGGGAGGGTGAAAACGGACATCCCCAACCCCCTGGAGACCCTCCAGAGGCCAGAAACAGTCTGTTTCCCGACTTCCAGTGGGCTTGGAAGGCCCGAAAATCAGGGGGCCAGTGCACTCATGCGTGCCAGACCTGAGCTAGGGCAACGCTCGGGTGCCCACCAATATGGCTCCACGTGCCACCTGTGGCACGCATGCCATAGGTTCGCCATCACGGCCCTAGAAGATACTGCTGATGTTGACATTGCTGTTAAGAAGCAATTTTGGATAGCTGGTTATGATTATCATTTAGAAAAATATTGAGGAAAAAGTTCACAGTTTTTAGACAAGGGCCATTAAAAGGTATGAGAACATTTCCATATTATTCAGTAAAAGCATGACAGACCTCTGGTGAATAAAATTATGTTTCCAAAGGAGATTAGAGATTTGTAAAAGGTAGGCAGTGTTATGTCTAATTTAAGAAAAAA
This sequence comes from Ptyas mucosa, assembly GCA_012654045.1. NCBI lineage: Eukaryota > Metazoa > Chordata > Lepidosauria > Squamata > Colubridae > Ptyas > Ptyas mucosa. The sequence goes on along the minus strand of WNWU01000007.1, from coordinate 23,313,726 downwards.
AATGGATTAAGGACTGATTGTCCAATATAACAAATGTGAAATAAGATAAACTGGTAGCTATATGATCATAGGGTGCTGATACTGAGAATGAAAGAGAAGCTCCATGTCAGAAGACAGGTAGGTGGGGGATAGAACTATGGTAAACCTTTCCCCAAACATTTAAATCTGGGAGTTTAAAAAATGGGAGCAACCTCCTTACAAATTAAAAAAACAAACAGCAACCAAATATTGAGCCTTGGATAGTACAGTGGTCTAAAGCACCCTGTTATTAACACAGCTGCCTGCAATTATTGCAGGTTCGAATCTCACCAAGGCTCAAGGTTGACTCAGCCTTCCATCCTTTCTAAGGTAGGTAAATTGAGGACCCAGTTTGTGGGGGCAATAAGCTGACTTTGTATAAATATACAAAAGTATGAAGGCTATTGCTTAGCACATTGTAAGCCGCCCTGAGTCTCCAGAGAAGGGCGGATATAAATCAAATTAATATATATATATATATCTATATATATATATATATATATATATATATATTACATTACTGATGGAAAAGCCAAACTGTTGTTTTACATGGAGAAGAAAAACCAAAATATCCCATGCTATTGTAAAGGATTGATCTGCTGTTTATGAATAAGGTCTACAAAAATTCCCAGAAAACCCTGGTAGAAATGTTACAAGATGGCAGTATAACTTGTTCAATCTCACTGCAGAGGGATTGCAAAAGTAAATACTCTAAACCAGAGGTCTTCAAACTTGGCAGTTTTAAGACTTGTGGACTTCAACTCCCAGAATTCTCTAGCCAGCATAGTTTAGCTGGCTGGAGAATTCTGGGAGTTGAAGTCCATAAGTCTTAAAGCTAGCAAGTTTGAAGACCTCTGCTCTAAACTGAAAAGAAGACGAAAGAAAATCTGAAAAGAAGAGGAAAGAAAAGACAGTGAAGAATAGGGCAAGGGCAGTTTGGCAGGTGGAGCTACTCTTAAAAGGTGACACAAAACAATGAGGTGAACCAAGATTGTCAGAATCACTAAAGTGTGGCAAGCATTCATTTTGACTTGCTGATTTTTGCCAGGATGAGAAAGATCAGAAACATATAAGATGGATCTGGTCTGGCACATGAGTGGAAAATATTGAAAATGGAATTAGTGATGTGTCATAGTATATCTGTAACATCAGGTACAGAAAAGGGGCATATATATTGTTTTTGTACCAGACTGCTACAGAACTGTCTGATATAATCAACAAAGTGTGGCTGTAGAGGACAGAAGGTCCTTGAAGGATAGAAGGAAGGCCTAATTAATGAAAAGCTGAGGTAAATAGGTATAAGCCCCATTCGCCAAGACACCTTGAGAAAACATTTCAGACAAGCCTTTCCCTAGTTCACATGAAGGTAAACTGAGGTAGAAGGGTCATCAGTGCAGTCAATTAGAAGAGAACATTTAACTGTAAGCTGCTCAGATCCATTAGGTCTTGGGAAGCCCATAAATTGAATAAATATATTATTCCTGTAGTGCTGACAGGACCCTGAAGCCAGAGGCTGAATATCCACATCAATGAAAGACACAGCCAATTTTCCTGTATCCATGAGAGTTGAGATCATGAGTAACAATGAAACAAAGTAAATAAAATAAAATTATAATTTAAACAAGTCTTATGGAACAAGGAGCTCAAAGGTGAATGTGATACTGCTCTGGAGGTCAAGAATAAACAAATGGCGTTCAGTGGGAACCATGCCCAGCCACATGACAAACGTTTTGCAGGGCTACCACCAAACACATTTCTATAAACTCTAGAATGTTCCAATACCTGCAAGTGGTTAGTATTATCAGCAATACATATAAATTCCCAGTAATACATTTAAATGCTTGGGCATTCAAACAATGCTTCTGCTCTTACATCTCAGTGACTGGAGGTCATGGGAATCTAGATGGGGGAAAACAGGCTCAAGTTCAACCCTAGCAAAACTGAGTGAATAATGATTTTAGGACCACCTGGATGTAAAGAATTTCTAATTTTGCTTCTGGATGGGATTATATGCCCTAAACAGATACAAAGTGCAATCTGGGGGTTTCCTTAAAATAGGGCTCCTGAGTGAAGAACAGGCAATAGCTGTAGTTGTGAAAACCTTTGCACAAATTTATCTTGTATGCCAGTTGTGCCCATTCCAACTTCTTACTCAAGTCAACATGTCCATAGAGCAACAAAGATGATTAGGGGACTGGAGGCTGAAACATATAAAGAACGGTTGCTGGAATTGGGTATATCTAGTTTAATGAAAAGAAGGACTAGGGGTGACATGATAGCAGTGTTTTGATATCTCAGGCGCTGCCACAAAGAAGAGGGAGTCAAGCTGTTCTCCGAAGCACTTGAGGGCAGGACAAGAAGCAATGGATGGAAACTAATCAAGGAGAGAATCAACGTAGAAGTAAGAGGAAATTTCCTGACAGAACAATGAACCAGTGGAACAACTTGGCTTCAGAAGTTGTGAATGCTCTAACACTGGGAGGTTTTAAGAAGAAATTGGACAACCATTTGTCCAAAGTGGTATAGGGTTTCCTGCCTGAGCATGGAGTTGGATTAGAAGACCTCCAAAGTTCCTTCCAACTCTTCTGTTCTGTTCTGTTCTACTTTCTACTTTCTATTTTCTACCCTATATAATATTCCATGACCTGCTGGTTATCATATACTTCCAGCCTGTGTTTGAAGGTGTTGATTGTGACTTACAATGCCTTTCTCCAATTACTTCTGCCTGTCTGATAAGATTTGATAGGGTATGCTCCAGGTCCCATCATGTAAGAGTCCCATCTTGCCTTGTTTACTGTTGCACATACTGCAAGGCACAGCTTCACCCAAGACATCCAGATGGCCACAATCCTTTTGGAAAGCCATGAATCCCTGGCTTTTCTTCCAGGAACTAGGTAGGGAGTTTTTGTGATTGAATAACAGAATAGGAAGCAACTTTGGAGGAAACCTGATACCATTTCAGCCAAAGATTGTCTGGGGTTTTTTTTCCCTTGCTTTGGATGGATGAAATTGCCTCATGTGCAATATGTTTTATTTTTTAAAAAAAGATGTTGTTTTTAATCTGTGTATGGTTTTCATGATTGGGTGGCAATATAAATTAATAAATGAATGAATAAAGGGTAACAATACTTTATAAAATACACATTAGTCCCATGCATCTGAGGGGTTTTGTCAGGAACCATAATCATAGCCGCATATATTTGTATGGACACATATGTATTATGTACTCCAAGAACTTTATGATCTTGAGTTTTGCAGAAATAGCTCTTTCAGGAATTTGGCAAGGGTAAGAAGTACAAATCAGGACAGGGCAGGTAAAGACGGACGAGAGAACAGAGAACATGGCTCCTTGGTAGCCCCAAAGGGCGTCATGCATTATTTGACTCAAAGGATCACCTAGTAATAAAGCAGCATGATCACTTAAGGCCAATAGATATTTCTGAGTTTTGGAGTTGTTATTACCTTAACAGCTTTGTTGAATCTTAAACAAAAATCTCGAAAGATCTGAAAGCATTCTTCCAGTTTCATAGTTTCTTTGTCTTCACACAAAAAGTCTATAAGGGCGTGTGCTTCTTTCATCAGCTCTCGTTTCCAATGGTCGAGTTCCTTTAATTCTTTAATAGCAAACTTTAAATAAAAGCAAAATACATCGATTAATGATTATTTCTTACGTGCTATGCATGCAGTTGCTAATTTCAGAACCAGACTATAGCACTGGCACAACAGTTGCTGTGGTCACCTTGGTCTACATATTACTTTTTATCCTGCCAGTCAAACAGGTTTTGCAGGTTGTTGTTTTTTTTAAAGTATGGCACAAACCTGCAATACAAGTTTATACAAAACAGTAGTAGAGTAAGTGGGCTCTTTATGGGCAATAATATCACTTTTCCACCAGTATTCAACATTCAGAAATTAATCAAACATGTTATACTTCTCTTCACAAAACACAGATCCCCAAAGAGCTGTCTTCCCGCTCCCCTTAGTTCAATGAAATGATAAAGGGAGAAAACCCATAAACACCGAAATAAGCAATAAACATGTGAAATAAATATATTGTATCTTGCCATATAAATAATTTTAATTATTGATTGAAAGCACTAGTATTCCGTTACAGAATATTTCTCTATGAAAGAAATGGAATATAGTACATGGTCATTATTTTCCTGGCAAATATTTCATTTTATCTACAATGATGCACAAGATATCCAACCATGAAATCTCATCTGAAATTATCCCTGAGGATATAAACAGACAATATCCTCCTCTATGTATCAAGAGCTTCAGCATCTGTTCTTGTGATTAATAGAGCCCTTTGGAACACTGGGTTTCAAACGCAGATCCAATTTAACAGACAACCAGTAACAGATATTTGATGAAGGTAAAGTAAAGGTAAAGGATCCCCTTGCATATATGTGTTAGTTGTTCCCGACTCTAGGGGTCGATACTCATCTCTGTTTCAAAGCCGAAGAGCCAGCGCTGTCTGAAGATGTCTCTGTGGTCATGTGGCCGGCATAACTAAATGCCAAAGGCGCACAGAAAGCTGTTACCTTCCCATCAAAGGTGGTCCCTTGCATTTTTCACGTGTTTTCAAACTGCTAGGTTGGCAGAAGCTGGGACAAGTAACAGGAGCTCACCCCATTACGCAGTACTAGGGATTCGAACTGCTGAACTGCCAACCTTTCAATCGACAAGCTCAGCGTCTTAGCCACTGAGCCACTGCGTCCCCCTTGAAATCATGCATTTCAAGAAAATTAAACTGGAATTTTTCCAATTCCTTTTCTTTCTTTTTTCTTTTTAAAAAACAAGTGACAGAAACTTCCATTCCATTCAGAACTTCCATTCGTTCTCTAAAAGAGCATTTTTTTAAAAAATGTGCTGTCAGTGCAAGACATATATTAAGCTTTATTTTCCTGATGACTTTGCTTACAAAATGAAAGGGAAAGCCTGAAGGTTAAAAGGCATGGAGATATATAAATGCTGTTCTAAGAAAGGTAGATTATCTTAAAGTCATCAGTTATCCAAAAAGGAAAAAAAAAAGCTATTTCACTCAGCAAAGCAGTTATGAAGATAACCTAAAGAAAGAGTATGAAAAATTGGCTCCACCTTTCTTATTAGGTAGGTTGTTTATGAGTCACAACGAGAGAAGATTTTTAAATCAAGTTATTCATTCAGCATTTTTAGGAAAGATTATATTAGATGCATTTTTAAAATAAAGGGAGACCCAAACCTGGAATTAGTCTAATTAAAATTAATAGGAAAATTATATGTCTGTTGCCTCAAATTTTAGGCTTCAGTATTAGCATTTTAAAAGGTAATATTAGCACCTTTAATATGGCAGTCTAGGCCTCTTTTTAACATCAGGAAAACATGTATTTTTCTTCTGGGTCAAGGCAATTTATTTTTGTATGCAAAAACTCGTCTTTTCAGTACTAAACAATAGTGTATTCTGAAAGTCCTTGAATACACTTTCAAATTTTAAGAAAGATACAAAGTCGGCTGGAAAAGAATAAATTTGCTGTGGAATGTTATCTAGAATCAACATTTTCTATTGTTCAAGTCTCACATGTAATCAATCTCTTTTATTGTTTGATCATTTGCTTTCTGACATATTACATATAATAGTATGCTTCATTTCTTTTTCTACTTTATAAAGAGAATTGATGCCCTTTGCTTTGCCTGAATTACTTAGTGATTCACACTTTTGTGTGGGCAAAGAAGCTGCTTTGCAAAGGTAAAAGTTTCTTCAATTCAGGGATCAAATTCTTATCAGCTACACGTCAAACTCAGGATGCCAACAGAAGATTAACAAGGACATTAGGAAAACTTAAACATTTCTCAATACTGAATAGGTGATATAAAATCATTTGTAATAATAACTATTACCAATGAAGTACAGGAGTATGTAATGACAGTTGGCAGCTGTCATCAATGTAAACTAATATTTAATATTCAAAGGCTAAACCATAAATTGTCAGTTTGGATAGGTTTGACACTTATGTATCTTTTCTGTGCTTCATATAATTGCATTTGTTGCTTACAATGTTCAAATATAGATGGTAATGCCTACTTAAAGCTTTTGTTTTAAGATCTCATGCATTTAGTGATATTACAGTGTGATATTATACTTGGGGATCCAATTTTGTGACCATTTTTTTTGCAATTGTTAAGTGAATCCGGCTTTCCCAATTGACTGCTTCTTGGAAAGGGAAGCAGGGAAGATTGCAAACCATTGATTTGATAAAAACAAACCACTCTAAATAATTTCACATTTATCCACTCTGTAATAATAAGTATTGGAGGAAGGGTGTGGCCAGGGCCAGTGGCGATATAGCAAATTCCGGGGGCTCCTGGAAAATGCTGATATCTCAGCTGCTTTAAGGGATCCTCAGGATCACAGCTGTTCTGGAGGAACAGTGAAGAACGAAGGCACAGGCAGGCATGAACAGAGAAGCCGCAAATTCTCTGTAGTGTCTGCATCAGCCCTCGACTTAGCAGCGTGGGAAGGCAGCCATTAGGAGCTGCCAAAAGCCAGGCGGTCACACGCAAGAAGATAAAGGAAAAAGAAGAAGGCGATTATCTGGGTAAGATGGTGGTCTTGTAAACAAGATTCATCTATATATTTAACACCTGAGCTTTTAAAACTATTTACTCAAGAAAATTGGCAAAGGGAGAGGGGAGGGAGTGGAAAAAGGCTACCTCTCCACTTCCGGAACAGCGGCGAAGAAGCGGAAGCCATTAATAAAAGCTAATTAACAAAAGCTGAAAAGGTGGTCTTCAATTTATGACCATTCATGAATGATAATTCAAATAATGACAACCTCAGAAAAAGTTAGTTGTGACCTGTTCTCAGTTACAACGGTTGCATAACCCCCATAGTCACAATTTGAGTGCTTGGCAACTGGCTCACATTTATGATGATTGCAACATCTTGTGGGCATGTGATCATGATTTTGCAACCTTCTCTAAGTTCCTTTGCCAAGAAGCAAAGTCAATTGGGAAAGCTGGATTCACTTAACAACTACAGTAAAATGATCATAAAATTATGTCCCTAACTATAATATCACTAGATAACATGGGATCTTAGACAAACGCTCTAAGTAGGTTTTGCCTTACATATATGAACATTGTAAGCAACAAATGAAATTATATGAAGGACAGAAAAGACACATAAGAGTCAAACCTATCCAATGTAAATGTTAATAGTTTTAGTAGCTATTACTCATAAAACAGCAAAACAAAGCATTCATAAAAATGCTATTCATAAAAACTTATAGACTAAAATCAGTGCTTCATTCTCCTAGAAGTAAATTAATTCTTTATCTCAGAAAGCCTCATTCTATAAGACTAATCTGAGAAGCATGATGTCAATTGTAAAAATTCTTGAGTTTATAAAATCCAGTAGGGCATCAGACTGATTAGAGTATACTAATGAAGATTAGAAAATGCAACATCTTATCTGAGACACATTAGGGTAGCATTACTCTAATTACTAATTTATAAAATCAATAAGACGCTAATTCCTGTTGTTCAACTATTCTGTCCTTTCTATAGAAATAATGAATAAAATACTAAACAGACTTTTAAAAACCAGGATGTTTAAGATAGTCTATAATGGAAGAACTTTTAACAAATAAAATCTGAGATTGTAGGAAAGAATGCTTTGATCAACGGTATAAAGGAAAACAGATAGGTTCAATTGCCTTAAGCATTATACTACTTGGCTTTCATCAAATTGAAACAGTGGTGCAATTAAGTGTTTCTACTGAGTTTCAGACTACATCAGCTCAAAGCTACTGAAAAAAAACAACAACCATCAGCTTCCATACTGAAGTGGTAATATTTGTTAAGAAAAAAAGCCTTTTTAAAGCATTATTTTTTCCGCAAGCAGAGGAAAGTGGGTGGGCAGGAAATACCATTGATCAACCAGTTAGCACTGCTTAAATAATAGGCACTTGACACAACCATTTCACACAAATTAAGAAAGCATGCCCTTGCAGGACAACAATTAACAATTAAGTTGCTTTGACTGTGAAAAGCAACCTCTTAAAATGCCTACAGAATTTTAGCAAGATTATCACTGAAAAGAGTTTTTAAGAGAAACAAGGGGTTTATTATCTGTTAAGCGCACCAACTGAATTTAAATTATGCAACTCAATATATACATGTATAAAAAACAGACATATCAAGCATCTGTGACAAACCTGAAGGAATCCTTCCATCTGCCGAAAGAGTTCTGTGTCCCGGCGAATACTATCCTTTAAAGATTTTGTCTTTGATGACAAGGAGTGAAGTTCAGTTTCAATATTTTCTAGGGATATCCTGCAGAAAAACAGTAATTTCAATCTACTTTGGAAAAGAGCATTTCCCCATTGAAATGTGAACAACTTAAAACATACTATTTGCTAATAGGACACATTAGTGAACAGACAGAATCTAATTAAGCAAATCATCAGTCAACATTAAGTTGCACCACGACATTCACAACACAAGTCAATGTATTTGCATTAATGTAATAGGAGTGTTACGATTCTGATTCTTAAGTGGAAGGATACAGTGATGGCAAGCTGTTAAATAATATGATTGTTACACTAAACCTAACTTTAATCAGTCCATTCAATTGGTTTATAAATATAACTCAGTAAGCTTTAGTAAGTTAACCGCCACAAAAAGCCCCCTTAAAAATTGCTGCATTCAACCTCTAAACAGGAAAGCTGCATATATCATTCTTTTTGCTGTGAAAATGAAAACAGAGTCTATAGGAAATATTTTCTAAGAACTCAAATTTTCATGCCCAAACTCTGCATGCCAATTTAAATGCTCCGTGAAGGAAATAACCCAATGTTTACAGTTTTCTTACTTACCTTGCTGCTTCATGAACATGGTGCAATTTTTCTGAAAAGTTTAGAAGAACTTTATCTTTCTTTTGGGCTTCCTGAAATAAACAAAAACCCCCAGTAACATTTTGTTTCATTCAACAGCAATCAATGTGGATGTTTCACAACGGCAGTTAAGAGGTTTCCTGTTTTAAACCTGTAAACTGTGTATTTCAAAACCTCCTTTAAGAAAACTGATAAGGTTCGATCTTAATTGTGGACATTTTTAGAAAGACTGAGTATAGTCTACCACTGAATACAACCATTTTGCAGTAAGGAAGGCCATTAGATAAAGGTTGCATACTAATGCCTTTTCTGAAAACAAAAACAGGTAGTCCTGTATTTGGATTTACGACCACAGTTGAGCCCAAAATTTCTGTTGCTAAGACAGTACTTAAGTGAATTTTGTCCCATTTTAAGACCTTTCTTGCAACAGTTGTTAAGTGAATCACTGCAGCCGTTACGGTTGTTAAAGTGAACCTGGCTTCCCCATTGACTTTGCTTATCAGAAGGTTGCAAAAGATGATCACGTGACACCTCCCCGCCCCCCGACACTACAACCGTCATAAATATGAGTTAGTTGCCAAGCTTCTGAATTCTGATTGCGTGACTACGAGATTGCTGCAGTGGTTGTAAGTATGAAAAATGTCATAAGTCGCTTTTTTCAGCATCGTTGTAATTTCACTAAATGAACTATTGTAAATTGAGGACTGTCTATACAACATTTCCTGCTTAATCTCTTTTTTGTCCTCCCTCTGGATACTTCAAATTAGCTGTTAAACCAGTGCAGGGAAATATTAACAAAATCACTAAAACGAATACTAAATTTTAGATTCTCAGGAGCATATAGCAAACTGAGCAAGGATTAGGAAATACAATTTGCTCCTCGATTCCGCAGCCCCTATCTGTCCCATTATAATATCCTATCCATTACCTATTCCTTCTGCTTAGTTGTCTATAGTTTGTTATCTAAGAAACGGCAATTTACATACCAAAGCAACAAAATGAAGCAGATTCATCCCAGGCTTGTTTGCTTTTGTATCTGCCAACTTGAGTAATGAGGATAGCTTGAAGCCAACTGCATTGCCAGCGCAGCCTCCCTATGCAGAAGAGCGGAGGGGGAGGCAGAAGAGATATGGGAGGTCAATCCACAATGCTTGAAATTCTTTGCCCTACTCGCCATCTGCAAAGAGGCTAATCCACTTACTGCATTCATAATATTCCCAGCCTGAAGCACCAAGTGCAATATGGCATGCAACTCTTCACAGCACATCAGCTCTAGAAAAAGACACAAGAAGTATTATCCAATGGGCATTTGTTTAGGAAGCAAAAAAAAATAAAAATAAAAAATCTATACTTTGCACATTCAATTTATCTTATTTTTCTTAGAGGAAACTATGCTAAAAGTAAAAGTGTAGAGCTTAATTTAGGGAGGGGATATAAATCTAATTCTTGGGCAAAAATAAATATAATAAACACTTTTTTTTTTTAGCTGGAGCTAAGGAAAACCTTATCAGCTGCCTTCTTTGGTCGATCCTTGGCTAATAGTTTTTCTTTAAAGTTTCTTCTGAACTCTGAGGTTGTACTTTATAAGATGGACCTCTGCACAGCAGACAAGGAAAGCAAAACTTTTAGGCTCCATCTTCTTTGCTACAGCTTATGCCATTTAATAGGGTCTTCAAAATATGAGAATTTGGGGTGGGGTGGGGTATTGGAAGGTTCTATGGAAAGGAAATATCCTTTTGGTATTTTATTTGATACTGTGACCACAGTATTTTTTTAAACTTGTTGTGGGGGTTGGGAGTGGGAAGCACTCTGCTCTAGTGGTTCATCTCCTTCAACAGCAGTTGTTGGATGATGGAAAAATGGGAGACACATATTCAAGGACCCTTGTGTCATGGCTCAATGTTCTCCTCTTTCCTTTTCAACATTTACATGAAACTGGGTGAGGTCTTTCACCAGTTCAGGGTGTGGTATAATTAGTATGTATAGTAATAATACCCGGTTCTACATCTCAACCTCTGAATAGCAGAGGGTTCAATACCTTGACCCAGTGTCCGGAAGCTGTTAAGGTCTGTATGGGGTGGAACAGATTTCAGTTCAGTCCTAACAGGGCTGAGTAGCTGTAGTTGTTTGGACCCCCCTAAGTCAAGGATATTAACATCTCTGGGTCTTGGATGGAGCTGCATTTCCCTACTCAATACTGGTGTGCAACTCAGAGGTTCTGGATGAACAGCTATTGCTCAAAGAACAAGTGGCAGCTGTGGTCAGGACGGCCTTTGCACAGTTGATTCCTTTCCTCAATTAGGAGAACCATCAGAAAGTCATTTGTGCCATAATCATTTCCCATGCCTGGATTATTGGAGTGTACTCTACATGAGGTTGCCCTTAAAGATCACCCAGAAGCACCAAGATGCAGTGGTGCAAGCAGTGCCCTTCAATGTGCTCATGTGTTGTCACTGTTATGTAAGCTGCACTTGCTGGTGGTTGGCTTCTAAGAGCAATTCAAGGTGCTGGTTATTACCTATAAAGCCTTGTATGTGTAGTGCCTAGATACCTGACAGACTGCTTATCTCCAATTGTTTCTGCCTGCCCAGTACATTCCCATCAGAGTGGGTGGATTCCAGGTCTCCTGTATTAAGTATTTCCAACTTGTAGATCCTAGGAAGCAGCATACCTTCTCTGTTGCAGCCTCCACCCTCTGGAACATCTCTCTTCCAGATATTAGGATTTCCTCTCATATGGGGCTCCAGAAAGCCTTAAAAACCTGGCTTTGGTTCCTGAGTTGAGGTTATGCTTTTGTTAGAAGAATATTTTAATCTGGACTGACTGTTAATTTAATGTTCTTGCTGGTTTTTATTTTATTTTAATTATATTTAGTTTAGTAAACCCCTAGAGTCCACTGGAGAAGGGTGCTAATATATTTAAAAAATAATAAATTTAAATAATTATAATTTTGCACCTTTTTCTTTGGAATCACCTATATGTTTCCAAGGTAGCCATAAATTGGGCAAGACAGTTCCTCAAATACCCTGGTCTCATGTGATGAAGGGCTTTAAAGGTAAATACAACACCTTGAATTCACTTAAACTAAAAATCTTAAAACTGCCACAATTTGATAATCCTCACCAAAAGAAGTAAGGTTCAAGTAAGTGTAGCAAGTTGCACCAGTTCATTTACATGAACACAGCCACTGTTTTATGTTTGTGCTTTTCATCCATGGCATGGATTAAAAGATTTGGGGCAGAACTTGAAATGTAACCACCTATATTGCAAATCAAAGTGACTAGAAACTATAAAAGGAAGTGAAAAATGGGCCATGTGTTAGAAACCTGAAAGAAAATCTAGTAACTATAAAGTATCAATTAGTGTATTTTACAAGACAGGGCCATTATATTTTAAAAATAAGTCTTCAAGTTACAATAATATTGTGTTGTTCTGGTCATGAGTAAGAGAAAATATAAGGCTTTCCCACTTCAAAAAAATTCAGACTATTTGTACTGTATTCCTTCATAATAATCCCATACATTAGGCTAAAATGAATAATGGAAAAATGGAAACATAAATTGTTCATCTAACGTCAAAGTTTTGCATAATATATACTAGTCCTTAGCTTTGTAAACAAATATGCCATAATTAGAAATTCCAAACTGAATCTGTTTTAATCTGTGTAAATGCTCCTTTTATAAGTAGATGTGTGGAAAACAACATCTAAAATATTATTTCCCTGGATTAAATATTTATTCCCCTATAATAGTGTTCATCAATCTGGGCTACAATGAATTCCATGTATGAAGGGATATGCAGAAGGAAAAATGAATTATGGCACACCACAGTCCTTTTAGGTCAGATGTCAAGAGGGCCAACTGCTAATGGGAAAGTTCTACTCTGTGAAATTACATATTTTATAGTCAGAGGACCAACATATTGGAAATTGCCAGAGGCTGATTAACTAGAGTAACCTGAGGAACCCCTATGCATTTAGATGTTTCTGCAGAGCTAATGGACAGACAGAATCATTCCTCAGTCCAATAAACGTCCCAAGTAGCACAACAGATTTAAGCCAGGGTAAGTATTTTTGCCAATCAGCAGCAGAGATAAGAGAAATGCAACACGATTAGATCTTAAGAATCAATGGGTGGTTTCATATGTTTTTCTAATTCATACTGTGATTTATATGGTGCAAGATTTGGCAATCGCTGTGATTTGCGAACTATAGTTTAGCTGTTTGGGAATCCAGCTTCTTTTAAGTTATTCACTATCAGCACTAGGAAGCCATGTCATAAAGTTATTCAATCAACCATGACTAAACGTACTGTGGCTTTAGTATTAGTCTAAAACCAGTGACTAACTATCTGCACAACGCAATGATTTTCATTTCGATAAATTAAGCACCATTACTCAGACATAATAGCATTACAACAATGAATAATGCATAAAGGAAAAATGAACGCACATTTGTGCTGTTCCCAAGATTTAATAAGATTATTAGAAAACTCACTGTTATGCAAAGTTTTGGAAAAGAAAATTATATGATATTAAGAAAAGCAAAATCAGAATACAGGAAAATAGAAAAAGGGGGAAATGATTCTCTCAACTTCAGAATACATCAAAAATGGTTATACACAAACATACAAACTTGATAGATAACATATGTTCATGGTGACACACACCCTTATGGAATGTGTCAGAGCTAGCTTCCTTCTTTAAATAGCTAATAGGTACCTGAAATTCCAGATCTCATCTCTCTAGTTAGTTGATTAACCTGCTAAGAAAAACAAGATCCTAATGCATGCTGAAGCATGTTTAATTACCCTTTGTAGCCATTTTTATAATTGTCATGTTTTTCTGCAGTGAAGTACATGATGGAGAAAATTCTTTTTTTAACACCATTGCTTCAATGCGCAGGGAATAGCTGAAAATAAACAAAATACATTTTAGAATTGCGATGCAAGAAATAGTGAATTTAGGGTGAATAACAAGAATTGAACATTTCCTTACTTTGGCACCTGGATTAGCATATGCATAAATGAATCTGCTTGACATAGTTTTGATAGATCGCCACTGAAATCCTTTAATTTCTTTACCTAGAGGGGGGCAGAATAAAGAAAATAAACAGATCAGAATCGAAGCAAAATGTTAAACAGTGAATTTAAGAGTCACCACAGTAAAAAAATTATTTCGATGTTAATATGAAAATAGTATATGCCATCTCCACACTATTTAATATTTGGATTGGAATATATGTTATGAGATACTATTATTTAAGACGTCTCGTCTATTATTAAGGGGAAAAGAAATGATAGCATGACTACATTTTTTGTCAAGACGTTTCCAGGGCAGAAAAAAGAGGTGATGTATCAGATGGTTGCTTCCCACATTTTTCTGTAACATCTAATTCCAGCTCAGGATGCTTTGTTTAATATTGTTGCAAATGATGATAGCATTCACCAATATTATCTGTGCTAAGTAAACTAACGTCCCCAGTCCTATGTCTCCAAATATATGAAAATATTATTGTGTAAAAGTTCAAAACAAGCAACTGTTCTTTGTAAGAAAAACACAGCCTGCTTTTTCACAATAAATAAATAAATTTGACTTCTTATAATCACTGAAAAATTCTGTTTAGTAAGAATCTGATATAGAGCAGTCTTCAAAAACTTTGCCCAAATGCAGAATAATGTACATACAGCTGGAAGTTAGCAGCATTCAATGCTATAAAATAGCATGACAGCTTGCCAACTCATTAGCACATAAATAATTAAAAAACAAGTTGTGTCTCATTTCTCTCTCTACGTTTCTCCTTTAGGAGGGCAATTCTTGGCCTCTATTCAAATGAGATATTTCTTTCATTAAGGATTTCTTTCCCTTGACATAGTTTAAAGTCTAAGGGTGGGTTTAACCTGAAGAGAAAACTATTTTTAAATCAAATAAAATTCCACAATTTGCAGGTGGCTTTGCTCAATAGATATTGCTAGCCATTTTAGGGAAGATCTGTCATACACCACGGTATTTGCCTGAAACATATTACAAATAATGGGATTTGTAATTCAAACATTTAAAGAGCATCAGAATGAAGAAGACTATCTGGCTTAAAGATATTTCTAAATTTACAGCACATTAAAAAAATTCTGTAGCAATTAACAATTACTATGCCACAGAGACAATAACAAAATCACTCCCACATACTATGTAAATGAATGTAAACATATTATGTGTAAGTATTTATGAGACTCATCTGAATATACAGATTCTCTACATATATGGCACTGGAAAAACAATGCACTTGCTAAAAACAAGGTTATCATTTTTGTGAAGTAAAATTACAGTCGCAACTGACAACAGTGATGAGAGAAAGTTGCGAACCTTTTTACCATCCCTGTCACCGGTTAGCGGTTAGAGGTATTTTGATCCATTTCCCTCTACAGAACTGCTTTAACACATTAAATTAAAGCAAGATTGTCTTACATGAATCTCTCCCTTTGGGTCATGCCACAATGTATGCCTGGGGGTCGGATCTGGCCCTTACGGTACTTAGATCTGGCCCACGGAGCCACCCTGGAAACAACAAAGGTCCGGCCTGTGGTGCTTCTGCTAGCAAAAACAGGCTCCCAAGCTCCGTTTTCGGCTGCCATGGCCTCCTGCAACCCTCTGCCAGTGAAAATGTAGCTCGGGAGAGCCACATATGTTTTCATTGGCAGAGGGTTGCAGGAGGCCGTGGCAGTTGAAAATGGAGCTTGGGAGTCTGTTTTCACTGGTAGAGCGCTTGGGCCACCACAGGTGCCCCGACACGCCCTCCCTGGTCACACACACCTGCCCCCCCAAGGTCAAACACAATCCTGATGTGGCCCTCAATGAAATCTACTTTAACACCCTTGATGTATGTATTTCATTTGGGTCAAGATCAGATATTTGATTCAGCCATTTCAAAAGGAGAAATTTATTCTGTTTCATCCACTGTGTAATAAGATTTACTTGGGTGTTCAGGACTGCTGTCATATTACATGACCTAGATTCAGTTAAGCTTCAGCTCATGGATCTAGATGCTCCCTTGTAGAATTTGCTGTTACCTTAAAGACTGTGAGCCATTTAAATTCCAAACAACCCAAAACACTCCTACTGCAATGCTTTATAGCTGAGATGAGTTCTTTAGTTGGAAACCAGTATTTATTTTCCCCCCAAATATAATATTTTTTCATTAGTGTCAAAACATTTCACTTTCATTTCATCTGGAACAGAATGTTGTTCCAAAGGCCTACTGATCTCTGGTAAGTTTAAAATGTGTAACAACATGCTTTCTGGATAATAGTGGTACCTGTCATGCTCACCATTGCAATGTTTTCCTTGTGGACATTAATATCATATAATACAGAAGTACTCTACAGACCATAAGACCTTAGAATTATTTAGAGTATTGAACATGGGGTGATTTTGTTGGATGACCATTTGGGGAAGGTGTTGTATTTTGTCCATCTATGTATTATTTTCCTGACAGTGGATTGACGGAGGCCTTGGATTACCCATGACACTTGATTGATATCTCGCTGATCAGAACAGTTGACTGAACTTACTGCCCTAAGAGAGCTGATTATCCTAGGACTTCATATACATCTTTCAACAAAGCCTAAATCTGTCAATGAAGACATGACACACTACAATGTTTGAGTATTATTTGTTTAATCCTCTCTTTATCTATTAATTGGGCTTAGATAAAGCTCTAATGAAATTGCAGGTCACAGTCCTGATAGATTATGGATAGTTCCAAAAGGTTCACAAACTATTTTTACCACAGCATGTGCCTCCATAGCAAGAACATTTAAAAAGGTGTAAAACAAAATATTATCATTTTTCATTCTTCTACAGCTCCTTACACACAAACCAGTTTCACCATATATATTTTGTGCATGTAATGAGGATTTCTAAAACTGTGAAAATTTTGGAGTGTTACAAGAAAAGAGAGAACTACTTCAAGATGACCCTCCTGCAGTCAAGGAAAAACTTCAAGGGCATTAGTTACCTTTTGTTATTTGTTTAATTGCCTGTGTTTTGTTTCATGGATTTTGTTACTAGAGCATGGTAAACAGGGCTGTCTCTTTTAATGTTTTCAGCAATTGTTATGCCTTCGTTTTGTGCACAGCTCAGAGTTCACTGGAAATGAATGGCCAATAAATTTAAATAATTAAATACTGTATAGAGCCTATACTTTATTCAAAAAAGTATGCATCTGATACTTTTAAATATTATTTTTAAAAATATTTTCAAAGCTGCAGCAAACTTGTAGCAACACTTCCTTTCCTGCAAGTGTTTGAAGTCAAATCCATACTTGCTTTATAAAATTTCAGCAAAACACTGAAGCTTTTCAAAGATGTTGCCTATATCACAAAACAAATTTGCACTTAATTTTTAGCCCGTGATATTGATGTAGCATCTACTGTCATATAAAAATCCATATATTATTGAAACAGCATTGGAACCATCCACAGTTATAATCATATTATACATGTAATATGTAAGTTAAGTCTTTGGAATATAGCAGGTTCATCATTAAAGATATGAAAATACATGCCAGGTAGAATTTAATGATTTTCAAACAGGCATTTTTCTCTTTACTCTCTGAATTAAGAAAAGTGTAATCCTACTCTTTTCTAACTTTTACTTTGTATGTTGTTTAGCATAGGAAGTATGACTGAAACATTAAGATAAATCAGCCAGGAAGGTAGATAGTAGTCTAAAGGGAGGGGAGAATTGTGAAACAGCCCATAGGTCCTTACTTAAATAGTACAAGATTATGTCACATTCAAAGAGTTTCTATGTTCTGTTGTTCAGTACAATATAATCTAACTTCTTTGTTTCACTAATACCCTGTATTACACGACTATTTAATATTGTTTATTATTGACTGAAGAATAACTGTGGGAGTTCAGCTTGTTCAACTGATACGGTTGAATTCACATATCAGGCAAATCAAGGTTTGTTTTCACTATGATTTGTTGAGTAAATCCAATGACCAGATTCAAACATCATAATAACCATAAGTAAGAGGTATATCTATTGCAAATATGATTTAGTATAATGCCAGTTTATGAGAAAGATGACTTGTTTGAGATTTCCTGGATCATTCTAGTTTGATTTTGCACCCAAACAAACTTCTAATCATCTAGTAATGCAACACAGCCATAAAAAAAAGAATGGGGAGAAACCAGGAATTGGTCAGACAACCCAGAACTACGTTCCTCATCTCCAAACCCAATTCTAGCTTATTTAGCAACCTTGTTGAAACAGTGCATGTCACTTAGCATGGTGTGTGAACAAAGCCATTGTATTTGACGTCTAAACATTCCCAGCTTTCTTGTGTGCCAATTTCAGTACTTCTTAAAACTACTGGGAGATGAAGAGTCATTGAGTGCCCAATTCTCAACTTCACAGATCACTAATAAAGAGACTTTGTTACTTAAGCAGATGCTGTACAGAACAGCTACTTGAAACAAGAGAATCAAGCTTTCTACTTAAACATAGGAAATATTTCAAGGATTTAAGCTGTAAACTAGGCAATGCAATGACCTACTCTAAATGAAAAAATCTGTATCAATGTAAACTACATTAAGTAGTGTGCATAAACAACAGTTCACAAATGTAATCACCATGGGAACTGCCTGGCCACTTTTTAGTAACCCTTTCTATCCTAACTCTTCCTTCTTGTGCTTTAAAGCAGGGGTCTCCAACCTTGGCAACTTTAAGACTTCTAGACTTCATCTTTTTTTTTTAAATTTGATTTATATGCCGCCCTTCTCTGGAGACTCAGGGCGGCTTACATGCGTTAAGCAATAGCCTTCATACTTTTGTATATTTATACAAAGTCAGCTTATTGCCCCCACAATCTGGGTCCTCATTTTACCCACCTTAGAAAGAATGGAAGGCTGAGTCAACCTTGAGCCTGGTGGGATTCGAACTTGCAGTAATTGCAAGCAGCAGATGTTAATAGATGTTAATAACAGGGTGCTTTAAACCACTGTACTACAGGCTCTGTCTTGGACTTCATCTTCAGCAAAGCTGGCTGAGGAATTCTGGAAGTTGAAGTCCACAAGTCTTAAAGTTGCCAAGGTTGGAGACCCCCGTTTTAAAGGGAGTCAAGACCTTACCGCCACCCTGAGCCTAAAATGGGAAGAAGGAAATTTTTAAATATCTGACTTTATGCTATATTTTAAAAGACATTGATGTTCCCCGTAGAATACTGGATCAAGATGAGACTTTCTTTTTAGTACAATCATTTACTGTGTCTTATGAGTAAACGCTGACAAAATTTGAGACTGGTGGTTTAGATTTATGGCAAAGTGTGAGGTGCCTTATACAAAACTTGCTTTCTCCAAAAGTGTGACACCGAGTGGAAAAACCATACAGTTAAATGTTAACATTAAAAAAAATGTTTGGCCTCTCCTTTAGAGTTTGAGATTTTTAAAAATTGCCTTGTCCTATATGGAGTCTTAACAGCAGCCTTAGCTTGATTATTAACATGCCATTAACTCTGCTCAATTTTTAACTTAAAAATGTATATGTTTGTATCAAAACAAAGTGTTGTTGAAGGGAGATTTCGAGGTGGATACTTTCATACTTCTAATGTGTCTGCAATGATGTGTTCAAGTTCAAGCATGTTAATGTTAAGTTAAAAGAAAAACATTCATGACACCATACATATTTACTTGCAGTCTTGCTAAATTGAAGTTTTCTCTCATCCTTGTTCTTTGCACATTGGCTTTCTCTTTCTGCTTCACATACCAGCTGCGGTGAAATACTCCAAAGTCTGCTACTGGTTCGCTGTGTGCTCACATGTGCGGTGCGCACCAAACACATGCTGTGCACGCGTCAAACACATGCTTCATGCACGTACATAGTGTGTGCCAAATGCACGCTTCAGGCGCATGTGCACTGCAGGCGCTACTGCGCAGTGCTGAAAAAGGAGGTTTTCTAAGGTAAGTAGAACAGCGAGGGGGGAACAGCTGTGCCACACGATTTAGATTTGGTAGAAAACAGTGGTGCAGTGGTTAGAGTGCAGTACTGCAGGCTACTTCAGCTGACTGTTAGTTGCAGTTCAGCAGTTCAAATCTCACCAGTTCAAGGTTGACTCAGCCTTTAGTCCTTCCAAGGTGGGTAAAATGAGGACCCAGATTGTTGGGGGCAATATGCTGACTCTGTAAACTGCTTAGAGAGGGCTGTAAAAGCACTATGAAGTGGTATATAAGTCTAAGTGCTATTGCTATAAATCACGCGGCACAGCTGATCGTAGAAAATACCAGTTCGTCCGAACTGGTAGCATTTGTTTTACTACCGGTTCGCATGAACCGGTCCGAACCGGTAGCATTTCACCCTGCATACCGGTATTAGTCTCAGTTGATGGTAAAAGAGTTTTAGCAATCAAACTTCTTAAGCTACCTTTTTTACCCAATCTAGCACCCTTCACATTTATGGGAGTTCAACTTCTAAAATACCATTCCAAAAGTCCAAAATGTTACATAATTTTAAGGTATTATATAGAAATTATATGTTATATATGCATCCACTTAAGTATTTTATACTTCTTTCAGATATATCTTTTGTTTTTATTTTTACAACATTTTGGCTGATATTTCTTTCTGAGTGTTTCTTCCTATTATATCTCAAATTAAATATGGAAGTTTCAACTTTTCTTTCTTCATAAAAAGTAAGAAGAAAGGGAGGGAGAGGGAGAGAGAGAGAGAGAGAGAGAGAGAGAGAGAGACAGCATTCTAATGAAACTATCACGGGGAAACTGAGAATGTTCACTGCCATGATACAATGGGGAAACTTATATCTCTTCATTCCTCAAAGCATGCTATCTTAACAATATTTCCAGTTCTACCCCTTCCTCCCCACCTCATTTACAAGAAAGGCTATTATACTGCTTTTTCAGATGCTTTTCTACATCTCAAAGATTCCATTCATTTCTGTTTTGTAGCTACTGTTCATGGTCTTGAGGACTGCTGGTTGTCCCTTACTATGGTTTGTACCAAGGGTGCTATTCAGCAGGTTCTGACAGGTTCTGGAGAACCGGTAGCGGGAATATTCAGTAGTACAGAGAACCAGAAAATACCACCTCTGGCTGGCCCCAGAGTGGGATGGGAATGGAGATTTTGCAATATCCTTCCCCCAGGAGTGGGGAGGGAATGGAGATTTTGCAGTATTCTTCCCCTGCCATGCCCACCAAGCTACACCATGCCCACCAAGTCACGCCCAGAGAACCTGTAGTAAAAAAAATTGAATTCCACCACTGGTTTGTACTGTATTTATAACTCTGCTAGATCTTTTTTTTAAATAAAAGCTCATTTCTTGGTAAGTCTACGAAACTTTTTTAAAAATGTTTTTTTTTTCTGCTCAGAATTGTCTTCCCATTTCTGTACTTTAAATAGGCTTTCTTGGTCTAAAATGGTCCTTGTTCTTCTTAGATGGAGTTTTTTTGATTGCATTTTATTTTGTCACTCAAGCCAACCGCCTAAGCAAGATTACTTAATGTGTACTTCAACATATACATAATGTCTTTTCAAAACTAAGTGTGAAACTGGTTATACAAGACAAACATATCATGGCTAGTACATTTTCTTTTTAGTTCTATGCTATAATTTTAAGAGTTTATGTTTTTCTTCTTTCTCCAGAAATACAAGTGTGGGTTTATATTGCTATTTATTTCATGCCGCTTAGGTGCTACCTAATTCCAAACCAACTGTAGGCAACTCATAGTATAGTAAACAATAAAAACAAAAACACATTCAGTAAAGATGTTTTGAGAACAACTGGGTCTTTCAAGGTCTAACTGTATATAAATTGGCTGGAAGCCACATAGATCTCAAGTAGAACCACAATCCAAAGGGCAGGTGCTGGGACAGTACAGAGAGGTTTTGTGGATCCTGACTCTGTGGATACCAACTCTGCGAGCATGAACCGGGAGATGGGTGGTACCAAAAATAACCTAACCCAGGGGTCAGCAACCTGCTGCTCCGGAGCCACATGCGGCTCTTTGGGCCTTCTGCTGTGGCACCCTGTCGGGTGATCCCACCACTGGCTGGCCCCACCCCTCACCTTCCCCTCCTAGCCACTCCTCGCCTGGCCTGAGAAGGTAAGGGTGACGGCAGGGGATGGAGAAGCGGCCAGGGCAGAGACAGAGGGATACAGAGAGAGTTGGGGGAGGGAGGGGAGAGAGAGAGATGTCAAAAGGTTTTTGTGGTTCCCGGTGTTTTTTAACAACTGGTTCTCTGCCCTAATGACTGGCTGGATAGGCGTGGCTAAGGGGGGGGTCACGTGACTGGTGGAAGTGAGTGACATTGAGTTGGCCAAGCCCACCCAGGTTTTGTGGCTCCCGGTGTTTTCTTTTCTGTGGGAAACGGGTCCAAATGGCTCTTTGAGTGCTTAAGGTTGCAGACCCCTGACTTAACCAAATACCATGTCATGCTTTATACTGAATTGCTCCGGCAATCAGTGCAGCTTATAAAGCAGAAGTATTCACACAGGCATACTGAGACAAGCCTATCCCTGCCTATGCTGTTGCATTCTGATCCAATTGAAGTTTCCAAGTGGTTTTCAAAAGCAGACAATCCTATTCTTACCTCCTCAGCTTCTGGCAATAATTTAAGAAGCTCACGTAAGGTCTCAGAGCTATAGAAGTCTCTTCCAGTGTGAAGATCTTCAATGATAGAGTCAAGTGATCTTAACAAGGCAACAGAATAAAAATACATTTCAGTTTAGGAACATGCGATTTCTATGTTTTAAAACAGCCTTTATCAACATTATACATAGGGCTCCAATTTTTCAGTTTTTAGAATTCCTGGTTAGGAATTATAGGAAGAAACCCAGCACATCTGGATGCACTGTTGAGGAAAGAAGAATCTTTTTTTAAAAGATATTTTATCATGTGATGTTCCAAAACAATTTTCAATAGTTAAATGTACAGCTGCCTCTGAGCAAGTTTATCTGAAATAAACACAACTGTTCGTAAAAAGTCATTAATATCAAAATATTAATTAGTGGATATTGTCTATCATTGAGTGTTGTATCTTTTTATTCTTGAGGAATGTATTTTATTCTCCTTATGTACACTGAGAGCATATACACCAAAGACAAGTCCAATCACACTTGGTCAATAAAGAATTCTATTCTATTCTATTCTATTCTATTCTATTCTATTCTATTCTAT
>WNWU01000007.1:23266636-23290628 GCA_012654045.1 Ptyas mucosa | reverse complement strand
ATTCTATTCTATTCTATTCTATTCTATTCTATTCTATTCTATTCTATTCTATTCTATTCTATTCTATTCTATTCCTATTCCTATTCCTATTCCTATTCCTATTCTATAATATTGTCCTTACTTACATGACATTATCATATTATCAAAAATGCAACCTTTACGAAAAATAAGTTGTAATTTAAAAGTCAGTAGCTTACTTTAACTAAAATTACCTATAATACAATAGTATTATATATTGCCTAAAATTTCAAAACTATTGCTTAAAAGGAAAATGTAAGTTTAACCCAAATATAAGATAGAGTTATTAACAGCTTGAATACGTTTTCAAGCTAAATTAAGTTTGTAATTACGCTATTTCTGGCTGAATATATCTTTTTTCTTGATGTTACATTATCATCAATGTAATAATTACAATAGCAGGAGAATAACTTACTTTTTAAACTGTTTGAGAAAAATCCCAATATTCATACTTCTTTTGGCATCCAAAATATTAATCTGCAAAAGGCAACAAAAGGTATCATTTCAGAGAGAGCAATTGTTATTTTAAGTCATTATGGATAGAATAAAATTATTCTACATAGCAAAAATAATTCTAAATATCTTAAGAAAAGGTAAACATACTTCCAAATAATAATACAGTTCTGCTGAGAAAGAAATATGGACAGAATTGTACCTGTCAACTCTCAGATCACTATAATGACAACAATTCTGAAATTTCAGTTGGTGAAAATAAGTTAGGCTGCTTACTCGTACAGGGATATACAATAATATTGTGCCAGTATTTCATTATCTGCCCTGGCTGCATAATGAGGAAAATAGGTGGATGCTAGGAGTCATTTTAGTTGTTGTATCATTATGACACCCCCACCCTCACCCCCTGAGGCTCACCTAGTTCCTACATTATGTTATTTTTAATTAAAAGTCCTTCTCCTGTCTAGAATTGCAATTCATCCAGAGAAATATGTTGTAGGTTACATAGCCAGTGTAGGCTATATATCAGTGTTGGTGGACCTTTTCGGTACCGAGTGCCGAAACAGAAGCGTGCGTGTGCCGGAAACTGGAAGAGCAGCCGCCTGGTGCACGAATATGATTTTCTGGTTTCCGGCGCACCATGTGCACTGGCCAGCTGGTCTTTCGGTTTCTGGAATGTATGCACATGTGAAGACCAGCTGGCCTGTGCGCATGTGCACCCTGGAAACCGGAAATCATCTTCCTGGTAGGCGCAGGCGCACTGAGTGGCTGCCCTTCTGGTTTCCAGCACTCCCGCGTGTGTGAAGACTAGCTGGCCGGAACCCAGAAGAGCAACAGATGACGGGTCACATGCCTGGAGAGATGGCTCTGCGTGCCACTTCCGGCACATGTGCCATAGGTTCACCATCACGGCTATATATGGTAGAAGAAAGGATTGGCTACAGTAAATGTCACATGTAACTGGGAGAGCTACCATTCTTTGATAAATATTTCCCCTTCTCCTTCTGGCCTGCTTTCTGCTCCTCCCCTCTTTCTGACTTTGGGAAAGGCTTTAATGTTGGGAAAGGTGGAAGGAAACAAGAGGATAACCAGCAAGAAGGTGGATTAACTCTGTTACAGTAGTGATGGGTGCACTGTTAGAAGATCTAAAAGACCAGGTTAGGGACAGATCATAGCAATAGCACTTATATACTGCTTCATAGTGCTTTATAACACTCTCTAGGCGATTTACAGATTCAGCATATTGCCTCCAACAATCTGGGCCCTCATTTTACTGACCTCAGAATAATAAAAGGCTCACTCACTCTACCTTGAGCCAGTCAGTATCGAACTCCTGGCATGGGCAGAGTCAGCCTGAAATACTGCATTCTAACCACTGCACCACCATGGCTCATGGAGAAAAACTATCTTTGTAGTTGAAACAAACAAAATGTTAAAAAGTTATAATATTGATGTAGTTACTTATCAAGCACGTCTAAATTATATTAAAGTAACCAAAATATCTTTACAATCCCCAAGGCATGTCACAACTTTTGAGCACCCCTAATGTTTGAAAATTGAAAACTGAAAATCTGACACGCCTTAAATAATCAATCAACCAGTTAATCTTTTGTTCTGTTTCCAACTCATTTCTTTCTTCTAGAAGAAGAAGAAGAGAAAACTGAGATCCTTCAGCCCAGAAATCTGAATAATTACAACTGAAACCTAGTTGTTATTATGGTAAAAGCTACAGGCAGTCCAAGAGCCACAAACTACATAGGCTGCCTAGCAGATTTGACTTATTATAAAACATCTTGGAAAGTCATTGTGCTATGTAACTTTTGTGAATAAAATACATTAGTGCTTTTAACCAAGAAAATGCCAAATTAATTTCTTCCTTTTTTTTCTTCTTCCTCTTCCACCCAATAAACATTTGTCTTGAAATAAAGAATCTCTTTAAATCCCATTACATCTTTATAATGGTGATTAACATCAGTATATCAGGAATAAACAAATTCATAAATGGATGAAATTATAATGCTTCTATAATGTTATGTGGCCATCAAAGATCTTCCTAATGCAGAATCACCAGGTACTTGGAAGGAACATTTTTATTATCAGGAAAGTCCTATTTGTTTTTCCATTGTTTGACATTATAGTTTGTTTATACCCTGAAAGCACATAACATTTTACAGTTATGCTAATAAACAGTTCATTTCACTTAATACCTACAAACTCCTGATATACGTCATGTAAGATAGAAATAGCTGAAATGAACTAGCCGTACTGAAGATGGTTCTAGCACATATTCCTAAGACTTTACACAAGCGATCAGACCGATATGCTGGTTTTCTGTGTTACGTTAACTGTACCACGTTAACTGTGCCTTGTATTTTTCACAAGCATTATCTTAAAATATTGAGTCGAGAGCCCATCTAATTCTACAATGCGCAATTAAATGCTTTGCAGTAGTTAAATAAAAGAGACTGATGCTTCTCCCACAAATTATTTAAAATCTGTTTTTCCCAGAGAATTATCAAGTCACAACCCAGCCAACTAAGTCATAAGAGTACTTATACATTGGCCAACCCAGTGTTTTGGCAAGAATATAACTGAATCCTGATGCTGATCAGAGCATTATTCATGGTGTCTATTGTTCTTGTGTTTGCTTAATTCTTTAGCATCTCAGCAATTGACAGAACAAGCCTAACCTGTGCTTAGAGTTAAATGAAGCTGGACCTGGTTAACACTTGATGAGATCTTCAGAGAACCCCAAAACAGTAGTTAGAAATTAAAAAAAACATTCTAGGAACGGTTGTGCCAACCACTTCTATTACTGTTAATTAAAGCATACTGAGAGCAAACACAGCTAAGTCCATCTAGTTACCAGGAATTGAATCTGTCTTAACATCTTATGTTTTAGTGTCCACTAAGATGGCAGCATGTAGCTATCCCTAGCTGATCTCAAAAAGCTAAACTCTAGTTACTGATAATACTTGAATGGGAGATTATTACCAGGAAATAGCAAGATAGTCTGGAAGCCAAACCACATCCCAAAAACAATGCAAACCACTTTTGTATCGTTGCCAAACAAAACAAAACAAAACAAAAAACACAACGCCACTACATGGACATACCCATGAAGTTACCAGGAAGTAAGCCATGTTTGCAAACTTTAACATGGCTTTAGTACTGATACATTTAAATACAATAAAGTAGCCAAAAATCTCCAATGAGAATTTCTTAGGTAAATATTAAGATGATATTAAGATAAATACATTGAGCCTTCTGTCTGCTGCTCCATTCTGAGCAAAACTTCAAAAGCAACAAATCTTTGGTTTGATTTTGAAATAAAAGCAGGAGCTACCCTAGAGACTAAGCATAATTTGTCTTCTTTATCCTTTCATGTTTTCTGGCTCCCCCAGCAGCAGCCTTTAGCTCAGTAATGACACAAGATTTGACTGGCCTCATATCATGCCTGTGATCTTTGTCTAACACTAACTCTGCTATGTGTCTAGCCTGCTTCTTTTCTGTATAATAATAAGCAAATGAAACAGAGAAGAACCTTCATTTATGAACTTTATAGCACCAATGCTTTATCTGCCAGAATTTTTTGGCAGGCTTTCCCCTTTTCTCCAGGGCTCCCTCCCTCCTCTCCCTCTGCTCCCTTTAGCCAGGCTCTGACCCTTTGCTTCCTGATGAAAAGTTCACCCTAAGATGAAAGTAAGCCTTATCTACATTCAAAAGGCTGAATAGACAGAAGAACTCTTTAAGGTTTTAATATATAGTTTCCCTAAAAGACTCAGCCAGAATGTATATGGGGACTTTTTTTTTTAAAGGACAGCTGCTACTAGGGGATGAGGAAGCTAACTCTCCCACTAGCAATTTGAACTAATCCATTCTTAAAAATCCTCCCTTGCACTGCAATGAAAACCTAGTTGCAATATTTATGTGAGTTTGTGAGAATGTGATGTATACATACAAGTAGCCCTCCACATATAATCACAATTAGGAGCAGAATTTTGATCACTAAGTGATACAATCATTAAGTGACTCACTATATGTCCTGCATCAATTTTTACAACCATTTTTTACTGCAGTCCAGGGGTGAAATCCAGCAGGTTCTGAAGGGTTCTGGAGAACCGGTAGCTGAAATTTTGAGCAGTTCAGAGAACTGGTAAATACCACCTCTAGCTGGCCCTCGAGTGGGGTGGGAATGGAGATTTTGCAGTATCTTTCCCCTGCCACACCCACCAAGCCACACCATGCCCACCAAGCCACGCCCACAGAACAGGTAGTAAAAAAATTTGGATTTCGTCACTGCTGCAGTCATTAAGGCAAATCTCATGTCATTAAATGAATCTGGCTTCCCCAATTGGCTTTCCTTTTCAGAAACTAGCTGGGAAAGTTGCAAATTGCGGTTACGTGACTGCAAGATGCTGCAGCTGTTATAAATGCAAGTTGGTTGGCAAGCACTCAAATTGAGATCACATGACCAAAGAGGTGGTGCAATGGTCATAACTTCAACAACAGATCATTTTTTTTCAAGGCCATCTCTGAACATTAAATGAATAGTTGTAAGTCAAAGCCTACCTATATTTGTGTAGGAAAGCACCCTAAAACATGCACATTCATAGGAGAATCTCCCAGAGATGTCTCTATCCCCATCATAGGGATGCACCCTCCAGACAAATTTGTCCCTCAGTTTATTCCCCAACTTGTCTAGCAGTAGCTATTAAAATATTTCATTAAAATACCAGAGCCCAATATTTAAAAAGTAGGAATAATCAGTACTCAGTGCCAATTTTAAAGTTATAATAATGTTTATGCATGCAAGGAAATAACCACACAATCTCTCTCTTTTTTCATTGTCTCTCTCACACTTAGGTGTGCACATCTTCTCTTTAGCAAACAACATGTATCTATAATCTGATCATGAAAAAGTGGCAACAGGCTTATGTGAAGAGAAGAAGAAAAGGAGTCATTATATTTACCACACTTGCACTAATAAGGACTTGTAACTATTTTGCTTATCCACAAAAAGTCTATCATCAAATATTCTGTCTGCAATACTGCCAGTATTAAAAAGCAAAAGTTGGAAACCACTAAACACCCAACTTAAAGAGCAAAGAAAAGAATGAGACAAACAAAGACATACATTAAAACCTGTAAAACTATCTTACAAAGCATATAGCAATTATAATCTGTCCTTTTAGAGAGATGCCAGAATTTATCAGTCTGAAATCCTGTTTAGCATCCTTGACAACTATGATTTTAAGTCCAGAAACAGTTTTTAAAGCATCTCTTATCTTCTAAATAAACCATACACAATGAACCAAAATAAAATTGGTTCATTTCAGTCGATTCTATTAAATATGAAGCAAAATTTAATTTTATTTAATCTGCAAACAAATCCATCAAACCCTTTTTAAAAAAAACATTCTGGCAGAGAAAATGCAGTGTCTGAAAATTCAAGTTATGTTTTCCACTACACGTTTTGTGTATTTTTAAAGCCAAACTCAGAATCTACCTGTCCTGATTTCACTTCTCCCGCTTTTAAAAAAGTTGGACTTGTCTTCTCTTTTGATTCACCAAATTTTTTTGATTTACCAAGAGCTATATTTCATGTGCTTCTTCCTATCACCTTACATTCTGATAACCATCTGACACCAGTTATCTGGGAAGAATTTGAGCCAGCTGATCTTAAGGAAATGAACCGGGTCCTTCTAGCTGTGACCTTGGCCATTGTATTCTGCACTCCTGGCTCCCCAATTGCATGAGGCCTAATGGGAATTGTTATGTGGTTGGTACAGGCAGCAGTTAATGCTTCTCTGCAGGAAGATGAGGTACTGCTTGCCTTGAACAAGACAGTAGAGTTCCCCCTTCTCAAAAAACCATGAACACAACGATGTTGCATTACTTTTATCCAATCTCAAGGAACGATTGTTGAGAGGTGATTGGCTCTTCTGCACAGAGTCTTGAATGAACGGTATTATTTTAATTTTTTTTCAGCTGAGCTCAGGTTGGGTTGAAATATGGAGAGAGCAGTATAATATAGAGACTGCATTGGTCACACCTGCGGATGACTCTGGAGGGCTCAAAACCGAAGTGGTGCAACCAGCTTGGACTTTCTGGTCTGTTGGCAGCTTTTGATACCATTGACCATAGCGTCATCCTAGACTAGTTTCAGGGACTGGGAGGCACTGTTTTGCAGTGGTTGTCCTCTTTCCTCTGCAGCTGGTTGCATGTGTTGGAAGGGTGAGAGAGAGATCTAGTCCTAGGCCCTTGCAGTGTGGAGTGCCTTGGGATTCAGGTCTTTCACCACTATACATGTACATGAAACCACTGGGTGAGATCATTCAACGGCAAGGAGTGCAGTGCAGTATCATCAGTATGCTGATGATATCCAGTTATGTTACTCCACCCATGGCTGAGCAGGTGATGCTATTTCAATACTGACCCAGTGCCTGGAGGCTTTGAAGGTCTGGATGTGGACAAACCAGCTCTAACTCAACCCAAGCAAGGCAGAGTGGCTTTGGGTTTTGGCTCTCCTGGGAATGGTGATGTGTTGTCTTTGAGTATCGATAGGAGAGAACTATCCAGACACAGCAGGTACACGATATGGTGATCCTTCAACAGTTGTGGCTCCTGGAGGATCAGGTGGCAGATATGGCAAAGGGCTTGTTCAAATACATCTTATGGACATCCTGTTGGATTACTGCCATGTGTTCTTCATGGGGCTACTTTTGAAAACCATCTGGAAGTTATAACTGATCCAGAATGTGGTGGCGTACAGTGTTTTGGGCTCCTCTCAGTTTGCCAATAGCACACCACTGTTACATAAACTACGTTGACTTTCCAGTTTTTTCAGCAGGTAATTAAAGGTGCTAATTGTCTTCTTTAAGGCCTTTTTAAGCTGCTAATTATCTTCAAGACCTTACTTGTAGGACCGTCTCTCCCACTCCATGCTAGGTCAGATAGGGACCCTTCCCTTAAATACTGTCATCTAGTGGGACTTATGAAGTGCACCTTTCTGCAGGAGCTCTGGTCATAAGGAACACTTTCCTCCCTGGAATATGATAAGCCCCCACCCTTTCAACCTTCTTGAAACCCATAGAGGACTTGTTTTTCACTTTATGTGTTTTCACCTTATAGGTTGCAGCTGGAGTCTGAGAATTGCATTGCTTGATGGATTAGAGACCATATTTTTGATTTTAGTATTTCTTTTTATCATTGTCATGAGCCACCTAAGAACTGTGTTTCATAAAATTGTAAAACAGATCTTTAGTCCTAGAATATAAACATGCAACATCTGAAAGAGCCTTCCTCCATAAAAATGGTCAATCAGTCTTCCTCATGTGCAGTACAGACTTTTAACAGAATAGTGTGAGATTTCATTGTTACACTAATTACACCTTCATTACAGTAAGTTTTCTTCTTCTGCACAAATATAATTTACACTGTAATCTATTCATTAAAATCTTGGAGCCTTAATCTGTACCATACCTTCACTAATCACTAAGCATAGTTCAATGGATAAACAACGGATAAGGGCACTATTTTAAAAACTTTACTTCTTAGTATAGCTTATATAAATCATATACATTTTTTTGTTTATTTCTTCCTTTTGAGAGGTTGGTTCATCCTTTGTAATGCTCTAGCTTTCCCTACGAGAATACTCTCAGCTAGGAATTTAAGGTATCACTACAGCTTATAATTTATTCTCTTATAGGAACATTTTCTAGGGAACAGGAATAAGAAAGGAGGATTGTGACTGACCAAGCCCAGCAGAATTCTGTGGCAGCCACTTTTCTCAAGAGTGCTAAGGTACAATATAAGTACTTTCTAGAAAGGCCTATTGAAATATACATCTAACTTCTATTTTAGCCTCAAAGGTTCGACATTTCAGAAACAGCCTGAAATACTAGTTATAGAAGCCATGGTGGCGCAGTGGTTAGAATGCAATATTGCAGGCTAATTTAGTTTACTGCCAGGGGTTTGATCCTGACCGGCTCAAGGTTGACTTTCCATCCTTCTGAGGTTGGTAAAATGAGGACCCAGACTGTTGGCGGCAATATGCTGATTCTGTAAACCGCTTAGAGAGGCCTGTAAAGCACTGTGAAGCAGTATATAAGTCTAAGTGCTATAAAGCAGAGGTCTTCAAACTTGGCAGCTTTAAGACTTGTGGACTTCAACTCCCAGAATTCTCCAGCCAGCATAGCTGGGAATTGAAGTCCACAAGTCTTAAAGCTGCCAAGTTTAAAGACCTCTGGTATAAAGCATGACTTACAAACCACAATAATTTCCAACCAGAGAAATGCTACGTAAGTAAACTATTATTAGGACATTACTTTAGATAGAATTATTGTGAGCCAAGGTTCATTCTTAATGTGTTGTACTGTCAGCCAATTATGCAACGATTTTTATAGCTTAGTTCTTACGTTACAATTGAAATATCAATACAATGAATCAGTCCACATAATATGAATACAGCTTTCCTATCTGATGTTTTCCAGAGACATTGAATGTCAATACCTATAATTTCCTAGACAACACAGTCAACTGACATATTACGTGACATATTATATGACCTAATCCACAATAAAGTACTTTGATGGTATTTGCTAAACTCAATTAAAAGCTCTTAGATATCTGTCTCTTAATAGTGGTCGAAAGTTTGTACACATGCCAATGTCAGTATACTTATACATTAATTTTTTGATGTCTCTTTCAGTCTTAACCAAAGTATGAGCTTAAACTATATCGATTCCTTTGTCATTTAATAATTAATTGCTACATAATAGCAATTATGCTATTATGCACTACTTTCATTTTTTTTTAAAAAATTTACTTCTAGAATTAGCAGCTCTCTTTTCATTCATTCTTATGTGCTTAAACATGCCTTTTCTAAGAACCCACATAATTTTTTAAAATTGTGCTTGCACACAAGCTTGAATGCTTCTCCCAAACCACATGATAACAGTTTCCTGAAGATGCAAATCCTGAGAAAACATTAGCAGAGGGTAAATATAAGCATTACTATTGTGCTGAAATAGAAAGAAGTGAAAGCTTTAAAAGGTACAGTGTAAGTATATTAGCTTTTTAAAATCTTTTTTAGCTCCCATGAATATTTATAGTAAAAATCTATGATAACACATTTGATAAGTATAATAGATTGGGATTCCCTTCTCCCCTCTTTCCAAAATGATTTTTGGGGTGTTTGTCTTTTTGCTTTATATCTATTTGGTGAAAGTGATTAAATGGATTTTAATGTTTTAGATATATCCACTTTCCTTCATATTATTAAAACCTCATTGTGTTCAGTCGGAAAGCAAAGTCACTGAGCTCAAAGGAATTGTCATTAGTTAGGATTGTCATTTTCAGATAAAAAAAGCAAGAGCACAGTCTGGTTTATGAGGAGAGAAAAATGAAAAATATTTAAAAATAAACTTAAATCCATATTAAAGCAGTATCTCTATAAAAAGATAAGCCAAATCTAACACTTAGTGCATAAGCACTGTATTGCATTTTAAAAAGCCAAGTTTCACTACGATGGGGCAAGAAATAAAAAGACAGAAAGGAGTTCTAGTGAGCAAGACAACACTGGTCTTTTTCTTAACTACAATTAAAATAACGAGAAAGAATGAAAACCCAGCAAGGTTTTTATTTTAAAATTATACTTGACTTGCACAACCTAGTGTTTGGGACAGTAGTGGGATTCAAATTTTTTTACTATCGGTTCTGTGGGCGTGGCTTGGTTGGGTGGCATGGCTTGGTGGGCATGGCTTGGTGGGCATGGCAGGGAAAGGTTACTGTAAAATCTCCATTCCCTCCCCACTCCAGGGTAAAAATCCCCATTTTCTCCCGATCAGCTGGGACTCGGGAGGCAGAGAACAGATGGGGTAGGGGCCAGTCAGAGGTGGTATTTATCAGTTTTCCGAACTACTCAAAATTTCCGCTACCGGTTCTCCAGAACTGGTCAGAACCTGCTGAATTCCACCTCTGGTTTGGGATTTATTTTGGTTCTATGCTTGCTGGACAAAGCAACAACAAAACATTATCTACTATTTCCAAGCGAGAGCTCAAAAGGAGAGATGGCATTGTGTTGTTAGTTTGTATTTGGGCCAGGCTGGAATTCAAAGCTACAGAAACCTTTGCTAGAGAGCCTCCTAATAAAGGAAACTAGAAAACAGAAACAATGCAGAAACAGCTCAGGCCCTTTTCCCTCACATCCTAACTTGGAAATATTGTTGAAGAGTTTGTTTTCTGGCATCTCAATCCAAGCCTACAAACAGAAAAGTTCACATTGATAACATCACTCTGTGTTTCTGAGATGTAGCAACAGGCAGTTCAAGGACAAAACTCTTTCTTTACCTTGCAAGGTTTATTGTAAGGTCTAATAATTACAATATGCAGCCATAAAGCAGTCTCTCTGAACTCACGAGGACTAGAAACTTGTCTTTTTAGCAGGAAAATACCTTCAAGTTTGTAAATACTTTGTTCAGCAGAAAACTTTAAATATAGTCCTAAAAAGATTATAGGGAGTATAATTCTAGTACATGAAGGGCATGTTTTTCCCTCAAATGCCCAGCTACAGCATGGGTGTGCAAACTGATTACCACTTTAAAATTTGTGATGACAATACATTTTGCATTAGTTATACATTAATAACGTCTGATAACTTGAAAAAATGCAACATTTTCTTACATAGAAAAAGTCACTTTAGTTTAAAAACATTAAAGAGACATTTGGCTACCTGTACACTCTACAAAATCTTCTACCTCTATGTTTTCAAGAGGTCACAGAAGATAATAGAAAGTTACAAATCACATATTTTTACTTCATTGCCATAAACTTTATGTGTGATTATTGCTGTTATTTGACATACATTACATTTAGATAAAGTCCATTTTGTTCTCCATCAGAATGAGATTATATTACAAGTAAGATGCACAATTAATTAAACCAGGCTTCCACAAATGTGTGCCCTCTAGCTCTGTTGTACAACAGCCCCAATCATTGCTGATGAGCAAGAATCATGGTTAGCTGAAGGATGATGAGAATGGAAGCAGCGGTGAAATCCAGCAGGTTCTGACAGGTTCTGGAGAACCGGTAGCGGAAATTTTGAGCAGTTTGAAGAACCAGCAAGTACCACCTCTGGCTGGCCCCCGAGTGGGGTGGGAATGGGGATTTTGCAGTATCCTTCCCCTGGAGTGGAGTGGGAATGGAGATTTTGCAGAATCCTTCCCCTGCCATGGCCACCAAGCCATACCACGGCCACCAAGCCACGCCCACAGAACCGGTAGTAAAAAAATTTGAATTTCACCACTGAATGGAAGCCCAGCACCTCTAGAAGGCAGGCAGACAAGTATTACGCACTCATATCTTAGCAAATAGGCTGCCTTTAATAAAAATTCAAAAATAAAATGCTTCTTTTTTTTTTGGTGCGCAGCAGACTAAGGTTCTGTTAAGTAGCACCAGCTGCCTGCAATTACTGCGAGTTCAAATCTCACCAGGCACAAGGTTGACTCAGCCTTCCATCCTTTCGAGGTAGGTAAAATGAGGACCCGGATTGTGGGGGCAATAAGCTGACTTTGTATTAAAAAAAACACCACTTAGGGCGGCCCGAAAGCCCTACTAAGCAGGTATATACAAAAGTATGAAGGCTATTGCTTAACGCATTGTAAGCCGCCCTGAGTCTCCGGAGAAGGGAGGCATATAAATTGAACCAATAAATAAATAAATAAATAAATAAATTCTTTCCATGTTCATGCTTACCTCTTGTTTGGAATCTTTAAAAGACCTTCTTAAAGATCTGCTTCTAGATTCTAAAGGCGCAGGTTCTTCTTGCTGACCAAAGAATTCCTCAATTGTCTTTGTGTCAATTTGATAGGTCTGCTTAGCACCAATAGTCCAGATATTGTTTTTACCACGGACTTGTTCCTCGGGGATCGTTTTCCAAAAGAAACTACGTATTCGCTTCTTCTTGCTCAGGTGGCCATGTCCATTCAACAGCTGTGATACTGAAGATCTGCTTAGATTGGGAGGAGGAGGGGGTGGCGGCGGTGGTACTCCTGCTGATGAAGGCAACAATCCATCTTCTATGGAAAAGCATGGTGGAGGAAGAGGTGGGGGTGGGGGAGGTCGCTCTTCTGGTTCGTTGGTATCGCCAATCATTAATCCAGCTTCGGCTGAAATTGCTCCATTTTCTTTATCATTGACCAAGGAGACACAATTCATAACATGCATTTTATAATCTCTCTCCGTGGAGAGACAGTCTTAGTTCTGTGGATGTGCATATAATGCTTAGCAGCTGAACAACATATGACTTGCTCATCCAAATTTTGGTTTACCATCCGTCAATGAAATTCAAGAGATCTATGTTCGCCCCTGAAATCTGTAACAGAAAAACAAGAAGACTAGGTCAATGTTTTTGCAAATATGGGAAGGGGTATAGCTGAAGCACCAATTTGTAGACTATATTCAAATGATTCCACCAATCCAGACATACCAATTACTAACTCCATTTTATAAGTCTTGTAATGCAACATACAACCTGAGTAAGCTTTGTAAACAACACAGTCAGAAGCCATTGTTTATAATCATGCCCAAAGTACTTAAAACTGAACTACCTGCCTGTAGACCTAATTTAATGTCAACCTAAGAATAACTTCCAGGTCTGATCCACATCTCCAGTGTAAAGATAGGATATTTGCCATTTTGCTAAGGCAGGAATGGATGGTGTCATTCGTAGCCCATCGCAAAGAATCTCAAAAAGTGTTTCCCAACTGAGGATTCTTACTTTGCATCAAAAATAATGGTTTATTTTCTACTCCTAATGAAACAAGCCAGTCTCTTGCTGCACCTCATTTCGTCTTACACAACTCCACTCCAGGTGGCTGGTGTGTGTTCTGGCAGGCAATTCCAATAGTCCCCACTCTGTGACTTTAATGACCTTTTGTCTTGGGCTGCTTGGCTGCCTGCCATGAAAGAATGGGTCTTTATTTTGTTTTTATATTTTGTTCCAGATTTAATAGTGGAACGGTGAAATGCTGGCTATTTTTTCCTTGTTTTTAACAGGTTCAGCAGAAGGATAAAAAACTGAAATCAGCAAGAATTTTGTTGTTTCCCCTTGAAGACCAAGAGGACAGAGAGAAGAGCAAAACTGTTAATGCTTTTTTCCCTCCCCACCAGGTCTACAAATATGTGCCTGCAGAAGGGAGAGCAATTGGCACATATTTTGCTAGTATGGGAAGGAAAGAAAGATGTGGGATTAACTATGGTCCAGACAAAACATGAGGTCATCACTGTGAGTGAAGTTGAGGAAGCGAGTTGAAATCCAGAAAAGGATTTCTTAAATCAGCTTCATTTATGCACAGGAGGCAAGTGAAGGCTACAAAGGATTTAAATTGAGCCAATGTAAAACATTTTATTTAGGCTTCTGGCCAAATCAATTACACCAATATTTAAAATCTTATTTGGGCTGCGTCACAAGGTTTGGTATGATATGACTACTTTAGATTAAACCTATTATCATTAACTCAGTAAGTCTCAGACTACATACCCTATTTCCCCCAAAATAAGACATCCCCTGATAATAAGCCTAATCGGGCTTTTGAGCGCATGGCAATAAGGCCAAGCACTTATTTCAGGGTTCAAAAAAATATAAGACAGGGTCTTATTTTCAGGGAAACACGGGTAGCAACACATGCTTTACTTATTATCTTGGGCTATTTTTAATTTCTACCCTTAATTCAATTCAATTTTATGCACTATGTGCACTAGGAATCAAAAAGTACTTGATGACACATTCAATTTATTGGATTTATACAGCCCCCCCATATC
Organism: Ptyas mucosa; assembly: GCA_012654045.1. Taxonomy (NCBI): domain Eukaryota; kingdom Metazoa; phylum Chordata; class Lepidosauria; order Squamata; family Colubridae; genus Ptyas; species Ptyas mucosa. The sequence continues at coordinate 23,276,333 of WNWU01000007.1, read as the reverse complement.
TGACTTGCATATGGTTCTGAGTAGCATACACAATTAAAATTCACTCAACTGCTTCTCAAAAGTTTGCTATAGGAGCTTAGTGACAAAAGAAAACAATAGCTACCTTGGTATAGCTTGTTAAACTACAGTATATTAAAAATAATTCCGACTTATTGTGGACCTATATTCTTTCACTTTAATGGCTAAGAAATATTTCAGTGATACCACACACAATTCTACCTTCTACTTGCATGGTTCCAAACAACTTATTCAATCATACCATATTTTTTATTATTTTGGTTTACTTTGACTTTTATGCCAAGCTTTTTTGAACTGTGTTTATTGGGGGACAATTATACATGTACACCACCAATACATTCTCTACATTTGATAAATCAATTCATTACCTGATCTTTGATATATTTTATATCTTATATCAGAATAGAAAAATCAAATGTGAGCATTCTAGATTAAAATCAGTTTACTATATTGTGATGACACAGTATGTTTATTATTAATAAGCATGCTGTGTAAACCCAGTATATTGATTTTAATCACAACCATCACAACCGTTGTGAACTGGTAGTAAAGGTAAGTGGAACCCACACCTGACTCAGTCATATATTTTTTCCATACTGATAGTTGTGTGGAATACAAAAATTATCTTTAAGCATTTCTTCTGTGCATATGTGCAGTACCACAAATAGTAGTCACTAAAATTAATGTAAACTTTTACTGAATTATCATCTTTTGTGGAACTTGAACATTAAATACCATAGTTGAAGCAATTTTTAAATTCCTGATAAATACCTCAAATTCAGTTTAGTTTTACATCGAAAGTCTCAGAACATCTGATTAATCTCATCTATATTACAGAATTTGAAAATATAAACTAAATTTGTTTACCAAATATATCAGAACATCATTTTGGGGGGTTGCATTACAGATGGATACTTTAAGTTGGACTCCTTGGGTTAGTATTGTAACAAGTATAAAGAAATAAAAGGAAAGGAGAAGATGCATAATTATGCAAATGTGCAAAGCTAAATATTTACATAGTCAAACCAGTATGTCCAGATTATCTCATACTGGGATGATAGGTATTTTAAAAGCTAGAAGAGCCACTGTATAATTGCATTTTTATTATCAATAAATAAATACAAAATAGACAGCAACTATTTTAGATATCAGTTTTTGAAATAGTTTTCAAAATCTAAGTCAAACTCGATTTCATTAAGGGTCACATCCAGGTTGTGTTTGACCTCAGGGGCTGAGTGGGCATGGCCCACAGGCTGGGCCAGTTCAACGTCCTGTAGCCCTATGTCAGCGAAAACAGAGCTCAGGGTCCATTTTCGCTGTCAGAGGTATCACTGCAGGTTGGTTCTTTGTTGTTTCCAGAGCGGCCTGGCGGGCCACATCTAAGCACCCTGCAGGTCAGATTCAGCTCGCAGGCCTTGAGTTTGACAGCCCTGCTCTAAATTAACAGATGTTCTTTTAAAAATGCTTGCAGCAAAGCCTAGCTGAATTCAAATGATTAATAGAAAAAAAGTCTTATAACTGGCAGATCTAAATTACAAGGTTGTTTGTAAACAATATAACAAAGCATTAAAAAAAATCACAAAATTTTAAAATAGTATGCAAAAAATTATTTAGGAAAAAATAGGCGTCAGTATATGTGTGGAATATATTAACCAGTCATATTTTAAAAGACAAGATACCATTTCTGCTCTCAGTATATGGTAAAAAGAAAAGATTAAGAAAGTGAGAGTTTAGGATTGAAGCCTAATGGTACAATATCAAATTATATAGCCAATTTAGGAACGAGGCATATAGGAATTTTGATCAGTTTCAATACTCCATAAAGTCTAATAAATTTTATAAGTGCTCTGAGATTTTAGCAAAGTAAAGATTTATACATATTGGATACAGCTGAACTTTTTCTTGCTATAATATATTGTGACACTACAGAATTCTGGATACTACATAATTTATACACACACCATAAAGTTGTAAGTCAAGGCTTCAAGATACACTTCTGTTAAAGATTAAGAGAAACATGTAAAAATTTAAGCATTAATCCCAGCTAAAAGACACACATTTTGACTTAATTGAAAGAAAGCCATATTGCTCTCTCTTGCTAACTCTTCCATTCAATCATTTGTTCTAAAGGATTATAGAGCTTGAAATCAAAATTCATTCGTTGGTTCATTCATTCATTTAAAAGATTTGTATGGCAACCTATCTTAAAACACAACTCTGGGTGGTTCACAATATAGGGTGAACAAAACATTTAAAAAAAAAGAAATTTGTTTGAAGTTTAGTGGAATATGGTATGGAAGAAATAAAATACAGCTAGAGTCCATATCCTATGGTATTAAAGTCAACATTCAAGTCCAAGATATAATGGAATATGGAATATATTATTTATATTATGCCTGAGGAAGAGGTGTAAAATTTACAATTAAATTCATATTGGGCTGAACAAAAAAAAAACCAAAAACTGCAGCTATTGCAACATAGAAAGGGAGATAAAGTCAGTGACAGAATCTGACAGAGAAAATTATACAACTAAATTGTATTGTCAGAACAATATAGCCCTTTGTTAAAGAAATACAAAGACTAGTAAACTTTCAAATACTATTATTGAAAATGGAAATGTATAAATGTCTTCATGAGAAGGAACAATACTATCCAAAGTGTGGCAGATTGACATTATTTATGGATTGATGTTGATTAAGCAATTCAAAAAACAGTATTTTATAAGCAAATTGGTTTTCAGCATTATAAAAAAATTAAAGAACTTTAGTTGCAGGGGGAAATTAATAACTACCTTTTTTTTTGCAAAGCAATATGAACTTCCAGATTTGTATCAATCAATTAAATAATTTGGCAATTAACAGCAAGAGAAATGCCAATTCCAGAATATAATTTACAATGCAATATTTACATAATTAAACTGGGTGTTTATGATCCAGCTGGCTACTGAATTAATCACAAACCTTTTTTTAAAAAAAAATGAAGTATGTTTGACAGCTTATTCAGGAAATGATAACCCTGCGCTCAGAATAATACATCTAATTTGAAATATATTTTCTTACTAAAGGAAAAACTGTATATGTGAAGTTCTTGTGCACTGGACCAACCAGTTTTAAAACACTGAAGATGTTTCTTAGGAAGTGACAATTCTAAATGCACCATGTACATGCATAACATTCACAAAAGCTCAGTAATCCCAAATTGCCACTTATATCCAAGGTAAACATGAATGCTACAAGCTGGTCTCTCTTCTAGCCATCAGTTAAGAAAGCAGGCAATGAGTGGCTCAAAAGGAAGTGATTAATACATTCTTGCATTACCCTGATGGGGACAGTGAGTAGACGTATAAGGAAAACAAGAGATATGGAACAGTTGTTTTAGCAGAATCGCTTCAAGAAGGGGTGAAGCAAGATAAGTGGACATTACTAACTTCATTTTATACATGCAAGTTGTCCTGAATTAAGTGAAATGAGAAGCAATTAATACAACAGTGAATAGATTCTAATGAAGTCAGTATCATTTTGTGCCTACAGCAGCCTTGTCTCAGGTTGATGCCCTCAGGATGGGCAGGTAATCTGTTTTATAATAACTGAATCAGAAACAGCCATGTTGTTTGAGGGGACAGGAGCCAAAGACCAACCAAGTGCAAAGTCCTGAGTTTGGGAAAGCTGTGTAGAGAAATTAGAGAACTTAAGAAAAATTAAGCACACAATAAGAGAAGATAGACAGAGCCAAAGGCATCACCTATAACCGTGATGGCGAACCTGTGGCACACGGAGTCATATCTGTGGGCACGCGAGCATTGCCCTACCTCAGTCCAGCACGCATGTGCATGCTGGCCAGCTGATTTTCGGGTCTTCCGGGCCCACTGGAAGTCAGGAAACGGGCTGTTTCCAGGCCTCTGGAGGGCCTCTGGGGGGAGGGCTGTTTTCACCTTCCCCAGGCTCCTAGAAAGGCTCTGGAGCCTGGGGAGGGCAAAAAAAATGGGCCTACTGGGCCCACCGAGCTGTCACGTGCCGAGGGCGGGGGGGGGGGGCAGGGGGGTGTATGCGGGGGGGGACAGGGCGCACTGAATTATGGGTGTGGGCACGCGCACATGCAATCCCCCCATTACCCCCGCTTTTGGCACGCGATGGCAAAAAGGTTAGCCATCACTGACCTATAATAATACACATCCCCATCTAGGAGATAAGAAGGGATATGTTCAAAGAGGAAAACCACACCAAGGGATCTTAACTGCTATTGGAAAGAAGCACAACTGACAGGAAAATGCCTTGTCACCATCACCCTTTTTCTTTGTATATTAACTGCAGAATTAAAACATTTCAGAAAGATCTCAGGTGTGAATGAAGACATCTAGAAACTTGTTCCAATTGACAGAGGCTCCATGGCATGCAGAGATTCAGCAAGGTGCCACATCACCATTTATGTTGAATAAGAATCAGGGTACATAAACCCAAGATCATTTAAGCCAGCATTCTCCTTCAGAGAATGGTTAACCAGACACCTGATCAAACAAATGATGATTTTCCGGAAACGTTTTATCCTCTTTTTTCCAGAAGCCTTTGCACTGTGGTGCTGGAGGTGACTATTACATATCCCATGGACTGCAAAAATAACAAAGAAGTCCTAGACCGAACCTCACCAAAAATATCACTTAAAGCCAAAATAGTCAAACAGAGACTGCCACACTTTGGTCATGTCATGAGAACTGTCTCACTTGAAAAGTCAATCATGCTGGGAGTGATCAGTGGAAAAAAGAAGAAGGGGCTGCCCTAGTACCCTCTGGCTGGACACTATAAAGGATGAAACCAGGATGACCATGTCAGATCTGAAGGAGGCAGTGTGAGACAGAGGAGCATGGAGAGTGCTGATCCATAGAGTGGCCGAGGGTCGGACATGACTGAATGGCTGATGATGACACATGGCCATCAAAAGAGGAGTGAATTAGAATATATAACTTAATCTTACATGGACTATCAAGATTACTCATGATAATTAGTCAGAATTCTAAGCAATGATAATGTAATATCCAAACGCTGGGATTGAATATCAATATTACTAAACTTTGTTTCCAGTTTTAGATCCCTAAATCACGTCAGCTTCATGTTTTGCATGTTTCAAATTTTAAGCAAAATTATATATATATTTAATCTAGCTCTCTAGATTAAAATCTCAATAAAAATTTGGGGGTGAGTATCGTTGCCTCTCACATAAAATGTGAAGCTTTAGTTAACCATTTTAAAGACTAAGATACCCATTTATAGGAAAAGGAAGAATTGAATAGTTTTAACGCTATCAGATCAGTAGGATTCCAAATTTTATTTGGTCTATAGTTCAATTCAGGTCAATTTTATGTTGGACAGGTTTCTTTGAGAAAGAAACTTCTGTTGTTCGTTGCAGCTTCCCCCTCAGCTATCTACTCCCTTATTGCCTCTGCTTCAAGCAAGGGTGTACACTTCACCTTGGCAACGGATGGAAACCTAACAATTGGGGAAGAAATTAAATGGGCTTTCTGGGTTGCTGTCTTCTGACCAAGAGCTCACCTTAAGGCATATTCACACACAGTCCCTTTATTAAAACAAGACATATCACACGAGTGATAAGAAAAGCTATTGCTCAATTTGCTTCAGCAGATGTCTCCAGTTTATAACCTAGTGCAAGAATAAAACTGGAGGCTATTACCACACGTTTTGCTGGATGTGGGATTACATCCTGAACAACTAGTCTGAAGGAAACTAGAGTTTTAATCTGAAGAGGTCTTAGGGCCGGTTCCCACACAATCCTGGTGTTCAAGTTACACAGGGTATGGATGGGGTGTGGTATTGAGCTGCCAATAGACCCTGATTCACAAGAAAGGGTGTGAATGAATAAATGTGTACGCCTAAGGCAAACTCTCACAACACCATTGTATAAATAAGCTATGCACCTGTGTTGTGCACAAACTAACACTGGGAATTACTTTACATAGAAAAGTAGATGTGTCAGTATAAAGTCCTAGAGAGGAATTGAGACGTACAGATCTTTTTATGTGTGTACCAGAAGTACAGAGTCAGCCTTTTCCACATCCTGATGTTTTCTCGAGAATGTGAAAATGTGAATCCAACGGAAAGGTGGAGAAACAATATCAGAAATATCTAAAGAAATACCATCGCAAGAATAGTAGCTGATGTGTAAATTCACCTCGGGTCTCCAACGATAAGCCCACCAGGGATCCACAGGCAAACAGAGATATTTCTAAATATAAAGGATACAGGAGCTACTATGGTTTAACTACTTGAAAGTTTCAGAAATTCAAGTAATTTACAATTAACACTATAAAAATCCAGTCATATCTAAGAACAGTACGTTTCTAAGAAATCCACACTCACATCCATGATAATAAAATAACAGATATCATCACAAAAATGTAATTGACTGGAATTCACATTCTAAGACAAGTTTCTATATCAGAACAGTGATGCTGCTAGTTTTCACATGCTACAAGCATGTCAATAATGTTTTAATATTTACAACAGAGGTCTTCAAACTTGGCAGCTTTAAGACTTGTGGACTTCAACTCTCAGAATTCTCCAGCCAGCTATGTCTTAAAGCTGCCAAGTATGAGGACCTCTGATCTACATAGTAATTCCCCTACAAAAAGGGGATATTAAGCAACTAACCACAAATACTACAGCAGCAAATTCTGGAGTGTAGAAGGTATTTGAAAGGATGTTTTGTTTTGTTTTCCTTAAAAAGCAAACATGGGTGTTTATTGTATTTGGAACACAAAAACACAGCCCTTTTATACTTTTAGGAAACCTACATTGTTTCTAAGAATTAGCTTCCCCTTTAATGCAGAATATTCAATGTGGCAGTTTACTGCTTCTCCTTTGTAATCACAATATTCATCCCTGGTATCCAATCCATTGCTGAGATTTACAATTTCTTCAGGCCTTAGATCAAAATACTGGATTCTCTGCCAAATAGTACTTGTTTTTATGTCAGCCAACATAACTGGGGGAAAAAGCAGGGATATACATGGAGACTGGAATAGGCACACTGTTGTTTTTCGAGTTACAACTTGATAGCCATAATGACACACATCTTACAACTATAAACTTTGGGCTCACTCTCTCTTATGTCCCAACTAGTGAATGGTCAATACTGGATAGAAGCCAAACCATTTCTCTTCCTTTATGGCTGAATTTAAATTATGTACCATTAATGCCTGCCAGGGACAGCAGTGTTAAGCCATTCAGGCAGCAGAAATTTTAGTATCTAGAACAAGCTTGATACATTCCATGAGAACATGAAAAAGTTGTTACTGAACATTTTTTATCAATCAAACCAAGCATGCACAATACATCTTGATCATTGAACTTAATGCCCTACTAACAGCAAAAATGCAATTTTAAAGTATCCTTAAAGCCTTAAACTTTTTATAGATTATGAAAACAATATCTTTTTTTCCAGTCCTCATTTTCCAAGCTTAAGAGGTTTGCTGTCTAAGTTTTTTAAAAGTGTGGGAGTAGACACATGTGAATTTGGAATAATAAAACTGCCTTTTGCTTCGGAGACCACCCAAGTGTGGGCTGTCCCCTATGTTACAGCAAGCTGATCATTTAAAAAACAAGCTAATCTAAGTTTCTTCCGGTTCTCATTTGATTAACAGTATCTGAAATTAGAAACTTAAGATTTTTTAGCAGGTACCTTACATTTAAGGTCTGTTTGATTAAACCCATCCAGAAAACTGTAAGGAGAATCTTGCAGGAACAAATTCCATGTACATCGCATATACATCTCAGATCAATGGTGACAATGTGAAATGCCTTTGCCTCTATTACTTTCCTAGGCACTAACTGATGCTTATTACTGTGGTGTTGTTGTTGTTGTTATTATTATTATTTAAACATGAAACTCAGTCAACTGAACATTCAAAAATTCATCACAAATACCATTGACTGGTGCTAATGGTTGATATGAGTTGCTGCCAGCGTCCTAGGTATCAACCAAGTAACTTCTTAATATATTATTATTATTATTATTATTATTACTATTATTATTATTATTAATACATTTATTTATTTATTTATTTTATTTTATTTTTTAAGCTGTTTGCTTTGTTTCTGGATAAATTCTAATAAACGTGGGGAGGAGGCCAATTAAAAATAACAAGCTCGCTAACAGCCAGAGTCGAGGTGAGATCAGAGAGGCAGTCGTCCCTCTTGATACCGTAAGGGCGAGGCGTTGTGGGCTGCAGCGAAGAGTCCCCCCCCCTCCCCTCAACCAGGAGAGAGACAGATGCTGACGCCAAAACCACCCGCCTGTCGATTGCAGTGGCATTAACAGCAGCAGAGATGGTGGATGTGGCGATACGGGGGTCTCTTCAGCATCCCCCCCCCCCCATGGAGACGCTACCCTCCAGCAAGAGACATTTCCTAGCCATTCCTGTTCCAACCAAATGGAGCCTCCCCCCCCCCCCACTTTCCTGTCTCCCACCTGCCCGGCTTGCTTCTTCCTGCGGGGCACGAGGCAAGGCTTCTCTCTCCCGGGCTGGCCCCCTCAGAGCAGCTCCTGCACCAAGAAAAGCCATTGTTTCCATGGCTGCGCCTCGCTTGCTTCTGGCGGCTGCTGCCACCAGAGACTCGGCCTCCCTTCTCTCCGTCTCCGCCGAAAGTGCTCGGGGCTCCCGCGGGGCACCTTGCGACACCTCCCTGGGGGTGGAGGTGCGGGGGGGGGGTGTTTGCTGTGACGGCGGGGAGGTTATCGCTCCTTCTACTCCAGTCTTTGTAATCGGAGGCGGCGTTTCCCCGTTTTCACCCGCAGTCCAAGGGAAAGAGCTGACGGGGCGGCCGGGACCAACTATCCGGGGATCCCCAACGACTCCCACCTCAAGCTTTTTCGCACTCACCTCCCCTCTCCCTCCCCGCTACCCCCGCTTTTCGTTCCCACGAGCAAGAGAGGAGCTACGGCTGCCTTTCGGCTTCAGCCGAGCGATCCAGAGCTCCGCGTTTGCCTCCCGTTTCTCCTAGGATTACGTGAAGGGAAAAGGAGAGGCTGAAGGGCGATTCTGCCCTCCTCTCTACTTACTCCCGGGGAGGCGGGGGGAGAGAAAAGAAGCCATAGCCTTGCCCGACGCAGCCCTTTCCCTCACGCTGAGGCAGCCCAGTTAGTCCAAGCCATAATGTACCGCTTGGGCAAAGCTCCAGGTCTACAACTTCTGTGGGGATTCAAGTCTTTCCGAAGCCGCCACATCGAAAAAGAAAACGAAGAGGTGGACTTGTGCCTCGATGCCGGCTTTTAGGTCGTGAATGTGTGCCTGAAAACGTGTGTGTGTGTGTGTGTGTGAGAGAGAGAGAGAGAGAGAGAGAAGGAGAGGAGAGAGAGAGAGAGAAGGAAAGAGAGAGAAGGAGAGGAGAGAGAGAGAAGGAGAGGGAAAGAGAGAGAAGGAGAGAGAGAGGAGAGAAAGGGAGGGAGGGAGAGAGAGAGAGAAGGAAAGAGAGAGAAGGAGAGGAGAGGAGAGGGAGAGAAGGAGAGGGAGAGAGAGAGAAGGAGAGAGAGGGAGGGAGGGAGAGAGAGAGAGAAGGAAAGAGCGAAGGAGAGGAAAGGAGAGGGAGAGAAGGAGAGGGAGGGAGAGAGAAGGAGAGAGAGGGAGGGAGGGAGGGAGAGAGAGAGAAGGAAAGAGAGAGAAGGAGAGGAG
>WNWU01000007.1:23046457-23266626 GCA_012654045.1 Ptyas mucosa | reverse complement strand
GGAGGGAGGGAGAGAGAGAGAAGGAAAGAGAGAGAAGGAGAGGAGAGAGAGAGAGAAGGAGAGAGAGGGAGGGAGAGAGAGATTTGAAGGAGAGATGAAGGAAAAGGCGAGTTTCAGAGAATAACTCCCAGTTCAATATAACTCAATATAATTACAAAGGCAAAGATGCAATAGGATGCCGGACTGGCGGGAATCTCTCTTCATTTAATCCCCCCCCCCATTAAATTAATGTGGGGGGGGAGAGAAATCTAACCGGAGCCGACGATCCTCCTATCCCTTTTCATTCGAAACGAACACACAATCGCCTTCTTCCTCCCGAAATCCACTTCCATTCCTCTCCCCCCCCCCCCCCACTCCCGGTCTCCCAATAGTTTAGCTTTCCCCGAGACCAGGCTCTCCCGACACCATGCGGCATCCTTTCATAGTGCCCGATTAGTACACCTGCTAGCTCGGATGATGGGAACGGTAGTCCCAACGCCTAGATTGAGCACCGAGCTGGGGCGCGATGTTCCTGTTACTGGAAGGGGCGTCAGGCAAAGCGAAGGGGAGAAAGAGGGAAATCGGATGCCGAGGAAGCCGGCTGGCGGGTGGGTCTCTCCGAACCAGCCTCCCTTCCCTCCAAGCAAACGCGAAGGAGCGGCGGCCCGGGGACCCCAGGGCAGGGCGCGAGGAAGGGAAGGGAAGGGGCGTCTAAAGTCTTCGCTGACCTCCACACATCAGCCCGTGTGACCCAGACCTCCGACCTGTTGGGAGGACGGCGACTCCCTGCCAGCAGCCGCTCCAGCTGCGCCTGGTGGGAACTGTAGCCTAGATAAGAGACATCGGGGAGTTGCGCTTCCAATATACAACCGAGCCGAGAAACGCTAAATCCGAGTCCGGAAAACCAGGAGCGAACTTGGATCGACCTACCTGCCTGCCACCCGGGGCTTTGCGAGCCGAACCCGCAGCGTCCGGACGCCGAGCAGGCGGACTTCTCAAGCCTCCGGACGCCACCGCTGCCACCGCTGCCTCTTTCGCTGCCAGGATTAAGCCGGACGAGGCGGAGACGCTGCGCAAGCGCAGCTTTAGGCGGGGCTGTTTCAGGTAGCAGCACCAGCCTGCTCGCCAAGTAGCAATTAAGGCGGAGAGGCGAAGAGCTCGTCGCCTTCGCTCGCGCTTTGGGGGTGTTTTTAGAGGGCCGTCCCGGCTTCTACCTTCGTCCCCGCTCTTGTGGCCACGAATCCCGAAGCTCGGAGGGACAGAATCAGCCCTGGCTGGCTCATGGGCAGTGCCTTTTTCCACCACCAGCAGCTGCAACAGCAACTGACGCTAGGAGAGTAATCCCATTAAATCCCAAAGAGCTTACCTTCGAGTGGACCTGCAGAGAATTGTACTGCACCTGCCCTCCCACTCACACTCTCTTGGGAAACGGTAGTACAGGTAGTCCTCAATTTAACAACAGCGGATTTAGTGACTGTTCAGAGTTACAACGGCACCAGTGATGGCGCTGGGAAAATTGACTTATGACCAGGTTTCACGCTAATGGCCACTGCAGCATCCCCATGGTCTTGTCATTTGCGTTTGGATGCTTGACAACTGACTCACATTTATGACGGTTGCAGTGTCCCCCCAGTCACGTGATCCCCTTTTGTGTGACCCCCCCCAGTCACGTGATCTCCTTTTGCGACCTTCTGACAAGCAAAGTCAAGGGGAAACCAGATTCACTCAACAACCATCTTACTAATTTAAGAACTGCAAGGAGTCACTTCACAAGTGTGGTGAGAAAAGTCGTAAAACAGGGCAAAACTCAACCAATGTCTTACTTAGCAACATAAATTTTGGGGCCCATTGTGGTTGTAAGTTGAGGACTACCTGTACATAGTCCCAGAGCTAAACGGGAAAGGTTTATTCCTTCATGTTATGCACACCCTGCCTTTGTTGGACCTGTGATGTGGAGAAAAAAAAAGCTAAGTGAATCCTGGCAGATATGGGGAGGAGGAATCCCCTTTTTGATATTTTAAGGGAACTGATGAATCAAAACTTTTTTATTCAAGGCAGTAGGACTAAATTCCTAGGAATTTCTTAAGTGTCTTGTATTCCCCCCCCTCCCACAGGCTCCGGGCTACTGGACCATTGAGTTCTATGTACAAAAATAATAATAATAATCAAGGGAGAATAATATGCAAATGCTGTTGGACCAAGGAAGGGACTCCTTGAACAATTTATCATTCAACCTTTAAAAGGGCCAGAGACAAAGAGCAGGCTTGGAACCTCAAAGATTTTAAGAAAGTCTGGATGTCTTCAAATCCCTCTTGTGGACATTCATCTAAACCTTCTCTAAGAGGTGGGGGTGGGGATACAAAAAAAAAAAATCTAGTCCACAAAGACCAAGCCTCTGTGGGAAAACAAGTCTTCTGTGACACCCTTTAGTTAATATTAAAAGATTCTGGATTTGCACAATATGCTAAATTAAAACACAGCTGTGTGGTTACTGGGACACTGTTCAATGCAAATACACTGTGTAATAGACAATAGGCAGGATTCTCATTTTATGCCAAAGTATAATGAAGTTTGTTTTTGCCACAGGCTTTAACCTAATATTAAGCCTAAAAGGTTTGATTCAATTACCTGCAGAACCAGCTTAATTCCACAAATAACAGCTATTAAAGGTTAACATTTTGTGAAAATACTGCTTCAATGGGATATGTAAAGCCAGTTGCTGATCAATTAAAATAATGGGTTGTTCAACAATTCATAATAAGTAGAATCACGTATTACACTTTGATATGTCCCAAGGGCTAATCAAAAAGGTAAACTCAATATATTACATTAAGTCAAATCTAAATGTATTACATTATGGCTTAATAATGCAATATATTGCAACATAGGAACCTACTGTAAAGAAACAGCTCAAACTGTACATCCACATGAAACTTTGTTGGAGAATCAATTGAACTGAATCAACCGTCGATCTAAGAAGTGTTCCATCTCACATACCCTAATATTATGTGGTTGTATCACTAATGCTAAAGCAACCAGTCATGATTACCATGTCATATTGGCTATGGTTACCCGCCCCAAGCAAACGGGCCTATATACACAAGGGGCAGCAATACTGGATTAAAGTTTCTGATGTTGAGGGTGCAGATATAATAAACTATTTTTGCACTTAGTTGGACTCAATTTGGATACAAATTAAAGAAATCTGTGCCATCCTCTTTGTAAGGTCAGAAGCCACTCTTCTTATTTGTGCATATAAGACAGAGATGAATCTATTACTGCTGCTGAATTTTCTTTAATGGTACTTCAAATAGATAACTCTTGAAAACAGAGCAAGAAATACTTTCATCAGGAAAAAAACATTTTTTTCTAGCCTCCAGCAGGGTTGGTTTTCAACTTCCCAAATGCCCTAACCAGTTGTGCCATCGAGTTGTCCAACATAACTAGGGCGAAGTGGCAATTACTCTGCAAGAAGAAAGCAAAAGAGGCAATTTTTTTTTCAAAAGTAAGGATTTGAATGTGAAGGAGAAAAATACTTAATTCCCCCAAAGTAAACAAACTCAACAGGTTAAAAATTGCCTAATTGTGTCTTTTGATACCTGCTAATAAGGCAGTTGAGCAACAATTTAAATTCTAATTAAGATACATTCTTGACATTCCACACTTTTTACTCAATCATACTTATACATCCATAAAATAAATGCACTTGAAATATACAGGCTACTCTTGTACAAAGGGATCATTAGACAAACTTGAGCCAGAGGCCAACTCCTTATAGAGGAAGACTTTTCTACTACAACCGGTCTATGGGTGTACATAGAAGACTGATTTGAAACAGACTATTGTACAAGTTCTGTTCCTGGCTGATGTTTTCTCCCTGCCATTTTCAGCCAATGTTTTCACTAAGAATTTGTGCTTTGTTTCATCTTGACCTTCTTTCTTTTTCTTTTTCTCCTTTCATTGTCTTCATGTGAGATTTGGTCTCACTTAATAACTGCTTTGAAAGAGAATTTTAGGAAAGAGATTTTGAAAGCATGTAATGTATGGAAATGGTTCGGACCAGTTCTATAGAACCGGTAGTAAAACTGGCGGGAGGCTCCGCCCACCAACCCTGACATCATCAGGAAGCTTCTGCACATGCGCAGAAGTTTCTGTGCTTCGCTCGCACGTGTGCACGGCCCCATTGCGAACCGGTAGTAAAAGTAAGTAGAACCCACCCCTGAGCTATTTGTGTGCTTAATAATTACCCTTATAAATCTTTACTGCCCATGGACAACAAGGCAATGGGAATGGAGTTCTGGTTAGGAAAATACTACTGAAATGATTCTTTGGAGGAAGGTTTAGTACCATTAAGGGGACCCGGTGGCTCAGTGGTTAAGACGCTGAACTTGTCAATCAGAAAGGTCAGAAGTTCAGCAGTTCGCATCCCTAGCGCCGCGTAACAGAGTGAGCTCCCGTTACTTGTCCCAGCTTCTGCCAACCTACCAGTTCGAAAGCACGTAAAAAAGCAAGTAGAAAAATAGGGACCACCTTGATGGGAAGGTAACAGCATTCCATGTGCCTTTGGTGTTTAGTCATGCCGGCCACATGACCATGGAATCGTCATCAGACAGCGCTGGCTTTTTGGCTTAGAAACGGAGATGAGCACTGCCCCCTAGAGTCAGGAACAACTAGCATGTATGCGCGAGGTGAACCTTTACCTTAGTGCCATTAAGACAATGGCTACTGTTAATGTGTTTTTGTTCTCTGTATTATGTAAAATGCAGCTATTCTGAATTTGTGTAGAAAGCTAGCTAACTGATTTATTAAATAAACTAGGATTGAATATAACATTTGAGTAAAACCAAAAGGGATTTTATTCTGAATAATTTTAATCTCACATCTGCCATTTTTGAATCATCTTGTAATAGTAACTTTTCAGAATCCAGGGCCGCTCAATGCAACTGGCTGTCTATTGTCAACTTCCCAAAAATGATCCCCTGGCAGATTTGTTTGGATTACAACTCCAAGCATTCTCTTCACTGCTCAGTATTTCAATTAAAAGGATGCACCTAACCCATGACACAATGCAAACATGTACAGCATGTATTACTATACCCAGGTTGTTTAAAACAGTGAACTATATTTAAAATCATACTTTGATTAATTAAACAAATTTTCTTGATTTGAACAACATGCTAGCTTAAACTAGTTTTACTTGCAGAAATACAGTTTGTAGAAAGCAACTAATGGTACATTTTTATTTATTGGATTATTGTGAATCACCCTGGAATATTTTAAGTACAATACATATTCTAAATAAAACACAAATATAAAATCTTGACATCTGCCAGTGATCTAACTCCGCCAAGAAACAGAAAACTATCAATTTCTCCTCCCTCTCCAACAACATTTCTTAGAAAGTTGAAGAAAGAACAAGGAGTTCTATTTTCTTGACATCATGATATCAAGGGATAAAGGTTTTTGGCAAGTTTTACTCCCTAAGACTTTAGTTGGACAGCCTTTGCCCTTTAAGCTTTGAGAATACCACAAGGATCCTCAGGCAACATATTTGGGACACTGATCTTCATATTCTGAATCTAGTTCCCAGCCTCCCAGCCTTTGGGGCTCTTCAAAAGGATATTTGCCATTCTGCTACTTCTCCTCTATCACAGTCCTGCATTGTTGCTGGAACTGCATTTTGGCCAGATGGGAGAAGTCTAAAAAGAATATATAAGCAGAGCTCTATGAAATAATGAAAAGGGGAAAAAAGGAATATGTATATATAGGAAATACAATAAGCAGCACATAACCAAAGAATGCAAGGCAGGTTCCAGAAAAAGTAGAACTTGTGTCAGAAAAGCTAAAAGCTGGAATGAGCTGAGTCTTGTGAGAAATTCAGAAAACTATGAAAAAGTTTTGTACTTTTTAGGGAAAGGGCGTCCTGTACACATCAGTTCAAAAGCAAATGTAGTGAGAAGGTGGATGTTTGTAGCTGCTGTTTTTGTATCTTTCCTCATTGTTATTCATTAGGAAGAAGAGAGAACTATAACTTAGGAAAGAAAAGAAGAGGGTAAGAAAGAACTTGACTAATTTAAGCAAATTTAAATCTCCAGAGTCACACATTATATGCTACAATAACAAAGTGCTAGTAGAATCACTCTCAGAAATCTTTAGGAACTCCTGTAGGACTGGCAGAGTTCCAAAAAAATAAAGAAGGCCAAATATCTCCATTTTCAAGAATTGAAGGAGGACGACCCAGGAAACAACAGAACTATCAGTTTCATATCTGCATGGAGCAAAGTTATTGAAAATATTATTAAGATTATTAAACAACATGCTGGTGTTTGCTATGCATGCTACAATTAACAGAGCTCACAAGAGGTTTCTTGCAAATAAGTCATACTAATTAACCTATATTCTTGGATGAAGTTACTAGTCTAGTAGATCAGGGAATGCTGTAGACATAATATATATGGCCATACCAAAGCCTAAAATAAAACCTCTTGGAATATTCTTCTTAATAAAGTGGCAAAATTTGGTCTACATGATACTACTGTTAGATGAACTCACAATTCATTGAGTGAATGAACCCAAGCAGTGCATTTAATGTTCATTTCAGATTGGAGAGTTTATTGACTCGGGTGCAGTGGGGCTCTGTCTTAGTCCTTTCTGCAGTTCAACATTTTTATCAATGACTTGGATGAGGAAGAAATATTGATCAAGTATACAGATGTTATTAAGGTAGAGTTATTTGACTAATATTTTAAAGGGGGAAGAGAAGATTCAAAAGGTCCTAGATAGACTTGAGTGTAGGGCTGAAATTAATAGGAAATGAATTTAACAGGGGGAAAAAACATAAAGTTCAATATCTGGATAGGGAAAATGAAAAGTACAATGGAATGGTAGTAGCACACTAAAAGGAACAGCAATATGATTTAGCTGGTATAAAGAGAAATGCTGTCTTGTAGTCCATTAACAAAAGCCGCAAGTCCACATAACAGAAAATAACTATTCCACCCTATTCTGTCTTGTTGGTTTCCATTTATCAATACTGTTTATTGCAGTTATTAAAAAAAGACTGAACAAATTCAGAAGGGTTACCAGAATAGTGAGGTCTAGATATCAAGCTATATGAAGAATGTTTAAAGAATCAGGGCATAGTTAGATTATAGAAGAAATGCTAGAAACTGTGGTGGTTTTCAGTACCTGAAAGACTGATACATATTATAGAAGAGGAAATGGATTTATCCTTTGTTATTCCAGAGGGCAAGCAGTTGACTTGAGCTGTGGTGGCACAGTGGTTAGAGTGCAGTATTGCAGGCTAACTCTGCCTACTGCCAGGAGTTCGATCCTGACCTCAAGGTTGACTCAGCCTTCCATTTTTCCTGAGGTCAGTATAACGAGGATTGTTGAGGCAATGTTCTGACTCTGTAAACCACTTAGAGAGGGCTGTAAAGCACTATGAAGCGGTATATGAGTCTAAGTGCTATAGCCATTGCTATAAGGAAGTAGGCTCAGGATAGATTTCAACAATTTCTGAGGGCATGAGCTGTCAACCAGCAGAACAGGCTGCCATATAAAGTGCTGAGTTCTCTTTCACAAGAAGTTTTCAGAGACTGGCTGATCATCTGTCAGAGATGCCCTAGTAGATTTTGGGTGATCATCTGTCAAGGTGCCTAGTAGATTTTGCACTGAGCAGAGGGATAAACAATATGATGTCTAAAGTCCATTCCAACTTTATGAGTCTATGAAATTGGATTTCTATTCTGCAAAATGTAAAAATTAAAAACAATGTACAAACACTACTTTTGTACAGATATATTTTTTTGCTGTCAGAAAGGAAATATATATTTCATAACAGATGCGGAAAAAAGTTATCACAGTTAATAGCAGTTCATTTTTGCATTTGTTAAGATAAAATATCTTTTGAGTTGAGCTTCACCGACACATCCATGCTATTTTCTTAGTGACAATACAGATATGGGTA
Organism: Ptyas mucosa; assembly: GCA_012654045.1. Taxonomy (NCBI): domain Eukaryota; kingdom Metazoa; phylum Chordata; class Lepidosauria; order Squamata; family Colubridae; genus Ptyas; species Ptyas mucosa. The sequence continues at coordinate 23,258,678 of WNWU01000007.1, read as the reverse complement.
ACCATTGCTTTCTTCTGGGGTTTTATTTTCAAATCCCTAGTCCAGTGATGGCTAACCTTTTTGCCATCATGTGCCAAAACTGGGGGGAGCGCGGTGGGGTCACACGCATACGTGCCCACATCCCTAATTCTATGCGCCTCGCCCCCCTTGTGCTCCCCCCCGCTTTTGGCACGTGATGGCACAGTAGGCCCATTTTTTGCTCTCCCCAGGCTCCAGAGCCTTTCTAGGAGCCTGGGGAGGGCAAAAATGGCCTCCCCCTTCCTCAGAGGCTCTCTGGAGGCCGGGAACAGTGTGTTTCCTGACTTCTTGTGGGCCCAGAAGGACCGAAAATCAGCTGGCTGGCGCATGCATGCGTGCCGGAGCTGAGCTTGCGTGCCCACCGATATGGCTCCGCGTGCCACCTGTGGCACCCGTGCCATAGGTTCGCCATCACAGCCCTAGTCTATTTTACAGCTTTTAGACCAGTGGTGGGTTGCTCCTGGTTCTGTCCGGTTCTATAGAACTGGTAGTAAAACTGGCAGGAGGCTCCGCCCACCCACCACATCATCATGTGTGATCTGTGCATGTGCAGAAGAGCACATGTGTGTGCTTGCTTTGCTCGTGCACACATGAAATCCTGCTGCGAACCAGTAGTAAAGGTAAGTGGAACCCACCTCTGTTTTAAACCCTCTCATCCAAGTACTATTTAATTATGTTCTTATTTAGATTTTCAAATGTTGGATTTCAGGTATAGAGTTGCTTGATAGTGAGATGGGCCACCTATAAATGTAATAAATAGTTACCATTTCCCCCTAAATTTAATTCTAATTGCTCTAATCAGTCCTGTGATTCAAACCAGATCATGCATCATTCTTTTATGATCCTACAAATCTGTTTCACTTAAAGCAGGGGTGGGATTCAAATAATTTAACAACCGGTTCTCTGCCCTAATGATTTCTTCCAACAACCAGTTCACCAAACTGCTGAGAAAGTTAACAACCGGTTCTCCCGAAGTGGTGCGAACTGGCTGAATCCCACCACTGACTTAAAGTATAATAGATAAGTATTGAATAAGAACCTGATAAGGTTCTAGTATATTGTGGACAAAACATTAGCTCACTTACAGTCCACTGGCAAGAAGAGCTTATATCTGCCCTCATTGCAAATGACAAAATCTTTTGTACATGCAGCTTCATAAGAATTCAGAATTCTTATGTTCCCAAGAGCAATGCAATAGTTAAGTGAAGCCTGAAGCACTCCTGTATCATAGCAATAGGGGCAGAAACCATATATTATCTTTTTACAGTAATTTCTATTCCACTAAAATACAATAAAGTTGCATCCCAGTATCTTATATTAGTATAAGCCTCCTTTTATGCGCATACAACACTTTTAAGAAAAGGGAATGGAACTTCAATCATGTTGTTGCACCCTGCTGTCCTGATTTTTGACTTCTCCCGTGGGTATCTTTTTCCTCAGAGATCTTTGGGGTTTAGTGTGTGAAGCTGAAAAATTTACTGAAAGAAGACAAACCACCTCTAAACTCAAAAAAACTGTATCACTTTGTCTACGTGGTCACCTTCCCCCCCACCTTGCTTTTCTTAATAAAAAGAACACATTAAACCAAAAATTTAATTTGGAGAATGTTTATTTTGAGTTCATGCGGAGAGCTTACATGTGGGATGTGTACCTGTTTAATAACGTTAAGAGAGTGTTAAAAAGACTAAATGAGCTGAGCTCTACAAGTCACAAATGCTTAACTGTTGTTGACAAATCTCGAGAGTATCTGGGAGGTCAGAGAAGGCTACAGGGAAAGCTGAAAACCACTTCACAGCATCTATTGAAAACAAAATGAGAAAGACAAACATTTTGTAAGATATGTAGGGACTCCTTAAGCAGGAGATAGTTCAAGATGAACTTTGGGATCCTGAAGTTTGGTTGTTCTGTGCTCTAGCTGTTGTGAAGTGGCTTCTGAAAATGTTATCTTCAGATTTCTTAATATTTTTTTTTACTTCTGATCTAAAAGCCTCCATCTGTATTCTATTCAGAGCACTGAAACAAACCATATCCTCAAAGATGCTATAAAACGTCTCTGAAGACCATCAGTAACCTTCTAGATTTTATTTAAAGGGACTATAATGTTTATATCAATATTGGTGTACTGCAGTGGTGGGTTTCAAAATTTTTTATTATCGGTTCTGTGGGCGTGGCTTGGTAGGTGTGGGCATGGCTTGGTGAGCGTGGCAGGGAAAGGATACTGTAAAATCTCCATTCCCTTCCCATTCCCTGGGAGGCAGAGAATAGATGAGGGCGAGGCCAGTCAGAATTTTTATTTTATTTTATTTATTATTTATTTTTATTTATTTATTTAGTCAAGTATATATTAGATAATATATATAAGTATAAGCATGAATTGAATACATAAAATGAACCAGTTCTCCAAACTACTCAAAATTTCCACAGAAATTTCCACAGAATCCAGAATTTGACAGAACCTGCTGAACCCCACCTCTGGTGTACTGCCAGTATAAACATAATGACTTAAACTCAGAATTATTACTGGGAAATTTGTACAATTGAACATGAGGATATAGACATTAATTTTTAAATTTTTTCCCCCTGGATAGGAAGATAAGAATCCTCTTGCTGGATCCAGGTCAAGGCCCATCATAGTTTAATACTTGATTTCTCATCAAGGCCAACCAAGTACTGCCAGGCTATTTGCAAGGAGGCAGAGATATACCCTCCTCCTACCCTTGACCCTCTGCAACTAAGTAGAGGATAGAGCCACTCTGTTCAAATTTAAAGCAAACAGTGAATCTTAAAGATCAAAAGCATTTGATAAACTCGTTAATTTATCCAGTTCAACTGTTTGTTACTGTGCTGATTCACTTCCTATTTTTCCTTTAATTTATAATTTTTCCTGTAACTTGATTAAACTGTCGTTAAACACTATCTCATCTATATTGTTTCATGGCTCAAAGGAATTTATGGACATAAATATTATGGTATAGGCTTCTGTTTTGTTTTGCAATATTCCTAATTTTTAATCAAAAAGAGTCTTTGTAAAAAGTCAAGAGGGCAAGGAGCCCCAAAGGAGGCAGTCAGGGTTCACACCAAAGTTACCAGGCACCGTGTTGTTTATTCTGGGTTCAAGGTTTTGATATTACAGTGAGTTCCACTGAGGCTAATTAAAATAACAATTATATTTGTTTTGCTGGTAAAATGCAGGCAAAAATTATTGCTATAATACGATCTCCAGACAAGATAGTGATGGCCATGGGCAAACCATGTGGGATTACAGAAACCAGATGACACTGGGATTCTATTTTAGTTATAATGAGGCAATACATTTTTACTATGTCAGATGTACGAAGGATGAAATAATTTGTCTTCAGTGACTTCTTATAATTCTTTATAAAGAAAATTATTACTGTTACATGAACCACTACAGTATGAGTTAAATCTTAAAATTAAATAAATCTCACTGTATTTCAGCTAGGTGTTGAAATACCAAAGACTGCATTCAGAGACACATGAAACAGACATAATTTTTAAAAAATCTGAATTTAAGTAATTAAGAAATCAGTTTCTCTTTTAATACTGCAAATCTATTATCAGAAGCAAATAAAAATATTTACTATCAGTATAAACATTCACATTGCTATAGGTGTAATTCAGAAAAAGAAACCAAGACAGAAATCCATAGTAACTTTTTAACATTTATTGCTTGGAGGTTTTATTGTATTTAATGTGTGGAAGATACATGTTTAGCTAGAGTCATTATCTTTCTGTCCATTTGAAACATCTTAGCATCCAAACAACCAGCTCTAAAAATCTTCCAATATACATAAAGGCTTATTTTCTTTGAACTAATAACAAATTACCATTAACATCAATTGTTACAAAACAGAAACATTACTGCCATGGATGGTGTACTGGCAACTGAAGGTTTTAATTCATTTTGTGTATAATGTGGAATTTAATTCAGCCAATCCTTAAAGTTGTCAGTTGTTTTTGAAAGTATACTGTCAGAGGTTCAGCTTCTGCTTATCTACATAATAGCAGCAGTAAGTTAATAACTTATTCCAAAACCTTATGTGAAAATGTTTATTTCCTACATATCCGTTATGTTTCATATAAGCAACACCATTGAAGTATATATTTTAATGCTTGGAATTACTAAATAATTATTTTGGCTCAAACATTTTATTTCTGTGATACAAGAATTGAAAGCTAGGATCTAAATTGCTTTGAATATAAATCAAAGATTCAAGACTATGCAATATGATTACCGATATTTGAGATATCATTATAATATTCAAATGTAACAATGCATACAGCATGTCTGATGACTTAAAAACCTATCTCCAAAGGTTTCCTTAACAATTTGGACCAATCAGATCCTTGCAAATTTTTCAGAAATTAAAAAACTACATTAATTTGGTACAACTGAATCTAGCTGAAGATACAAAACTAGCACAGAATTTCATAAAAATATACGGTAGCTTTTTTTGAATTAGCTTGGCTCCTGATGGTTACTTAGAAAGGTCCACATAATTATTTTCATGAAAATATAGAAATGGTTTGCCTTCTTTCAGAATGATGATCATTTGCAACAATGAATTATGAGGTTATTTATGTTACATTACTAATTAAGCCATTTGTGCAACTCTTTAGGACAAAATGATTATTTTTTAAAAAGTGAGATATAATCAAATGCTACTAACAAAATAAAAAAAAATCCTTATAAACCTTTCTGATTCTAGCTTTCTAAGACAAGTAGCTACTATAATGAAGTTACAAGCTTTCACTAGCTTTTTTCCTAAAAAAATAAAAAAATTAAAATTAAAACCAAAGGCCTTAATTACCTTTGAATGACCTATTTTGTGTTTACCCCAAGATGGATCTCATCAACTCTCATTCTTTGATATAGTCACACATTCCCCATTAGCTAAAAAGTGTGGTCAACTAAATATCTCTGTTAGAATCAGGAAGTTTGCATCAGAATAGAGATGAAATCATTGATAGAAATGTTCAAGTATGCTTTAAACTTGAACACCACTTGAATAAGTGAGGTGAGGTTTGCTTCTTTTATTATAGTTGCGGTAATAGGATCACAGAAACAATTCAAGACACCTTGTTCTTCGGTGTTAATAAAAATTAAAGCATTTAATCTCTAGTTACAAGAAACAAATTACAAAGTATTTTCATTTGTTTTAGGCAAGACCCTAGATCAGGGGTGTCAAACTCACGTCATCATGGCATCATCATGTGACGTATCGTGACTTTCCCCTCCCTTCGCTAAACCAGGCATGGGCGTGGACAGCATGTGATGCATCCGGGCTGTGGGCCACGAGATTGACAGCCCTGCCCTAAATGGATGTTACTTCTAGGTATATATGTATTGTGCTAATTTCTGTTGGTGTGAATAAGTGCTAATAAAGAACCACACTCTGGGAAATAGCAACCAACTTTACTTCAAGAAAGAACCTGGCAATAAAAACATAATGGACAAGAATGCAATGAGGAATGATTTAAGGTATACTTGATAAACATTTTACTGTAAGATTGAAACAAAACCATTTAAAGAAGCAACTTAATTTGTTGCAACATATAATACATAATTATACAATTTATTTAGCTGAGATAAGTTATTTTAAGTACTTCATTTATATAAACAGAAAAAGCAGTAGAAAGTGTGCAAACAATGATGCTCCAAAACAATAAATTTTGAACGGCTATGATAAAGTAACTAACTTGTAACAGCTACTAATTCGAAAACAGACTCTGTCCCTGTCAGGTGACATGGTCTGCGAGTCAAACAGAAGAACACAAACTAGACTGGCCTTAATTTCTTTAAAAAAAAAATCATAAATCTAGAAAGGGTTTTGTAAAGATGTTATATTTTGTATAGAAGAGTAGAAAGTGTTTCAAAAGGCACTTTTGAATTTAAGACAAGTAAGGTATGATTTCAAGGAAAGTTAAACATTGAAGTAGTACAACTAAGACTCCTTTCTTAAGTGGTTCCTTTATAATGATAAAAAATGGATTCAGCTCAAAATGGAAACTTGACCTCTACTATTTTCTAACCGTCTAATAGAAAGATCTAGGTGTAAAAAATGATATTTTTTGCAATTCCACATTGTCAGTGAGTCACTGATTTTGTGAATGAAGCTGTTTAAAGGCCTTAATGTTTTTTTTAAAAAAATACTTTTTGAACACAGTTACATGAAAAAGAATCTGTAGAGGTTTAATACATTTATATAAAATATCAGATATATCAGGTATAAATCATGAGCATCTCCTTTGGAAAAATTTCTCACCTACTTGCCACAGTTACCAAAGATCACAAATATTTATGTCAGTGCAAATCTATACTTCCCTACTACAGAAAACCATTCACCCTTAAATACAAAACATTTTGATTCTGAAATGACATTAATTTGGTTACATCCACCCACCCTGCCAAATTATTATAGTATTCATTATTGGAGAGGGGGAGGAATTAAAGCTGCTTGTGCAAGTATCACTACAAACAGTCCTTCTTATAGAAAAGCTTCTTGATTCTTCCAGGATATAGAAGATCCCGGGCTGAACAATGGATCTCTGTGCGTGGTTCGATTACTGATCTTCGAGCCAAGAGGGAGCATCCACTCCAGGTAGTTTCAATTTGATATGGAATAGTTTAAGGGTCTGTTCAAGCTGTTTTTGATTTCCTGAAAAATAGGCTGCAATGGCATTGTGGAACAGAACAAGCTGATTGTGCAGCACCTTTACCTGTGGAGAAAAATCAGATCGAAAATGAAAATATATGTACAGACTATTGAAAGCTGACACCCAAGGAATAATGTTTTGTTTTTACAAATTTTCTCCACAGTGAAACAATCAAATTAAAAACAAAACAAAACCCAGTTTCACCAACAGAAGCAAATATCAACTACCATTAATACCGACAGCCAAATTAAATGAAGAGGCTGTGCATGATAAATATAACCTTACCTGTATAGTTGCACTTAACCGACTATACTCACATGACCTGCTAAGCATAATTTGGCTTAGTGACAGATGAGCAGAACCCTGCCACAGGCTCTTCCTGTGAGTGGGTGCGCTGAATGAACTATGAATGACATAAATCGTAGCTAATTCGGAGGGCTATGTATGCAATCTTGCTCATTTATAGTCATCGATGTTATATCTTATCACCACACAGAGATACGCCCATTGTTTTGTTTGCTCGTTGCTCTAAGAGTTAGGGTTGTTCATCAACACGTCAAAAAGATTGTTTGATTATTTTATCCAACAGTTACACTGATCAGGTGTCTGTTTTCATCAGTTGCATCTGTTTGTCTATTTTGTTTTCTGATAAGGACATTACTGTATTTTATTATTGCATTTGATTGTTAACAGCCATCAATCAATTAAGGAAAATACTGACGCAATCTTATCAGTTGGATAGAGGTATGTAAGGATAATTTGTAAATAATGAAACTGTACCAATTACTTCAACACATTGCTATTATCTTTCGATAAAGTTTTAATTCAGCCAAAGAAAATAAAGACAAATATGCGTATAGTGGGAAAAAAGTAGATCTATAATCTATACACAAAGTGGTGTCTATAATAGTGAGAGCCACTATAATACGCACAGGTAGTCTTCAACTTACAACAGTTCATTTAGTGACTGTTCAAACTTACAACAGGATTGAAAAAAGTGACTTATGGCCATTTTTCATACTTATGACCATTGCAGCATCCCCATGGTCACATCATCAAAATTCAGATGTTTGGGAACTGACTTGTATTTATGACGGTTGCAGTGTCCGGGAGTCATGTGATCATCCTCTGTGACCTTCTGACAAGCGAAGTCAATGGGGAACCCAGATTCACTTAACAATTGTGTTACTAACTTAACAATTTCAGTGATTCACTTAACAACTGTGGCAAGAAAAGTTGTAAAAAGGGGCAAAATTCACTTAACAAATGTTTCATTTAATCACAGAAATGTTGGGCTCAATTGTGGTTGTAAGTCGAGGACTACCTGTAATTTGAATATTTGAGTAACACTAAGGAAATCTAGATATAAAATCTCACTCTGTCATGAGGCTTGCTAGTTAGGCTCTTGGCTAGTCATTGGATAGGGATGATATATTGTCTTAAGTCATTACGTAGGTTATTTTTTTGATGGTGTAGCTTTTTACCTAATGAATAGAATAGAATAGAATAGAATAGAATAGAACAGAACAGAACAGAACAGAACAGAACAGAACAGAACAGAACAGAACAGAATTCTTTATTGGCCAAGTGTGATTGGACACACAAGGAATTTGTCTTTGGTGCATAAGCTCTCAGTGTACATAAAAAATACATTCATCAAGAATCATAAGATACCACACTTAGTGACAGTGATAGGATACTAAATAAGCTATCAAATCATACTAGGAAACTAAATAAAACAATATAAATCGTAGAGATACAAGCAACAAGGTTATAGTCATAAGTGGGAGGAGATAGGTAATAGGAAGGATGAGAAGAATAGTAGTAATACAGTCTTAGTAAAAAGTTTGACAGTGTTGTGGGAATTAGTTGTCTAGCAGAGTGATGGCATTCAGGGAAAAACTGTCCTTGTGTATGTTGTAATATTGAATAATAAAGAAGCTAGATTCTCAGATTTACTGAAAGGACAAAAAGGATGATAGGTTACAAAAATCTTTATAAAATAAATTTATTATTCTCTATTATCCTAATTATTTTTTAATTGGTTAGGATACATAATCCTCCATCCTCATGATAGTTTCCTTTTGGAACTGTCTGTCTGCTGCTGTGATGTAGAAGACATGTATTCAACTTTTAATATTTTGCAGATGTACTAAACACTGAATGTTTTCCAAACTACAACCTCTTTCCTCAGGTCTGAAAAGTGCACTGCAATATCATCAATGAGCACCGACACATTACCATCGAAACTCCCTTCAAATTCATGCCCAATTTCCTAAAAATAAATTATGTATTTATTTATCCAATGTATTTATTTATTCATATGGCTGCTCATCTTAACAACTGACTCTGGGCAGATAGCAAAGTTAAAATAAAATACAAACAATTATATACGTTTCAAAAGTTAAAATACAAAGCAGTTGATCAAGATCAAGATCTCTTAACCAACAACTAGGTTTCAGAACCAGGTCTTTGGGGCCTTATAAAAAATCTCCATGGTCAGGGCCATCTTCAGAAGGAAGATGTCCCATAGGGTGGGTGCTATAGCAGAAAAAGCACATAGAAGCCCTGCGAACTGACATTATTTGGCCAATGGGACCCCAAGCATGCTTATCTTGCCTGATTGGATTGAATGGGTAGAAATAATTGGGGAGAGATGGCCCCTCAAGTAACAAGACAAGACATAAACCTAGGAAATCCAACTGCCAACCCAACCACAGAGTCAAAGAGCTCAGGCAGGGAGAATACTATGCAGCAGGAGCGTACATACAATAGCAACAATCCTACCAATCCCTAGAGCCCAACTTAACAAATAGGATCTTGCATCTAGCAATTTCAGTGGCTTAAAAGATGCTGGAGAAGGGATGTCGAACTGAATTTCTTTTAAGGGCTGGATCAGCATTCCAGTTCTCTGTGGGCTGTCTGGGTGGTGGTGGAGACAGGATGGATCCTGCCGGCCATAACAGGATGTGTGGGGGCGCATGCACCCCCCACGCCTTGTTTTTGGCTTGGACAGTCTCCTGAAGCACTCTGCCGGCCAAAACGGGGCACAGGGGCCCACGTGTAGCTCCCCGTGCCCCATTTTGGCCGGCAGAGTGCTGCAGGAGGCCATCCAGGCTGAAAATGGGGTGTGGGTCACCCCCCAGCCCGTTTTGGCTAGCAGAAACACCACGGGCTGGTCATTTGCTATTTCCAGGCCGCCCCTGTGGGCCAGATTTAAGCACCCCTGGTCTATACTTTGGCAGTTTGAGCCCTATCCCTGCATGATGGAGCGCCCATCATTTGCCTCAGCTCCTGCCAACCTAGCAGTTCAAAACCACGTAAATGCAAATAGATAAATAGGTACCACTTCAGTAAGAAGGCAACAGGGCTCCATGTTTTGCTGCATGCTTTGCACTGCGGCATGATGCCATATGACTGCAGAAACATCTTTAGACAGAGCTAGTTTAATGGCTTGGAAATGGAAATGGAAATGCCTATGACTAATGGAATACAATTGACAAGGACCCCTATTGTGTGGTCTTGGCTAATCTCACATCTGAAACCCAACTGGGCACATTTTAGAAAGGGGACTGCTCCACTTGGGCACAGCCAGGTTTCAGTAATACATGGCTGGTCAGCTTTCTCATCCATAATCAAAATATGAGCTTTAACCAATGTTATTTCCAAGCACATATTAATATAAAAAAATTAACCACTAAAGACATGATACTGCTGTCCTACATGTGTAATATTAGATCTGCCCTATTTAGAGACAGACCCTGGATTAGATGTTAACAGTATCAGAATTGGAAGGGACCTTGGAGGTCATCTAGTCCAACCCACTGCTCATGCAGGAGACCTGTACTAGGGATTCGAACCACCAAACTTTCTGATCAACAAGCTCAGTGTCTTAGCCACTAAGCCACCTAGTCAGATGTAATTTATGCTGATCCTCCATTCATGCATATTTTGGAATTACCTAAGCATCTTGCGTCACAAAAAATTCTTTTTTTGTCTTATTGAAAATAAGATATATTGAAAAAAAGGAAGCTTATGTAACCCTGAAGAACAAGAGGCAGTAATTGTTATTGTTATATTTCTCGCAGTTGATTAAGCCAAGGAAGAGTATGTGCATCCTCTAATAAATCAGACTGAAAAGAATTTGCCAGAGAAATGCAAGTACCTGAAAATGCTTGATTGCAAGTCTCCACCCTGCTAGCATAACTCAAGGGAAATCTTCATGTCAGGCCAATCTGGTTCAATCCAGACACCCTGCCAACTTCCTCACATGAGGAACATTTCTATTGTCTCCAATCTCCATTTTCAGGTCTAAGATCAAACCCCATAGAAAATCTTTTCAATTCTTCAGCTGAATTTGTTTTTAAACCCACTCTCAACATAGCCCTGGACGTCTTGAGTACTTTGCAGTCTTTGTTTGAAACCTTAAAAACAGTAATTTGAGCTGAGTTTGAAACAAAAAATGGTTTTTCAGGACATTCTATTGGAATGTTTCAGTGTTCCCTATTCTGAAGGATGAGCTGGAGATGGTTCTATCACCTATTATCCCCAGCCAATGTCACAATTTAAATTTAACAGTTTAACTATTTCAAGCTAAAATGTTACAATGTACAGTAACTACCTATCCCAAAGCTTTCAATAGTTTAGATTACAAGTTTTTAGTAAGCATATTTTCCAACTGTATAAAGCAGAGGTATTACAGAAATGTTGCAACACATCAAACCAAGTGTGGAAAAAGGTCTTGAAGTGAAGTGTTCATAAATCAAATAAATAAAAATGTTTATACTCTGTAACTACCTACTTCTTCTACAATTGCTTAACACATTGTAAGCCGCCCTGAGTCTCCAGAGAAGGGCGGCATATAAATCAAATTTTTTTAAAAAAATGTTGCTAGTCCGTGTCTGTTACACGCTTATAACTACAAACTGGGAAAGCAGATTTGTGTGTGTGAAATACGTGGGATGGCCATACTTAAAAGTAATTTGCAATTACAATAATCAAGACAGCAAACCTAGACAACACTATGTTTTACTGACCGAACAGGATTTTAAAATCCAGTTTTATGAATTAGACATATGTATGCAGTTATAATGCATTATGCAATTAAGACACATCCCATAATAGTTCTGGCAATACTTCTACATACCTACAAAACATCAGGGGGGAAAACACAAGTGAAAAGCTCGTAGTGACTTTATAGTGTTACATTCCAGGCAGTTAAACAACTGGTGCTTCCATAATATTGGCTAACTGGTGATGAAAGATGAATGGTTTGTCTACAACCGTGATGGCGAACCTATGGCACGGGTGCCACAGGTGGCACGTGGAGCCATATCGGTGGGCATGCGAGCTCAGCTCCGACACACATGCGTGCGCCAGCCAGCTGATTTTCGGGCCTTTTGGGCCCACCAGAAGTCAGAAAACACACTGTTTCCGGCCTCCGGAGGGCCTCTAGGGGGGGTGGGGAAGGCTGTTTTGCCCTCCCCAGGCTCCTAGAAAGGCTCTGGAGCCTGGGGAGAGCAAAAAATGAGCCTACCAGGCCCACTGTGCCATCACGTACCAAAAGCGGGGGGAGCACGGGGGGGCGGGGCACATAGAATTATGGATGTGGGCACGTGTGCGTGTGATCCCACCGCGTTCCCCCCACTTTTGGCACGCGATGGCAAAAAGGTTAGCCATCACTGGTCTACAACCTAGACAAACAGGGCATAAAATGATAGCACAGCAACAATTTGAAACAATTCAACTGTTCCAACATTTTAATCTTTTGCTTCCATTACAGCTAAAATAATTTTCATGGCATCAAATGAAAGTTTCCTATTCTTTTTAGCTATTTCAAGTTGTTGATACCCTCATAAAGTCCCTCTTACATTGTTCCTCTTAGAGGAACTCTTGAGTTACTAGTAACTCAAAATATTGTGTGTATGTGCATATATGTGTGTTTGTTTGGGTAAATCCATACCAATGCATGAGAGCATAAACTTGAATGTTACTATAAAAAAATCTTTAGCTATTATAAGGTACCATTTAGTGGAAAGATTTTTGTTTCATTTCCCCCCCTTCCTTCCTTTTTTATATGCAATCCTTTTTCTTCCAAAATTCAAATCGGAATTTTCACAGCATAATTTCATGTTTTATGACCTCATTTCACAATGGAAAAATGTTTTCTACTGCTGAAGACTTCTATCTTCATCTTGTTCATAGGCAAGATTCTTATTGTATCCATTAGCCTTTCTCATTTACAACTACAGGAGATTTATAATTATAACACTCAATTTGAGAAGTACCATAGATTCTGGACATTTAGGACAATGCTGTATCTTATGTATCAACACCCTTTTCCAAATGATATCTTAAAAAATTAATACATGCAATAGTTAAGTGCTTTCCCAATATATGGAAAAGTATCCTATCTGGCCTTTCTAAGACATACAGTATTGCAAGTTCATGGAATCAGCAGTATGTACAGTGTTTTTTTTTTTGTTTTTTTAAAATTTATACTTATATGCCGCCCTTCTCTGGAGACTCAGGGCGGCTTACAATGTATTAAGCAATAGCCTTCATACTTTTGTATATTTATACAAAGTCAGCTTATTGCCCCCACAAACCGGGTCCTCATTTTACCCACCTTAGAAAGGATGGAAGGCTGAGTCAACCTTGAGCCTGGTGGGATTAGAACTCGCATTAATTGCAGGCAGCTGGATGTTAAATGCTGCCTTAATAGGAGGCATTAGCCTGCTACGCCACTCAGGCTCAGGTGTTATATGGAGTTACAGCTTTTGCAACTCTACTAGGCTTTCTGAAAGAACTTCTGCCCCCTAAAGGCCCAATTTTCTAACCGTAGTTCAGAAACTGTTACAGGTAGCAAAGTGATACCAGTGTGAATAATTCGCTTGCAGAAAATATTAGATTCCATTCCAACCAGATGAAGAATTAGAAGCAACTTTTTACTGATTTTGCTTCTGCTTTTCCACTGAATCAGGGAGGGCCTATCCCTTTCCCAGCAATAATTAAAACATGGATTCAACATACATACATACACACACACACATTTAAGTAGCTAGTTTTGGATTCATAATTCAATTGCTTGATTAGAAAGGTTTTCAGGGCCCAACTTAGTTTTATCTCTGATCGTTCAGCATTCTCTTAACAGCAGTCACCCAAGTGGCATTCCTGAACAAACAAGGCACAGGAAACAATATGCTGCAGCTGATAGCGGTATCCCAATCACAGGACTGGCAATGCACCCTGACTAAGAGAGCTATTGGGCAATTACACAAATATGTGCACCCTGGAACTGGAAGTGAGTTAACAGGTGGAATATTTTAGTGTGAAGCCCAAATTATTTTTACACACACTACATGATAGCATTGTCACATTTTATAGATACTTTTAAAGATAAAGCATTAATACTTGCAGTTACTTACTGGATCACATTATCCCTTTAAGGAATATAGCAATTACTGTAATATGTGCACATTTTGCGTTTCTGACAGCAGAGAATAGCTTCGTAACAAATGCAGAAACAAATAGAAACAGCTTAACTTGCCCAATAGAGAGGGCCACATACTTTGTCATATAGGGCAGGAAGGAGAAAATATGGAAGACATTTTGAATCCCTGAAACACAGGGGTATTAAAATGTTTGCTATTATGGCTAAGCTGGATTGGATCTGTGGTGAGCTTGTCTAAGTAGTTTGTGATGCCTGCTTGTGATGCCTGTCAATATCTAAAAGCTGGATATTTATATAATTTATATAATTTCTCCCAAAGTGGTCTCAAAAACATGTGTAAGAAATTTGAAGCAAGGAAAATGAAATTTGGTACAAACATAGCCCAAGATGAAATCAACACTCTCAATTTTGGCATTGAACTGTTGAGTCAATTTTTAAAAATTTTCTAAGGTTAGTATTGTAGACAAGTCAATCTGTACCTTGACGAATATACTAGGCTACCTACACTAGCAGGTAGACTATTCTAAAACATTCTTCATTAATTTATGCCGATAGTTGTCAACAATTTACCCATAGTATCATTAATATAAGATAACGTAATAATGAAATGAAATGAAATGAAATGAAATGAAATGAAATGAAATACAGATCTGGGCATGGAAATAACCCTATGAATCCCCTTGCCCTCACTTTTTATGTCTTCAGTATAAACCAGCTGGTTTGGCACTATGACCTCCTTCAACACAAGACTTAATATTCAGGACTAGGAAAAATAAGTATCAGAAAGGAGGAAACATAAATATATATTGCATCTAGCCTTACCCAGTTAATAGTAACCTAGTTATGAGTTTCATTGAGATGACCAACATAACGCAGTTGACAAGCTCCTTTTTGACTGTGAAGAAAATACCAATAAAATTCCTTCAACAGGTCAATCAAGGTTCTAGCAGTAGAGTATTATATACACACTGGCTGCTAATGAGCACTTACTATAAGTCAAAGCAAAACATTTGAGAAAGGTGTGAATTTAGATAGGCTTCCTTTTCTGCATCCCCAAAGCTTAACACATAAATAACATTTCCTGTAGATTTGCAGGCAAAACAGGACATACGTGACTTTTTTGCTTGTTTGAAGGAAGAAAATCTCTTGAGGCAAGCATAAGGTAAGAAAAACAGGCTCTCCCTATTTCCATAGACATTTTGAGTTTTTAAATTTTGATTTTGGGGCGGAAAATCATAAGTAGAACCAAGAACAAATTGATTGCTTTATTTAACAATTATATGCAAAAAAGTCCACAAATCTATCAACTGATTATTCAAAATCATGGAACAAAATTAAGCTGAAATATTTTTCATCTATGTACAGAGTATCTGTAGCTGTAATTCACCATGATGAGACTGCAAAAAACACATTATTCCTTTTGGGTTGGGAAGAACAGATCATTCTACAAGTTCCATTATATCCACAAGAAATTTATTTGAATGAAAAGTTTTATGATCCACAGACCAGTAAAATAATCCACTATAGTTTAGCAGTTAGGATTTTCCTTGCAGTTATAATTATAGGTTCTAATAAAACCTATAATTTCCTTCAACATATGAATCATCAACCTTAGATATCAAAAGAGAAATCTATAATTATTTTAGACTAGAAGTAGGGATTTACAAGAAGAATTGCTCCTTCTGAAACTAATTAAAATCAAGCATATCATAGAGAAAATTAGGATAGAATTTTTCCCCTTTGCTGTCTTTTCCTTTATTCATCAGAAAAATATGTAGAAATGAGTTCCACATCAGCGATCTTAAGTAACAGTGTAAATTGTACTTCAACATGTCTTGAGGCCATCAACTCACTGAAGACTTTTGTATAGAAATAAATAAACTTTGGCACTAAAAAGTCTTATGATATCACACCCTTTGGGGATTTTGCCCAAACCTCACAGGACTACACTTAGCTATAAGCACATACCAAAACTTCTAAACTGGTACTCCTTGCTTCACTGGAAAACTATTTCTACCAAATGTGGGAATTCGACATTTCAGAATACAGGTTGTCCTTGACTGACTATGGCAATTGGGACCTGGATTTTCATCCCTAAGCAATGTGGTCATAAAGCATGCTCATGTCGTTTAGTGACGGCAATTCCTGCTGTCTTGGAGGGCAGTGTTGACTGAATCCTATGACTATTAGGCCAGGCAACCTCTTACTGGCTTTCCACAACAAAATCAGTGGGAAAACTGGCAGCAGGTTGCAAGTCCAAAGCTCACAAAAAGATAAGTAGGGAAGAGAAGGAGGTTTGGGGAAGGATTGGGGAGATTACACAAGAGGTGTGACATTCCGAAGTGGTGCAAAGGTGTGACTTGGTGCATGAGAGGCATCATGTGGGTCAGAAGAGTGCACAAGGGAGATTCAAGAAAAGCTGCATGGGTCAGGGAGGGTGCATGAGAGGGGCTGCATGGGTTGGGACATAAATGGAATGCATGAGGGGTTGGAACCTAGGGCATTGGGCCTGAGGGAGGAAGGGGAGACTTATCTGAGCTCTTCCTTGCCAACCTCCCTATTGACTTTCTGGGGTAGTTGGCAGAGAAGACTTCAAATAACAATCTTGTGATCGTAGGGTGATTGGCAACTAGTTGAAATACAAATGGATTGCCAAGCACACAGATCACAATCATGTGACCGCAGAGATGGTGAGGTGGCCAGATTGTGAGGACTGGTAAAAAAACCACCATTTGTTCACTGTCATCATAACCTGGAATAGTCACTTAGTGACTAGTCATAGGTCAAGAACTATCTGTTTTCATTTCTTTCATGCCCGCTATGAAGAATTACAGATACCTGGAAATATGGAGATGAAATTTGCACTTAATAAAACAAACTCTGAAAATATGTATTAGGCTCAAATAATAGTGTTAATAGTTCCCAAGGATTCTTGACATTATTTATGTACAGCTTGTGCACATTTATTGGGAAGACAAAATTAATTCAAATTAATATCTGAAGAATTGCATGAGTGACTGATAACATATCACAGAAATGGAACAGTCTGTAGTCATTAGGAGTAGAAAATGGCTTGATGGCAGGTAACCAGCCAACCAACCAACCGCTTAATATTATTTATACACAGCAGACTGAATTTATTTGAAGCAGAAACAGACCCAGTGAACTCAAGGGCTAAGGTTATAATAATAAGCTTTCCCATATTATTCATATTTAAACAGTGAAAATTAACTAATCTCCGACAGAAATTTAAAACAGTGCCTTACCTTATTTTCCTCCAAAAATTTCAATTTAACTGATACATCATTGCGCATTTTGTCATATTTCTCTTTATGTATTTGGAATAGTTGTTGTGATTGCTCTATCTTTGGCAAAGTATTAGCATCACGGGGGCCAAGATTCAGTTCTTCTAGATCTGTACGGTAAGCATCATATTCAATCCTGAGAATAAAAGAATTAATATGCACAAATATTCACCGAACGGCAAGATTTAATTAGAGTGCTAATATGCAATAGTGGTTATAGTGCTGGGTTAGAAGTGGGGAAAACCAAGTTCTAAATGGTTATTAGGAAAAACAATTGAAAGTTATGTGTCTTATTTTGAGCTTTTGTTGGGGAGAACATAAATCTAGTAAAAAGCAAACTTAATTTGATATCAGTTATAAAAACTTGTAGTGACCAAAAACTATTCTGTTGCAATGTATACTCTTGTTCAATGTTTTATTATTTTTATTTTATGTTTTGATCCTGTTGCGTAAGGTCCCTACAATCACTTTGTGACTGAAGCAGCCAACAAATAAAATGAAAACTTCAAAAATCAGCCATACCTGTATTGTTCACAAATTACAAAAATTTTATTGATTTTAACAGGTCTGCTTTAGAACACATCTAAATTCTGATCCAATACTACGCTGCATTAAGAAGTAAATTCAATGTTCAATAAATAACTACTTAAATTAAAATAAATATTAATGTATAAGCCATTACCTGGCATTTTCATACTGTTTCACCGTCAGTAGGGTATCCTCAATAGTTTTATTTACCAAAGTGTTCACACTAGCTATGAAAAAATTAATTGCGCCAAGCAGAGTTTCACCATTTTTAGCAAGTAGCTTCTGTGTATCTGCATTGTATCCAAATTCCTCCTGTTAATATATAATTTTGGAATACTTAATTCTTCTTTATGAAATTGTACCGGCATTATAACAGTAATCAAGGTATTTTAATCCTCAATATGAAAGCAACCCAGTTAGCTTACTGATCTGCAATATGTCTGCCTTATTGCAACTATGCTTTTCATTCTCCCAGTACTCCCAAGGGCATAGCACATGCTTCTGGATTTCAATAGAGCATGAATGGGTTGCTTTTTTTCTGGGTATAAAATTCATGAAATACAGAATACGTTTACAAAACAGTGAAATCAATGTCTCAACCCTCTCCAATCCTAGAACATTTTGTGCAAGCACTGAAATTAGCAGTATTAATTCATATTGGTACGCAATGTGGAAGGCAGGCATTATTGGATTTGTGGGGTTTGTGGGGGCAATAAGCTGATTTTGTATAAAATATACAAAAGTATGAAGGCTATTGCTTAACGCATTGTAAGCCACCCTGAGTCTCCGGAGAAGGGCGGCATATAAATTAAAATAAAATAAATAAAATAAATAAATTTCCATTACGCTACCAATTAATGGACCAATGTCTTTACCAGTTGGATTAAACATCAATGCAGGCATTTCAGCAGAGGATGAAGGTAATCAATACAAATGAAATCTTACATGGAGTTCTAATGATTTCAAACTTAAGTCTGCAAAAGCCTCTCCAAGCTGTCTCTGAGTATGCACCATCTGGGAAAGTTGAGTTGATAGAGTTTGCGCCAGTTTCAGGACATTCTCATACTTCTTTTTGTTCTCTCTCAATATTTCAATTTGAGCTTCTAACTCAAGGTCTACGGTTCGTGATCCCCGGCCCAGCTTCTCTGAGATAATTTGACGAGTACACTGTAAAATTTGAGAGAGAAGCTTAAATTAAGTTTTTTGGTTTCTCACCCATAGAGTTTATGTGAATTATTTAAATTAACATCATTCATGTTACAGAGTTATTATAAAATGATTCTAAAAATATTGCACTTGCTTTTATAAAATTCTCTACATACCTTCCTAAAGTTTAACTATTTTAAAGAGTAAGTTCATCTAATATAAGAAAATAAAAGCTGGGCTGAAAATCAACTGAACAAGTTACTGATAAAATCTTCTAGTAATGAATGCACATACAATTCCTAAGTCACTAAAATAATATGTTGCAGGCCATAAATATGAACATTTAAAATATGGGAAGTATAAGCTATACCGAAATTCAAATTCAACATATCTGGCTGGAAACTATTTGACAGCAAAATATGTAGTTCTAAGCACTGGCTAAAAGAATCACCTGTAGGACATGTGGCACCTTTTAATCACTCTATTACTGACCATGCATTGGGAAGAACTGTTGAATCTTGTTTTCAAATTTGCTACCAATTTGGGAATAAAAGGGCATTACAATTAATCAACTGAGTAGTTGGCTGGGAGATCTTCCCTCTGTTCAGAGGGATTCTTTCTCAAACACCCAGTATTAAACTTTTCACAGGTTTATCCCAGTGGTGGATTGCCCCCGGTTCGGACTGGTTTGCAAGAACCGGTAGTAAAAATGGTGGGAGGCCCGGCCAACCACCCTAGATGTCATCATCAATCTGCGCATGCGCAGAAGCAAAGCATGCATGCGAGCACACACGTGCAATCCTGTTGCAAACCAGTAGTAAAGGTAAGTAGAACCCATCCCTGGTTTATCCCGTACAAAACTATGGTGTAAATAAAGGACTACCTATAGATACCATAACTTCTCCAAATCCACAAAAACAAAATAAAAACCATGGTGAACTGTAGTGATGCAGTGATTAGAGTGCAGTACTGCAGGCTACTTCTGCTGACTGCCGGCTGCCTGAAATTTGGCAGTTCGATTCTCACTGGCTCAAAGTTGACTCAGCCTTCCATTCTTCTGAGGTCGGTCAAATGAAGACCCAGATTGTTGGGGGCAATATGCTGAGTCTGTAAAATGCTTAGAGAGCTGTAAAGCACTGTGAAGCGGTATATAAGTCTAAATGCTATTGCTAAAAACACCACTTGTGGCTTTATATGAATACATAAGTATTCATTCATTTCGTAAAATGAAATACTTACTAACCCAACAGAGTATTTCCAGGTTGAGAGGAATATTTCCATTCCATTAAGAATTTAGATGACAATTATGCTACATAAGACTAACATCTGAAGAAATAAAATGCTTTTTGCCCATTTTGATTGAAGATACACGGGTACCTTAAGGGTAGGATAGTTATCATAAAGAACTAATTCTTCCAAATTAAAGTAATGACAAAGAACCTCACTGGAAACCGTCTGCATGGTGACATAAAAATTTTTCCACCCTAAATTATTAACACAGAAACACAAATTGCCTTGCATTTTGTAATCTTGTCTCTATACAGGTAATCCTCGACTTACGATGACAATTGAGCCCAACACTTTATTGCTAAGTGAGATGAATTTTGCCCTATTTCATGACCTCCAGCCAATAGCTTCTCCTTCAGAAGCCCATGCCATCTGGCATAGTCAGGTTTTAAGTCTTTTCCTGAAGGCTAAGAAAGAGAAGGTGGATCTTACATTCTGCGGCAAGATATTCCGAAGGGTGGGAGCCATGATAGAAAAGGCTCTTCTCTGGATCCCACCAGCCAAAATTCCTTGGCGAATGAGATCTGCAATAAGTCCTTTCTGCCAGCCCAAGTGGGGTGAGCTGATCTCATTGGGAAAAGATGGTTCCACAGGTATTCTGGACCCATGCCATAAGAAACTTTAAAGGTAATAACCAAGACCTCTGAATGGTCCCTGAAAGTAAATTGGCAAACAGTACAGCTCGTGTAACAGTGGTATTACATGCGTTACCACAGGGGCCTCCAAAACTGTGTGTGTGTGAGTTGCTGCATTTTGGACCAATTGTACCTTTCAAATATTCTTAAAGAGTGATCAAGAAAAGGTAGTAATTGGTGCACCAATGAAGTTGTGCAAAGGGTCTCTTAGCATGACTTGCCACCTGCTTTTCAAGCAGAAGTCGTGAGTCTAGAAGAACCCCCCAGGTTGCGCACTGAGTCTGTTTGTAGTGTTACCACCCCATCCAGAACTAACAATAAACCTCCAGATTCCAAGACTCCACTTATCCACAGCCACTGTCTTATTAGGGTTCAGTTGAAGTCCCCCATCCAGGCTCCTGCAACCTCCAGGTACCACGAAAGGGCAGCCACAAGCAATTACGAGCAATGAGACAAGTTTCAGCTAATCAGGAATTGTCAGGTGAATATTTAGAATGGCCCCATGTCGTATAGGGCTGCTCAGTAACATAGTTTTTTGTAATATCTCAGTGTCTCATTTGAATCCAAGGAGAGTAACACAGGTTTAAAAATAACCTTAGAAAAAAGAAAAATAAACTATAGGAAACAAATTGCTTTCCTTGCTAAATACCACTGCTGCAAAAAGTTTCTTCCCATTAAATTACTGTAGCAGAGGAAGATTATTATTTTAACTGCATATCAGCCTTCAAGTTGTAAAATGCAAAATTTCATGGCAGGTGAACCCGAATTACTTGGCTACTACAATGAAACTAATACAAACCTTGTATGTATTTAAACTCCATTTTCTTACAAGCTCCAGTTTTTCCATAGCTGGATTCTTTACTTCCTCTGCTAGAACAACGGGTCCACTTTTCTGCTGCATTCTTGGATTGCCTATTTAGAAATCACAGGTAAGTCAGTCAAAGCTTATTTAGAGCACTTTAAATGTATTAAAGAGAGATAAGACAGCTTTATTTTCAGCATCATACTAAAGGAAATAGCACAATAATTAGATTATGGCAAAGTCTGAGAAATAACATTGCTTGCATTTAAATCACAGCTAGTAGTAAATTAGTATTAAGCAACTGCAAAAGATTCTGCAGGATTCTCATGTTCTGTTTGCATTTAATTAAATATTAAATATAAATAATTCTTCCAGAAATGTACAGAAAGGCACATCGTCTCTTTTATTTTCATCACATGCTCATGTTTTACCAGAACTAACAGGCCACTCCTTCACAGTGATGTAAAGCAGCCATGAATTAAAAGCTATGTTTTGTGATAAGGACTGAGAGATTCAGCCCATGGCCACTCCTTTGTGGCATTCTGCAGGGCTCAGTACTCTCGCTACTCCTTTTTAACATCCCCATGAGGCTACTGGGTTAAGGTATCATCAATATGCAGATAATACTCAACTTTACATCTCCACCCTTAGTGACCAATTGATGCTGTTGCTACCTTATCACAATGCCTGGAAGCTGTGGGGGCCTTGATGGGGGTCAACAAGTTCGACTAAACCCGTGATGGCGAACCTATGGCATGCGCGCCACAGTTGGCATGCATAGCCATATCAGTGGGCACATGAGCTCAGCTCCAGCACGCGCCAGCTGATTTTCAGACCTTCTGGGCCCACTGGAAGTAGGGAAACAGGTGGTTTCCTACCTCCAGAAGGCCTCGGGGGAGAGGGTGGGGAAGGCTGTTTTCGCACTCCCCAGGCTCCTAGAAAGGCTCTGGAGCCTGGGGAGAGAGAAAAACGGGCCTTTGGTCCCACCGTAAGTCAGCAAATGGGCTGTTTCCGGCCTCTGGAGGGCCTCCAGTGGGGTGGGGAAGGCTGTTTTCGCCCTCCCCAGGCTCCTAGAAAGGCTCTGGAGCCTGGGGAGAGCAAAAAACAGGCCCCACACATTCCCCCACTTTTGGCATACAATAGCAAAAAGGTTAGCTATCAATGGACTAAACCCTGGCAAGACTGAACGACTTTGGGAGCAAGGAGCTCCGAGTTCTGAGACTCTTTAACATCTTTAGTTCTGGATGGGATTGTACTACCCAGAACAAACCCAGTGCCCAACTCCTAGGCCCGCAATGGCGAACCTATGGCACGGGTGCCACAGGTGGCACGCGGAGCCATATTGGTGGGCACGCGAGCTCAGCTCCGACACGCATGCATGCGCCAGCCAGCTGATTTTCGGGCCTTCTGGGCCCACCAGATGTCAGGAAACACACTGTTTCTGGCCTCCAGAGGGCCTCTGGGGGGGGGTGGGGAAGGCCGTTTTTGCCCTCCCCAGGCTCCTAGAAAGGTTCTGGAGCCTGCAGAGAGCAAAAAACGGGCCTACCGGGCCCACTGTGCCATCACGTGCCAAAAGCAGGGGGGGAACACGGGCGGGCGGGGTGCATAGAATTATGGATGTGGGCACGCGTGTGTGTGACCCCACCGCGCTCCCCCCGCTTTTGGCACACAATGGCAAAAAGGTTAGCCATCACTGTCCTAGGCTCTAAACTTCTGTTCAAAGAGCAGGTGGCAGTCACGGTCAGAAGAATCTTGATGCAACTTCCTGTTGTGTGCCAGTTGCATCCGTTTCTGGATTGGGACTTCCTGCGCTCAGTCACTCAAGCCCTAGTCATCTAAGACCTGGAGTACTGTGCTCTACAAAGGGCTACCCTTGAAGACTATTTGGAAGCAACAACTGGTGCAGAATGCAGCAGCACGGAAAGTTCTTGGGGCTCGCAGACAGCCCATGTCACACTGCTGCTCTGCAGGCTACATACCAGTTTCTTCCGAGTGCAATTCAAGGTGTTGGTAATTTCCTTTAAAGCCCTGTATGGCATGTGTCTAGACCACGGGTGTCAAACTTGCAGCGTCATGTTGCATTCATGTGACATTTTGCAACTTTTTTTCCCTTTGTGGAGCTGGGGTGGGCATGGCCTGTACATGGCGCATCCAACCTGCAGACCGCTACTTTGACACCCCTGGTCTAGACTATCTGAGAAACTGTCTCAATCCAACGTGATTAGTTATTTGTCAATCATGGTTTATGCCTCTCTATGGTTAAAACAGTATTAATGATTGAGTATAATGTATAAATCCAACCCCATATGAAGAAATCATTAATGGAAATGTACCATTTATCACAACATTTTGGAAGGCATGCTGGAAACCTGGACTTTACTTCAGATCAGGTTTACAAGTTTGCTTATCATACTTTTGCGGGTGATCCAATTATTCCACATTAGTGTTTTTATGTTCTGTTAAGACATATAGGACATACACATAGATAAGAAACCTTTTTCATCCTGAGAGTTGCATGGCAGGCATCAAGGAAGCAAAAGCCAACCTACAAGTGGATACATCAATCCTATTCCCTTCCAACACACATATATGTCAGAGGTGAAATCTAAAATTTGTTACCACTGGTTCTGTGGGCGTAGCTTGGTGGTGGTGAGGTAATGTGACTGGGTGGTGTGGCCAACTTTTTTTTTTTTTTACTTTTAAAAGCATTTTTTCTACAACATTAAGAGGTTGCAGAAAAAAATGCTTTTAGAAGCCTCTGACGATCAGGTAACTCAGCTGGGATCGCCAGAGGCTTTTAAAAGCACTTTTTTTCCCTACAACCTCTTTGGGTGAAGAGGTTGTAGAAAAAATGCTTTTAAAAGCCTTTGACGATCCCAGCTCAGCCTCGCGATCATCAGAGGCTGTTTTTTTTTTTACTTTTAAAAGCATTTTTTCAGCCGAAGAGGTTGTAGAAAAAATGCTTTTAAAAGTAAAAAAAAACAGCCTCTGATGATCGCGCGGCTCAGCTGGGCATGGGGGGGGAGGGATTTTTGCTACCGGTTCTCCGAACCACCCGCCATCATCACTGCCGGATCAGGCGATCCGGTCTGAACCAGGAGCATTTCACCCCTGATATATGTGCAATTATCCACTGAAGTGTTTATGTGCATTTATCCAACTCAAGTGTTCCACTGATGCCAAGGAGTAGTTTTTAGACGGGAGTCATAGATTAACAACTCCTTCTTCAGATGTTATCTCTTCTGAGATTTTTCTAAACAAACATTTATCACTTAAATCACTTTTAAAAAGGAAGGCTTCTTTTTTAAAGCTCATCATTTCAGGTGTGACTTGAGAATCAGTCATTCAAAGCACAAGAAGCTAGAGATATTTCTGTTTCAAAGTGATTCCAGTGACCGCTACAAATACATTGTTATGAAAGAGAAAATATATATGATTTATTCTGTTAGAAAACATTGGAAGCACAATTACATATCAAAATAATTGTGTTTTCCAAACCAGATTCATACTTCTTTACCACTTAATATCCTTTAATTTGTTTTCCATCATCCTCAAAATTAAAAGATAGCAGCGTAATCCAGCTATTCACAGAAGTCAATGAAAAGTTGACAATATCATTTTAGAATTCAGTATTATTACAAACTTAAGAAAAAGTTTCAGATATGAAATTAGATTTGGTTATTACAGTAATACAGTAGCTTTGCTCCTATTTGAATGCCTGATTCCAATGTAATATTAAGGTAATATTAAGGTCTTATGGCTCTATTTAGGGTAATATTAAGGTAATATTAAGGTCTTATGGCTCAATGTAATATTAAGGTCTTATGGCTCTATTTTTAGCAGTATGTTGTGGATTCCAAAAAAGTGTATTTTAATCCTCAATATTTTTTAAAAGGTAAAAGTAAAGGTTTCTCCTGTCCAATCGTGTCCGACTCTAGGGATCAGTGCTCATCTTCATTTCTTAGCTGACAGAACCAGTGTTGTCTGAAGACACTTTCTGTGGTCCTGTGGCTATACACCAACATGCACAGAAAGGTTACCTCCCTACCAAAGTGGCACCTATTTATCTACTTGCATTGCATGCTTCTGAATTGCCAGGTTGGCGGGAGCTGGGGCAAGTAATGAGAGCTCACCCCATTGTGAGGTGCTCGGGTCTTAAACCACAGAGTCATCGAGCCCCCTGCCAGTATTGTTTAATATTTACATAAAACTGGTGACTAAAATATCATCAATATCTAAAGGGAGCCTAGTGGCTTCTCTTTTTTCATTTTATCAGAAAGACTGGGTGCTTTGAAAAATGTTTAGGTATGATGACATATACAAAAAACACCAATAATCCAATTTGCCATAGATGGTTTCTCTGTTCATGTAATTTATAATTTATTTTGGAAGTGTCTGAATTCCATCTAAAGCTGTATTTCCCAAATTGATAATGTCTAGATGCTTCAGATTATAATTCCAATCAGCACTGACTATTTACTATAATGGCTAGGTCTTTTAAGAAAAACAAGCCCAGAATATCTGGAGAGTTTCAATTCAGGGATGTCTGGAGAATGTTAAATCCAGCAGGCATAGGAAGCACAAGTTACCTTGGTAGCAGTTTGCAAGTCCTTTTATTTGTTTAGACTGATATATTTATAGAGATAACCTAACTGCAATACTCACATCGTTACTTTTAACTTGACACCTGCCAATGTGATTATACTACATCATTGCTTTGCCATTTCAAAGGTTTACTTAAAACTTAGAAGATTCTTTTCCAAATGTGATGAATCAAATAAAGTCAAGTCTGTGCTTACAATACAGAATATTTTGGTGGTTGACATTTGGGTACCAGCACATCCAGAAAAGCTTGCTTGGCATGTATATTATAAACTTTTCAACACCAAAATATATTAGAGAAGTACAAATCATTCTGAACACCAAACAACCAGTTTGAATTGGAAGAAGTTGCTCTGAATGCAAAACTAAACTATCATTTCTGCAAGTATTCATTGTTTTGAGCTTGAAATATTCCCAAACTAGTCAACTTTGATTCAACTGCAAAATGGCCCTTTAAAATGATTGCATGAATTCGAGTTTGAAATATTTTGTATATCCCCAGTAATTTTTTAAAATTTTCCTACCCTTTTCAAACTTCACTATTTTATTATTTTTAAAATACCAGTAGTTTTAGTAACTTTTTGAATCTATTTTTATTCATCTTATAATGCATTTCAACAGTGGTAGTATACGTTTCATAAAACCAAGAATCATTCTGTTATTTAGTTTAAAAAAGGTACAAACACCAGCAGAAATTTTCAAATTTTTATCGATATAGATTTGTAAATCGTATTTTCATTACAATGGATTATTCAACGCAATCATTATTTAGTATTATGATGATAAAATTTGACACAAAAAAATCATTCTAATTAAAAAAATCATTTTTACTGAATGCTTCTGTGGACATGCTTAATATTGAAGGAAGATAGTATGCAGAAAAGAAAAGGTAATTATTTGACAAGCCAAGCAGCATAAAAGGCAGCATTCTACTTAGCCATAGCAGTTAATCACAAGTCAAGGAAGTATTGGCAAAGATGGGGAGTTAGTATTGTATCAGCAAAGCCATTAACTGCTTAGACCTCTGAATACCTTTGGGAATAACTAAATCATTCCCTTGTCCAGCCAGTCTGCAGGCTGCAGCACTGCTAGGCGATATAACAGGAGACATGGGTAATGATGAGGGACCTGGAAATGGGACATATGCCATCAACATCCATCTTCATTTAATCAATATATTTTTAATGCACAAAATATTGGTGAAACTGAAGCAAATCTTAAAGTGAATTTGACTTTGAATTTATGACTACCTGAAACAAAAGGCAATCCATTACATTCTTCATATGGTGACTAAATCACATACAGAGCTATTTTGTGTTTACCCATTAGATTCTCAACCACTGTTTTGTTACCAATTACTGGTAGCATGTACATTTTACTGATGAAATTACTGAATTAAATGGAAGGCTACAGAATACTCCTTATTCTATGCTTTTATACATATATTTACTAATAGTACACACTGAATTCTGTTACCTTGAAAAGGTCCAACTGCAATAGTCCCCTCCTTGGTACTGTCAAAGCCATGGGATGTGATCTGTGTTTCGGACAAACCAAGTCCAGCTGGCAAAGAACGCTTCAACTCCTTAGAAATGTTTGAATAAAAGGGAATATCCATGTAAAAATCCCAAATAAGGGAACATTTAGGCATAATAGCAGTCTTTAACTCATCTTGAAAAATGTGTACTATAGTTTGGAATCTATTTTATGGTGTCATGATGTTCTATTTTAATGACAACACAATGCTCAATTACAACTGTTCCCAGATTTAAGAGACCCCCTTGTGTAACCTAGACTAATTGATTCCAAACTGGAAGGCATTTTTCAAGAATGATACTAAGCCTTCTGCAAGGAAGAGTTTCCCAATGCAGGGTTAACTGTTTGAAGAGCTGAGACTGATCACAGATACATTTATGGATAAAACTTCTATTATCTAATAGTTTAATTAAACAACTGTGGTTGCTTAGATAGAAAAGTTAAACCTCTAAGCTAGGTCTTTGTATCAAAAATAAGTGCAAACTTATATAGATTGCAGATACAAAAATCTTAGATCAATTAAAATACAATGAGAGTCAATTTTAGCAGTCCTTTACTTTCAGCTGTTCTGAAAATAAGTATTTGACCAGTAAACCAGTCATCCTTGCACATAATCTGCACTCTTGCTTCTGTTGGTGAAATTTTTCCATCAGCAAAATGGCAGTGGGGCAAGTTCTATCAGTACTCCTAGTCATTGACTTCTTAAGAGTTGGGGGCTAGCAACTGAAATCGAGGACAATGAACTGAACAAATTAAATCTGAAGTTCCTATTTGGACACAATACAAAATTAAACTGGAAAATTACCTTTTCAATTTCACCCCTTTATCCTGTTTTGGCAAACTGATAAATAAATACTAAACATCTCTACAGTAACATACACCACATAATTTAGGGAGATTTAAATTCATGCCATAGAATGTTATTAGCTCATTAGAGCCTAAGAATTTCATTTTCCCCCATTTCATGCTTCTAATTTGATACATTCATGCCTTATTTGCATACTTTTCTATTTCGTCCATTTAATGAAATATCACTACAAGCCAGAGATTTTGTGAAAAAGATAGAGAAGGTTCAAAAAGTGGAAATCTCTCTCTCTCTCTCTCTCTCTCTCTCTCTATATATATATATATATTATTATATTATATTATATTATATTAAGTAAACAAATATAGAATTGCTTCAGTCTCTAGCCTTTGCTGCCTCCTCTCATATGTATGTATGTATGTATGTATGTATGTATGTATGTATGCATGTATGTGAGAGAGGAAGGTGCAAAGTCTAGAGACTAAAGCAATTCTACATTTGTTTACTTAATATAAAATACAATGCATACAATGAACTTTACATTTGTCTGTTCCATAATATTTAAGCTAGTCATCAAACTAAAACAATATTTAACTGAATGATGGATAACCATTTGTAATTGGCAGGTCAGCAAAACATGGCATTTTGGTTTGAAGCTCATTTGCAAAACCAGGCTTTTAAACTGTACTTGCTTGGATAAATAAATAAAATCCTGCCATATTATAGCATTTCACTGGAGGATGAAGACAGAAACATAGCAAAACAAAGTTCTATGTACAGATAGTCCTTGACATACAATCAAGTCAAAACAGGGAATTTATGATCTGAATTCGAAATTGATGGTTGGGCCCCCTTGGAGATCCCGTGACCAACATTTATGACCATTACAACATACAACCTTAATGGGCAGGCTCCATTCAGTCATGTGTAATAAGTTACCAGTGTGTGATATGTGCAGACATCTCTTGGAATTTCTCTAAAAACCTAAATAGTTATGGCCAAATAATATATGCAAGTGTATTTAATTACATAGTCAAGAAATTATCATTATGTAAATGGAACAACAATATGCACATTAACAATGTTTACAATAGGGTTAAACTATAGGGAAATCCACAACATTTACAGAAACAAGAATATTGTAAAGATAGCATTGAAACCAGCTTCTGCCATTAAGCATTATGGCACACTGAAAAGATGTCTTTAAAATAAATCCTAACAGTAATTTATTAATGAATAATAAAAGCAAGGAATTTTCTCTCTTTTTTCAGTTATGTTACTTTCTGGTTCAGTTGACTAAAATACTTACTATTTGGACTTGCATTGAACTAAAATAATTTCCCTAGAACTCCCTGATTTTCAGATATGAAGGGCAACACTTCCCCTATCCCAACTGAACTAAAAGGGTTTTTTTTTTTTTAATTGAAATCGAATTAAGGTGTCTCTAGCACATATCTTCACCACTGATACAGGTGTGTGGTTGGTATTAGGTTTTTTTAAATAATTTTTTTTCAAGTTTGAGCATAAGAATATATCCTTTTACTTCCCTCGATCTTTGTATTTCTTTAATTAAAGTTAGCGCTCTGTGCTGTCTGGGGATTTCTATAAATACCCCAGATTCTCTCTCAACCCTTTCCACACCCATGTTTTGGCAACTGCAAAATATTTTCTTATTTCCTACAAAGTGCCGAAGGTTTACAGCAATGAACAATAAGCAGGGATAAAGCTTTAATCATTTACAAGATTCAGTCTTTATAGAAAAGCTGTCAGCTTTAGTTTCAAAGCCCCAATATTAATGACCATAATAGGCATGAAAATATGCCAGAAGTCTGCCTTCATTGTTCATTTGACTGCTTCCAAAAATTAGAACATATATATAGTTTCACTATTTTTTCCCCAAGGTCTGGTTGGAACACTTGCCAGGCTTATATTTATTCCATTTTAAACTAATGGAATGACTATTTCAAAATACAGAATATTCAAAATTGGTACATATTGCTGAAGCTGTGTTTCATCTTAATTTTTCATTTATATCTGCCTTTTTGCCTCTTCTTTAACACCAATATTTACTAGAAGGACATCTGCTGCATCACTGTGCCTCTGAGATAACATTAATTACTAGTGACCTGGTTTGCACATAACGGTGAGGTTTATTTATTTTATTTATTTATTTTATTAGGCTTATATGCAAAAGTATAGGTGTAAGATAATTTTTGACTTCTTCTGGAGAACTTTTCATCCTGGGCCACACTCTCTGTATAAATCTTACTACTCATCAGAGATGCAGAATTTAAAATTGTAATTTGCTTTTGCTAAATGTGTAAAGACTTAACAAACTAATCTTTCTGTAGTTTTGTTACTTACTTTTGCTGTATTTCACTCTGCATCAGAAACAACATTTTTCCAATAATCAGTCACAGGTACAGTCTTTACGTGCATGTTCAATAACTTGCACAGCCCATAAACACCCCATAAAAACCATATCCATATTTTAATAATGTACCAATTATATCTATCGCAAAACATTACATTTTTCAACATTTTCACAGGACATTAATTGTTATCATTTTTTTCCTTTGGACTTTTATAGCATTCATTTCTGTTCCACTCTTTTACATCTCATGAATGCAAAACTCTAAAATAGTCTGCCTAGCATTTCTCACTTCAATTTTATTGTCATCAATTCTATTCACAAATTTCACTCAGATTGAGCTTCCTTTTTAAACCTTCTACATTTTAAAAACTAAATGGATACAAATGATTGTCCAGTTTTAGTTTATTCTATTTTATGTATAGCTCTAGAAATAAAATACTAATTTTTAATGAATAAGGCTTCTCCCATCAGGAAAATCTCAGCTACCCTGACACAAGTTCTCCATTTCTTGGATTGCTTAATCATTAGTAAACATGGATTACTGCCAAGCAATTTAGGGGATATTTATAGAGTCATACCATGTTATAGTTGTGCTCATGAATGTCTTCCAATTCTCCATTGCTTGTCACAGAAATCTCTGCTGCTGAAGTTTTGGGGGACTCTTGAGCCATTGAGCACACCTACAATATGAAAAAAATGCATTAGCTTTCCTCAAAGATAATCAATATTCAGTTTTTGGACATTCAGTATTTTTTTTTCCTGAGCAGGGCAGGAAATGGAGGAAATCTTGCTATATCCAAGGTGTATCTTGAGACTCTGATATAAGAGTTTTATGAAAGATGATGTTACTAAGCTTTGTTTTTGTACCTTCAAGTCTGTGTTGACTCTTGGTGACAACTTGGACTAGTTGTCACCAACTACTATTTTTTTTGGCAAGCTTGTTCAGAGGTACTTTGCCATTGCTTCTTCCTGGGACTGTGAGTGAATGTCTGGCAAAGGGTCACCAGGCTGGCTTCATGGCTAAGGCAGGACTTGAACTCATAGTCTCTTGGTTTCTAGCCAGATCCCTTAACCCAGGGGTGTCAAACACGATTTCATTGAGGGCGGCACCTGGGTTGTGTTTGACCTCGGGTGTGGGGGGGGCTGGTGTGGGAGTGGCATGACGTCACTCGGCCCTCCCAAGCCCCTTTTTTGCTGACAGAGGGTAGCAGGAGGCCATCCCAGCCAAAAATGAAGATTGGGAGCCTGTTTTCACTGGCAGAGGCACCGTGGTCTGGTCCTTTGCTGTTTCCAGGCTGGCCCCATGGGCCAGATCTAAGCACCCCGCAGGCCGGATCCAGCCCGTAGGCCTTGAGTTTGACACCCCTACCTTAACCACTACACCAGATTGGCTCTGTTACTATATTACTGGAATCTAAATAAGCAACTTTGCATTCATTGTCAGGGTTCCCCACCACAACAGTATATTTATTTATTTATGAAATTTATAGTCTCAAGTTAACCCTAACATATGGCATATGTAGGATGACATATAATCACAATATAAAATTACAATCTATCACAGTAGTTATGAATAAATGATGCTGAAAAAATGTAAGTGAATCACACCATAGGTATCAATAACTTAATACTTATTAAGTAATAAGTATTAATGTCATATGTTAATTAAATTATTAATGTATTATAAGTATATCTGATCATGCAAAATAGACAGTCTCAATGGCACATGAAACTGTATTGTTCAATTTCTCCCTTCAAACTTACAGAGGACTAAAAGATGATCATTATGGTTCTCTTGTATCCATGTGAGTCTTAGAATGCTTAGAATGAACCACAACTACCAGCATCCCTTATCATTAGCTATTCTGACTAGTACTGATAAAAGATATACATTAGAAACATCAGGAGGGCTTAGCGCCCCAGTCTGAAGAAGTAATGTTTACAACAAATGTTACGTCATTGTCTTGAGTAAAAAATACTCAGAACATAAATCAAAAGTATATACTGCCAACATGATCACCCAAGGCATGAAGGCGATACTAGGTTCATAACTAAAGCACGCAGCACCTATACCAGGCAGCATTAATGGGAGAAAGTGATCCTGTATTTTACTAACAAAATTACACGGATAGATGAGTTAAAGTAACTGACAATATAATACCAGATGACTGGCCTCTTCATTGCTCAATATACTACTGAGGAAGAACTTAGGACCTTTAGGGATAAGAATGGCTTATTATTAATCTGACACCACTGGACAATTTAGTTAAGATGAAAAGAATCAATTATATAATGACATCAGAATGGAATTAGACACCTTCATTCAGAAGTTCATAATTCACTATTCAGAACTTGAAAAATAAAGATTAAACAGCATTGTTTTCATAGTTAGGTGGAATATAGTAAGGCATTACTTGGAGACAATATAGTCAATGACCAAACAATATCAAAGAGATTGTGTGGACAACTCTTCAGTATATGCCACTGATGGAAAAGAGGAGGTTGATAAATTTTTTGGTCAACAGACCATGCAAGCAAGAAGTGATCTTTGTAGTTGGAGCCTGGAATACCAAAATTTGAAATAATAGGGAGGAAACTTTAGATGGGTTGTATGGCATAGGAAACGGAAATGAAGCCAATTCAATTACTTATTTTGCATTATAGTATTCAAGCAATCAAAATGACATACCCAAACACACACATACCCACACACACATGAGAAGGAATACACAGAAAGAAAAATGACAATATTAGTGGTAAAAGAAGATAGAAATACTGTTTTAACAGTAAAAACATGGCCAGGAACTGATTGTGGAATACATCATGAAGTAATCATTTGCAACTTCCAAGTCAAAGAAAAGTAGGACAAAATTGATTAGTTACCAACGTACAGCATTTTGAAAGCCCACACCAGGCCTGAAATTCATTATTAGAGAATCAGAAGAACTATAGAATGAAATCAAGGTTGTTAAGGATGAATATGAAAAAGAGATTGCAAAATAAAAGAGACCAAATTGAATATCAGAACAAATTAGGAAAATAGCCAAGAAGATAAACCAAAGCCAAGAAAGATAAAGATCACAAGGAGGAATTTTACAAAGCGTTTCAGAGAGCTGTTACAAGAGACAAGTAAAGATACTAAATATAGAAGCAGGGAACATTTCCAAAAGATTTCTCAAACTCAGAAAGACCTTTCAACTTCAAATTGGTATTCTAAAGAACACCAATAGACAGATTGTAAGGGATTCAAATAAGATGAAATGAAGATGGAAGAAGTATACTAAAATTCTGTACAGTAAATCTGTTAACTTTCAAGATTCCTTAGAACAGAGTTTTCAAAACTGTGAGGTGGACCTTCCTTGAGAAGATGCAGACAGAGTCCAGGGGAAGTGTGAAGAACCTTTTAGTACATTATTATAATAAATCCATTCTTCCCAAAGTTTGTTTGTTTGTTTGTTTCCCAAACTATATTGATTTCGTTGTTCATTTGTGCTCGTTTTGGTGTTTAGATTTTTAGGGACTGTGTATTTGTGAAAGTTATTCTAAAGGGAGATATGATGGTAAAAAGTTTAGAAACTCTACTTTAAAAGATATTCCCTATTTACAAGAAGCTCTAGTTCCAGAAGACGAAGTTAGATTAACATCTAGTCATTATTTATTTATTTATTAGATTTGTATGATCATCACCCCATCTCAGAGCATAACTCTGGAAAGCTCACAACAAAATTAGCAAAGGTTACAGAAATACAGCAAGCAACAGAACATGAATCAGTCAAGGTTCCAACCAAACTATGCTAACAAATCTGGAGATTGACAGTCCGGCCAATCAATTAAAAAATTGAAGCCTATGTATCAATGCCAAAGAAAGGAGACTTAACAGAATGTGCAAACTATCATACGATATTTTTAATTTCACAGGGGATCAAAATAATGCTTACTATCCTCCAATTACTTGGAATTATTTGGAATTACTTGGAATTACAATTACTCTCGGTACTTGTCCCAGTTTCTGCCAACCTAGCAGTTTGAAAGCACGTAAAAAATGCAAGTAGAAAAATAGGAACCACCTTTGGTGGGAAGGCAACAGCGTTCCCTGGGCGTTTGGCGTTTAGTCATGCGGCCATATGACCATGGAGACGTCTTCGGACAGCGCTGGCTCTTTGGCTTTGAAACAGAGATGAGCACCGCCTCCTAGAGTCGGGAACGACTAGCACATATGTGCGAGGGGAACCTTTACCTTTATCTTCCAATGCAAACTAGATCCGTCTATGGAAAGGCAGATATTGGATGTTCAAGATGGTTTTAGAAAAGGGCAAGGAACAAAAGACATTATTGTAGATTCACACTAGATAATTGAGAAGCCAAAGAGCAACAACAAAAAAGGTAAACATGTGCTAAATTGATTACAGAATGGTGTTAAATTATGTTGACATCAAGTTATGGACTATCCTTATGAAAATGGGAATCCCATAAATCCCCGTCCTCATAAAAAAAAACTTATACATAGGTCAGGAAACCACAGTCTGGACAGAAAACAGCAACAGAGATTGATTCCAGGTTGGCAAAAGAATGCATACTTAAGCAGTGATGAGCTTTTGGGCTAAAAGGCCATGGTCTAGTTTGGCCATTTAGTCATAGGTCTCCAACCCTGGCAACTTTAAGACTTGTGGAATTCAACTCCCAGAAGCCTTAAAGTTGCTAAGGTTGGAGGCCCCTGATTTAGACAACAGCCGTGCAGCCTGAAAACTCATTACTACTTAATTGATGGCGGCTA
Organism: Ptyas mucosa; assembly: GCA_012654045.1. Classification (NCBI taxonomy): domain Eukaryota; kingdom Metazoa; phylum Chordata; class Lepidosauria; order Squamata; family Colubridae; genus Ptyas; species Ptyas mucosa. The sequence continues at coordinate 23,222,735 of WNWU01000007.1, read as the reverse complement.
TGAAAGCATATACCAGTATACAACTACATATTCTTTCCTTATTTATCCAACCTATATGCTGAATATATATTGAGGAAGACTGGATTGGAAGATGAGCATGGTTTTAACACTGGAGGCAAAACATCAATAACCCGCTCTGTGCTGCTGATGAAAATGCAAATGATCTCCAAGCTGAAGTAATGAAAAGATAAGAGAGTAAGGAAGATGACCTAGTAAAGCTGAAAGAAAATCAAGCAGCACAGTGAAAAAAATGGGACTAAGATTACAAACATAGAAAACCAAACTAATGACAACAGGTAAGGTGTGTACAGTTTCTGTCTTTTTTTGTGGTTGATATGTTCTGTTACATTAATTATAAACCCGTTACTCCCTTGATATTTATTTTTGGAGTAATACAGGTAGTTCTCACTCGCTGGTTCAATGGCCATTCAAAGTTGCCACGGTGCTGAATGTGGAATCTTATGGCCAATCCTTAAATTCAGGCACTTGGCAACCAGTGCACAATTACAACACTTGCAGTGCCCCACACTCACACGATTGCTATTCGCAACATTCATTGCCAGCTTCCAAAAGGCAAAGCTAGAAGCAAGTTGCAAGCCATGGTCATGTCACATCGTGCTTAATAAACCCATGGACCAATTAACAACAGCAACCAGAACTGCCATTGTAAGTCAGTGTGGTCATGTGATATATATATATATATTTGCTATATAATATTACGCAGTTGCAGAATTCCTGTCCCAATTATGGCACAGGATTAACTAGGGATTACCTATAACCAATGGTGAAATCTCAACCGGTTTGCTACTGATTTGCTGGCTGCGCATGCACGTTGCACGCCAAGCGCACACTGTGCACCAAATGCATGCTGTGCGTGTGCATGTGTACCAAATGCACGCTGCATGTGCATGCGCAGTGCACACCAAATGTGCGATGCACATTTAAAAAGTTACTGGTTCGGTTCAACCAGTAGTTTAAAAAAGCTATGATCCGACGATCAGCTGTGCCGTGCAGTTTAGTTTTTCTAGAAAGCAGGATTTCCTTCTTTCTAGCGAAGCTAAACCGCATGGCACAGCTGATTTCCCCCCCCTCCCTTCGCTGTTCTACTTACCTTCCCAAGCCTCCTTTTGGTGCGTACTGCGCATGCCCAAACCGGAGCGAACTGGTAGCATTTCATCCCTGCCAGTTTCATACTAAAGGCTTTTTATGCTCAAAGCTGCAAGCACATAGGCAAGCAACTGGTGCTAGCACACTTTTCTCAATGTGTATAGCTCACTGTATGCCTTAGTCTCTTGTAATCCCTTTCTCTCCAATGAATGTAAATGCAAATATTTTATTCTTTTCTTGTTAATTATCCCAATGCTGGGATGAGCATTCCAAAAGGCAGGGGGTTGGAAAAAGGGGTTATACGATTTGCCCTTTTACCTAGCTTCCTCATGAGTTGAGTTGCTGCTGTTTGGACTCACTAAGCTGTTTGGGTCACATCCTTTTGACATTGTAAAGCAAAAGAAAGCTCAAAATTGTAAGCAGTCTTGGTCACATGATTTTTCACTTAGTGACTTTGCTTAATAACAAAGTTGCTTTTCCCAACTGTTTGTTTTACCTGTTTGCAAAACCCTGCTTCATTCCAGGCCTTAACATCGATGTTATTTTTCTCCTCTGAAATAATGATAATCTCTAATGTATCTACTATAGTTTTGAGACTGATATCTAGTTATATATACAAATAAAGTTTGTGTGAGTTTCCAATCCCCTGGTTCTAACAGCGGTCACACTTAGTTCTTAAAAATACCACATGAAGACAAACATTCCCAAGAATAGGATGAAGTACTGTACCTTATTATAGCTTTAATCAGATAACAGTCATTGTCTTTTGAGTCTACGCTGTTCAGCATTATTTATTTCTTTTGCAGTACCTGTAGAATTTTGAAGCTATCATGAAGGGATATCTTGCCACCCCTTTCATGCAAGTGAATCTCTGTGCTCGTTTCTAGATCTTTGCTTTTAAAAAAACCCACAAATATTCCATTTAAATATATTGAAACTTATAAGCAAGTAATTCTAAATACAATACAATTGAATATATTACAGAAGTGCAGATTGCAAAAAATCCAGTTGTGCTACAATTCCCCACAAATATCATTTGAAATTGTTCAGTGCCACCCTAATGTTATTGGGGAAGTATGTGTTAGCAACAAACTGCATATTACAGAAGATATATTTGTCCAACCTGTTTGCAAAAGAAAACAATGTTTTCTAGTGTTAAGCAGAAATTTATCACATAAGTTTGTATAGTTTGGCAGATTACTTGGCCAGGAGTAATTATTTGCTTTAGATAATGACAAAGATTGTGTGTGCTTAACATGTCTTTCAACAACTCAAAAATATTGAACTGACATTCTTATCATAATTGAGGATGCCCTTGAATTTATTACTGAAATGAAGCTACATTTAAAATGTAAAAATATACAAGTATGTTATAACTCATGTTAGCAATAATTATTATTGCTAATATTCTTTTTTCCTCCTTCAATGTCTTCAAGAATGTAGGATCTAGATTGGTATACAATTTATGTCACACAAACAATACTATATGTTGTATTTTTATATATATATATAGGGCTGAAACCAGCTAAAACACATATGAATATTGAACTGAAAACCATTTAAATGGTCCCAGAGTGCCCTCATGTGGAAGCTCTTGAACACTCAAAGGCTTTCATTACAAATATAAATTGTAATGTTTCAATGGAAAGAAAATGAACAATTCAGATTGGTAGAACTGAAGACTCAAAGCAAAGGTAAACTTTTTCAGGCTAAGGAGAATATTAGAATCTGTATTCAAAGAATTTATTGCAATAATATGTATTACAATTTATGAAACTATTCCCTCTGTAGTTAATAATTTTCCTATTTTATTACATTTAATATTGTAATTAAATAAAAACTTTTGGGTCGCATTCAAGTCTTTGAACTGCATTTCTCCTTGGCTCTCAGTATGGTACTAGGAGACTGTAACCTGCCTTGAATTCAGAATTCTCCAAAATACTTTATAATACAGGAAGTTCCTGGGTTAAGAACATCCGATTTACAGACAACTTGTGCATATGACCAGGCTGCCTGTTACTCAAAATGGTGGATGGCATTCGCTTTCCTCAAGCCAACAAACTGCTGAAGCCATGCAATCTTTCCATGAACCACTGAAGTCACACGTTTTTAATACACCACCTGTTTTCAGCAATTTATGAAAACACTGTGTGACTTCAGCAGTTTTGTAGCTCAAGGAAGGAGAACTCTGTCTGCCATTTTTAGTAACAGGCAGTCCATTTCTTAAGTACAAACTGCTTTGTATACAAATTTGAGTTAAAGACAGACTTAGGAACGGACCAGCTCTTAAAATGGAGACTCCCTGTACATCTTCTTGCTACTGAGGACATTCTAGGCTGTTTACATGGTTTTAAGAACCATGGTACTCTCACTAAAATTAACAGCAAGGTGGATCCCTGAGCTTATTACAATGCCCAAGAGAAGGAATTTTGAACTGCCAATTAATTAAGTGTTTAAATTTACAAGACTGTGCAAGTTAGTCCTTTGTTGGCTTTTTCTACCTATCCAGTTATTCCATATTACTACCATGTTAGAAAGAATGTGGTAAATCAAGTATTATTTCCAACCATGGGGCTCATATGCCCAAATGATTTGCTTTTAGAAAAAAATATATCTTATTTCAAACAATTAAACTTTAGGATGGATATAATGTGGGACACGAGGAATATTATTTCCACAATAATGGAAACATGTTTCATAATTCATTTTAATATTTATATTCACCTGAGTCACAAGATTTTTCACAGTGGTAAGTTTCAAAGTTCACAATTAAAAAAACCAATTAAAACAGTACATAAACTCTTTTTAAATCTTAAAAAGTATACTATTTAAAATAAGTATAAAAATTAAATCAGAAATTAAGAAATAAAACTGCAGCCATTCTAGGGCAGCCTAACTCTTAACTCTTACTTGAACTACAAATTGTGACTGAAATTGTGACCACTTGTGACTGCATGACTGTAACTTTGCTGCTTGTATCCTTACAATTTATATTGATATTGTTTCCTAGTATGATTTGATTACTTATTGTACCATATGACTGTCACTGGGTGTTATGCCCTGTGATTCTTGATGAGTGTATCTTGTCTTTTTATGTACACATAGAGCATATGCACCAAAGACAAATTCCTTGTGTGTCCAATCACACTTGGCCAATAAAGAATTCTATTCTAGTCTAAATGTTTGGTGAAACAGAGTAATTGTAATGGCCTTCCTAAAAATAAATAGTGCAAGAGCTATTTGGGTCCCTGATGGTACGCTTTTTCATAATAACAAAAACACTCAGGGTAATTAATCAGTCCCATTTTAACCAGCCATGGTTTTAAGCATTTACTAACCGTATTTATTAAAAGTATAAATATATTTTTCGAATGTTTAAAAGAAATCCAGAACTTTCCAAATGCTATATGTTTAAGCCTAAGTAGACCAATTATAAAAGTCTTCTATTATACCACAATCAAAGAGACTCTATCCTTACATTTAGGCACAATGAGCACAACTTATACAAGTAGTTCTTGACATGCAACAGTTTTTTTAGGACCATTTGATTTTTTATTTTTTTTTATGCTTCTCCAGAGACTCAGGGCGTTAAGCAATAGCCTTCATACTTTTGTATATTTTATACAAAGTCAGCTTATTGCCCCCACAATCTGGGTCCTCATTTTACCTACCTTAGAAAGGATGGAAGGCTGAGTCAACCTTGAGCCTGGTGAGAATTGAACTCGCAGTAATTGCAGGCAGCTGGAAGCTAAATACTACTTTTAACCATAGCATTAGTCTGCTGCGCCACTCAGGCTCTTCATTAACGTGAAAAAAGTGATTTTTGATCATTTTTCACACTTACAACCATTGCGGCATTTCCATGGTCACATGATCAAAATTCAGACACTTGGTAACTGACACATATTTAGGATGGTGGCAGTGTCCCAGGATCATGTGATCAGCTTTTGCGACCTTCTGACAAGCGAAGTCAATGGGAATGCCAAATTCTCTTTAACAACCCTGTTACTAACTTAACAACTGCAGTGATTTACTTAACAAGTATGGAAAGAAAGGTGGGGCAAAGTTCATTTAACAAAATGTCTCGCTTAGCAACAGAAATTTTGGGCTCAATTGTGGTTCTAAGTTGAGGACCACCTGTATGGCAACAAAGCTGTATAGCTTGAAATATTTTTTTGTCACTTAATCTGAATGATGTTTAAAACTGTTCATTAATACTGCAGCACAGTCTAGTGTCTTTTCTGCATCTCATCAGGTTACTGATGAGACGCTAAACAAGGACCAAATAAGCTATTTCAAAATAAAAGAAGGTGACCTTCCTACAGAATCGATAACTGTTCCTCAAACATCATATTCAAACATCTCACTAGGTTACTTTGCAAGAAGGTAAACAGGAACCAAATAAGCTATTCTTCAAAATAAGAGAAACTGACCCTCCTACCGAAAAACTAACTATTCCTCAAACATGGGGTGAGAAAAACTAACCAACTACCTCATGAGAAGGCACCCAGAAGAACAAGCAGCCCATGCACTACATACTATATGTTTTTCCAAGTAACTAACATAAAATCCTGTCAAAGTAGGAGAGAGGATGGGGTCACCTATGCACAAATGAGTTCATTGGTAAGCACTGAAACAATCTGGATCAATATGCACCCATTCTGCAAACCTGTCAGATAATAATACCAACAGTGCCTGCCCCAAATGTAGGAATATTTTTAGCTAATCATTTTTGGATTAAAGGTAAAGGTTCCCTTTGCAAATATGTGCTAGTCATTCCCGACTCTAGGGGGCGGTGCTCATCTCTGTTTCAAAGCCAAAGAGCCAGCGCTGTCTGAAGATGTCTCCGTTATCATGTGGCTAGCATGACTAAATGCCAAAGGCACACGGAACGCTGTTACCTTCCCACCAAAGGTGGTCCCTATTTTTCGACTTGCATTTTTTATGTGTTTTCGAACTGCTGAGTTGGCAGAAGCTGGACAAGTAACGGGAGCTCACCCTGTTACGCGGCACTAGGGATTCGAAGCACTGAACTGCTGACCTTTTGATCGACAAATATTTGATCGATCCCAATTTTTGGATTAGCATCCATATAATAGAGATGGAATTCAATTTGTTTTTCCAGTCTGAGCCTGTTAAAGGATTGGTTGATTTCTGAATAGCTATTACTATAAGTATCACCCAATCACCTCAGAGTCAGACTGGATTTCTTCTGGAGCCTGGTGAGGTTCATCAATCGTTGGGAAACTCTTGCTGTGTTCTGACATACCTGAAATGAAACAAGTTGAGCATGCATTATTTTTTTTTTAAAAGTAGCTAAATGTATTCCAATGAAGCTCCTATAAGAGCTTATATTTTGCTTTATTATATATGCATATATGAATATGTATTAACATAACATAACACACACACCACAACATATATGAAAGCCAATTTGGTGCAGTGGTTAAGGTACTGGCTTAGTGAATTTTAGGCCTCCCTTAGGTATAAAAGTACATAAAAACTCTCTCTCTCAGCCCAAAACACCTCACAGGGTTATTGTTGTGGGAAAATAGGAGGAGGAAAGTATGTTCATCACCTTCAATAATTTATAAAAAGGCAGGATAAAAATCTAATAAACAATAATAATTATACATTTCAACAATTAATAGTTCTTGGAAACATCATGACTGAGGGGACTAAGAGGAAGGAGAATATTTATAAACTAGATCAGGGATGTCAAACTCGATTTCATTGAGGGCTGCATCGGGGTTCTGTTTGACTTCGGGGGTGGAGTGGGTGTGGCCAGCTCAATGTCACTCATGCCGAGGGTGCCTGTGGTGGCCCAAGCACTCTGCCAGAGAAAACGGATTCCTGAGCTCCATTTTCAGCTACGACGGCCTCCTGCAACCCTCTGCCAGTGAAAACAGAGCTCAGGAGGACCTGCGTGCAGCCCTCCCGAGCTCCGTTTTTGCTGGCAGAGGCACTGCAGGCCAGTCCTTCACTGTTTCCAGGACAGCCCGTGGGCCAAATCTAAGACCCCATGGGGCAGATCTGGCCGCTGGGCCTTGAGTTTGACACCCCTGAACCAGATAGACAAAATCTTTTTAGATGTTGTCCCTATTTCTTTTGTGCTTGATTTGACTGGAAAAAAGCCAAAAAATGCAAGTTGTATATCAAAACAACTAAACAAGTACAAGAAATACAAGATTATAGAGTTGGGAATGTTCTGCTTCAGATAGTCTACTATTTTAGGAGCTTAATTTTTTTCCATGATTTCTGCTCTTTGTTAGTTTTAAAAATCTTTATAGTATTAAATGTTAAATAATGAATGAATCCCAAAAAGTGATTTTGGGAGTGGTAGTTCAACTATGGTAAAGGTACAAAAAAATTGTCTGAAATGAATCATAAAAACTACCTGATCTGGCCACTATCCAGTGTTTGACTGCAAACAGGTGGCCTGGCCTGGTTGATAGTTCCTATCATAGAGTCATCTGAAGATAATTCTTTAGACAACTGACTACTGAGCCAACAATCCTCCAACAATTCAGCCAATAATTCAGCACTTAACTCTTCAAAGGCTGGCTCCAACATTTCTCACTTTTTCCCCTGGAACTTTGCCTAATATATGAGTTTTTGATTCCTAGATGGGCTTAACTATTTTTTTATATAATGTTCCCACTGTGAGTTCTCAAACTCTCACTCAAATTTAGGACAGATTGTAGAATTCTGATTTATGCTATTTAACCAGTGAAATAAATTGGAGGAGAATTTACATCAAGACATGCTCACTAGGAAGTTTGCATTTTCATCTACACCAGGGGTGTCAAACTGGCAGCCCAGGGGTCAGATGCATCATGCGCAGGCCACGCTCACCCCAGCTCCACGAAGGGGAAAAACATCACGAAACATCACATGACGGCAACATGACTGTGCAAGTTTGATACCGGTGCTCTACACAATACAGAAAGATTTCATAAATTCTCCAAACTTTACTTTTTGATATTTATCAACTTGATTAAAGAGTCTTTCAGTTGTATGTAGGCCTACAAATAGCTTTAATTAACTTGCTGATTATTAGAAGAAAATGAGGTTTCAAAAAAATAAGAAAGAAAACCCCCTATTTTCTTCTTCTTCTTATGGAACTCACTCTTATACAACTTCTGAGCATCATCATAAGCCTTTATTCTAGGCTGGAAAAGCTAGAACAAATACTTTAAGAGTCACAAACTGTTGTCCTCATTTCTAAAAATTAAATTGCCAGCTAAAGAACAGAGTTCAGGAACGAAGGGCCTATAACAGTATAAAGTATTAGTACTGTAATCTGTGCAAATGGCTCTGTCTACCTCCTCCAAATTCTCATGCAGATAAAAGATGGAGGAAAGGTAGCATATTCAGACTTGCAATATTCTACTATTACAAGAGTTCTAACAGAAATAGTTTAATTCTGCACAGTGTCTGTTTCTTAGTTCATAACCAGCCCACAGAAGTGTGGGGTAGGTGTGCATCCGTAGCTTGTGCACATAGCAGGCGGGCAAGTGAGCGAAGCTCCATTTGTGTGAGTGGCAGGTGTGTGTGCTCATCACTTGCTCAAATGGAGTTGCATGCATTCTGGGCCACCATTTGTGCAGAACTAACCCTTCTCTCTCCTCCCACCACTGGTCCTCAAAGCTGGAAAAGTTGGAGATCGCTGGTCTATCTGATAGGGCTGACATCCATGCTCTATTGATGCCATACTCTTTTATTATTTTGATTGAGAAGGACCATAACAATACAGTCACTTACATTTTAAACAAGGTCACTGGTGCTCTTATCGACATTTTAAAAAAATATCTGGCTCTGCATAGTGCTAAGTGAAGTCAGTATATTCTCATTGCAAGAAGAAAAATGGCAATAATAATGAAATTAATAACTATAAATAACTTCTGTACATCTTAAAACAGGATGTTCGGCAAAACTGCGTTAATGACTTAGGACGCTTATTTGTGGGTTTTAAATAATTCTATGCATACTAAATTCATAGAAATAAGATTAAGTCATATAAGTTAATCTTAACATGCCGCCTTGAGTCTTCGGAGAAAGGCGGCATACAAGTTGAACAAACAAACAAACAAATAAATAAATAACAAACACTGAAAACCAGCAATATATTGTTCTACTACAGGCATGCATCTGGTACTGTAAACTGTTTTCTCCCCATTATTAGTCTTGTATATACTGACAGCTTAAAGTCTTATTTGTCTGAACATGCCCACAAAACTTTTCAGTCATCAGTAAAAAATATTGATCGTGTTCTTTGTTACTGTATTTAATAGTAAACTGCGGTTTAACTGAATGAGAAACAATTATTGTTTTTATATAAGTAAATAGATAGGATTAGCAATGTCTATACATTTGTGATAGATTGTGATCACCCTGCATCTTATAATAGAATGTAGCAATCACCGTCTATAGGTAAATAAGAAGTTATAATAGATACATGTACTTTGTGTTGTATCAGCTGGGACATGCTACTTTGTTTAGCAGATGACAATTCAGGAAGTAATTTTAAGTCTCCATTCAAAGCACACATACAGTGTAATTTTTACAGCCATAGTATATCAGTTTAAGGCATTAAAGGGATATAGCCTGATAAAATTATAGCTTTATGCAATTTCATTCAGAAATTTTGATGGCATGTTTTGAAATAAACTCATTTATCTAGCATTACTTTCTAGGATGTTTTCATCATGCTTCCTTGCCATAAAATATACTGCAATATGTTGCAGTGGTTCCAACCTGTGCTCCGTGGATCCCTGGGGGACCACAATGTCATCACAGGGGGTCTGTGAAGGCTTGAGAAAATGTTATGATTCAAATCTTGAGTTGTTTGGGGGGTCTGTGGCCATGGTCAAGGTATTTGAAGGAGGTCCGTGATAAAGAAAAGGTTGAGAACCTCTGACTTAGAACATTTCACTGGGTATGACATTTAAGTATTACATTGTTGCAAAGGGAGAGAGTGGACATTTCAAAGCTAAGATGCTATTCAGGCATATTGTGAAAGTGTAATTAAACTATCTAAGAATAATCTCAGGCACTTATTTTCCACCTGTTGCTAACATTGACCCTATTAACACAATAGCTATCCAAAATCAAAGAAACGACTGGGTATAAGATTACAGCACATTTTGTTTTTAAGCAACTGTCACTTTTCGCACTTTTCAACAAAAAAATATTACTGCCAGCTTTCCTTACGACAACTTTTAGATGACCACAACACATTCCAGTCCCAAACGTTTGATCAGAACTGCCTAAACACCAAGCAATGGAAAAGCAAAGCAAGCCACCAGACTTGAAATTTTGGGCTTAGACAATTTAGAACTACACCGCCTTCGATCTGACCTAAGTGTAGTACACAAAATTATCTGCTACAATGTCCTACCTGTCAATGACTACTTCAGCTTCAACTGCAACAATACACAATAGATACAAACTCAAGGTAAACCGCTCCAAACTCGATTGCAGAAAATACGACTTCAGCAACAGAGTGGTCAATGCCTGGAATGCACTACCTGACTCTGTGGTTTCTTCCCCAAACCCCCAAAACTTTAACCTTAGACTGTCTATTGTTTTTTTAAAAAAGTTTTTTTATTAATCATTCCAAATTAAAATTAAAAATAGATTAATAGACAAGTATGTATAATTGTGTAGAAATACGATATAGATTGTTAGTGTGATGTTATGTATAAATAACATATAAGGTTAAAGAATTATATTATAGTATTAACTTTAACCTAATTTGTATTAATTTAAAGTGTTGGAAGATATTTAGAACTAGCGATGTCATATCTATGTCCGATATTTTTCTTAGACTTTCTACTGTTGACCTCACCCCATTTCTAAGAGGTCTATAAAGGGGCGTGCACAGTGGTGGGATTCAAGTAATTTAACAACCGGTTCTCTGCCCTAATGATTTCTTCCAATAACCAGTTTGCCAAACTGCTCAGAAAAGTTAACAACCAGTTCTCCCGAAGTGATGCAAACTGGCTGAATCCCACTACTGGGCATGCATAAGCACACCAACGTGCCTACCGTCCCTGTCCTTCTGTCCTCTTTTATTCGTACCCATTTCATATATTCATAATCACGTTTATACTTATATCTGTTATCTAATACACGCTTGACAAATAAAATAAATTAAAAATATTTTTTTAAAAAAAGCAGGAGAGAGATGAGGAGGAAGAAAAAAAACAACAACTATTCAAGGCATTCACAAATAAGCTGAAATTCACTGAGTACTTCCTCCTGTTTCTGCATCCATACCGCCCCGCCTGCTTTCACGGTAGATAACGAATCCGGGTGTGTTAGCAGGATTGCGCCTCTTTTTTCCGGGCAAAGTTTCAGGTTTGGTTTTGTTTTGTTTTTAAAAAAGGAAAGTGAGAAGCGACTTTCACTGTTTGTAAAATGAGCCGAACTTCCTCCTTCTGTCCGTCTTCAGGCTGGTGAAGGGAGAGGGTGGAGAAAGAAAGCTGCCCCCTGATAACCTCTCGGGAATCTTACAGGTAATACGATTCAGGTGCTAAAGAGGAAGGGCATAATAACCCCATCCCCCATATCGTTCCTCGACGGCCAGTCTTTGGGCCGCCTCCACGAGCAACGAAGACACGGGGGGGGGGGGGGACTTCGTGGCTGCCCTGCACCCTCCCGGCCACCCGCTTCTCCCTTCCCAGCTCCCATCATCCCCGCCGAAGAGCAGAGACTGCCGCTAACCGGCTCGCCTTCCACCCTCTCTCTTTCTCTCACCGTCGCTCCTTCCTTCCTTCCTTCCTTCCTGCTACTCTGCCGGGAGCGCCAGAGAAACCTTGAGCAAACTCAGCTTAGGCCGCCTTTTTTTTCCCCCTTTAATCCTTTCTCGCCCAGAACTCCGGCAGAGATCGGAACTGAGTGGACGGAAGTGGAGCTTCAAGACTCAACTCTATCGTCTTTCCTCCCTTCCCGAGTGGGACCCTTCTAGGAGACCGCTACGCGTGGCACAGCCGCCTTTCCGGGGAGCGGTAACAACATCCGGGTCTTCCCGAGTCGCATGCGCTCTTTTCTTAAGGGAGTCCCTTTGGAACAGAGGTCTACAAACTTTTAAGACGCTTTAAGACTTGTGGACTTCAACTCCCAGAATTCTCCAACCAGCTATGCTATGCTATGCTGGCTGGAGAATTCTGGGAGTTGAAGTCCACAAGTCTTAAAGCGGCCAAGTTTGAAAACTTCTGCTTTGGAAGAACGAGCCCAAGTAGGAAGGGTCATAGACTCCGGGAATGGTAGAGATGCTTCCGAATCTGAAGAAAACGAGTAGAAAGGGACTTTCCTAGAAAGGATCCAGTGATTGAGCTTCGCCTAAGGCGGCGTTTCAAAGGGGATAAAATGTTAAGGCTGCACGTTTTTCTTTTCCAGAAGAGAAGCTGCGCCTGAGATTTTGTAAAGAGCTTTCAAAGAGATGGAAAACTACTGGGACTCCTCGACTTTACGATCACAATTGAGGCCAACGTTTCGGTTGTTCAGTGTTAAGCGAGTTTTGCCCCACTTTACGGCTTTTCTTGCCACAGTTGTTAAGTGAATCATTGCAGCTGATATATTAGTAATATAGTTGTTAAGTGAAACTGTCTTCCCCATTGATTTTGCTTATCAAAAGGTTGCAAAAGGTGATCACGTGACTTGGGGGACACAGTAACAGTCAGAAGCAGGGGTGAAATGCTCCCGGTTCAGACTGGATTGCGTGATCCGGTAGCGATGGAGGCGGGTGGTTCAGAAAACGGGTAGCAAAAATCCTTCCCCACACCCATGCCCAGCTGAGCCGCACAATCATCAGAGGCTTTTTATTTTATTTTTAAAAGCATTTTTTCTACAACCTCTTCGGCCGAAAAAATGCTTTTAAAAGTAAAAACAAAGCCTCTGCCTATCAGGCAAGTCAGCTGGGATCATCAGAGGCTTTTTTAAAAAAAGAAAAGCCTCTGCCAATCAGGAAAATGGTTTTAAAAGTTAAAAAAAAAGTTGGCCACGCCCACTCAGTCATATTACCCCCCCACAAAACCACGCCCACAGAACCAGTAGTAACAAATTTTACATTTCACCACTGGTCAGACGCATGAACCAGTTGCCAAGCATCTGAATTTTGATCACAGGATCATAAGGATGCTACTTAGGTGGTAAGTTTGAAAAACGGCCGTAAGTCTTTTTTTCGGTGCCGATTGTAACTTTGAATGGGCACTAAATGAACTGTTGTAAGTCGAGGACTACTTGTATTTGTCTGCATGGATGTTAGTAGTGGCAGCATCAGCAGACTGCCTGGGTTGGATATTTTTTTAAAAAAATTGTACGGGCAGTCCTCGATTTACACCCACGATTGAGCCCAACATTTATGTTACTAAATGAGACATGTTAAGTGGATTTTGCCCCATTTTACGATCTTTCTCCCAACAGTTGTTAAATGAATCATTGCAGTTGTTGAGTTAGTAACACAGTTGTTACGGCTTGCCCATTGACTTTGCTTGTCAGACAGTCACAAACGGTGATTGATCACATGACTCTGGGACACTGCAACTGTCAAAAATGAGTCAGTTGCCAAGCATTTGAATTTTGAACATGTGATCATGGGATGCTGTGGGGATGGGGATGATCTGACTATGGGGATGCTGTTGTAAATAAAAGTGAAAACCACTAGAGCAATTCTGTAGTAAACATACAGTACCTAGAAGTAAGGTAAATCTAGGAAAGCTGCATATTGAGAAAGGGTAAGAGAAAAAAAGAAAGATGCCTTTGAATTATCCATTTAGAGATTATCTAAATCCTAAATTTAATAGGATTACTATGAATTGCAAGGAAATCCAGTCAATCGTGGAAGAAATAAAATATTACTGTTCCATTAAGATCATAATCAGAAGTCACATATTTTGGTATATAATATGAATGGATGACGGATAGAAAAAACAAATTGAGAGAAGTAAAAAAAGGAGAGAAAACACCAGTGGACAAAATTAGGGTTATTATTGGCAAGTTTGTGGAAGAACTTGATTTTGTTATAAGAGTAAAAATGGTGAGCATTTATTCATATTGTCTCCAGAAGTCAAGTTGAATTATATCAGGGGTGAAATCCAGCAGGTTCTGGAATACTGGTAGTGGAAATTTTGAGTAGTTCGGAGAACCAGTAGCGGAAATTTTGAGTAGTTTGGAGAACCGGCAAATGCCACCTCTGGCTGTCCCCAGAGTGGAGTGGTAATGGAGATTTTGCAATATCCTTCCCCCCGGAATGGGGAGGGAATGGGGATTTTGCAGTATCCTTCCCCTGGAGTGGGGTGGGAATGGAGATTTTACAGTATCCTTGCCACCAAGCCATGCCCACCAAGCCACGCCCACAGAACTGTTAGTAAAAAAAAATTGAATTTCAACACTGAATTATGTGGCATCTATTTAACTTAGTATGATTATGCCAACTCCATTTCTGACCACTAAAGCTAAGGTTCTGTAGAAGTAAACAAAGAGTAGCTTCCTATGTGGTGAGACATTTGTTTATGTCTGTGAGGTACTTTGTCCTTGCAATAAAAGGTACAACAATGAAATGGAATAGATATTCCTAGTGGGAGCTCCATCTCAGTGCTTAAAGTAAATACCTTTACAGCACTCTTCATCACCTCATGGTTTACAGGTATGTGCAATTTCAGTTGCATTCCCTAGCCAGCCCAGGGTCTGTTGGGGTGTGTGTGTGACTGCCTGCATTTTTCAGTAAAACCATTCACATCCTCGGCGCAACTTGAAAATTCTACTTTTTGATTCATTTTCTTAATTGTTAGACAGAGATATAGCTCTGAGTCAAGCTCAGTCTTTGCTGACTTCATGAAAACTTTTAGTCAAACTTTATTTGAATGAACTTACTTGGCTTCTTATCTGGGGTGCCTTACATAAATCTCAAATACGATCACCGCATTCCAACTATATTGTTTTTTTATTGTCACATAGCACATGGTTGTGATTTAATTGAAAAATGTGTACAAGAGTATTGACTGTAATATACTAAATTGTTTTTCCAGAGTTTTCTTATAAGCAGGAAAAAAAAGTTAAATCCCTTTTGAATTGAGCTCAATATTCAGTAATTCCATGGACACTTAATATTGTTTTCTTTTCAACAATATCAAAATGATTTGCTGCTGCCTTTTTGTAGGATGGCTTTTGACCTCTTGGTCTAGTCTCCAGTACTTATATTCCCAGAAAACTTCCCATGTGAGTACTTAACTTTCACTCTCAGAGTAGGTATCGTCCAGTACAGGATGAACCAGACTAAGAAATCAATGTTATGTAGGTCAGTACTACTTTTATTATTTTTAATATTTAATATTTAATATTTAATTTGATTTATATGCCGCCCTTCTCCGGAGACTCAGGGCGGCTTACAATGTATTAAGCAATAGCCTTCATACTTTTGTATATTTATACAAAGTCAGCTTATTGCCCCCACAAACTGGGTCCTCAATTTACCTACCTTAGAAAGGATGGAAGGCTGAGTCAACCTTGAGCCTTGGTGAGATTCGAACCTGCAATAATTGCAGGCAGCTGATGTTAATAACAGGGCTTTAGACCACTGTACTATCCAAGGCTCTTTATTATAACAGCTGTATAAGAAAATCTGAACGTGCTTTTCCCTTCATCACTTTATCTTTGTGTGAACTAAGTGAGACTTACCTGATGTTTTCTCAGTTATGTTCTTGGCCCAGGCTCAGGCCCTTTTTATCTGACTGTTGCCTTGGTAGCAGCTTTTCCTTCTCTCCTTCAATGTCATTCCTTCTCCCCTCTACAGTAAATTAGCTGGTTCTGCCAGCTGTTAAGATTAAACACACAGACAAATAAATAAAACATTCTATTTTACAGGTCTATCCACATACCCTCCTTTCCCTAGCTCTGAGGCAAACTGCCTATGGGTTTTTTCATGGTATGTCCTCATAATGCCAGCATCATAACTCAGTGATTAGGACGCTGGGCTTATCTGCTGGAAAAGCCAGCAGCCTGGGTTTGGGACCAGCAGGCTCAGGTCCCAAACAGGTTGAGCTCCCATCCTCCCAACCAAAATTTTAGCCATTTGGCAGCCTGCCCACATTTAAGCTTGCATATGCACTGCCTCTCCCCCACTTTGGCTGCCCTGCACCCTGCCTTCCACACCAAAAAACCATCTCGGCTGCATGTGTTGATTGGAACAGCCTGGAAATTGTAAAGAAAGGATCCAGCAGGGCTGAACCAAGCCGGAGTCTGATTTTGCCACCCTGCTCCTCCCTACACCACCTCACCCCTTTCTCCAACCCTCATTCACCTGTTGGGTTTTTCCTGGCATAAAAGCAGAAGGGCCTCTCCCCCAACCCTCTGCCATGAAGTCAATATTCCATTTGGTAACCTCCTTGCCATCAAAGCAATATTGAGAAAGACGTCAAGCCAATGGAAATCAGAAAATCCAGGCAGTTCAAATGAGTACAAAGATTTTTATTTATTTATTTACATTTATATGCTGTCCTTCTCTGGAGACTCAGGGCGGCTTACAATGCGTTAAGCAATAGCCTTCATACTTTTGTATATTTTATACAAAGTCAGCTTATTGCCCCCACAATCTGGGTCCTCATTTCACCTACCTTAGAAAGGATGGAAGGCTGAGTCAACCTTGAGCCTGGGGGGATTTGAACTTGCAGTAATTGCAGGCAGCTGGATGTTAAATGCTGCCTTAGTAGGAGCATTAGCCTCCTACGCCACTCAGGCTCCTATTATTTTTGCAAGATTAAGCTCTCTACAAGAATCTGAACTACTAACAGTAAAAGCAAGTTAGTGGTAGATAAAAGTCAATGGAATTCAATGTGGGCTGGACTTAGATCTCTTGTGGGCATGAAGGGACTTGTGACTGATGGCACGTTTGACCCCTCCCTCAGGCTTAGCCTGGGCATCTCCTACAAAAGCCAAGACAACAATGCTTCTGGTAGCCTTCCTTCCCCAGTCTACTAAGACAGTTCTCACAATGTATGCAGCTGAAGAACATGCTGCCGCCCAGGCAACTACAGTATAAACTTCCAACCAAGGCTCTATGTGGTGGGGAAAAAAGAGGGGGAGGAGGATTGATTCTGGTTATTGAACCGAGACTAAGGGGGATTAAGACGGCATTTCTGAGTAGCTATTCTATCTTACTATATGAACTGTAATAGCTAAGAGTTGACCTGTCCCCTCCTGTCTTCTTCACTTACCCCTCTCTCATAACTTTTGTGCGAGAATCCATCACTGCTGGACTAACATCCTCTTTTAGTCTCCTATAGCAGGGGTCTCCAACCTTGGCAACTTTAAGCCTGATGGACTTCAACTCCCAGAATTCTTTGCTGGCTGGGGAATTCTGGGAGTTGAAGTCCTCCAGGCTTAAAGTTGCCAAGGTTGGAGATCCCTGTCTTATAGGGCTCTCTCCAATGAAGCATCTGACTCTGCCACAGGCTGCTGGGAGGTGGGGGGGGGGGGCAACTTCATTGATCTCTATCTTACCTAGCAATAAACAAAAGTGAAGTGTGGCAGGCCAGTTTTGGAAATGATACTTTCCCCCCATATTCAGAATACAAGTAGATCTTTGTGCATGGTCTACATGTCTCTATTTTTCTTCAATTAACATGCAGGCAACAGATGAAGGACACTTCCCCCAAATGCACAGGTGTTTATTTAGATAACATAAAACAGTTCATCCACGTGGAACGTGATCTTGCTATGTTTTTCTTGCTAAATCAGATTTTGCAAGTTATCTAATTCAGGCGTGAGCAACTTGTGGCCTTCTAGACTGATTCTTCTCCAAACCCTCTTCCTAGCTCATTGTTTTCAGCTACAGAATGCAGTACCTTGTTGCAGAACTGGAGTTTTCTTCCTTCTTCAGATGGGAAGCACATGAAAACCATTAACTATAGATTTAAAGTACATTTAAATGTAATCTTCTGAAGTGGCAGGAAATCTGCATTTGTGGTAAGAAACAGAACATCTGAGGCTGCAGTTAAAACACATTTATTTGTATTTAGCAAGCATTGCAGCCTGTTTAGTAAAAGTTGTGCCTGACCGCAGATCTAGTAAGCCACCATAACTGAGCTTGAACTCAGGTCTTGTTGAAACCAAATTCAACGATACAAAAACAATATAAATATTACAACTGTATAATAAACAAGAAAATGTAAAATATGCTGTGGTTCTTATTTATTTATTTTCATATAATTTTCTGAACTGAAACAGGCTTTTTTCAGAATATCTGACAACAACAGAATGCAAAGAAGTCCATAGCTGGGAACAATCATCTAAAATATTTTTCTTCATAGAATAAATAAATGATGCATGAGTACATGACTATAACACTCTCCAGAAGGAAAAGTTTCATGTTTTTTAATTTATTCCAAATATGTGTACTGTATCTCACTTTTATGTTGCAAGACACATAATGTAGATCTCATTTTATGTTGCAAAACACTCTATTATGAGTGGAATGCTTCAAAAAAAATGCTCTTGGTTCATTTGAGATATTTTGCTGGGAGAACAGAATGGGAATTCAGCCCATGTATATGAAATATCAATGTGGACGTTTATCATATATACTTGTACAGATAATTACCTAGCTTTTGCTATTTGGCAATCCTTAGCTATAACTGTAACATTCCACCATCAAGGAAACAGAATCTGAGTCCTATGTGTTGGTGCAATTTATACTATATAAAATAATAATAATAATACATTTGAACCTGTATATTACAATTCCTTATCAAGAAAATATTGACTGTGTGACTAATAAAAACATAAAATGTTTCTTATTCTGCACCTTTTTTATTCTACTGTACTTGTAGAATGGATTATGCAGATCACTGAGTTTTGTGGAGTAAAATTCCTATGCCATAGCCAAGTAAATCTTTCTTAGCAGTCCTTCTGTTTTCTGTTCCATTTTCATTAAGCATTGCCTGCACAGGCAGATAAGGCTTCCTGGATCGTTCAAAACATCTGTTGGGATGCAACGCTTAACGATGACCTTTTCAATCTAATCTCAGAAGATCAGAGTTGTTATGAGAATAAAAGAGAAGCGCCTTGGAAACCACCCATGCAAACCATATAAAAAGGATGGGCAATATTAAATAAAATGGAAAATGCTTTTAAAAAATGAACACTGATTATCCCAGGCTACACGTGACACACTTATGTGGAATAAACACACATGTTTTGGCTTTCTCCTTTGCCTCTTTTGCCTCTCTTCTGGCTTGTTGTCAAATGGCCTGATTATGCATCTATATGATGTGTAAAGCAAAAGATGGGTTTAATCTGGTGATACCCCTGCCCATGTCTCTCTCAACACCAGTGAGTGGAAAAACATCAACCTGTGATGACAGTCATATGGAATGGGGCAGATTTGTCACCTGAAGCTTGACATCTTTGAAAATTTATTCCCTACCTCTTGACTATTAAAGGCATTAGGCCAGTGATGGCCAACCTTTTAGACAGCGAGTGCCCAAACTGAAAGGTGTGTGCACATGCGAATGCGCACATGCGCCAACATGGGCACGCACATTCACAGACATGCACATGCGCATGCATGGACATGCGCGAATGTGCGCATCTGCAGCAGAGATCCGAAGACCAGCTGGTCCGTGGGAGGCGGGGCATCCCAACACCGGCAGCGTGGCAAGAGGTAAGATCTTTTTCTTTCGTGAGCTTCTGTTTCGTCATTTACAAGGAAACAGAAGCTCATGAAAGAAACACCACAGAGATCTGACCTGGGGCGACGGCACACATGCCAGCAGAGAGGACTCTGTGTGTCACCTTTGGCACACATGCCACAGGTTCACCATCACAGCACTAGGCAGTGACTATGATTACATAGGAGCCGAGTTGCTGAAGTTTATATGCAGATCTACATCCGTGAAAAACATAAACATCAACTTCCTCTAGTTACGAGGTCAGAAAGGCCCCCCATTAGTCATTTCATTGTTTCGTAATTTCAGCTTTCTGCAAAATCTGAAACCGCACCTGGCAATAGTTAAGCAAGTGAGTTCAGCTGTAGCCCTTTTAAGGAACTGCAAGTCTGCTTTACAGAGTGGTGAAAAGCTGCACCCGCCTTTTACAGAGAACAGAAAAATAACACGGAAGCAAAAATATCCACAGCAACTCATGTTGTATCCTGCTTTAAGCGCCAGTAGTAAAAGGGATCTGGAAGGTCCAAAATAATCAAGGTGTAATATTTGTGATCAAAGTATAAGACTTAACGTTTACAGTCATAGTTTCTCAGGCCAGAAATACTGGTAATTTATGTAGCTCCATGACTCAAAAGTTCAAGGAGCCATTAAACTGGGAAAATTCAGGCAATACAATTAGTCCCATCCAGTATAAGATGTGTCTCCATTATTCTCATAGGGAGAACTTTGATTGCTGAGTTATAACTGGCCATCTTGCATTTTCTGATCCTCTCCCATAGTCTATGACCGTGATGGAGAACCTATGGCACGTGTGCCACAGGTGGCACTTAGAGCCATATCTGTGGGCACACAAGCGCTACCCTAGCTCAGTTCCAGCTCGCATGCGTGCGCCATCCAGCTGATTTTTGGGCCTTCGAGGCCCACCGGAAGTTGGGAAACTGGCCGTTTCCGGCCTCCAGAGGGTCTCTGGAGGCCATTTTTGTCCTCCCCAGGCTCCAAGAAAGCCTCTTGAATTATGGGTATGGGCACATGTGTGCGTGACCCCTCCACACTCCTCCTGCTTTTGGCACACGACGGCAAAAAGGTTAGCCATCACTGGTCTATGAGTTTAAGGGACAGCAGGGATCTTGTTAGGATAGAACCGAAAGTTTTCTTTTAAAAGAAAAGGGAAAAAGAAGGGAAAAGCCAGGTGAAGTAGAGAGTTTGCTGGATACTGACTGAAATATCTTTGGATATTTGTTGATCGGGCAAAAATCATAATGGATGTTACACCTTTTGGAATCCTCAGGATAACTCGGGATGAAAGCCTAATGAGAGCTAAACATAGATGTTGCCTGCAACTTGATAAAACCAAGAAACTTGCTGGGTTTCTTTTGTCAATTCTGTGTCATGTATGTTTCATGTTGTCTTCAATTTTGTTCTGTCTGCTGAACAGAACATTTATTTCTTTTCTTTTTTTTCATGGTACTAACATTTTGCCAAATTCTAATTTAATCTTTAAATTGTTCTTTAGAGACACTTTTGCTGGTTGTTTTCCCAGGCTAGTTAGTGCCATCCTAAAACTTAAAATTTACAACAAACAGAAAGCAAACTGATTAACAATACACATCCGTAGTCCTCAAGCTATTTGGAATGATGCCAGGTGGTTTTTGGTTTAAATTATGGTAAGCAGCATCTTGATGACCTTGGGCAATCCTGAAAGCTAAACAGAACTGGACCTCGTTAGGGATGTGGTGGCTCAGTGGCTAAGACGCTGAGCTTGTCGATCGAAACGTCGGCAGTTCAGCGGTTCAAATCCTTAGTGCCGCATAATGGGGTGAGCTCCCATTACTTGTCCCAGCTTCTGCCAACCTAGCAGTTCAAAAGCATGTAAAAAATGCAAGTAGAAAAATAGGGACCACCTTTGGTGGGAAGGTAACAGCGTTCCGTGCGCCTTTGGCATTTAGTCATGCCGGCCACATGACCACAGAGACGTCTTCGGACAGCGCTGGCTCTTCGGCTTTGAAATGGAACTGAGCACTGCCCCCTAGAGTTGGGAATGACTAGCACATATGTGCAAGGGGAACAGTGGTGGCTTCCTCCCGGTTCGGCCCGGTTTTCCCGAGCTGGTAGCGGTGACGATATGAGTCGAATGGATAGATCAATGCCTGCAAAAATACATGAGTAGATCAGTGCCTGCAAAAATAAATGGGTAGACCAGTACAGCTCTGCAAGCAGTTAAAAGCCTGGTAGACCAGTACCGCTGCTAAATCCTAAAGAATTGTCACATGACCATCAAGCCACACCCACAAAATAAGCCATGCGCACAGAACTGGTAGTAAAAAATTTTAGAACCCACCCCTGAAGGGGAACCTTTACCTTTACCTTTTTACTTTAAGCAGCATCTCGATGACCTTGGGCAATCCTGAAAGCTAAACAGAATTGGCCCTGGTTAGCACTTGGATGATAGATCATTTGGAAGTCGAGGGTTGTAGGTGACACTGGTGAGAAAAAGCTTCTCAGAAGATAGCTACAGCAAAGCACTTCTGCATTAGTATCAAGGAAACAAATGATGCGAATGAGTCCAGTCACTAACAGCTGAGCTTTGCTGAAGGGCAACTTTATGAGTTGAAGATGCAATGGTTGCTAGAAAGACGCTATCCATTTATTTTATTTTTTTTATAATTTCCCCATTGTTCATTTTATTTTTAAATGATAAGACATGCTGAGAGAGTGACTTCCATGTGAAACGTTAGTCTTTGCCATCTTTATAGATCCAGGATCCAAGTGGATCGTAAGAGAAGACGAAGGAGTAAAAGATGTAAGTGAAAGGTGGGCACTTGCAAGTCAGTGGCTTCATTGTGAGACATTTTTGTTAGAACAAGAGAGAAAAATAGGAGTTGCCATTGTTCTTATGAACTAGAAATTACACTAGGCCCGTGATGGCAAACCTATGGCACGTGTGCCACCTGTGGCATGCAGAGCCATATCTGTGGGCATGCAAGCGTTGCCCTAGGTCAGCTCCAGCGCACATGTGCGTACTGCCCAGCTGATTTTTGGGCCTTCCGGGCCCACTGGAAGTCGGGAAACGGGCTGTTTTTGGCCTCCGGGGGTGGTGGAGAAGGCCGTTTTCGCCCTCCCCAGGCGCCAAGAGAGCCTCTGAAGCCTGGGAGGGCGAAAAACGGGCCTACCAGACCCACCGTGCCATCAAGTGCCAAATGCAGGGGAAGCATGGAGGGGGTGAGGCGCATTGAATTATGGATGTGGTCACACATGTGTGTGACCCCCCTGTGCTCCCCCCACTTTTGACAGGCAATGGCAAAAAGGTTAGCCATCACTGCATTAGGTGAATTGAGGAATATGTAGAGTTAACCCAAAAGAAAATAGGTGAGAAGATGGTCAGGTTAAGAGGAGGGATACTGGTCAAAAATACATCTCTACCTATGGATTAGATGTTGCCATGCCTAATCCTAATATATAGGGCAGTGGTGGCAAACCTAATACTCACAGAGTGCCAAACAGGTATGCTCTTCATGCCCGTGTGTGCTATCCGTGCTAATGCGTGGCTCTTCCACCGTGCGCTGTGTGCACAACCATACTGTCTGTGCATGCACATGGCTTTTGTGCACCCCCATGTTCTGTGTGCGCAACCACACCATCTGTGCATGCGCTCAGATTTTGCGTGGCTCCCCCATGTGCTGTGCACGCAATTGCACCATCTGCGCATGCGTGCAGTTTTTGCATGCACAATGCACACAAGCAAACGCTGTCTATGCATGCACACGCTGCACGCAAGTACTCTCATGCACATGCACAAATGTGCATGCATGCGCACGAGAGCTCAGAAGACCAGCTGGGTCCCCTGAATTGTGTGCATGCGCACCCGAGGCCCGAACACCAGCTGGGGTGCGCACGCATGCGCAGCTGCAGGTGAGTTAGGCAACAGCTCGTGTTCCTGGAAAGATTGCTCTGCATGCCACTTCGGGCACATGTGCCATAGGTTTGCTATCATGGATATAGGGTATCAGCTTGATTAAAGAAAGAGGGCGCAGGGTCTTCTGGTAGCAGTTCTTTGGTCCCACCGAGATATCACTTCACTGGACAAAAGCACTGGCACCAAAGGAGTTGCCCTTCTCACTGCTTCTCTGGCCATTCAAACTTAGAGAAGAGAGGAACAAGAAGAGGGGAAATGAGGCTTTTTAGGAGCAGTTCCCTAGCACCAAGATCTGCTTCCCATATTTTCAACCTTCTTGAATCACCATTCCTATCAGTTAAATCATGTATGGCAAGAGAAGAGATAGAAGTGAGCAAGGACAGAGCTTTTGGTGCCTATTCTCCAACCTTGTAAAATGAACTGACAATGGGAGATCTGCTTCTCCTGCACTCCATCTCAAGAGATGAGTTTGAAGCAAAACAGCAGAGGGCAATGCAAGCAACAGAAGTTTTAAGAATGTTGTTTTCTAGGAGAAAAACACTTCAGTGCTGTCACACCGAAGAGCCTACAGTCTGTAAGTAACTCTGTCCCTAAATTCAACCTCCAGCGAATATGCTTCACAACTCCACCCTAATTCTGATCCCAATCTTGCTGAAACTTGTACTGTTAGCAGTCTGCATGCTCAACAGATAAATATGAAAGAAAACCTGAAATACCCAAGTACACAACGTGAATTTCAGGGAGAAGACCAGGGAAAGAACAGTAAGGCTATTGTGAATATAAGGTTGTAAGGCTGAATGTACTTGCAGCTACATTCTTATCATACTTCATCAGTCTACTGTATTGTTGAAAAAAAAGAACCCTACAACCACTAGAGACTTATATTTACAGATATCCGAACAGATAATTTTATTCTCCAGTTATATTATGCATAACCCTCCCCACCCAAAAAACCTGGCAGAAAGTTCTATGAACTTTGTACTCTTTTGAAAAAATAAATAAATCATGTAACAATATCTGTCTTCCAGTTTTCAGTTTAACTTCAAATGTTTGGATTCAAACATCATCTTAAGCCATAATATAGTTTATTTGGTTTTGGCTTAGTTATACGAATAAAAAGATTGTGGTTTACAAATCTTGTGATTTGTAGTGAATCTCACTATTATAAATTAGTCAATGGCCATTGTTAAAACAAACACAGCTAGTGCTGTGTGTGAATCCAGCATGGGTGTGTTGTGGCCCACTTGTGGAACTCAACTGCAGGAGTTCTGCGGGGATCAAAACAGCTCCTAATCTTGCTCTATTGTACAACAAGAAAGATGTAATTGTTTTCATATGGTTTGAATAAAAAGTAAGCTTGATCTAGAAATTTTATTTTGAAATTTTTAAGTATAGTTTCTCTTAAATTAACCATAAAAAGGTACTAATTTAGAGATTGGATGATTAATTATTGTAAAAAAATAATACATGAATATTTGATAATACTGCTTTTAATTTTTAGTCCTTATAAGCATAAACGTGAACCGTACAACTGAAGTTGTAAGACATCTCTTTGTATACCATTTATGCAGCAGAAATGTTGGGCAGCATGGTGGCTTAGTGGTGAAGTTGATCTCCTTGGAAAGTTGACAGTTCAATCCTACGTAGCAGCAGATGTTTCTCTCCTAGGGAGCAAAGAAAAAAAAATATCTGCAAACTCCACATTGCATCAGGAAAGGCATCCGGCCAGTAAATGCTCAGCTCCATCCAGTCCCTCTGACTCTACCGCAAATTAAGGGATTACAAGTTTGCAACCTAAATGTTGGAGATGTGAATGTGATGACGCTACGTATTATCATATATGGTGGACATGTAAAAAAATTAAGGCATTTTGGATAAAAATATGCTGGATTATTCAAAATATTTTAAAGAAGAAGATAAAATTTACCCCACAGTTCTTTTTGTTGGGTATAATCACAGATTGTACGGTTATAGAAACTAAGCTGATTTTAAACTTAAACTTAAACCTAAACTTAATAACAGCAGCCAGACTTTTGGTGGCGTAGTCTGGAAGAAGGAAGATTTACCTACTATTGAAGAATGGACATTAAAAGTATCGAATTTAGCAGAGATGGCAAAAATTTCAGCATATTTGAAGGACTATTCAAATGAAAGATATATATTGGAATGAGAAGATGGATAGACTATATTCAAAACAAGTATTGGACTAAAAAGTTTCAAATAGCATATGAATGAAATAGAATTATTGTTTTTTTTAACTATGTTTTGTTAGCTTAAAGGGGAGTTAAAGACCAAGATGGAGTATGGAATTTATAGAAGGATAGCATATTTTAGTTTATGTTTGTTATATGCTATACCCTGTATTTGATTTGGGAAGTCCAGGGTGAGGGGAAGAGGGAGGGGGGAGGGGGGTTGGAGCGGGGAGGGGGGGAGGGGGGGAGGGGGGGGAGGAGGGATGGGGAAAATTGGTTGTAATTTTTGAAATTTTAATAAATAATAATTTATTGATAATTTTTGACTTTTTAATAAAAAAAATTAAGGGATTACAAGGTCATAAAAAGGCAGCTGAATCTATCAGCATTAATTATCATTAAAATTATATTTTGTAAATACTACATATTTAAATTATGAGTGCTATTATCTATGCTATCTACTCAGCACCATTGGATGTATCTTGAATCTTGTTTCCCACTACAGAAATGGAAGCTCTTCACCTCAGATGAAATATTGTTTATTTAATCATTTAAATTTATTGTAGTCATCCACCTCAGCAGACCTTGAATGGCTTACAAAATCCAAAAACAATCAAACAGTTAAACTCTGAATTGTATTCTAGGGATAGTAGTGAACATAAATATGACAATAGTGATATTTATTGAGGAATGTAGAGAAATTTACAGTTCAACATTGAGTGCCTATTTGATCATGTATGATCATATTTGAAATGGGCAAATCATTAGCTGAATTCCTTTCTACAAAGACATGGTTTTCTTAACTATTGCTTTTTGAATAAACCATAATGAGTTAATTTAGCATTCCACAATAAGCTGTAAAATAGTAACTTACACGTCGTAATAACTGGGATGGCAATAATTGCTAAGCCAAAATCAAACTAATCATATTATAGATTAAGCCAGTGGTTTGAACCCATCTTTCAATCTCATTAATCTTGTGGTTGTTGAATGCAGTTATTGATTGACGTATTTGTAATGAATATGCAGACTTTCAGGAAAACCTTTTACTAAAGCAATAAGCAAAAGCTGATTAAAGCAGAAAAGTGTTGGTGAGAGATTGGCTGAGCCAAGGGGAGAAGTTAAATGGGGAATTAGTCTGCAATCCTTACGTTGACATAAGAGGGCAAAGTCTGACCCCCACCCCCACCCCTTGAATGCTATTAAACCTTATATAATCTGGACAAAAGCCAGTCTGAGAAGGTTCCTGTGTTATAGGCTTGAGCAATAAAATAGCTAATTGAATTCTTCAGGTGTGGATCTGATTGTTTGTAATTGCCAAAAAGAGATGCAAGAACAACAAAGGCCTGTTGGCATGGCACCACTAAGCTCAAAAGTTTTGTTAGTGGCAATTGATAGTACCATCTCATCCTTGGTCATGTCAATGCCCATCTTCAGCTGCTGCAGTAGTTGTGCCCCTATCTGAAGCACTAAGACCTTGTATTGTCCTTTTTACATACAGGCTATTGCACTGGCCTTTGAAGAGCATTTGAAAACTGCAAGTGGTGCAAAGTGTATCAGCTCAGTTACAGGACAAGGATTAATGTCTAAAAGCTTATTATGCCGGTACTCAAGGCTCTGCATGTGTTACCAATAGGCTTCTGAATACAAATCAGAATGCTAGGTTTCGATCTATGAAGTCCTTTGGTAGGATTAAGGGCTTGCACTAAAGCAGTTTCAGGACTCCCTTCTCTGGCAAGACTCAGCTCATCCTGTAAATACTGTATATCACGAAAAAAGCTGCTGACAATCTCATATTTTCATGAATCATAGGAGGGAGGGAGGGAGGGAGGGAGGGAGGGAGGGAGGAAGCTGAAAACTATAGGACAATGGTAATAGCAATGGCAGCACCAAGACTATGAGTAGAGCAGGGGTGTCAAACTCAAGACCCGGGGGCTGGATCCAGCCCACGGAGTACTTAGATCTTGCCCATGGGTTGGCCCTGGAAACAGCGAAGGACCGGCCCGTGGGGCTTCTTCCAGTGAAAATGGAGCTCACAAGGGCAGTGGGAGGCCTTTCCAAGCTCCGTTTTCAATGGCAGAGTGTTGCAGGAGGCAGTCGCAGGCAAAAATGGAGCTCAGGAGCCCATTTTCACTGGCAAAGTGCTTGAGCTGCCACAGGTGCCCCCGACACAAGTGACATCAAGCTGGCCATGGCACTCCGGCCATGCCCATCCCGGCCCGCCGAGGTCAAACACAACCCTGATGCGGTCCTCAATGAAATCGAGTTTGACTTCCCTGGAGTAGAGTAATATTTTTGTGATATTCATCCCAAAAGTATTAAAAACAGAATTATTCCAAAATGCCCTCAGGAGTTAAATGATTTCTTGCCATTAATGTCATTGCATCCTGATCAGGGTGTGGAGTATCTATCATATAATCCCACGATTAGGATTTTAATATTATTATGAATATATTATTATTATATTTATTGTGGTTCTTTTATTGTTTGTAGCAGTATCTACTCTGTGGGCATTTCCTATAACCTGTCATGAATCAAAAGAAACTGATGTTGTGTATATTTAATCAAACTTTTAAAAAATCACCAATGTTAAACTTAAAATCTGGTTTCCAGTAATCCAAATGGCAATTGACTTGGAGTTAAAGGACATGCTAAACTGAAGATTTTGACTTCTAAATTATGTGCAAAAGGAACCTATGTTTTTTTAAAAAAATACTTTTGGCATTGAACTAATTAACAAAAGAAAAGCTTACAGTGATGTTAATTAGATGATACAACTTCAATAATAAGATCAAAGGACAGGGGAGGGAGAAATACACAAACAAGCCAATTCATTGATGATCAAAACCGGGGAAAATGCAGACAAATCTATATAGCTCAGAAGCAGAGCATTGGCATGTCATGCAGCAGATCCAGGGTCAGCCTCAAGGCAGGACCAGAAAATGCTTTCCTGCACCTACTAATCTCTTTATTGCTTAATGTCTATCTTGTTATAAGGTAGCCTCCTGCATAACAAATGAGAAGGAATCTAATCGTAGAGAAGGAGCTGGATAACAAACCAGCACCCAGCCCGACACATTCCTGCATTGGTGTTTATACAATTTCTTTTGGGTCTCAACTTTAGTGTATTATATCCACAGTGACCCACATTATATTGGTCCCACTTTAAAAAGTTTTACCCCCTTTTTCTCTGTCTTAAATACCATGAACTGGATAGCATTCAGGTTCTGAAGACACAAGAGGACGGAGAGATCCTCCTAGGGAGGTATCACTGTTCACTTTTTTTCGGTTGAATCAGTGCTTTTCCAGGAACCTTTTGCAATTGTTTGCTGGTTTGATAGGCCCAAACCGAATTACATCACTTCCTAAAAGTAACCGAACGTAGCCCATCTTCCTAAACCACCTTACACATCCACCACAGAAGCAGTAAGCAGGAAATGTGCAAAAGAATGAAAGCAGTATCGCATCTGCTTTAGAGAAGTAACATGTATAAGTGCAACTTTTTGCTGTCCTTTCTGTTGCTGAGTGGAGTATTTGACTTCCACGGTAAGTAGGAACATGTCTTCTGCATTGTTAAGAATAACCATGCAGACAATATTATGCTCCGGGCTATAGAACTGTTTTTGATGTGTCACACCCAGAAAATCTGGTCCCTGCAAAGGCTACACAAGCCTGCACCATTCCTTTCAGTGTTGTTTCCCAACTGCACGCTGACTTTTCTTTCCCATGGATCCAGTTTGAACTACAAATCCAAGGTGTGTTAATCTGTGAATGAATTTTGTGTTTCTGAGCCATTGTTAACTCTGCTTTAAGGTATTAATTCACTTAGATTTTTTTTATATAACAATAATGCCTGTATTTCTATTATTAGAATACACTCTTAATAAATACAAGTAATTTCTTTTTCTAAGTTGATTTCTAGGAAACATTGTAATGCTTTATATTTTAGAGGCAAATGAAACAAAACACTAACGATCTACTAACATGATCGGTAGAACATATATAACTGTAAGGAAGGATCAAGTTCCTGAAATAATATATAAGACGAAGTTGTGCTATTTAAGACAGTATAACTGAAAAGCTGTGTATTTAACTTTCAGAGAGGCACTCTGTCAAAGAACAACAAAAATGTGTTGGGTGTTTTCATATATGTAGAATTATACATAACCAAGTTTTTCTAATTTGTTTCCAAAGCAACAGATTGTAAACACCAACTTTTGTGGCCAGAATGATGTAATCTAATCTAATCAAATGTGCAGATCATAACGGTTGGGAAGCCTGGACCAAACATTTTTATATTAAAATATTAATTATTTGCTTTTCCTTTTAATTTTAAAACAATTATCTGTAAAAGGGCTATCTAAATATGCTATACCTACAGTAAGCAAATGCCTAAATTAGATGAGACATTTGGTTTCCTAATATTTACAGATTTACCTCTCAATTGCTATGAAAGAAAAAAAAAATCTTGAAAAGTTAACTGCAAAGGACAAAATATACCAGTCGGCTTCATGTCTTTCACTGCTGTAGTTGTCATCGTTCTTACCTGCTGAGTTACTTTCTGCACGTCTAAGCTTGCTGTTTAGAATGAAAGCAGTATCGGAGCATGTAGCCCTAATGCTATGTAGACTGGACAATTATTTTGTAGTTGGGACTATTCTTGCATTGTACAAATTGAAACAGCAGTTCTGGAAGGCTATAGGAACGGAATTTCTGATGGGATGATATCACAGCAACTTTCTGACCCTTTTTTTTTGTGAAATAGCGTAAATCAGATTAAAAAGCTGAATTAGGCACCTTATCACAGTATTCTTACACATTCATTTTGTTTCTTAATTTAGCAGGAAGATAGAGAGGAATGGAAAGAGGCAGGATGTTCACACCCACCCATTGGCCACTCACAACTAATTAAAATTAAGAATATAACATTCAGGTCATAATTACTTATCTGATATTGTTTATTTGTCACCTTTTAATTGTCATTCACAGTAGCTTTTATCATATGTGAATCAGTGGTGGGTTGCTCTTGGTTCAGTCTGGTTTTTGCGTACCGGTAGTAAAAGCGGCGGGAGGCTCCACCCACCCGCCCGGCCGTCATCATGGATGATCTGCGCATGTGCAGAAACGTCTGCGCATGCGCAGAAGCACACGTGCTCCAATTGTGGACTGGAAGTAAAGGTAAGTAGAACCCAGCCCTGATGTGAGTCTCTCCATTCTCTGCACTAGCAAAGTGGTATAGTATAAACAAGTGACTATATAAAGACCGAATATATAAATGTTTGTCCACATTCTTATGAAAGATGCTATAAGCTTGTAAGCTTTTTAAACTGTTAAAGGAGAGTCTTTAAAAAGGGACGTTCAAAAGAATAACAAAAAAAATGCAGTTCTTGCTCAGGCGAGTTCTAAAATGGATAAAGATTATTTGACATACAAATCAAGATAGTTTATGCAAACATGGACACAATGTATATGCCTTTCTATGAAAACTGAAGAGTATGTCATATCACAGTGATGGCTAACCTTTTTGCTGTTGCGTGCCAAAAGCGGGAGGAGCATGGGGGGGGTCACGGGTGCGGGTGCCCACATCCATAATTCAATGCGCCCCGCTCTCCCGCGCATGCGCACGTGACCCCCCCACACTTCCCCCTGCTTTTGGCACAGGGGGCCTGGTAGGCCCGTTTTCCCCCCTCCCCAGGCTCCAGAGGCTTTCTAGGAGCCTGGGGAGGGCAAAAACAGCCTTCCCCATCCCCCATGGAGGCCCTCCGGAGGTCTGAAACGGCCCATTTTCCAACTTCCAGTGGGACCGGAAGGCCTGAAAATCAGTTGGCTGGTGCGTGCATGCGCGCTGGAGCTGAGCTAGGGCAACACTCGCGTGCCCACCAATATGGCTCCGCATGCCACCTTTGGCACCCGTGCCATAGGTTCGCCATCACGGTCATATCAGAATAGACAAGTGTGAAAAGCCTGATAAGGAGAGCCCAAAATTTTCAAGTTATCTAGGTTTAATACCATTGCATCGCTCTGCATCAAACTGCTTAAATATATTAGATCACAGGTGTCAAACTCGTGGTGACAAGTTGCTGTCATGTGATGTATCGCAATGTTTTTCTCCTTCACGGAGCTGGAATGGGCGTGGCCTGCACGCCAGTAGAGGGTTTCAAATCCTGGCGCTACCAGTTTGCTATTGGTAGCGTGCAGGTGCATGCGCTCGCTTTGCGAGCACGCAGCACTTCTGCGCATGCGCAGAGAGTTTTTGATGATATCTGGGCAGGTGGACGGAGCCTGCCGCTGCCGCCACTACCAGTTTACCCGAACTAGGGTGAACCGAGAGCAACCCAGCACTGCTGCACGTGATGCATCCGGCCCATGGACCGCCAGTTTGACATCCCTGAATTAGATCGATGTCATGGTTTGGGTCACTCCATGATGAAACACACTTCATATATTGATCTGTTGGATCAAACTGAACAATTATTAGAGGTGTACCTGAAGGTTACCTATTTGGGTTACAAACCATTTTGAAGTTTCCCTTTCTTTACATTCTACCTTGTCTGAGATTCCACCCTTTGCCTAAAATTCTAACTCCTCATCTATCCTCACTTCTCATGCAGAGATAAAGTTCACATATAGCTGATCCAGGATAAATAGGCTTAAAGTAGTCCCTAGTGGGTTTCCACAGGCTTAAGACTGTTTTTCATGGGGGAAACTGGAGTTTCCCCATATCTCCCTTTCTTTTGCAACTTCTACTTTCCCCCATTAGGTCCTGGGGTTTGTGAGATCTTTAAAATAAGACACGGAAGGAAGCAAGCAAGGAAGTCAAAAATAATTCCCCCTAACATGCAAAGAATAGCAGAATGAAGTTTATTGTTTTAGCAGGTAAACAAGGGGGAAGAGAAGTATCTATATTGGGTGTCTTTTAAAATGGACTATTTACTTGACCTTGTGCAAAAAAAAAAAAGAGCTTGAAACAAATATTTATTTCATTAAAAAATCTTATTAAAGCACTGTAATATAGAGCTGCATATGCACTTATTAATCTGGTCTTATGGCTTAGTATCTTAAGCAAAAATACTTTGAATTTCTACTTGGTCTGGAGGAGCAGCAAGTTTCACATGTTCAATTCAGATGGGTTCAGTCCAGTGCTGGGTTTCACTTACCTTTGCTACCGGTTTGCTTGTGGCAACACGCTTGCTTGGCTCACACATGCACTACTTGTGTATTACATGCACAGAGTGTATTTGATGACGTCCAGGCAAGTGGGCAGAGTCTCCTGCCGCTGCCGCCGCTACCAGTTCACTTAAACTTGGGCGAACGGGTAGCAACCCACCACTGATTCAGTCCAATATAAAGGAACTGAGTAATAGCTCCTGCCCACTTCTAGTCACCCCAGATAATAAACAAAGAGAAACTTTATGTGTGCAAAGAGTATTATCTGCATCTGGGAGCTTTTGCTTCCATGAGGAATCGAACTGCCCACTGTCAGGATTTTAGCTCACACAAAAGTAATTGCTGATAGGATTGAACTATGCACAACCAACATCCATGCTGTAAGTATGAATCTTTCTTTTTCACATCAGTCCTTCAACTATTAATTTATTTTTCTAAGAACAATATAATGATGGCCTTTTAAGGGCAGGAGATATTGGTCCATCTAGAATGTTTATACCCGTAGAATGCTGAGAGAAGGGTTTTTATCTACCTAGACTACAAGATGATGCTGTAATGTAGCCCTTTTTGGCTTGTAATCACTGCAACTGGGAACTCATAGCCTGGGATGCTTTGCCATGTAAATAATTAATTTCAGATGGAAAGCTTTTATATGTGGGGGAAAATAGGGGTTTTATTTTTATTAAAAATTAATTGATATATTTAGCTCACTTTATTACCACAAGGCCAAGTTACATACAAATACATTTTTAGTTCCGAAAGTACAAAGATTGCAAAACAGGGTCACACGGACTTATGCATCCACTTGCAAACAACTTTTTTCCTCTACACATAATAACATTAACATGTTCCTCACTGGTCTCCATCCTGTTAGTCTCCCAGGACTCATTGCACAACATGTTTGCTCACTCCTATCATGCATTTCCTGCTGTTAAGAATGCACTCTCCAGTCTCCATCAAGCAGATGATCATTAACGGCAGAAGGAAATCACTTGGATACAGAAAAAAAAAGTGGTATACATTTGATTGGGATGGCACCAGACTCACAGGGGGAAAAAAAGAATTCTTCCTATCCAGCATGAATAGGATTTAATGAAAATGAAGAAGTTTGCCAGTAACTGGACTTTATTTATTTATTTATTATTTATTTTAATTATTTCGTCAAGCATGTGTTAGATAACAGATATCAGTATAAACATGATTATAAATACATTAAATGGATACGAATAAAATGGGACATTAGGACAGAGATAGTAGGCACGCTGGCGCGCTTATGCATGCCCCTTACAGACCTCTTAGGAATGGGGTGAGGTCAACATTTGACAGTCTAAGGTTAAAGTTTTGGGGGTTTGGGGAAGAAACCACAGAGTCAGGTAGTGCATTCCAGGCATTGACCACTCTATTACTGAAGTTGTATTTTCTGCAATCAAGTTTGGAGTGGTTTACCTTAAGTTTGTATCTATTGTTTGCTCGTGTATTGTTGTGATTGAAGTTGAAGTAGTCATTGACAAGTAGGACATTGTAGCAGATAATTTTATGTACTACGCTTAGGTCAGACCAAAGGTGGTGTTCTAAGTTGTCTAAGCCCAAAATTTCAAGTCTGGTGGCATAAGGTATTCTGTTGCAAGCAGAGGAGTGGAGGACTCTTCTTGTGAAATATCTCTGGACTCGTTCAATTGTATTAATGTCTGATATGCAGTGTGAGTTCCAGACAGATGAGCTGGATTCAAGAATTGGTCTAGCAAAAGTTTTGTATGCCTTAGTTTGCAGTTGAATATTACCGGAGAAGAAGCTACGCAAGATTAGGTTAACAACTCTTAATGTCTTTTTGGCAATGCTGTTACAGTGAGCTCTGGCACTTAGAACATTTGAGATGAGTACTCCAAGGTCCTTGACAGAGTGAGGGTCGTCTATGAGGTTGTATCCGCCCAGCTTGTATTTTATGTTCTGATTTTTTTTTGCTGATGTGTAAGACTGAGCATTTGTTGGTTGAGATTTGGAGTTGCTAATTGTTTAATTTAATAAATTTAACTTTAATAAAGGTTTGGTCAACATTTTTCTTGGGAAATCTCCCATTTCATTATT
Organism: Ptyas mucosa; assembly: GCA_012654045.1. Classification (NCBI taxonomy): domain Eukaryota; kingdom Metazoa; phylum Chordata; class Lepidosauria; order Squamata; family Colubridae; genus Ptyas; species Ptyas mucosa. The sequence goes on along the minus strand of WNWU01000007.1, from coordinate 23,187,603 downwards.
GCCAAGACTTGCCTGCTGCACCCGCCATTAGTCACTCTGTAATCATTGCCCTGTCACTGTCTGGTAGTCTTTCTTCCTTTTGCCCCTTGTCATCACCATGTATACCATGACAGCTGAGATCTTTTTGAAAGGCTGGATTGATCAATCTGCAAGCAAGTATCCTTAAATGAGACTGGGATAAGAAGGGACAGGGGCATATTAGTTGAATCTGTTTTTCCTTCTACACAGGCTCAATGTGGCACATCAAGCAGCTCTTAACTGCAGACTGTCTACTCATAATCTAATCAAGGAACAGGCAACCTGATGCTTTAAACATATTTCAGAGTTTGACCTCCATCTTCTTCAGCTAGGATGGCCAATGGCAAGAAAATGTGGGAATTTGCTAAAATATGCGACTTTACATATTTTCTTCAGAATGACATGACTTTTAAAAATGCCCACTTCGCAAAACAACTTATGAATTGGCTAGGTAGAGTTTTCTCTGGAGAACATACAATATTCATATAATTGGATTTTATTGATCACATGGGGTGAATTCCAATAAATTGGCCAACATAATTGTAATGGTTTTTTAAAAATAAATTTTATTAATTTTCTATTAATTACATTTCTTAGGACTTAATAAACATCATGTTGTCTGGGTATTTAATTTGCTTAACAATACTGATTACATTCCTAATCTCCAGCCCTTTTTTCCAACCACTAATAAAATAGATTCCATATTTGATAGCATTCTGTGTCTTCTTTCTGTTTAATTTTCAATGTCAATCTATCCATTTCTGCACAATCTAGTATCTTCTTAATTATCTCTTAATCTTGAGGTGTTTCTTCATTTTTCCAATATTGTGCAAATATAATCCTCACTGTTTTTATGTAATGTTAAATACATACTTTTCTTATCTAGTTTTTCTGATATTATATCTAATAAAAAGAGTTCAGGTTTAAAATCTACATGTTTCCCTATCATCTTTTCTAGCCACCTTTGCCCAATTTTTTTTTGCTTGAACACAAGTCCACCACATATGATAAAATGTGCCCATTTTTTCCTTACATTTCCAACATTTGCTAGACGTATTTTTAAACATTTTAGCTAACCTAGCAGGTGGTGAATGCCATCTATAAAACATTTTATATAAGTTTTCTTTATAATTATAATGGTTTTAATTCACTCAGTGAATTCATTTGATATGCTGATTTCTGTGTCAAGCAAAGATGGATAAAGTTATCCAATCATGTAGTTAGAAGATCTTTAACCATAATATTGATATGTTGCAGCAATCAACTGTTGCATACTTTTATCTCTCTTCCCCATCTTTCCCTAAGCATCTGGCATAGATGGGAGAGTGACAGAGCTCAGACTGAAGTTATTTCGGGAGCAATTAATTTGCAAAGCATCTGAAGTATGTGTTGCTGTTGAGGACAAGAACAAATATTTACTTCTCACCAACGATAACATCAAGCTTTCAGAATGCATTTTGAATTCAATACTTGGAGAGAATGGATTTATTATTATGGTGTATTATTGATTAATAAATCGGAATATCTTTTTTAAAAGTTTTTTTTTCATTGATTTCTCTTTTTTTTTATAGCTCCAGAATTTTGTTAGCAGTAAACTTTTTGCTAGGAATTTGAAAGTCTGTTTTTTCTTGACTAATTGCAGTTATTTCAGAAACCATTTGTATTTGTATGTGTACATATAGAAATACAAACATACACACCCATGTGTGTATAAGTTTCATTTGTTCATTCTTACAAAAAGAATGAACAGAGGGAACCACACAATACTAGTAATATAAAACCAAATGAGTAAGGATTTGTTCAGTAGTTTAGTTATTTAAAACGAGCACACAACAGATACAAATTTAAAGTGAACCGCTCCAAACTCGACTGCAGAAAATATGACTTCAGCAACAGAGGGGTCAATGCTTGGAATGCATTACCTGACTCTGTGGTTTCTTCCCCAAACCCCCAAAACTTTAACCTTAGACTGTCTACTGTCGACCTCACCCCATTCCTAAGAGGTCTGTAAGGGGCATGCATAAGAGCACCAGCGTGCCTACCGTCCCTGTCCTAATGGTTCCTCTATTTGTATCTATTTTATGTATTCAATTCAAGCTTATACTTATATATATTATCTAATACTTTCCTGAAATATATAAATAAATAAATAAAAATAAATCTATTTGTTATCTGAAAATTTATGTTTCTAATGCCCTAGAAAGAAAAGGGGTTGGTGTAGAAATAAATCAGGTACCCACAACAACTGGCTTGGCATACCACTTAAACATTATTTGCTTTTCCTATTAATACCCACTTCTCTATGTTCCCACAGAAGGTTTGAGAGAGCAAAGAGGGGTATTATTTATTATTGTAGGATGTGCAGATCATAAGAAATAGTGGAAGTTTCTTCCATTGCTTAAAATACTCTTGGTTGAAAATGGATTGGAAGTAAACCGATGTGGCAAGGATTTCTTGCAAGATACCTAAGCAGAATGCAAACACTTACTTTGGGTGAAAAATATGAAAATCACTTGAGTGAAAAAGCAAATAATGCAATTATACTCAAATGCTAAATTAAACTTCAAAAAAAACCACGAAAAAATGCCTGTTATGTACTTAACTGAAAAACTTCCAGTAATTTTCCTGCTAGTCTTTTAATTCAACTTTTTGTCACCGTCTACTAATTTTTGTACAATTTGGTTTTAATTTCGTTTTCATGAATGCTTTGTAGTTATTTGCAAAAAGAACATTCAGCTGGACAATCCTACATGAAGATTATTACCTTAAAGTTTACCCTTTGAGCCTTGACCAAAGTTGGTGAAAATGAATATCAATCGAAAGAGGAAGTATGAATCATTACACAATCAGAGGGAAGATAGTTGCAAGAGAAACCCCAATATGATAATTTAATTATCAATAGCAGTTCTTGAACAGTTATATTGTACTCATCCTTATTTTGTCAGAATGTTAGAGATTGAAAGATAAATATTCACAATAGTATTAATAGATTAATAATATTGGTTATGTTTTTCCTTTTTTGTAGAGTCTGTAACTACAATGGCAGATAATGAACATTCTGGTGATGGCATGTCATTGACTATGACCAGCACAGTAGGATCTTTTAGTTCTAATTTGGATAATAAATCAGAAGAGCAAAATGCCACAACACCAACTGAACCTGAGAATATTGTAATGAAAAGTACTTCTTCCACAGAAATGAATGAGAGTGAGTCCATTTTACCTACTGCTGTGATAATTGGAGTTGCTGTAGTGCTGCTCCTAGTCCTCTTGATTATCCTGGTCATCTTTATTGTAAGACGTCGCAAACGGAAACAAAGCCAAGAAGGTAAATATTAATATCACCTGGGTAGGGAAATAAGGGTCATGTGGGAGAAAATAGCATTCATGCTGTAAAAGTCAAGTATAAACAGGTCTGATGTCTTATCATTGAAGTTTGAGTTATACAGGAAGAAAAAAACAACCTGAATGAACTATTTTATGGTAATGCAAAACATATGAAACCACATCTATCTAGAGCAAATATCTCTGCTAATGGGTACCAGGCTCATTTACTTCTATGATAGAACAGGCTTCCCAATAATCCCACACTGCCCAAAATTTTAGCAACGGATCACAAACAAAAGGTTTTTTTTATTTTTCTTTGCTTTCCTCTCTTATTGTTGATAAAGTGCACTCTATGGCTGTCACTTCACAAATGTTATATGTAGAATAGAATCTCTAAACAAGTTTTTAATCAATGCTCCATCCTCACTTTTCTTTGGGATACCCATGACCTGCCTTTCCAATAAAATCTGGGCAGTTACGGATCCTAACAAAATAAGACAGAGAGCTTCTTTTCTAATCTTCTATTCTTTCATCTGTATATCAAAGTCATCCAATTTACTTCAGCTATTAATTTTTACCTTGGATTAAAATCTCTTTCTCTCTCTCTCCCCCTCCCTCCCACCCTCCCCACCCTCTTCACTGTCTTACTAGTTTACTTCTTAGTACATCTAATATTTGCATACCCACGGATATGCAAATATGGCAGGGCTACAACCCCCCAATTTCCAACCAATATGCTTTTGGTGAGGAATAGCACTCCTAACTTCTCTGATGGCATGCCGTAATGGCATGTGCAGCATCACCTATTTCTCTTCTGGGTTTCTGGTGCGATCAGCTGGCCTTTTGCGAGTGGCAGCACCGGAAACTGGAAGAACTGGTCTTCCATTTTCCTGTGTGAGCATGCGCGTGGCCCAGCTGATCGTCGTTAGTGCATGCGCACCAGAAGCCCAGAAGTCTAGCTGGTCGGGGCGCATGCGCATACCAGAAACCAGAAGTTCATTTTCGGGTGTGCGCATGCGCCATTGGCAGTTCCTCTTCTGGGTTGCGGCCCAGATGAGTGAGCACTCCCTTTTTGGCACTGGTGCCAAAAAAGTTCGCCATCACTGGCATAAGGCAATTCCTTGAGCAGACAAATACAAAGGTGACCATAGTCAAGTAGAATCTTGTTTCTTAGCTACTCATTGGGGAGTGTCTTGGAGTCCCCAAGAGCAGAATGAAGGCACATGTTAGTGTATTTGCTGAAACACAAATAATGCATTTTGGACTTAACTTGAAAAAAGAAAAGTGATGGAGAACCTGTCCATTCCTTGAAGTGCACTCTCATAGTATCTATGGGAGCATCGCCTTGGCACTAAGGAGTGCAAGAAAATAGGTTAAGAGCTATCATAGGCAGGGAACATTGCCTGTTGTTGAAGCAGGCCTGTTGTTTCTTGATGGGGTTTCAAAAAAGGTGAATAAAGATGTTAAACTACTGGGAAATATAAATTATGCCAGAGTAGGCCCTATCGTTTCACCCCGAAAAGATTTTAACTACTATTTTTCTAAGAGTAAGGGAAAGGCCTTAGGCAGAGGTAGGTTTCAGCAGATTCTGACCAGTTCTGGAGAACCGGTAGTGGAAATTTTGAGTAGTTCAGAGAACCGGTAGTAAAAATTCTGACTGGCCCCGCCCCCATCTATTCTCTGCCTCCCAAGTCCCAGCTGATTAGGAGGAAATGGGGATTTTGTAGTAACCTTCCCCTGGAGTGGGGTGGGAATGGAGATTTTACAGTATCCTTCCCCTGGAGTGGGGAGAAAATGGAGATTTTACAGTATCCTTCCCATGCCATGCCCACCAAGCCATGCGCACAGAACTGATAGTAAAAAAATTTGAAACCCACCACTGGCCTTAGGCCTTATTCTGTATTCGGGTTTTTTTTTAAATCAAAGTTGCAGACAAGTTCTTATAGGGATATTTCTTCTGCTGCAGAAATGAGCTGCAGGTTATTTTAAAGTTTCTTCACTAGTAACATTGTTGGATAGTTTGCATGCGGTAGCCTTTCCCAATCTTTGGTCTTCTAATGTGTTGGATTTAGTTCCAGTGATTCCCATTCAATTGGATTAAGCACATCTCTTTTTTTTCCCCCTCAGATGAGCTAGGAAGTGAAAATGGTAAAAGGTAAGAAATTTATAGCTCTGCTTCTTGTCACTTGTTATTTATATTTTAAAGCTGGCACAGGAATTCTGGGTGTTGAAGTCCACAAAGTCATAAAGGGAACATAGTTCCCTACCTCTGTTCTAAAGTTACATCATGACTCTTTTCTTTCTATAATCTGTCCTATCTAATCATCGGAACCATAGGTCACAAATTCATATTTTTACTGTTTTATGCAAAAAAAAAATCCTTAAATTTTTCCAGTCAACAATAAATACAAACACAGGTAGTCCTTGATTAATGACTTAGCGACTGTTTGAAGAAATGATAGACTTCTCCAGAGCTACTTACGACCCATTGTGGACACGCGCATACATGCCTACACTCTGCAATGATGTGGCTGCATTTTGGGTGCTTGGCAACTAGTTCATACTGATGGCAGTTGCAGCATCCTGCAGTCATATGACTGTTTTTCTGCATATTTTTCCAGGTTCTGGTGTTTATTTCTGATTTCCAGCAAAATAATAATAATATGCATAGAAGTGATAGCCAAATCTGGCTCTAGGCTTGTGCCTCGGCATGCATAGATTCAATAAAGCAGGCTGAGGCAGGAAGATCATTTTATTATGATTTATCCAGAATGTTCTGATAAAAAGAATTCCTCTCATTCAAAGAGGGAACCTCGAGACTCATCTTACATTCCCTTTTATAATTAAGACATTAAAGTAAATTACAAAAGAAAAGTTGATTGGACAGGACAAAAGTATCTTCCCCTTTGCATAGGAAATCGTTTACATGAAGTTAAACGTATCGCATATTTGCATCCATAATGCCACATTTAAATGAGCTCTGACCAAGAAGAGGGCTTAAAATTTAAGGTATTAGTGAAGGAAAATGCCAGAAGGTTGCTTAGAGTTTACAAAGAGACAAAGCAGTTGCCAATTAACACTAACAAACTCTCTCTTTTATCAGAAGACAAGCTACAGTCATCCTATTTACACAGTCCTATTCTATGGTGGGCTGGAGAGCCAAGACAGTTTTAGCTTGCAGTTTAGGAATGTTAGAAATTATCCATCCATCCACCCAGCAATAAAGATGTTTATACATTACAATCTGCAATAAAGGGGTGAAATGCTACCGGTTTGCACTAGTTCACGTGAACCGGTAGTGATAAAAGCTACCAGTTCAGGTGAACCGGTATATAAAAAAAAGCTACTTGGTTAGTCCAAAGTGGTATTTTCGACAATCAGTTGTGCCACACAATTTATATTCACTAGAAAGCAGAAAATCCTGCTTTCTAGCAAATCTAAATCGCATGGCACAGCTGTTCCCCCCCCTTGCTGTTCTACTTACCTTGTTAAGCCTTATTTTTCTACGTGAAACATGTGCTTGGCGCAGTATGCATGTATGCATGCTTGGCATGCGGGGGCAGTGAACAGTGGCAATGCGCGGAGGATTTCACCACTGCTGCAAAAGTTTGATAAGCTATTAACCTCAAGTTAAAAGAGGTTAAAAATCAAATTAAAATACAAGGAAAACCCATATTTATCAAGTACAACAATATTACAAAGCCCATGGTGTGTGGCCCCTATAAGAAAATATGTTTGTTTAACAACTTCTGCATTTGTTAACAGCTGCTGTATTCACTTAATGACCACAGCATTAATTTAACAACCTCTGCAAAAAAAAAAAAAAAAAAAGTACAATCAGGCATGGTAATGTGATGACCTATTTAATGGCTGCCTTATGACCATTAGGAGTCCTGGTGGCACAGTGGACTAATTCACTGTTATTAAGACCAGCTGCTTGCAATTACTGCAAGTTCAAATCCCACCAGGCTCAAGGTTGACTCAGCCTTCCATCCTTTCTAAGGTAGGTGAAATGAGGACCCAGATTGTAGGGGCAATAAGCTGATTTTGTATAAATATACAAAAGTATGAAGGCTATTGCTTAACACATTGTAAGCCGCCCTGAGTCTCCGGAGAAGGGCGGCATATAATTCAAATAATAATAATAATAAAATAATAATAATAATTCTGGGCTCATGGTCATAAGTCAAGGACTGCCTGCATTGACTTTTCTCTAATCAAACAGGTCCATTTCACCATCTCAGCAAGTTGTATCACCTTCACCAACTATTTCTCCACTGTAGGTACTGCCAAATCTTCCCATCTTTGCATGTACAATAACCTCATTGTGGTTATCATACATAAAAACAACATTCCATGATTTTTTCCCAACTGTTTAACCATTAGTCTCAAGAGCAAAAGTTCTGTTTCAGTTGTTCAGCATTAATCTTTATAAACCTCTGAATCAGTGTATGATCATTTGTACCCCAAATCTTCTAGCTTTTTTGCATGTGCACATCTACTGTACCTATCTTACCATATCTACGCTCTGTGGTTGCTAATTCAACTGCAATGTAATCTAATGAATAATATTTATTTTTTCAAACTAAAGCCACCAGTTGGTAGACACTTAGCTATCCTTGAGCATGTGCCCAATATAAACAATTTTATCGGAAAACTAAGAAAAGCAATTCTAAACTTTTGGCTCCAAAATCTTTTTTTTTTTTTTTAATTAAGTCCTATTTTTGAGGAAGATACGCCTTCTGTAATGGAAATTGAGATGGAAGAACTGGATAAATGGATGAACAGCTTGAAAAAAAATGGTATGTATTTATCCCTATCTGGCTTACGACTTTTGTCTTCCCTGATATATCTGTCTCTGACATTGATAAATATTTTAAACAGTTGTAGATAATAGCACATCATAAAATGAGAGCAGAAAGACATGCTCTATATTTTAGGAACCTTAATTTTTAAAGAAGAGCTAATACAAAAAGGTGTCCTTTACATAAATATTTTATTCTGAACATATAAATGTTTGTGATATTTTAAAATGTACCAGGTGTTTGTTGAAATTAGCAGGATTTTAATGTTAAAGGGGGGGCATTGGCATGAATTTATAATATACTTTACAACTGATTTACAACTTCTAGAGCTTTTTCTTCAGTTCTCTCTTTGGGATAATTCTACAAAGTAGGCAATGATCTTTTAGATTGATCTTTTAGGTCTTTTAGATTGACCACCTAACTGCCATCATCTGGAATGGAATATTTTTTTCCCCCTTCATAATTTCCTTCCAAGTCCAGTCTGGAAGCAAAAACTGCATTGTACAATTATATTTAAGATGTGTTTCTTGGCTTCTTTATTTTAATCACTATGCATGGTTGTCTCTTTTGCTGGATTAAATCAAGCTGCTTGGCAGGGGGAATGTAGGATCAAGCTGTTTGTCCAAGAAGGACTTTAACAATGTTCGGCTCTTAGAGAAAAATGACAGAATAAATCAGAAAAGGAGAGAAATATGTGTAGGCATCCTTGGCTGAGTATTGGATGGTTTGTTAGGGCAATTCCCTACAGCCAATTCGCCATGGCCAAATTGCCACAGCCAACTTACCATGGCCAACTCCCCACGGCCAACTTGTCATGGCCAGATTGCTGCGGGACAGCTCACCACAGCCAACTCACCACAGGAAAACTCATTGTGGGACAAGAGTTACACTAATATTAAAGAAATGGTGGGATAGAATCATTAAAGAAAGGATGCAAGAGGAAGGACAGAATGAAATGTAAATGGCAAAAATTAAAACAATTTTTACTTACTTTAAATAATTAAATAGAATTGTGAAATTGTTCTGCAGTGAGTTGGCTGTGGCAAGTTGGCCATAGTCAGTTAGCTGCGTTGACTTGGCCATGGCAAGTTGTCCCATTCTGATCCCGGGAGGATGACTGGGGCTTGGGATTTAGTGTTTAGTTTTATTTTTACGGTTTTTGCTATGTTTGTGGTTTTATTGTTATTGTCAACCACGCAGAGTTACGCTCTAAGATGGGAAGCCATAGAAATCTTTACATTTCTAAAAAAAGAGTAAGAAAACAAACAAAACAGAGGTTTAGAATCCCCCTTCTAGCCTGGCGCCTTCCTGATAGATTGGATTATAACACTCATCACTCCATTTGGATTGGCCTGGATAGCTATGAGTTTTAGTTCAATTGTTAAAACCCTGCACACCAAGAATCTAGTTTACATAAGTGTAAAAAGACCAGCCATGTAAGGCAGTGGTGGGTTCCTCCCGGTTCAGCCCAGTTCTCCCGAACCAGTAGCAGTGACGATATGATGTCAATGAACCGGTTCTGCCCCACCGCCCCCCCCCAATGTCCAGCCATGTTTGTCCAACAAATACTGAAATGATTTTATGATCAGTCAGGAAAGCATAATCACAGGTCTTGATTAAGCTGTATGAAAATTAAGCTTCAGTTTGCAGAAACAGTCTAATTCTTCATTTGTTTGTACAGCATTCATAAAACTGGCATCTTATATTCTAACTCTGAGCCAGAACAGGAATAATTATTTTAATAAAGTTACACACTTTACTTACCTTCCTGTTTCATGAAGCTTTATAAAGCATAGATCTACTTGAAGACTGAATTACTAAGAATTTCTTTAAATTTGGGAGGGGGTTGTAGCATTTTCAGTTGCACAGTCATATTAATACTAAGGACATAGTTAATTTGAATTGGAATTAAGGACATACTTAATCTGAATGCCACATCAGGACCTAAGTGAATTGAACTGAATTTAAATTCAATTAATTATATATAGTTTAATTTAATATTTCACATATATTTAATCATTTCTCCCTTTTGCATTATTTCAATTTATAATCTGATGATAACCTGCAAAGGAGTTTTGAGACCAGACTTCTCAAGTTGCATGCTATAGAGCCACAGTAGTAAATCTATTCAATTTTCCGATACTGCATATATTTTTAATGTTATTTTTCGTCTCCAAAACTTTCAAGTCTCTTCAGAGAAAATCCCATGGAATACACAATTACATTGTGTACACCTAAACAGGCTTTATATAAGCAAACTGGTAGATACTCCTACTAGGTAAATTGTTTTGGAAAACCACAAAATATCTGCACATAAGGCATGGGACATAAAAGGAAGGTATATAGTTTTTTACCAAAATAACAAAAGGGTCTGATTTTATAAAGGCCGAGAGCTTTCATTAGGGTTAGGTACAGTGGTTGGTTCCTCCCGGTTCGGCCCGATTCTCCCGAGCCGGTATTGGTGACGATACGATGTCACCGAACCGGTTCTGCCCCCCCGACCCCATGGCCTCCCACCCCCCGCGTTATTCTTACCTTTTATTTGGCCCCACCCCCAATCTATTGCTGCCTCCTGAGTCCCAGCTGATGGCTAGAGGGAAAAAAACTATTTAAACTCTTGCCGCGGGGCTTCAAAGGGCCGCCCTACAGCTGATCAGTGTTAAAAGAAAACAAATGAGTGGACCAGTGCCTGCAAAAATACATGAGTAGATCAGTGCCTGCAAAAATAAATGGGTAGACCAGTGCCTGCAAAAATAAATGGGTAGATCGGTACAGCTCTGCAAGCAGTTAAAAGCCTGGTAGACCAGTACCTCTGCTAAATTCTAAATAATTGTCACATGACCATCAAGCCACTCCCACAAAATAAGCTACGCCCACAGAACCGTAGTAAAAAATTTTAGAACCCACCCCTGGTTAGGTAGGTTGTATTATATACCTCTACACCACATAGAATGCAATGTCACTTATCTATGGTTTGCAACACGATCACTTGTCAAACAATATGAATGACAGTAAGCCTGATCTTCTATTAGGTGGCAAAAGATGGAATTCTAGTCATTATATGTGATAGTACTTGCTAGTGATTTGATATTTGTTTTTTTGTTTCTTTCTTTCTTTCTTTACAATAATACAATCAACAGTTTATTATTATCCATTTTATTTTTAGCTGGTTGGCAAAAGCAAAAGGCTGAAGAGGAGAGCCATTTATATATACTGCGCAGAGAATGCCTTGCGATAAATGAAACAAAGGCCACTATGGCTCCTGAGACATTTTTAGTAAAACATAATATTTTTAAAAAAATAGTATTAGACATTACTATTGCAACTGAATTGCTGTCTCGCCAATTCTCAAGGCTAATAGATTGTTGTCTTTTCACAGCAGAAAGTGATTATTTGCCTGCTTTAAAAGAAGAGAAAGATTGTAACACCAACCCAAGGTACTTGTAATTCCCAGTTCCTAAAAGTGACACTATCAGTAGATCCATAACTGCAAAAATGTTACGTCTTCCTCTTTCCCTTTATTCCTTGATATCTCGCTCGCTTCTAATTTAAAAAAAGTATATATTCCTCAAAGCACAGCCTATACAGGTAGTACTCGACTTACAACAGTTGACCGTTGAAGTTACAACGGCACTGGAAAAAGTGACATATGACCGTTTTTCATAGTTATGACCTTTGCAGCATGCCCATGATGATCGTGCGATCAAAATCCAGATGTTTGGCAACCGGTTCATATTTATGACTGCTGCTGTGTCCCAGAATCATGTGGTCACCTTTTCTGACCTTCTGACAAGCAAAGTCAATGGGGAAGCCAGATTCACTTAACAACCAGGTTACTAGCTTTTCAGCTGCAGTGATTCACTTAACAACAGTGGCAAGAAAAGTCGTAAAATAGGAGCAAAACTCACTTAGCAAATGTCTTGCTTAACAACAGACATTTTGAGCTCAATTGTGGTCGTACGTCGAGGACTACCTGTATTTATTTTGGCTCCTTCAGAAAACAATGGGAATTTAAACTCTTCTCTTGTGAGATTGAGCAGAAGCTTCCTTATGGCATCTCTACCAGAGATGCCATAGAGATTCAGGTCACAGTTCTACTTCTGCCTGTTCCTTAGTTCTATAATTATTGAATTGCAACTGAGCAGTTTTCCATGGACAAAACCAAGTCCATAGTAGTGGGGGAAATGGCATTTTTCTTTTCTTCTACTTCCTTTCTGTGCTCTCTAAACCTGAGAATTGGGGGGGGGGCTTCTAAATTAGTTTTGTAGGAAGGAAGGCTTAAGATGAGCAGAGGTTCTCTGGGTTGCTATGGCAGTAAACACGTTAAATGAACTTGCACCTGATTGTGAAAGCTACAGAGATCATTTCACTTTTTTCCTAATGCAACTTATAATAATACTACAGATATTATATAATATGAAAACGTAATTTAAAATATGCCCTTAATTTTTTTCCCCCTTGCTGTCCCTGTCCAAGAATGAATGAGCCTTTACAAATTCAACCGTTAAACTCTCAGTGCTACAGCTCTTTTCAAGGTTATTAAAATACTGCTGTATTTGAGAAGGCAAATAAATCCAATTTATTTTCCCATCTTAGTTGCATTTTCAAGTGGACAGTCCAGCAGAATACATTGGATGATTTTCCCTGACTATCTCTTGTTGATTAAAAAAAGCCAAATAAATGGAGAGGAAAAGAGAAGGGAAGAATGGTTGTTACCACTAGATGGCTCTACCTTATTGTAAATGGTGGCGCAAGTATAGGCTTATATACCTTGGTTCTGAGTCACAGAAATTGCATGTTTTGCTAAAGTAAATTATGTAGAAAAATAAGCTTCTTTGGGGTAAGTGGAGCATGAGAGGCAAAACCCCCCCAAAACTGAATAAAATCTCTGGGAAGGAAGAAGTAAAGCATTTGATAAAGTAGACAATAGCCTACTACTAAATAAAGTAGAAAAATGTGGGTTAGACAGCATCACCACCAGATGAATTCGTAACTGGCTGACCAACCACACTCAACATGTAGTCCTCAAAGGAACTGCATCTACATGGAAGGAAGTATGCAGTGGAGTACCCCGGGGCTCTGTTTTAGGCCCAGTACTCTTCAACATCTTCATCAATGACTTGGATGAGGGGATAGATGAGGAATTCATCAAATTTACAGATGACATCAAGCTGGCAGGAATAGCTAACACTCCAGAAGATAGGCTCAAGATACAGAAAGATCTTGACAGACTTGAACATTGGGCGCTATCTAACAAAATGAAATTCAACAGTGAAAAAAGCAAAGTTCTACATTTAGGGAAGATAAACAAAATGCATAGGTACCGTATATGTGGTACCTTGATCAATAGTAGTAACTGTGAGAGGGATCTTGGAGTCCTAGTGGACAACCATTTAGATAGGAGCCAGCAGTGTGCAGCAGCTGCCAAAAAAGCCAACACAGTTCTGGGCTACATAAACAGAGGAATAGAATCAAGATCACGTGAAGTGTTAATACCACTTTATAATGCCTTGGTAAGGCCACACTTGGAATATTGCATTCAGTTTTGGTCACCACGTTGTAAAAAAGATGTTGAGACTCTAGAAAGAGTGCAGAGAAGAGCAACAAAGATGATTAGGAGACTGGAAGCTACAACATATGAAGAACGGTTGCAGGAACTGGGTATGTCTAGTTTGATGAAGAGAAGGACTAGGGGAGACATGATAGCAGTGTTCCAATATCTCAGGGGTTGCCACAAAGAAGAAGGAGTCAAACTATTCTTCAAAGCACCTGAGGGTAGAACAAGAAACAATGGATAGAAACTAATCAAGGAGAGAAGCAACTTAGAACTAAGGAGAAATTTCCTGACAGTTAGAACAATTAATAAGTGGAACAACTTGCCTGCAGAAGTTGTGAATGCCCCAACACTGGAAATTTGTAAGAAGATGTTGGATAACCATTTGTCTGAAGTGGTGTAGGTTTTCCTGCTGGGGCAGGGGGTTGGACTAGAAGACGTTCAAGGTCCCTTCCAACTCTGTTATTCTATTCTATTCTATTCTATTCTATTCTATTCTATTCTATTCTATTCTATTCTATTCTATTCTATTCTATTCTATTCTATTCTATTCTATTCTATTCTTACCATTTGCTCTAGTGGAGTGGTCTACAATCTAGTGCATATCAGAAATCCTGGAAGTATATATTCATCCCACCTCGCGTTTGCAGTCCAAACATAGCTAGTTTTGCTAGTGAGAGTCGGAGAAGAAAATCATGTACAACACGATCACTTGGAAAATGTTGGAAAAGTCCCTATTAGCGATTATACCACATTAACATACAATGTGATCTCCTGTGACCTGTAAAATATCATTTGACTTTTCTCTAAAAACCAATGTTTTAAACACAATTTCTGGGACTAACCAAAAGAGTTGCAGAAGAGTTCAATCCGGAGCAACCAAGTCAAGGCTTGTATTCTATAGATGGAACATGAAGGCTGAGATATATACAAGTAATCAATTTACACGCAGTTACTACAGATTTTAAAATAAGGGTAATTTTTTAAAAATGGTAAATATAATCTCCAGCATTATATCTGAGAAAGATAAGAGTTTGTTGCTCATTGTTTTAGGATAAGTTTGCTTTGTTTTGCTCCTTTAAGAGATAAGTAAGTATTTTTTGTATAACAGCTGAAGGTTAAAACCTTTTGGCATATCACTGAACCTCATCTCTCTCTTGATCAGCAAATTCTTTTCTATATTCTGGTTGATATCTTCTAGCTCCTGGCTATATGATACTGGAACACATTTTAGATATATAATTACAAATATGCACATAGTTAGACCACTACAAGCTATTATACCTGGGGTGGGTAGGTGAAATAGGAGGAGGTATTTGGTAAACAAAAACAAGAAGTAGATTCAAGAGGGGATCTCACATGTGGGAATCTTTTTTCAGTACAGAACCTGACAGAAGATACTGTAACTCTATAATTAATGATGTATTGAAGGAAATATGATTAATTTTATATTATAGATTCCTGTTAGAGAGCTATGGGTTTCAGACTGGCCCATAGTTAATGTATTTTATATATTTTTGTTGAGAAAAAAATGAAGAGTTTCTGAGAAAACAGGCAAGGGGATCTCTTTGTTCAATGTGTGTAAGCATCTTAACAGAATAACAGAGTTGGAAGGGACCTTGGAGGTCTTCTAGTCCAACCCTCTGCTCTAGCAGGAAATCCTATACGGTTTTAGACAAATAGTTATCCAATCTCTTCTTAAAAACCTCCAGTATTGGAGCACCCACAACTTCTGTAGGCAAACCGTTCCACTGATTAATTGTTGTAATTGTCAGGAAATTTCTCCTTAGTTCTAGGTTGGTTCTCTCCGTGTGCAAACATGGAAGATTACAAATCTTCTTGTTTTCTTGTTAGATTTCACAACCATTCTACTACTTGCAGAAAATCCAGAATTCTGTTATTCTGTATGATAGTAGATTCTGTGTAATTCAGACATTTATATACTGATATAAATATATATTCATGGCTCATATTTAATTAATGACAAATAGCCTTGAAAATAAGAAAATAAATGTCTCAGTTAAACATTGAAACTGTACTGGCCAAAACGTAGTTAGAAAGAAGAAATGAAGAGTGAGCATTAAAAAAAAAACCCTTTCCTCAAATGTTGAGATGAAGTTTAATCTTTTAAAAATTTTATGCAGTGACTGTGAATCTTAAGATAAAGAAGAAATTATGTGAAATAAAGGAAGAAAAGCAGAAGTAACATTGTTGCTGAGTTCCGAGATGCTCTGGATATGAAATATCTTCATCTCATCTGGTCATGGATCCCAGTGTTTCTTTTTCTTTGATGGATTTGTTTTATATATTGAAAAAATTCTGAAAGATGGAAATCCTGAAATCAATTTTTAACACTGTGAAAGTGGGGAAGCATGTGTAGAGAATGATATTCTTCCAGGTATTTCTTTAGAGCACTTTGTTCTCTCTACTCTTTTTATTGACACAAATGATATATTTTGTAAGATTGTCTATTACAGCAACGCCTGTAAATACAATGGTACTGTGCCCTTCATACTGAATTTCCATGCCCTGGAAAGCAAATTTCACAGTTCTGAAATATGATCCTTGGCATTGATTTTGCTGATGGCAACTCCTCGTGGAGATTTGTACAGACAAGGGCAGTAGAAATGAAGCTTGTACAGAGAATGTCTCACAACATTTCAATTATTTCAGTGCAACCAGTAGATTTGGAATTTACAGAGGCTTTGTTTAAAAAAAAAAATCTTTGGGATAGTGTCATTACACAGTTTAGTCATTAGGTGGCTTTAATTTTATCTGGGAAGAATTTACAGTTTCCTAAAGCTTATGTCTAGTTTCTTGACTATGAAACTATGTTTTCTAACTCTTTTATCTTAATAATCACAGTTTTCATAGGGCATAAAGTTTTAGTGCAAATTTCAGCCAGGAATCTACTCAGCGTGTAAAAGCCACCAATGGCACACTTTCCAATCTTGGAGTATGCTGTGCTAGAGTCGACCCTGTCCATGATAATTCACCAGCTGGCATAACGTCCTTTCAATCTGGATAGAAAAACACATACATGCCAAAACCAAAATAAAACAATTCACCTTCTGCCCTTCTAAAATACTAGGAAGTGGTAGGATGTAGGAGAAGAGTAGCAGAACCTGGGGAGGGGGGGGGGGAAGGCGTGTGGCATTAAAAGGAGGATCAGCCTAGAATCCCAAGCAAAGTAAATCCAACCCCGCGTTGAATTCCGTTGACCCTTATCTATCTCCAAACAGGTGTTAACAGTTAGTTGAGAAGATTCCTGTGCATAGGCATGATTAGCAATAAATCAGTTTAATTAGACTTTCATGTGTGGACCTGATCTTTTGCTCCTGACATAGGATAATTTTTGCTACATTGAAAATATGTTGCTCAACACCTGCACTCAGTATGAAGTGCTCTGGGTATTTTGTAGGAAAAAAACTAACTTAAACATATTTACAAGTTTAAATGAAGCATTTCCAAAGATTTGCTAGTGGTGCTAGGAGAACACTTTTGTTGCCTCAACAGCAGATGTGAAGTATCTCCCCTGCCTTTGGACTATGACATCCTCTGAATCCGAAAGGACCTATCATGATTGCAAATGTCAATTGCAATCTATAGATATAAGAATGTCCATGTTCCCTATAGTTTATAGGTGCTTTATCATACAGATGTAAATTCTTACGTGAATTAGTGTATTTAACTCAGTTTTGTATTTATAATGTAACACAGTTAAGGAACACTACAAAATACGGTGAATCAGAAATTAGAAAAAAGATACTTATGTGGTATAGACTTGATTTTATTCCTGGGATCCACTTTCATGTTACTGCTGGCCATCTTACCCAATATATAAAAGCTTGGAGATACCCTCTCTAGTTCACTTTTTCCCCCATGCCTGAATATGAACTTGTGTTCATCTAATATAGATTGATTATGTTGAACGGGAATTTTGGTAGTTGCAACCCTAAATAGCCAAAGGATAATAAATTGGGGAAACACTGATTTCAAGAAGAGTGAATCCTTATATTCAAGATTGATTGACCTGATAGGCATGCCACTCAGGGTATAACAATATTGGATTAAGTAGATTAAAACCTTGAACAGACATAGGGTAGATTAATTGTGTAGTTTGTATAATTACATACTCTTTGTATAATCTTTCTTAAAATCCCTGAATTAAAAAAGTGAGACTTCACACAAGTTATATTGTGCTCTTACTTAGTTGCTATGTTGAGGCTCTGAATCTGAATTGTCTATCACTGCCAGGGAAGAATTTCTTATTTATCACAACACATTCCACTCCTCCCCCCTCAGAACGACATTGCTCAAAATGCAGTAGCAAACTTGCTATTACTCCTGCAGGAAACAATTCAGAAATCCCTGAAGAGGTTGCTGAAAGGGTACTGGCACTAGGACTAGAAAACTTTTGCAAAATCAAGGGCAGCATTCAACCTTTGGATTATGTGCCAATAGGCATATTTTTAAAAGTCCTGTGTCCAAGACAAAGGAATAGATCAAGGTTAAGCCAAAACTTAAATTAAATGAAATTAAAATTTAATTATGGATAAAATGATTACTTCCAATGCATTTAATCATTTTCTTTTCTATCATATTACAAATGGGAAACAATTTTTGGAAGAGCTCTGCACTTTACATCAGAGCTATTAGTAGTCTTATGTAGTCTAGGACCAACAACTTTAAAAGAGGAAGGCATAATGAAACTCCTGTCTACTGGTTAAAAAGGCCCAGTTGATGGAGTAATGAATTTGAACCACTAATATCTAGATTAATATTTTCAGCCATGACATGTTATTCACTGTATGGCCCTGGATGATCAAAATAAACCATGCCCATGCTATAAAATTGTAAATAAGGATAATGTTTCATTTTACTTTGGTTGCCTTGAACTTTAGGAAGGAAGATATATAGTAAATGATTATAAACAGAATGGGGGGAAATGTTTATGTATGCAAATCCATATATAATCCATTTTGTGTCATTTTCACACAAGATTCTATGTGGTTTACAATTATAAAAGTGTGAAAAATACACATTGAAATCTGATCATTGCTGCTAGCCAAAGACCTTGTGGAAAAATACATTTTTAAATAGACTTCCTAAATATTAGCAGAGTGGGAAACATTTTGACCTTGGGAAACAAACTATTGTAATGAATGAATGAAGGGACAGCTCCTAACTAGATTATCCTCCATGCCTTAGACTCATGATCTCTCAGGTTGGGTGGGCAGATTCAACGTACAGTGGTACCTTGGTACTCATCATTAATTGGTTCTGGGAGGCTCAACATGTACCAAAAACAATGAGTACCATACAATTTTCCCCCATAAGGAATAATGTAGTGAGCCACAAGGCAGCCAACTCTGACAAGTTCTAGCTTGTGAGTTGAGAACCAAATATATTCGAGTCCCGGAACAAATTTTTTTGCATCAAAATGTGTTGAGTACCAAATTTGATGAGTTTTAAAGCAGTTGAATATCAAGGTACCACTGTACTGGAAATCATTTAAAAAATAATGATGACTCAAGCTATAAAAGATTTAATAATTAACAACTACCGCATAGACAATGCTTTAAAATAAATTGGCACAAATCAGCAGGTGGATAGCCACATTCTGTGCCAATTGTAGACTCCAGGTCATTTTCAGGAGCAGCCTTATGAAAAGTAAACTGTAATAGTCAATTGAGATGACAAGGACAACAGCCACAGTTTACAGAGTCTGTGAACTATATCTTTCACAGAAATCCCAAGACAGCAAGATCTTACTGAATTGTTTCTGTCAACTATTAAACGATACCATTGATTTCCTCCCCAAATCTTACATACAGTACATATATACTGTACGTATTTGTTATATACACAAATGACTCAACAATATCTTCGGCAAGGTAAATGAAGCATGTTTAACAACCATTTGGTAACATTTGTAGAAATCATGTTAACTGTAGTATATTCAGTAATTATTTTTTTATTTACAGCTTACGTTGTACTTTTTTTTGATAAAATGTTTTATACTGTAAGCATACATGTGTAATATAAATAAGAATAAAATATTCTTTTATACATATGTACAATGATTTTCTTCAGCACACCTGTGCTCAGTATAAAGTGCTCTGGATCAGAGGTGAAATCCGGCAGGTTCTGACAGGTTCGGGAGAACCGGTAGCAGAAATTTTGAGCAGTTCAGAGAACTAGTAGTGGAAATTTTAAGTAGTTTGGAGAACTGGAAAATACCACTTCTGTCTTGCCCCAGAGTGGGGAGGGAATGGAGATTTTGCAATATCCTTCCCCTGGAGTGGGGAGGGAATGGAGATTTTGCAATAGCCTTCCCCTGGAGTGGGATGGGAATGGAGATTTTGCAGTATCCTTCCCCTGCTACGCCCACCAAGCCACACCCACCAAGCCATACCAAGCCCACCAAGCCACGCCCACAGAACCGGTAGTAAAAAAAATTGGATTTCACCACTGCTCTGGATGTTTTGTAAGGAAAAAGTAACTTGAACGTATTTACAAGTTTAAAATGAAGCATTTCCAAATGTTGGCTGGTGGTGCTAGGAGAATCTCTTTTGTTGCCTCCACAGCAGATGTGAAGTATCTCCCCTGCCTTTGGACTATGACATCCTCTGAATCAGAAAGGACCTATCATGTTTTGAAGCCCTTGAACTGCAGCATAAGACAAAAGACTCAGCCCCATATTCAGGAGCCTCCTGGATGAAGAACCCAAGAGACATATGCCAAGACCCGGTGGCCTAGAGGTGGAGCTCTTGCCTCACAATCAGGAGGTTGTGAGTTCGATCCTAGGTAGAGGCAGATGTAGGGTCTCCTGCTTGGGCAGGGGGGTTGGACTCGATGACCTGCTAGGTCCCTTCCAACTCTGTTAATCTGTTAAATCTGACTCTTCAGCAGAATCTTCATATTCCTTTCCTTTTGAAAGCATGAGGCTGAAAAATGAAGTGAGGGCTCATCAACGGTTTAGACTCTTTAGGCACTGGAGCTAATCAAAACAAAGTCCTCGTTGTCTAATATAAATCTTCACTGCGTGGAAGAAAGCATTAAATTATTCCTGTAACAGAATAAAGCTCAGTCAGCCCAATTTATTTGCTGCTCTCCAAGGTCCTGGGGGCTCGGTTTTGCCCTTTCTCTTTTGTCTGTAGATTCTGCCCTAACCTTTCCTGCAGCTTTAATTACACCTTCAAGGGTCACAGAGTGAATTTATATTTTATATTTAGAAATCAGATAGAAAGATAAAACGGGTTCAGTGTTAAGGCATCTTACATATTCCTTAGCCAATAAAGGTAGCAGGGAAGGTAGCCAGCTGGGTGACTTTGGGCCAGTCACTAGCTCTCAGCCCAATCTACCTCACAGGTTTGTTGTTATTGAGGGGAAATTAGGAGGAAGAAGGTGTTTTGGATACATTTGCCATCTTCAATTATTTGTAAAAATAATAAAAGTGGGCTATAAATAAATAAAATGTTGTGGACTCCATCAGCTAAAGAATTCTGACTGGCAGGGCCCAGGACAGAAACTTTCTGTATCACTTCAAGTATCATATAGTAGTCCACATGATGGAAAATATTGAGAATTGCTGAGTTAACTTTTTAGCTTGTTAAAGTGAATCCTAATCTGCAGAGCCTCGGACTTTGTTTTTTTTCTGTGTCACAGTTCTTTTGGCATTAAAGATTGCTATTGTATAAGCCATTCACCTCAGTGAATATGCCAAGTTAATGACATTTTTCCTTATCAGATCTGATTTCTATACCATTAAAGAAATTACATACCTCTGAGGCTGGGAAATCTATATTAAATTTCAGAGGGAATAAAAACACTAGTCATGATGAGATTAATGTAATTCAGTCAAAATATATAGCATTAAAAGATCTTTATTATAATGATATAATTGGCAAATTACTGATTTCTTTAACAAAAGTCAGCTAGTACAAGACAATCAATTTTACAAACTCATACACTGTCAAATAAATATTTAAAGCCCAACAAATACAGAGTTAATATATATAGGCAATATAAAAACATATAGTTAATGTATGTTAATATAGTGTGTCTATCTGCTCTCACATATGCAAGTGAAACATGGACACTAGCTTCACAATTGATGCAAAAGGTACGAGTGGTGCAAAGAGCCATGGAAAGATACATGCTTGGCATTACAAGACAAGATAGAAAGACCTGTGCATGGATTAGAGAACAAATGAAAGTATACAACATCATCAAGAGAGCAAAAACATTGAAATGGAAATGGGCTGGTCACATAGCAAGAAGAACTGATGGCAGGTGGACTACGGCAATCATAGAATGGATCCCATTTGATAAAAAGAGAAAGGGAGAGGAAAAAGAGAGAAAAACAGAAATAAGAGGGAGTGAGAGAAAAGGGGAGAGAAAGAGGGAAAGAGAGGGAGAGAATGAGAGACAGGAAAAAGAGAGAAATGAGAGAGAGAAGGGGGAGAGAGAGGGAGAGAGAGGGAGAGGGAGAGAGAAATGAGAGAGAGAGAAGGGGAGAAAGAGGGGGAAGAATGAGAGAGGGAAAAAAGAAACAAATGAGAGAGAGAGAGAAGGGGAGAGAGGGAGAAATGAAATGAGAGAAAAGGGGAGAAAAAGACAGAGAAATGAGAAAATGATGGAGAGAATGAGAAGAAAAAGAGAAACAAGTGTGTGTGTGTGTGTGTGTGTGAGAGAGAGAGAGAGAGAGAGAGAGAGAGAGAGAGAGAGAGAGAGAGAGACCCATTTCCCACAGAAAGCACCCGGAGCCACAAAACCTGGGTAGGTGTGGCTAGGTGGGGGGGGTCATGTGACTGGGTGGGAGTGAAGTTGAGCTGGCCACGCCCACCCAGGTTTTGTGGCTCCTGGTGCTTTCTGTGGGAAATGGGTCCAAATGGCTCTTTGAGTGTTTAAGGTTATAGATCCCTGGGATAGACAATGGCTAAAATGATGATGATGATGATAGCAGTAGCACTTAGACTTATATGCTGCTTCACAGTGCTTTAAAGATCTCTCTAAGCAGTTAGAGAGCCAGCATATTGCCCCCAACAATCTGGGTCTTCATTTTACCAACCTCGGAAGAATGGAAGGCTGACTCAACTTTGAGCCGCTGAGATTTGAACTGCCAAACTGCTGACAGCTGGCAGTCCGCAGAATTGGCCTGCTGTACTGCATTCTAACCACTGTGCCACTACAGCTCATGATGATGATGTGATAGTTAATATAACTATCTCAAAGTGTGAAAGTTGTTTTACTGTAGCAGCACATAAACCTAATAATTAAATGCACATACAAATACATGGGAAGCTGATCCTGCTAAAGAAAAACTGAGCTTGTAAAAGACAATCAATTTTACAAAAACAAATTCTATTGTTAGTGAAATATGTCTTTCCCCTTTGCTTTGGAAAACTGAGTTGGCTTGACTGCTGAGATGGAACTGATAAGGCCTTATCAGATTCATGTCTTTTCTCAATTAGCTTTTCACAAAATTTGCTTCCCTCGTCTGTACGTTGTAAGGAGCCTCTTTGAACAGCCACCTGCAAAAAATGTTGTCTGCAGTGTAGTTCCATCCGTCTTTCCTTCTGCTCAATCTGAATTGATCCCTATTAAATTGTGGTAGAATAATAATTCGAACAGGGATGCCAGTTCAGAATTTAGTGAGGATGTAAGCATCACAGCAAGGTTGTGCCTTAGAAGTTTATTTTTTTTTTAAAAAAAAGTAGAGTGTTTTTTAAGAGCATTTGTGATCGTAATTTTCATGCCATTATTTCAGAAATTTAGATGTTTCAGAGGCATCATCCTAAACTGGAAAGACGCTAATTGGTGCTGGAGTGTTACAGTTGCTAAGAAACCTGTGCAGTTGCCAGTGATGTGTGGTAAGAAATAGTTCTGGAATTTCATTTTTTTAAAGGAACTCTCTTTCAGTCTAGCTGATATTGGGCAGCAATCTCCCACTGAAGAGCTGTTTTCTTACCAACCACAGGCAGAAATCCTAAAGCAGTGATGGCTAACCTTTTTGTCGTCATGTGCCAAAAGTGGGGGGAGCGTGGGGGGGGTCATGGGTGCGGGTGCCCACATCCATAATTCAATGCACCCCGCCCTCCCACACATGCGCACGTGACCCCCCACACTTCCCCCTGCTTTTGGCACGCAATGGCACGGTGGGCCTGGTAGGCCCGTTTTTCCCCCTCCCCAGGCTCCAGGGGCTTTCTAGGAGCCTGTGAGGGGAAAAACAGCCTTCCCCATCCACCCGGAGACCTTCCGGAGGTCGGAAACAGCCAGTTTCCCAACTTCCAGTGGGACTGGGAGGCCTGAAAATCAGTTGGCTGGTGCGCACTGGAGCTGAGCTAGGGTAACACTCGCGTGCCCACCAATATGGCTCCGCGTGCCACCTGTGGCACCCGTGCCATAGGTTCGCCATCACGGTCCTAAAGCATCACCTGGACTAAACATTGGCTTGAGCTATTTGTGACATAGCCCAGGCATTGAGTAAATTGCTTGATCATTTTGCTATTGTCGTCTTGTAATTTATGAATTGCATTTGATTAATGGATTAATTGATTTCTTAACTACTGTAAAAATGTTTTAGATGCTTTTGATATTTCAGGTGGGTGATCTGAAAGAGTTTCAATTGCAGAAAAGATTAGAAATAATTTATCCTCACCTTGCAATGCAAGTACCACGCCCCCCCCCCCCAAAATACTGTTTTTTCATAACTCGATATCATGATTTTGAACTATTTTGGAATGTTTAACTCGCAAAAGTTGCTTAGCAGATTCTTCTCCCTTGTTCTCATACTAAGAAGTATAGTGCCATTTTCCAAAGGGTAGACTGCCCCATTCCCCATAAAAGGGGAACCCTTCATAGCAATCAAATAACAGAATCAGAACCAGAACTTTCCTATCCTAATTTGCCTACAAATAACTTCATCATTTGAAAGAGGCTGGAATTTTTGCATTGTTACTAATTAATCTTACAATAAAAGCTTTTTGGTGTTAACTGTTTCCAGGCTGCTATAAAAGAAGTCTGACAATCCTATTTCCTATTTGATTACAATGTACAGGTAGTTTTCAACTTACAACAGTTCATTAAGTGACTGTTCGAAGTTACAATAGCACTGAAAAAAGTAATTTATGACTATTTTTCACACTTACGACCGTTACAGTATCTCCATTATCATGTAATCAAAATTCAGATGTGTGACAACTGATTCACATTTATGACAGTTGCAGTGTCCTGGGGTCATGGAATCACCTTTTGCGACCTTCTGACAAGCCAAATCAATGGGGAAGCCAGATTCATTTAACAACTTTGTTATTAATTTAATAACTGCAATTATATATTAACAACTGTGGCAAGAAAGGTCATAAAATGGGCAAAACACATTTTAAAAAAGTCTCACTTAGCAACAGAATTTTTAGGCTCAATTGTGGTCATAAGTCGAGGACTACCTCTATTCTGAATATAACTTTAGGAAGAATACACCTGCAATTACAGTACACTCAAATCCTGCTTGTTATTCTGTTCCTTTCTGTATGGGAGAATTGCAGTTTTTAATATCTAGATCACAACAAAGGATTAATAATTTAATGTAATCAGGATTTTTATATCTGCATTTTTGCATTCTGGAAGAATGGCAGAAATTTTCTTTTCCTTAGTGATCAGATCTTGGTATATCCATACTGATACACAACTGTCTTGAGATTTTAGAAAATTGAGAAGATTAAAAGAATATCTACGTAAATAATTCTAAAATTATTTTCTTAACACACTACTAAATCATGGTATATTACAACTTTCCCAAAAACTGGGGTGCATAACATTGATCTAGTAATTAAGTGATAAATAAAAGTGAATCCGAAACAAAGTAGCAGGCCCAGGACAAAAATGAAAAGTAAACAAATTAATTAAGCACAATTACTATAATTATTCTTTCTCCCCATAAAATATCACAATTTGGCAGCAGTTTTTGGAAGGGTTCTGTGATTTTGAAAGCTTCTGGAGTTAAAATTGTTTAGAGGGCTTTGAAATTTCTGATTGAGAAAGAATGTATTGCCATGGTCCATGTTTCTAGTCTAGCATTTTGTGTTGACAATTTCAGCTTTTCTAACAAACCAAAAGCAAAACTCTAAATATTATGGTCACTATCATAGTAAATCTTCACATAATTTAGTTTTAATGCATACTTTCTGGATACAGTTCTGTGGTTAAACAGATCATTGTTTAAAATGAGAGGTCTTTGTGGTTTTTCTAATTGCCTTTTGTGTTCCTTAAATATTGCTCACATCTTCCAAGGCATTTTTAATTATTTTTCCTGATAATATTGTTTTATGTAAAAATAAAAGTCGATCATTACATTACCAAATATGTCAATCAGAACTCTAGATGTTAAAAATAAAGTAGAAAGCATTATGTGTATAGATGATGTCCTGCATTTTTATCCTGGGTATTCCTGAAGAATGTTTTAGCTATGCTCAATTCCTATTTGTTTAAAAGCAAAATATATTAAAGTTTACTATAAGGTAAAAAATACAAAAACAAACAAAAAACAATAAAGTTAAAAGAGAGAAATAAAAGCATGAAAAGAGATAAAAAAGAATTTAAAAAGTAGCATCTTCCAAGATTTTTCAGTGGAATAGAATTACAGCCTCAACTTTTTGTTTTAGATTTTTAGATATTTCAATCCATTTCCATATCAACAAAGTCATACTAATAATCAAAACCTAAAATAAAAGTTTTATTTTTTTTCACTTTTGAATACAATGGAAACAAAACTAGATACATTCTTCTCTTTAATTAAATCAGTCAATTTTGCAATATCTGCTAACTCATCAACTTTACCATACATTCTTTCATTGTGGGAATTAGTGTATCTTTCCATCTTTGTGCATATATGTTTTTCTCTGCTGTTAACATATAAAATAATAAAGACCCAAATTTTCCTTTCAAGCTCTTTATCCATAAGACCAAAGAGGAAAACCTCTGGTTTCATTTTTAACTAAGCATATTTGTTACTGAACTGCTCTAGTCTTCAGAATATTCTGAATGCTACAAATAATTTCTTTACAAATATTTATCAAATTAAAGTTTGCAAGTTCATATGAAACTACAGAGATAGAATGCTCTGTAGAATCTTTCTGGTTTTAGCTTTTGATGAAATCTAGACATTCTAAAAATATCTTAGAACTGATGAGAAACATGTAAGGAACATAAAGCCAATTAGAAATCAAAGACTTGGCAAACATTATTACTAAGGGGGGAAAAATTTAATCCTGTGCATAGTCTCTTAATAGAATGTGACTAAGTTGTGAAGAACATTGGCAGAGAATACTTGTGGATAATCTAAGCAACTATCCTTTGGAGTCACCCCTAAGCCTACAAATAAATCAGGGAATTAGATTAAATCAACAGTTGGGAAAAGAGATCATGGACATAAATCCAGAAATAAAATAATATATACTTATTATTTGTATTCAATTTAATAATAAAGATGATTTATCTTGTGACTGCATTTTTAAAGCAATTATTCTCATCCACATAGTTTAATATTTGTCAACTGGACTGTATACTTTCCAAATGTAGCAGTGCACTTTGGACTTAAAGACTGAATACAAAATTATGCTATTTAGAAAAATTATACATTTACATTTCTAAATTGTAATATAAGCTAAAAATATGTTAAGGGAGTACATATGAAAATACACATTTCCTTTCTTTTTATTTCTTCCAGAACACACATACTGTATATTTTCATTCATTCATTTATCCACAGAGCACTCTGTGGATTGCACTATGCTGCTTGTACTGATCTATGACTACAATAACTGTTTGATTGATTGACCACATTTAAAATAAATATCATACAGATAAAAACCTGCTTTATCCATTTCAAGTTTAAAGTCAACTGGGTATAACTCTTCTCATTTTTAAAACAACGTGGTGAAAAGTATAGCATGGCTATGTGTACTGCTCTAGAAGCTAGTGTAAATAATTGGAAACATCTTTCTGAATAATGATGTATAACAATGTGGCAGAAGAAACATACTTGGGAGAGCTTTCTTTTTATTGTTGCTATTAAATTTTTTAAAAGCTAGAACAATGCAAGGCCAACATCTGAAGTAACCACAGTCATAGAAGAATTATGAACTACATAAATAATTCAGCATTTCTTAGAAAACAACCAGCTATTTTCTGGGATAGGAACAATATAGTATGTTGAGACTCTGATGCCAAAGGGAGTGGGTAGTGAGGAAGAGATCCTTAGCCAAAATCTTTCAGATGAAATTCTTTAAAATGTAAGAGATCATTTGGGTTTGAAAGTTTCCCATCGTAAATCCCACTCTTGGGAATGGAATTGTTTTTACCAGCCTTCTAGTGTAATCAGATGATAGCTGGTAGTGTGTATCTATATCCATTAACCTGGACTGATGCATGAGAATCACCCTTTCCATCCAGATGTCCTCCAAATGTCTGAATTCCCAATCAATACACAGAAGAATCTGTGGTATTGATATCCTTCTCCGAGTTCCCAGTACAGGAACAAAATGGCTCTTGTTACAAGAAATGCCATTCAGCACCTGCTGTGTGGAATTATATTCTCATTTGAAAATCGGTTTTTCAGCTGGCGGATACTCATTTTGTATCTATGAGCCAGACTACTGCAACGTACAGTATTACATTTATAGGTAGTCCTCCACTTAACAATTGCAATTGGGACTCTATTACTAAATGATACGGTCGTAAGTGAAGCATCACATGACCATGCTGGATTTATAACATAAGTTCCATGGTGTTCTGTCCCCGTCCCCCACAAGCACAAACCCACACAGACAGACGAGGGTTAAATGACTGGCACACACGGAAGTTTCGTTATCAAGGCTTGGGCAGCCCTATGGGAACCGGCTGCCAAGTTCTTTACTAAACAAGGAGGGGGGGTATTCCGTCACCAGATAACAAACACATACACACCAGCTGGGGAAACAACACAGTCCAAATTCCAGTCCTTGAAGCTGACTGAGGTTTGACACCAAGAAACTAATCAAAGTGAAACTTTGTCCATCACAGAATTCAAACTGCCACCCCATTCCTTTATATAGCCTGTGGGGTGTGGTCCAGTGACTCAGCTAATCCCTGGCACGCCTCATTTGCTGGGATCTTTTAGCACGCCGACGCTGACGTGGGTCCAGCCACAGCCTACTTTCCTCATCGCTTTCCGACCGATCGGAAACACCTGGCTCCTGGCTAATCTCCTCTCCTTTGGCCGGCAACTGAGGAATTGCCAGAGAGGAGGGGCCGGGGGAGGGAGGCCTGGCTGGCTCCTCTCCTTCATGTTCGGAACCTTCTTCCTCCGATGCAATGGGCTCGGGGGTCAGAGCCACAACACATGGAGTCAAGCAGATCACATGACTACAGATACACTGCAACAGCTATAAGGGCTGGTCATAAAGCTACTTTTTCAGTGCTGTCACACTGCACTGAATGGTCTATGAATGATCACCAAACAGGGTGACATTAATCAAGGACTACCTGTACATTATAATAGCTTTGAAGTATGGGTTATATCAGATGGTTCATGGAACTTCATCTGAGATGTACCTAGGGGAGTATATCACATCAGATACTTACAAATCTCTATTTTTCCAACAGCACTGAAAAAGTAGCTTTATGTCTAGTCCTTAAAGCTGTTGCAGTGTACCTGTGGTCACATGGTCTGCTTGACTCCATGGAACGGATGTTGTAAGTCCAGCAGGTTATGTGATGGACTTGAGGTATTAGTGATACTTGGAATTTCAGACATCTTAGCATGGAATCTATACCTCCTTTTGAAGTTCAGGAAATGATTTTTTTTTAGCCAAAGCCATTTCTTTGTTGATATGGAAAAACTAGGCTTTTCAACAAGTAAACAATAGGGAGCAGTAGGTATTGTTAGCCCTTGAATAAACTTCCAAGTATTAAGAAAGATACAAACTTGATTGGGAAAAGGGATGATATTAGCTGTAAATTTGCCACTTGTGGAATTATCTACAATCAATGTTTTCTATTGTTTAATTTTCACTAATATCATTAGCATAACTTTGACAATATGTGGATCTCTTCAGGCCACTCATACAGTTAATAGAAATGCCTGCATATGATTACAATATGAATTGTTTGATACTGTAGTTTGTTGTAAGATTTTTGAGTTAATGAGAATTGGATATGCCAACATCCAATATTCATGTCAATTTGGATAGGATGCCTAATCCTTTATTGCCTTTGACCCAATATTTTTGGCCAATAACTGATGACAGTCAATGACAAAATTGGAAAGCTATCAGGCAACTGGAGACAGATGCAGCTGCATGGAAATCTAGGTATTTTTTTAGGAGACATCATGATGCGAGTACACAATTGACTGATGGACTATTTGCCTACTTCTTAAAGAAGCTTTCCACTGCCATAGCAGAACCTCTAAACATAATCTTTGAAAAATCTTTCAGTACCAGCTCCTTGCCCAGCCTGTGGTCACTAGCCACGGTCATCCCTAACTTCAAAAAAGGAGACCCCAGTCTAGTTGAAAATTACAGACCAATCTCTTTATGTTCTGTCACCTCCAAAGTCATGGAATCAATCATAAACCAATCCATTACCCTCCACTTAGAGACAAACAATCTACTCTCTAACAAACAATTTGGTTTCAGAAAAAAATTGTCCTGTAATCTGCAACTCCTACACTGCAAAAACATATGGACTATACAACTCCACCAAAGCAATAGATACAATTTACATAGACTTCTGTAAAGCCTTTGATTCAGTGGTACATGACAAACTACTTCTAAAACTAAAATCTTACGGCATTTCCAGACCTCTGCATAATTGGATAGCTGTGTTTCTATCAAACAGACAACAAGTGGTCAAAATAGGGAGAGCCCTATCAAATCCTGCACCTGCACCAGCGGTGTCCCCCAAGGCAGCATTTTAGGACCAACACTCTTTATTCTTTACATAAATGACCTTTGCGATCAATTATAAGCAACTGCGTTCTCTTCACTGATAATGTAAAACTATTTAACACCACCAACAATGCTGCTACCCTACCTACGTGTCAGACTGGCCAAACAATTGGCAACTCCAAATCTCAACCAACAAATGCTCTGTCTTGCACATTGGCAAAAAAAAATTAGAACACAAAATACAAGTCGGGTGGCCACAACCTCGTAGATGACCTTCACACTGTCAAGGACCTTGCAGTACTCATATCTAACGATCTAAGTTCCAGAGCCCACTGCAACAACATTGCCAAAAAGGCATTAAGAGTTGTTAACCTAATCTTATGTAGCTTCTTCTCTGTAATATTGTACTGCTAACTAGAGCATACAAAACATTACTAGACCAATTCTCGAATACAGCTCAACTGTCTGGAACCTGCACTGCATATCAGACATTAATACAATTGAGCGAGTCCAGAGATATTTCACGAGAAGAATCCTCCACTCCTCTGCTCGCAAGAGAACACCTTATGCTACCAGGCTTTAAATTTTGGGCTTAGACAACTTACTATACCGCCTTCTGTCTCACCTAAGCGTAGTACATAAAATTATCTGCTACAACCTCCTACCTGTCAATGACTACTTCATCTTCAACCACAACAATACACGAGTACACAATAGATACAAACTTAAGGTAAACCGCTCCAAATTTGATTGCAGAAAATAGGACTTCAGCAACAGAGTGGTCAATGCCTGGAATGCACTACCTGACTCTGTGGTTTCTTCCCCAAACCCCTACAACTTTAACCTTAGACTGTCTACTGTTGACCTCACCCCATTCCTAAGAGATCTGTAAGGGGCATACCAGCGTGCCTACCGTCCGTGTCCTAATATTCCTTTTTACTCTTACTCTTTTCATGTATTCAAATTATGTTTATACTTTTACCTGTTATCTTATATGTGCTTGACAAATAATAAATAAATAAATAATAAATAAATGTAATTTGTGCCATTGATTATGTATTTACCCTGCCTCTTCTTCCCCCTCCCCTCCGCACAAATGGATGTGTGTGTGCAAGATGGGGCAGATGGAAGTGTTGAGTGGAAGACAAGGGAAAAACAAAAACAAAAATCAAATGCATTCTTTTCTAAAGGATTAGTGCATGTTAGCTGACATTCTAAACTCCCATCATTTCTGCTCATGGCATTTCATCACTGTTTTCAGGGCTGAAAATCTGTGGCTGTGCTGTGGTTCACTGGTGTTGCAATTCTTTTTGAACTGGCCTGTTTCATTTTTCACAGCTTCATAGTTTTTAAATTCTTGAAGATTTTGACATAATAGTTGAATTATTTTTGTTTCCATTGTTTTGAATTAATTCTATGTTGTTTTCAAGGAATTCCACATTTTAATATGAAAAACTGTGATATGATTTTATAAATATTTAAATTTACCAATTTCTGTAGAATTCATAGTCAAATAGGCCATTATCTCCTTTTAAAGAAACAGGTTTTTCCTTTTAGCATGTCCATGTTAATCAGATTTTATGTAACCATAATATGAAAAGTCTTGAAGCATATTATTTGCCCTGAAATTTTTTTTAAAAAAAAATGAACTAAATGTGCCTTTGTGTAAAGAATGCAGAATAAAATATTTAAAAACTGGCAGAAACTGAAGCAGTTTTCTAGCTGTCACTTAAGTTTTTATCTTATTAAAAAGGTGGATAGAGGAGCAAAAATTTGATTTAAGATATAATTGCTTGCCATATATGAAAAACAATAGAATCTAATATAGTGCTTCTTTGGTGAAAAGGCATTACCACTTTGACTAGAAATGTTTATTTTACCCCAGAATTTCTTTTCTTTCCCCTTATATGTTTTTTTTTCATTTCTGCAAAGAAATGGTCCTAAGCATTTCTGTGTTCCAGTACAGTATAATTTTCCCCTGTTGAATTGTTAATAGACTAAGCAACACCTTTTAGCAAACCTTTTTAGCATGTTAATTGAATAGAAAGAGGTTCAGCTATTGCCAGGCAATCTGCAAAATGAAGATAAAGTTCATGAATGGGAATTTATTAGACTTTACCAATATTAAACAGTCCTCAGTATAAATGCATCAGGCAAACTTAGCATTAGATTGAGGGGTCCCATTATGGTTACGTTGTTTCCAAATAAACATAATTTTGTTCCATGGATATGAAATATTAAGCATTGCCATTGCAGCCACAAAAGCCACGGCGATACCAAAATAACACAAGTAGTGACATCATCACTCAAATCCTGACACCTGAAAAGATACATATGGTATTTGCATGATGATACCCTTCATGTTTCATCATTTGCTTCCCCTTACTGTTTCCTGCAGATACCCTTAAAATACTGTTTGAGAAGACGTTAAGTTAATTCACCTAAAAGTACAGGTAGAAACAAACTCTTTTGTCACCGTCCCCAGCTATTCAATGTTACTGGATAATGAAATTACAGATGTTCCAGTCAGGAATTGTTCTACAACAGAGGTTCATCCACCTATTTCCGTGCAATTAGGTTACTGAAATGCACTGTGCATAAGGCTTGTCTTGAAAGTACAAGGGAATTACAATTATTTTAGTATTGACCACTATTATAACTGACAGATGGTATCATGCTACAATGTGGCTCATTTCATATGGGACATGAAGCCATTCTTGATCAGCATGTTGTGCAAATTTCTCCCGGCAAGACAGGAGATAATGCAATTTATAACCAGACTATGGAATTATAAATAAAATTATCTTTCTACAGTACTGTGAGAATTGACAAAAGTTGAAATTACATAGACTTTACTAGATCACACAAATAAATATTACTGCTATTTGCCTTTGAAGAAATAATCTAATGTTAACTCAGGTTAGAATGCATACCTCTTTCTACAGAAATAGCCATTGTTCTTGGAACAAAGATCTCATGCATATGTATATATTTTTTACCTGCACTTCTCTTTCTCCTGGAAATTCCAATTTTAATCTGAGGTTCTGGGAAAATGAGTTGGTTGCCTTTTTCTCACCCTAACAAGTACCAAACCTGGATGAGATTTATTTGTTCAGATTCCCTTTACAGCTTTGACAATATTTAGTGGCAAAAATATGCAAGCATGCTGGAAAACAAATGTGAAGCTCTAGTGGTAAGGAGAAAAGTGGGCATCTTAATCCTCACTCCCATAAATTCTCAAGCTTTTATACATTCTCTGGCCCATATTTCTGCCTTGGAAATTGTTTGATAGTTTTATGGCAGCCAACATCCATCTCCTTTCACAATACTTTTCCTTGATGCTTTCTCTTTTATACCCTTGCAAGTGGGGCAGATAGAGAGCCTACAGCTTGTGTTAGCAAAAAACAGAACATCAAGACAGATAAAAGTGAAGAAAAGTTTACAATCATCACTTACAAATGTATTGTGAGCTTGAGGTGTATGCTAAAATAAACATGCTTCCCTTGCTTGGGACAGAGCAAGATAATAAAATTTATAAATTAATTTTTATTTAAAATAAAAAAAAATAATTTTTATTTAAAATAAAAATAGGGACAACGTAATTTTTCCCTTCCATTTTAGCGGTTTCCTGTGAAAACCATCACTATTGAAGAACATAATCCTAGATAATTGTAGAGTGCTGTGCAAGTCACAGAAAATGCCTTAAAAAGACTAAAGTTATAAAAAAGAAATTTTATTGAGAAGGACAATGTTTACTGCTTTGCTCTTGTTTATAATTCTCTGATATAACAAGCTTCCAAAGTAAACCCCCCCCCCCCAGCATATACAATTCACTGGGCATACAGTACATAAAAATCAAGAGACAATTGCAGATACTAAAATCTCACACATTAAAGCACTAAATGTGCAGACACACATTAAAATAAAGCATAACATCCCATAACAGTGCTGAACTTATTCCACTGTATCTTCCCAAATAATCCCTTGAATCAGATGTCCCTTTCTGATTCAATGTTACCTTGACTTGCTTTTTGCTCTTTTGTAATGTCCGAGTTTCTGTGTGTAATGGGGAGATGGTAAAATTCATTTTGTCCCAGCCACCACTTCTTGCAGTTATTTTACCCATTTGAGACTTTAATTTTAAAATGATTGCTTAAGGGCATGACGGAGGGGATTCCTTTGTTTCTTTACCTGGGCATGACTGGATTGGTTTTTATTGCTTGACCACTTGTTTCCAGTCATTATCAATGTGCAAGTTAGTATTAAGTCTTCTGCCTAGCTAAAGAGGTTGATTCCATGTCTGGGAAGCACTGTCAAACTTGTAGATATGGTAGGAAGACAGCCATGTGTCAACCTATGGTATCAAAAATCAAAAATTGCATCTAGTTTCAAGTAAGCTGTAGCTGCAGTTCATGATAGCTTATGCCAATGATGGCTAACCTTTTCCGGACCGAGTGCCAAAAGTGCATGCACCCCCCAAATGTAATGTGGGTGCGCATTTCGCATGCACCCCACCCTTACGCATGTGCGACAGAGACCCGAAGACCAGCTGGCTGACGGGAGGCACACACGCATGCCCAGCAGAGCTGAGCTGGGGCAATTGCTCATGTGCCTACAGAGAGGGCACTACTTGCCACCTCTGGCATGCGTGACATAGGTTCGCCATCACTGGCTTATGCCTTTGAATAAAATGAGTTAGTTTGAAAAGATGCTGTCAGCTCCTTTTGATTTTGCAAAGGCTAGAATAAGTGAAGTTATTAGGTAGAAAGAAATTTTGCTCATTTTTACACAAAATATTTTACAACATGTAACACTATTTGCCTATCTTAACTCAACAGTATTTGCTTCAACAAAACCTTCCCAGAGTCTCAGGTAGAGGTTTTCCTTTATCATTTGCTCCTTTTAACACTAGCAATGCTAGAAGTTGAGTAAGGAGCCTTCTGAATGCTAAAACATTCTCTCTGCTACTTAGCTGAATAATCAGCAAATGTTTTCTCACAGCCTTATTGAAAATACTGGAAAACTATTTTTATTAGATGCTGGAGCAAATGGATCAAAAGTCTTGCTATTTGACTGCAATCATCAGATTAGCCATATGTTAAATATAATTTGTTTAAGAGCAAGTATGGGAACATTTTAAATAGCAGATCGTAGGCAAGATTCACATAACAAACCCAAGTATGCTTCTTGAAAAGCAATGTAACTTATAGTTTGTGGATTACAACAGTGTCAATCACTCAGCATTTTCTTAATTAAGACAATCTAGAAGCCCGTGTTAGCATTTACAATGGTATGGCAATAGTCACAAAGCACTTAGTTAAAACAATATGTGAAGTGGGGAACTCTATTGTTAGCATTATGTTAAACTTCTCATTCCTTGTTCTTTCTCAAAATCAAACTTTTAACAGATTGGCGTGCGATGAAAGTTAATGGTTCAAGTCATTTGGCACCCAAGTTCATACAACACACTACAGAATTATTTATGAACCATTATTGGTTTTTAATCAGTGTGCCAACATGGTATACGCAATATGGTGTACTTTGTTTTAGGTTCACGCAACACAACCCAGAACACAAAATACATCATATTGCATATACATAACAAATTAGTTCCATGGCTGAGGAAGTAATTGAACCTAGGAAGCTTCTTTATGGTACAGTGAATCCAGCAGTGAGCTTACTTGTGTGAATCCAAAAAGCCCTGCTTGAAGAAACGGGAGAATTAACCATAGTAAATGCTGTCAAGGAGTATATAGCCATTATATCAGAGCAGAACCGGCTGCTTGGTATTAAGATCTCAACTGACTATCAAGTCTGTGTTTGGCAAATCCGTCTCCCTGTCCCACCCCCAACTGCTGCTCCCATCTTCCATGTTGATTAGCCACAACCGCTGCCTTATTAACGAAGTAACCCTCTTTACCGAACTCCAGCCTCTTTGTTTAATTCGCCAACTGCGATTGCGCACACCCAAATAAACGGCCAGGCATTTTTTTTCTCTCCCCCCCCCCCCCCCCGCCTCAATGATTTATCCCCGCGTCCGGGATTACACAACCCCTCCACGAAGACACGCAGCCTTTCAACCTCTTTACGTCATCCATTCGCGTCCGTAGGAGGCGGGTGGAAGGCTCCTGTTGCCAGGCTACGATCTGTGTCATCTCCCTGCGCCGCCGTAGACGGGCCGTCCCTTCTTTTCCTCCTCCCTCCCACCGCTGGCTGTATGCGAGGGACGGCAAATAAGCGGCTCTGGACCACCGGGCGGACCGTCTCGTGGTTCCGCGTCCCTCTCTCTTCCCTCCCGAGACCGAAGCGGGCTCTCCGCGTCCTTCAGAATCCGTCCTGCGGAGTGAGCGGAGCCCGCACGGAGAATTAGTTACCCACATGCCTGGGTGCGGGGCGGGAGCGGCGCTGACCCTGGCCGTCCGGCGCCGCTTCCGCGCTCCGTCTGCCTGGTTGGGGCCCTAGCACCACCGGCGGCGGTAACTCGGGAGTGTATGAAAGCGAGAGCCGGTCTGGGGCCGCGGCCCGACCCTCTGGCCGCCTCCCCCTCCAAGGCCGGGGGTGGCCGGACCGGTCCCGGGGGAAGCGGCGGGTAGCGCTGTGGTGGAGGCGGCAGCGGCTGCTCCGCGGGAAGAGACTCCCGGCCCACCGCTGCTGCCCCCGCCGCCGCCGCTGCTACTGAGTTTCCCAGAAGCCTTGAGGCGACCAAAGCTTCGGTGACCAGTCCTGGAACGTCAAGCGGTACCCGCCTCGGAAGCCCCCCGAGTGGAGGAGTCCCGCTCCTCTCGAACTTGCTGCCCAATCAATCCTGTTGGCCGCTTCCTCCTCCTCCTCCTCCTCCTCCTCCTCCTCCTCCTCCCCCTCCCCCTGTGGGGTGAAGAAGGGTGATCCCGGCCAATCTCTCCGCTTGGTCCCAGCTCCGCTTCGTTATCCCTGGAAAGCCGGTTGGACGCTGCTGCTGCTGCTGCTGTTGCTTTAAGCTTCCGAAGTGTGCAAGGCGAGTGGAACCGGAGAATGAAGTTGGGGGGTGGGGGGGGGGGGGGGGGGGGGGTCGTGTGTGTGGGGGGGCTATTTTGGCATCCTGGGGTCTCCAGGCCCGGTAGTTGGGAGATGCACGTGGTGCCTTTCCCCCACCCCCACCCCCCTTCGCGCCCCCCATCCCCTCCGCCCGGTATCGCATGAGAGAAGAGATGGGAAGGATGCCGGAGAGAATGGCTGGGCTCTTATCCTGAATGGCTCCTGGTGGGAATATAAAGGGGCAGTCGCTGTCCCTTGTTTCATATGCGCCTCACGTTGCAGGACTGTCTGCATGGTCTGCTGCGCTCGGTGACCCACCCTGTTAACTACGGTGGGGAGTTCTCGCTCAGGGTCAGCCAAAAAAAGAAAAGAAAAGGGTGGGGGAAAGCGTTTGGTACATTTTTGAGGGAACTTTAAATGCCTTTGTTGAACCACTAATGAGAGAAGAGAAGGGTTTGAGAGGGCCAGTTAAGAAACTCCAACTGTTTTCTTTTTTCTTCTTCTTCTTCTTCTTTCCCTAGAAACAAAGTACTGTAGTTTTAAGTACACTGATCTCTTGCACCATGGAGGCAATGATTCGACTATAGTGGGTGATGAGAAGTATTCTGGTTTAGCATTTTACCTTTAATAGTGTAAGCTTTGTTTATCCAGAATGGGTTCCACGGTTGTAATAAAACTAAAGTGCATTTAAATATATTCTGTCAACACAATGGGCAACACCACTTAATATTAAAACAGTAGTGTGTTATGAAATAAAGTTATCAGCAGTTATAGTATTCTGATTTTAATGTTGCTTAAAAGTTGGGGATTCCTTGTATTTGAGGAATCAAACATACAGCGCAATGAGTCTTGCATCCCTCTATTGCAAAGTTTTAAATTCTATTTTAAAGTACCTTATGTTGCTTCAAAATCCCATATATTGTCTCAAACAATGAAAATGTGTATAATGCCTACTGGTACATTTGTTGCAGAATTAGATCTCTATTTACCGTAGTCTTGTTCACCAGATGCATAGAATATTATTCTGAAAGAAAACCATATTTGTGTGTATGATTTATTGTATATAAATTGTTGTATAATATACTACCAAACGTAAATGTTTGTTTTGCTAAGATTAAACTCCATGTGTGATGAAATGAGCCTTAGTTATCAAAAATTATCCCATAATACATTTGCTGGTTTTAAGGCTGACAGAGGACTTTGCGTTTGTTTCAACTAACACGATGATCTTCTGAAAACATACCTATGAAGTATTTGGTGTATACTTTTGATTATATGTATAGTATGTGAAGACTCAGGAAGGACAGACAAAAACAACTGTGACTATATATTTACTTCTCACTAATTGCTGCTAAATTCAGTGGGAAATGTCTCTGAATAGATTATTTTTTCTGCATAGCATTTTACAATTATACTATTTTCTGTGCACTGATTTTAAATGAACGTAGACATTTACATCAAAGCAAACATAGTTTCATTCACATAATTAAAGAAGGCCTAGTTTGCTTATCCATGATTTATTAAATCACAATTGTATGAGTTTGCAATGCATATGAAAACATAAGGGGTTTGTACAGTATACTGAGTCAAAATAAAACCACATTGGGTGGAAGTTGAGTCATGGCAACTGTACTTCTTTTCTTTTTTAATTTGAAATATTTCATTACTTATCCAGTAGTGTCTTCTTTAGTATTACAATGGTAGTTCAAATATAATTTGGTTATAAAAAATAGTTTTTAAACTTTATTGAGATAAATTATTGATAGAGAATGGAAAGGGCTTGAGTAAAAATGATTTTTTAAAATTCTACAGTCTACACAATAGTTTATTTTTATATTTTTATATTTTCTATTTAGAAAGGTTAAGCCTTAAATTATAGGCTTACTACAGAAGGAATATATGTAAGAATGAATTGGT
The DNA here is from genome assembly GCA_012654045.1 of Ptyas mucosa. Lineage (NCBI taxonomy): Eukaryota > Metazoa > Chordata > Lepidosauria > Squamata > Colubridae > Ptyas > Ptyas mucosa. The sequence continues at coordinate 23,148,034 of WNWU01000007.1, read as the reverse complement.
TTACTCTGGAGGGAATAACAGGTTACAGTCTCTTCTGTCATCTCTTTATTATACATGCAATCCTAAAAGAGTACCTTAGATAATAAATTTTACTGGACTTAAGAGAGCATGCTTCTGAACAAACATTTTTTGAATGATTGGGTAATTGCCAGTCTTACATCAGAAAATAATGGAAATAAGTGTACTACAGTTTTTATAAAGTACATAAATTACTTTTATTGCAGTCTTAATATTAAAGACTGATAGTGAAATACTTACGTATTATGTCCTGGAAACTAGGAAATAGATGCTTTTCCCAGAGCCTTCTAATTAGTTCTTATTAGTTTTATTTTTTTTTACTTGATCTGAATTTGTCCTTGTTTTCAGAGGTTACAGACCTGCAGCTTGCCTTTTGGATTTGACTGTTTTGAGCAATTATGGATATTGCTTGGCATATCCCTGTTTAACCTACCCTGGTTCAAGATAACAATATTAATTTCTTATATTAAGTTTTATGAGTTTATCTGAAGAATAAGGACAAGATTAATTTTTACACTTGGGGCAATTATCCTTTTCACTTCTCTGTTATCTTGTTCTCTCCTAAAATCTGCTCTATATGGTCTTTCAAACCTCTGAAAATAGACGTTATCTATGATGTTATCTATGTTATCTATGAGTAACATAGAAGGAAGGAAACTGTCCCTCTCACATTCACTAATGAATTCAAAATAATAAATATATGTTAAAAATATTTATAATTGGCTAGGTAGTTATTAATCAGACAATTTGAATACTTGATGTGTAAGAATGGGAGAAAATGTAAGCTTTCTTACTGTGTGCTCTCAACTACCAGTCTTAAAATAACTTTGAATGCATTTAATGAGAAATCAAGTCCAATAGTAAAAGAACACTCTGAATAATTTTACTGCATGAAATTGACATAATTTTCAGGTATCTAAGTATGAGAATATACATACTAGTTTTCTACTTATTCATCTCTCTTTCTGTACTCACTAGATTCAGTGGTGAAAAAAAAAATCCGCTCCTGATCACTATAAGAAGTAACGGAAACTATTTCACTTGCCAAATTTCTCACTGATATACACAAGATATTTTCTGTGATTTTTTCCTCAATGGATTTCAGCTTCACTTGAAGTGTATGAAAGTCCAAGTAAAGCACAATATGATTTCTAGCTTGTTATAAATGTTAATTGATGCTGGGGTTGTATAGCAAAAATTGCATATCACTATAATTAAAAGCTGTATTATAATAAACATGCACAATAGGATAGAGTTCTAGTTTTCAGTTAGCATTTCACAAATTTGTCAGGGTGTTTTGATTACAACATAAAAAATTGTTTTGCTTTTTAACATTGTGTTGAAGATATAAAAAATGCTGGATATCTAGTTTCTGAAAAGTGGTGTCCTTAGATAATACATTATATTTTTTGTAGGTAGAAAGGCTGTAGATAGATTATCAGTGGGTTCAAGTTCTGAAATTGTTTTCATGTTAGTTTACTATGGGCAGAATCTTTTTATAATGTTTTCAGGTCTGATAAATATCCTCTGTTAGTTATAAACAGGCATAAGATCCTAATCTATCTTTGGTGATAAGCAACTTGAAGGTCTTTACATATTATAATAGGTAGCATTCAGTTTGATAGTTTATGTGAAAATACTACTTAAAATAATTGGTAGTTGTTCAAACTCAATGATTTTGAGATAAGGAAAAGCTTTGAAAAACTGTTACTTGTATAGTAAAAATTAATACTGTGGATCATTTTCTATAATCAATTTCTCCAACCTTGTGCCAGCCAGATGTGACCGTATTGGATGTTAAGAACGGAATTTTTGACACATCAGGATGATTTCAAGACTGAATAAAATTGTCTTAGTAGGATTGAAAATGAAAATCATATTTTGTTATTTAGACAAATGAGTTTTAAACAAATATACCAATGGTATAAATAAATCATTTAGGTGTTCCTTACAAGTATACTGCATGTAAACAGATGTTCCAGTATTAACTGCGATTGAGGCCAAGTTTGTATTTCAAAATATTTAATTGACCATTGATAATATTACTATAATACAGAGAATGATTGGTATTTAAATGTTATATTTTACCATTTTACTTATAGTTTCATTTTGCTGGATGTTGGTTTACCCCTAATAAACTGGAAACAGAATAAAACCTAGATTTTTAAAGAGGCATATTAGTATTTAAAGTTATATTTTGGAACTGCATTTATAGAACACAATTTACTTTAATCTACTTAAATATTGCGTATCTACTTACGTGCTGCTTTGTAACTAAAGTTCTGCTCAGTCTTGAACTGAATACAGAGCATGATTTTGTATGTTGTATTGCAAATGCATATTATTTGTTTTGTTTTAATCTCTTCACAAAATATATGTATCTGTGATATGACTTAAAATAGGTTGGTAGTTGTTATTATTAGCTATTTGCTGTTCTGCAGTTCGTTGATTTAGTTTTCTGAATATTTACTGACTTTACTGAATTCTGTATCTCTGGATTGAAATTTAGAGTAATTAAGTATATTCTATAATAAAGAATTAAAAGAATATTTCGTGTATCTACATTTTTAATACGAAATCACTGGCTTCCTAAAAGTTGTTCTAAGATGGTCCAATCGCTAAGTGCTATTTACCTATGAACTTTTGCCTTGAATAACTCATCAGTTTCAACTCAGGCAGCTAAAAGTAGGTTGTAAATTGTTTTTTAGTACTTATCAGCTAGGTATTAAATTTATAGATTTGGATACAATATTATACAGGGAAGTATTGGTCAGTGATTGTGTTTGCATGATATGCTAAACTAATGAACAAATGATGTTTTTATGTGCACTATTTGTACCTCAGTAACAAAATTTAGTGCTTGTTTTGACTTTGTGTGCTGATAACTGAAAATTACAACCTGTGACATGTTAAGCCACAAAAGCTGTTTGAAGGGCAGCGTATGGTAGAGAGTTAAATTGTAGTATATATGTGTTACAAGCCATGTCTTTTAGCATAATTTGTCCCTTTGACTGGACATTGAATATCCTTACTATTATTTACCAGGGTTGCATCACACTTTTATATTGCCGTACTAATTAGCACAGATGAGTCTTAACACACTTTTGGAAAACTAGAGGAGTAGGTGCTCTCCTTACTTCTGTGGGTAAGATGTTCCAAGCGGCGAAGGCCACAGGAAAGAAGGTCCTCCTAGATCCCGCCAGTCAAAGGCATTGTTTTATTTGCACTTGCCTCAAGATCTATCGTAGATGTATTTTTACCAATGTTTTAAAACATACCTGACTTTCCTAATTTAATTTTTTATTTGCTGGAAGGAAAAAGATAGTCAAGATGGCTTTCAGAAAAAAGCTGGAAGTTTCCAAGAACAGCATAAGCATTGAGTTTGGATAGGCCTAGGAAAAAAGTTGACTATTTGAAAATGTGCAAATGTAAAAAACAACTATCAGAAACATCAACTATACAAAGTGAAATTAAGTTGGGATTTATTTTTGCTTAAAACTGCAGCTTTAAGTATAGTAGATATCTATAGAAGAATTAGTATGGTAGAGATACTGATGTGGATGGATAAGAAAAATGGTATGTTGAAATTTAGTTTGTAGTAATGTAGGCTTTAATCAGTTAAATAAGCTATATATCTTGAATTTTTTTTATTTTTGTATTCTTTTTTAAATATGGTCTCAAATAGCATTCAAGTAACAAAATTGTGTATTTAGATTGAGATTGTGACTTCTTCAAAGCTGGCAAGTCATTTTAATGAAAGAAATATTTTTTAAAATAACTGTTATATAAAAATTTAAAGCTAAATTTCTCCTGTAATCACTATCTGTCAATAGGAATGGTTGGGGAACATTTAAATAGTTAGTCTAAATTAGTTAATCTAAATTAGTTATACTACTGTAAGTGCATAAATATTGAGGATTCACAAGACCAATGCATTGCTAATGGAAATTACATGAAACTTAAACTGTCTTCATAGTACCAATAATGCCTTTCCTACTGAACTACCATCTGTAGCAATTCAGAATCCCCTTATTTAAATATAATTGCTTGTCCATCATTTATGCAATACCATGTTCACAGAAAGTATAAGTGATTTGTTCTTCTTTGCTGTAGACATTTTAGAAAAAGAGTACAAAGAGACAAAAGACAAGTAAACAGGATAAAATAATAAAAATATAAATAGTAAATATAGTAAAATACCAATAAGTAAAGCAAAGAATCTAAAATGTCATTGAATGTATATTAAACTGAGATCCTGATTCCACCTGCCTTCATATTCTATATGTTCTATATAAGCAGCCAAGTTAAAAAATATCATTTCCTGAGATCCATTTGACCTCCAATCCTGATGTCCTTTAGAACAACTTTTACGAATGGCTTTTCAAAAACAGTCCACTTAATTTATTGCCTGAAAAATAAGAACTCTAGCTGCATATTGCATTATCTTTTTGACAGAAAACATCCACTTGCAAAGATAAACAGAGTCATGGTAAAGATAATCCTCAAATTACAATCATTAAGTGACCATCCAAAATTATTAGTGCTGAAAAAAATGAGTTATGATCAGCCCTCACAATTAGGACCATCTCAACATCCTGCAGTCATGTGATCATGATCCAAGTGCTTGGCACCATTTCCTATTTATGCGAGTGGTAGAATCCCAGGATCATGTAAAGTCAAATGGGGAAACTGGCAGCGAAGATTCTGTGTCATGGTCATGTGATGTCTCGCTTAACAACCTTGGCAAAAAACCCAGAAAATTGGGTACAGTCATGGGATGCCTCACTTAATGACTGCATTTCAAAAAAAACTTGGTCCCAATTTTATCATAAGTTGAGGACTGTCTGTATACACACATACCTCTCTTTGGATCCATAGAAACATCAAAAAAGATAAAAGGTTGTAAGTAGGAGGAAAGGCTTATAATACTGAAAGGGAACAGAAAAAGAGAAAACTTAAGTTGAGGCAAAGGAACAAAAGAAGAAATAGTTTAGTCTATTCTCAAACTTTGTGAATTCCTAAAATGATAAAATATTTTTCTGAGCAATGAGTTGAATTAATGAACATCCTTTTCAGTCTAATTTGTTTTGATTGTGAGAATCAAAGAAAAAAGAAGCTTAAGAACTGAATGGCGAATAGTTTAGCCCATTTCACATTTTGAAATAAGGTAACTGAGGCTTTTATCTTCTACTGACACTTGGATTTTGATTTCACCCCCTCAGTAGTTTTACTTGTTCTAAAAGTGTATGGTACAGATTACACCTCTTTCCCTGAATAACTGCTGCTGATTATTCTAAGCATTCTAAATCTTGATTTTATAAGTAGTAAAGTCAAAACAAATGCCCCCAAAACCAAAATTGAAGACTGCTTTCCGTCTTGTAAAACTCATGCATGAATTAACACACTCTCACGATTTGACTTCTCAAAATTTTATTTTACTGGGTAATGTCCTTTTCCTCCTCTAATTTTTAATGATTATTATTTGGAGGTTGCCTTCTATACAATTTATAATTTCTGTATTGCTGGACTCTGATTGATTGATTGATTGATTGATTGGCTGTCTATCTTACCATAGGGTACCTCTGGGTGGCTTACAATATTAAAATGATAAATCTGTATAATAAAATACTGTAAAATTCAAAACACAATACACAGCCCTTGCTAAAAGATAGGGAGAGACTAGGATGAGCAGGGGGAGAGGTGGGATCTGTATATTAATCTATATATTAATCTGTTTTATTAATCTCTGAAGCCCCTCCTTCAGGGACAGGTTTCAAAACCCGTCGCTACCGGTTTGCTCATGGGCATTTGCGTGCACATGTGATGCTTCTGCGCATGCACAGAAGTGTACAGGTGGGTAGGCGGAGCCTCCTGCCACCACTACCAGTTTGCCCGATCCAGGACGAACCGGTAGCAATCCACCACTACCCTCCTTTGGTTCCCTAAGCCAATTGGCAGAGCTAGGTCTTTAAACTCTTGCAGAAGGTCAGGAGGGTTGGAACCAACCTAATTCTGGGGACAAGATCTTCCAAAGGGTGATTTTATATATAGAAGAAGCATATAAGGGATCCTGTGGCTCATGAACCCTCTTTGCCTATTTCTTCTCTCACACTGTAACTAGAAGATCCAATCATACTGTATATACATAGTTTGTTAGGTTTGAATTAATTGGGGAGATTTATAACTCTTCTGAGAAATATGTAATACAGAATTAGCTGAAGAGAAAGGAATGAAAGCACTTAAGATTTGTGCTTACATGGGATACTTGTAATAGTAAACTATTGCTGAATATTTAACTATTGTTTACCACTATTCTCAAAAAAGCCGTAAACGTGATACATGCATATGCATCAACATATAATAACTGGGTTCCTCCATATTTTGGATTTACATTATTCTATGCCTGTGATTCCAAAGCATTTTCCTTAGTTTGGCAATTGAGCCAATCTATTTCTGACATTTCTGTGATGGAATTAAAAATGCTGCAAATCCAGTTTTCTGAAGTTGCAGAGACTGGGCTGTTTTTTCATTGATGGGAAGCCACTGTAAAGGTTCATGCCAAGACACTATCATGTCATTATTTATAATTATCTTGAGTTCGAAATGCCAACTAGTGAACCCTGCGTGTAATGGGAGAGTGGGATTGCTATTGTCAGCAATTCGTATTTTTTATCCTCATCCATTAGTTAGACGAAAGGATTGCTGTGGTGGTATAAGTTTTGAAGTTGGTTCTGATGACCCAAACACAAATAGTGTGAATATGAAAGCAACATTGTCTAAATTTTCTCTTTTGTAGCCAGTCTAGCATAGCTATGCTATAATAATTGTTAGTAAGGATATGTATATTCTTTTGCTGTATTCCTACTATATGAAATTCATCATACCAACATTATTCAACCTTAGAAAGAGAAATACCTTGATTTGCAGAAGTGGATTGTTGATATAGTATGTGTTCTCCACCATATTTATGTTGGCTATTTTTTGATAGGAAAAATAAAGAGGTTTTTCAAGTGATTTAGACAAAATTTTAGCTTGCCCTAGTTCCATGGAAATGTTATGTGTTGGATTATATTTATGTTAAATATTACAAAAAGCAGTTAAGCAGGCCTTTTTTTTTTACATTTGAACTGAAGTGTAACAAATGACTGTATGACTCGCAACATTTCTCTCTATTAAGAAACAAATTACCGTGTTTCCCTGAAATAAGACCCTGTCTTATATTTTTTTGAACCCCAAAATAAGCACTTGGCCTTATTTTTGGAAGGTCTTATTATTTTGGGGCGCGTGGAGCAAGACAGGCTCCTCTTGCCATCTTACCTGATTTCCAGTTCTGTCTCCCTAACCCTAGCCAGAGGAAATGGGGACATGCGTTTAAATAATTTCAGGAAGGGCTTATTTTGGGGGGGGGGGCTTATTTTAGTGCATGTGCTCAAAAGCCCGATTGGCCTTATTATCAGGGAAAGTCTTGTTTTTGTGGAAATGGTATATTTCTGATTGTTTATTATGCTCTTTGATTTTTTATTATTATTTATAAAATTTATTGGCTGCCCATCTTATCATAAGGTAACTCTGGGTGGCTTACAGTCATAAAAATATCTCTACACATATACAATTAAAACATAAATAAATTAAAATCAAACATTAACATCTAAGGAATGGGAGCGTGGGGGCAAAGTGGGGGGGGAAGTGGGATCTGTTGTTACTCAATCAGCGACTTCCATTTCCCACTGGGGCCCCTAGCTGACTGACAGGCTTTTACAAAAAGATAGGAGGGTTGGGGCTAACCTCACATCAGGGGGCAAGATGTTCCAGAGGGCAAGAGCAACAACAGAGAAGGCCCTCATCCTGGACCCTGCCAGCTGGAATAATGGGTCTGACAGGACTGCAGTATGCCTTCTCTGCTGGCACGAGTGGGACAGGCCAATCCCAGTGGGATGAGATGGTTCCTCAAGTAACCTGGACCCATGCCGTGAAGGGATTTAAAGGTGATCACCAACATCTTGAATCGCACCCGGAAGCAGAATGGTAAACAATGCAGCTTGTGGAGTAGTGGTGTCACTGGTGCCATCTTGGGCCCCCAAAACTGCCCACGCCGCCATACACTGCACCAGCTGTAGCTTCTGAATGGTCTTCAAGGGTAGCCCCATGAAGAACACATTACAATAATACAAATATTTTGGATATTTCATTAGCATAGGATTATTGGCCTAATTAAAATATTTAATACATGAAAGGAAGAAGAGATGTTTGGTAGTTTGCGATGTTATTTTAATCTCTTTTAGAATGGACACTTGAAATTTGTAATGCTGAACTTAAAATGAACTATTAGCTGTGAGATGAAAAAATACATAAGGAAAGGGAAAATTAGATTTAAAGCAGTTTATGTCCTATCACTCAATACAAAAGAAGGGACTCTGCTATGTTTCAGTTTTAGTAATGGGGATGAATCCTGTTGACTGTTGCCTCTTGGACTAGTAAATAGACATGTAAAACTTTGTCAAGTACCATCATAGTAGGACTAATGCCTCGCTTAAATTTGTTTCAGTCTTATTATTTTTGCAGACCAGTTTTATGTTTTTACATATTTGGGATTAATGTTAAAATATAGTACATTCTTAATGTGTAGTGATTGTAAGAGAGAGTTTGATTTTTAGTTATGAATAAACTGGCCAAAAAAAGGGAATTGTTAACGTTTTCAACCTATATAAAAATACTAAGACTTTAAGAGACATTTCTAGACTTTGTGGGAAAGCCAGAAATATTGCAGTTTGATGCATTCTCCGATGCTTCTGATGTTTCATAGACTAACAAAAGGTTGCTTTATTAGTAGCTTTAATGAACAAATCGCTTTATTGGCTTAGGCATACTGGTAGCTTTGTCGGTCCAAACAGCAATGAGTTCTTATTTCAATTCACTATTGTGCTCAAGTAGTGAAGTGATAGCCATTGACCTTCTACTAAAGCACAATAAAAAAGTTTTTTTGTGAAGAACAGAAGTATGCAAGGAAAACTGCAATGCCTTCATAGCTTGTGTGTTCAGATAAGCTCTTGTTAGATTCTCAGTATATAGCCTTAAAAATATAGCATTAATTGTCTTTTAGTGGACCTGCTTAAAAATTTAACTATGTATTTAATTTGTATTTCATCCATGAATTGTTACTCTTGGATTCAAAACAATGAAATTTATATAGATGAAAATAATGTTTTATATATATATAGCTTTTGTACTAAATTAGTGTCCTGGATGAAGAATTTTCACAACTATAATTTGAAGAAATTATACTGTGAAATTAAATTGAAATGTTGCTATCACAATCAAATAGCTAGAAAGGACTTCAAAAATAGTACAGAGATATTTTTTCATGAAGCTTTCTTATAGTGACCTCCCCTTCAAGAACTAACAATTCTGCTTATTTTTTTCTGAAGATAAGCCATAAATGGCTGGGTGCTTTCATAGCTCTTCAAAACAGCCCTTCACCCAAATAATTAAAGTGCAGAATTAAAAGGTGGTGCATATACACACATTTCAAGTTGCTTAATGTCAATTAGCGTTATTACCAGAGATGGTTGTGAATAGATCACAGCCTGCATTTTGTGTCCTATTGATTGTTTATGGGCTAGGTTTCAGCTGAGCACTCAGTTGAACTTTGAAATACATAACAGTAGTTAGAAAGGAAGAAGCATAGCAGGGCTCCTTTTCATTTTCCCAAGACACTTTAGGATTAGCTGCTTAGGTTGTCCCTTTTCTAAAATAGAGCTGCAGAACCTATTGTGAGAAGGTGGTTGAGGAATTTCTCCTTCATTCCCGCCTTTCTCATTTATTGGAATATTTGTGTAAATGCTTCTGTGAAGTAGCTTGTATGAGAATCAGTTAGGATATCTGAAATTCATGTTCAGGAAGCAGGGTACTTCTTACTAGTCTTTAAATCTTATTTTATATTCCTGCATAAATGGGAATGGTTCCATTGAACAGCAACTTGGTTTGGGGTAATATATTTCCTTTGGTTTTAACTGAAATCAGATGAGCATAGCTTGGTTTGTCAATAGCTGCAGAAAGGCAAGTGATAGTAGGCGAAAAGTGATGGAACTTGGAAGTAAAGAGAAATTAGATACCGAGGCTTTAGATCAGGGGTGTCAAACTTGATTTCATTGAGGGCCACATCAGGGTTGTGTTTGACCTCGGGTGGCTGGAGTGGGCATGGCCGGGGTGGGCATGGCTAACTCAATGTCACTTGTGTTGGGGGTACCTGTGGCGGCCCAAGCATCTGCTAGCGAAAACGGGCTCCTGAGCTCCGTTTCTTGGTGAGACGGCATCCTGCAACCCTCTGCCAGTGAAAACAGAGCTCAGCAGGGCTGCATGCATCCTTCCCGAGCTCCATTTTCGCTGGCAGAGGCACTTTCACTGTTTCCAGGGCGGCCCTGTGGGCCAGATCTAAGCACTCTGCAGACTCAATCTGGTTCGCGGGCCTTGAATTTGACACCCCTGCTTTAGATGGAAAGTCATTGACCCAGGAATACAGTAGAAAATAAGGCAAGAATTAACAATGATTAATGCTTGTTGATTATGAGTTCATTAACTTTGCATTTTGGCTTTCAGTTGTATTTTTGTATCTGTATTAAGGCACAGGAGTATATTAACTGACAAATATATTCATATGTGTGCGCGCGCACACACACACACACATATTCTGGGATAATTCTAGGGTTATCAGCATTCTGACCTTAGGAATGAAAGGATTCTTTCTGTTCAAAAGTGATCCAGAATCTACCAGTCTCTGGCAACTGACAGACCTGATAGGGTTTCAAAGGGGCTAATATCTGATTATCTGCACAGTCCTGTGGATACCCTGGCTGCTGCCTAAAATAGGGAGGTAGCTGGAGCCTTGGACAGAATTGTGTGTGTACAACCTCTCTTTGGCCCATCATTCCCAGTACTCCCTGTGAGGAGTTGAGGGGGTTAAAAAAGATCAAGAGACATCTAGAGCACTGCTGGAGAAAAACAGGATATGAGTCTGCTCGGGTACAAGCTAGAGCTGCTATTAACACCTATCACATGGTGGGAAGAGCAGTGAAACATCAGTATTCCTCTGCTTTTTTCATGTCCTCAGTATATCTATCACCCAGTGGGCCTATTTAGGATCACCCTAACCCTTTGGGGGAAGGGCAGCCCAGAGGCCCACTTTCAGGACCATGTAGAGGAATTTTCTGTGCATCTGGCAAATAAAATTGCCTGATTTATTCCCAGTTGGATGTTAAACCTGTTAAGATGCCAGAGGAGTAAACATACCCAGTTATCTTGGAATAATTTGACCCTGTTTGTCCCGAGAAAGCAAACAAAGTCAAAGTCCATCCAGGAGGAGATGGGGTGGGTCCGACTGATGGTGAATTCATCCTTGATGGAGAGGATGTTTCTGGCTTCTTTAAAACAGGGCTGATGTGCTCTCTCCTTTAGAAGCCTTCACTGTTGCTCTGGACAATTTTTATCCAGGCTCCCACCTTCCTGTTTTAGGGGTGGTGGTTGAGAAGATGGTGGCATTGCAAACTCCAGAGAATCCTGGATGAAATGAATTATCCAGACTCAGGTTTCAGGCCCCAATATGGGACAAAACACCATTGGTCATATTTTTAAATAGTATGTGGTAGGAGCAGGATGAAGGTGGTGCATCCATCTTTGCTCTTCTTAATCTCTTGATGGCTTTCAATACCATTGATCAGGATATCTATTCAGACCAACTTAGGGAATTGGGGTGGGGGTGGGGGAAGAGAGAGAGAAAGAGAGAGAGAACATACATTTTATTGGTATTAATAATGTTTCAATCTCTATAGATAACTTGATAAAATAAGGTATTACTTTTTTGGGGATTAGACAATGCAATTATCAATATACAAATTTAAATGTGAGTTATGTTTGCAAATGTTTTCTTTTTTAATGAGAAATAATTTCTGCAAAAACAAATTTTACAATTTTTAATGCAAAAATATTTTAATGCACTTTATAATTTCTATTATTTTTAATGTTCTAAATTCTGACAATCCTGCAATTGTTACACATATGATTAATTTTCTGATCTAATTACCTTTCATACTGAAAAAGACAGGCAGAACTAGTGACTTTATAAATGGGCTATCTTCTCAAAGAAACATGATTAATTATGAAATTTTAGATATTATTTATACATCTGGATTTAAAGAGAAAAAAATGAATGTGGAAATGAATAACTGCTAGTAATATAGAGAGATACAAAATAAAAAATTATATTGGGTCACCCAGAAATGTTTAATGTGAATTATCCCCATGAAAGTATGCAAGAAACTATAATTTATATGAGGAAAGTTATTTTGAGTTCCATGAAACTGACAACTATGACCATAGGAGTTTTGCATTTCTCTATGTACTTTTGTCCAAAACAATACAGTACAGAGAAAAATGAATGCTATTGACTACAAGGTAGCTTCTGTGTTCAAACAATCACATTCTATGCAGAATTTAAATATGATTATAGTTATTCTGAATTGTTATTATATTATGTAGCCTCTGGATATGAAAGCAAGGAGAAAGAAAGAAAAAAGGTTCTCATTCCTCCATTACCATTCTTGTTGACCTCTCTGGGAAGGTGAGGCTGTAACACACTATCTGTCTTATCAGTGAGTGGGAGAACATGGTTTGTCTTGTTCCTCTTGCTCCACTTCCTTATGGATTGAAATTATATGGTCAATAATGCCTCAGAAGGGTTATGTTTGTAACTTGAGAGAGTTGCCATTAATATGGCAGCAGTGAATGGCAATACTAAGTCAATTTCTGATTAAAAGGAAAAGGGAGGGTGTTGCTTGCTACATTACATTTATATTATATTATATTATATTATATTATATTATATTATATTATATTATATTATATTATATTTATTATATTATATTATATTATATTATATTACAGTGCATTTTTTAAATCTCTCAACAAACCTCACATATGAAAGTAGGAAAAGCTACTGGCTAGTCCAGTAATAACTGTTGTCCAGAATTACTGGACTGTTTTTAGCATTAAGCTCTGGTTTTGGTTTTCTTCAGTTCTTGTATATGCACGTTTTCTCTTTAAATGGACTCCAATTTCTTGTTTCCTTCAGCTATTTTGTCCATATTCCAGCTTAATTTATTAGTCATGTCACTTATTTATATGCTCCTTGTTACCCTTTAAAGCAGGGGTGTCAAGCTCAAGGCCTGGGGCCCGGATCCAGTCTGCGGGGTACTTGGATCTGGCCTGCGGGGCCACCCTGGAAACAGCGAAGGACCAGCCCGCGGTGCTTCTGCCAGCAAAAACAGGCTTCCGAGTGCCGTTTTCGGCTGCCACGGCCTCCTGCAACCTTCTGCCAGCAAAAACAGAGCTAGGGAGAGCTGCACACGGCCCTCCTGAGCTCCATTTTCAGTGGCAGAGGGTTGCAGGAGGCAATGGCAGCCGAAAAAGGAGCTTGGGAGTCCGTTTTTGTTGGCAGAGTGCTCAGGCCACCACAGGCAACCCTAACACGAGTGATGTTGAGCTGGCCATGCCCCCCCAGCCACACACCCCTGGCCCCCCAAAGATCAAACACAATCCTGATGCAGGCCTCAATGAAATCAAATTTGACACCCTTGCTTTAAAGAATGTCAGTGCATTATACATAGCAATACTATTTTGACTCATATACCACCCCCATAGTGCTTTTACAGCACTTTCTGGGTGATTTACAATGTCCCAACAATCCAGGTTCTCATTTTACTGACCTTGGAAAGATAGAAGGCTGAGTCAAACTTGAGCCCCACCAGGTTCAAACTCCAGGCTGTGGGCAGAGTTTGACTGCAGTACTGCACTTTAATCATTGCACCACCAGGACTCCTTCATTCTGTTTCTTTTGTAACAAATTATATTCTGCAGAGTGCAAAACTGTTTTAAGAAACAATAAGCAAAAGAAAATAAACTTGTCATATAAAAGCAACAGAAATATAGCTAAATCTAATTTATTTTTAATATATTTCAACTTTTTATATAATTGCAAACCATATTTGCTTTCTTTTCAAGTGAAATCATTTTATTAGTTTTATTTTTAATTTCATTCACACTGCTGAATACTCCTTGCTTAGCCCTTTTCATCTAATTCAAAAACAATTTTTTACTTCAGTGAGTGCCACTTTCAGTCTTAACTGTTTTCATTCTCTTTGACTCCATTCTTGCAACCATCTTTTTCTCTGTATACGTTTGTATCTTTTATGCTTGCTTTTTCTGTAGCAATCTTTATCTGATGTTTATTTTTTCTCCTCTACAATCTTTTTACCTCATTGCTTCATCAAGCATTCTTTTTTATATTACCAGCATACTTGAGTGGTACTCATAACACCATGCTCTGTTTCAAATACAATACACAATATCTTTTCTCTCATACCTAATTCATTCTGTAGATATTAATATATCTAGTAATAATATTTTAATATAGGACTTATTTGTTTTCTTCCTGCAGTCATTCTGCTTTCATTTCTTTCACCTTTTTTCTGTGTCCATTTTGACACTATCAACATTTAGAATATCTCATTACTCTTGTATCTTTCACAAATTCTCTCAGTCTTTTATCATAAATAACCAAAAAGTCATGTTTTTTCCATTGATTGCTTTTCCATGCATGAATAGACTTATTCTTAAAGTAGATATTTGAAAACAGGCTGTTTTGTAAGCTGATGATCATCAGTCATCTTATTCATTCATGGGTCTCTGAATGACTGGTCATTGTTTTTGTACATTCATTAAATTTCTTTCAGTCCATTTATATCACCTAACGGAATAATCTTTTAACCTGGGTCACATTACACAGAATGTTGCACAATTTCCCCCAAAACTTCCATTTCAACACCCCAAAATGATCATTTGATTTATTATTTGATGTATTAAGAGCTGCGGTGGCGCAGTGGTTAGAGTGCAGTACTGCAGGCTACTTCTGCTGACTGCTGGCTGCCTGCAATTTGACAGTTCGAATCTCACCAGGTTCAAGGCTGACTTTGATCCTTCTGAGGTGGGTTGCCCCCAACCCAGATTGTTGGGGGCAATATGCTGGCTCTAAACCGCTTAGAGAGGGCTGTAAAGCAATGTGAAGCGGTATATAAGTCTAAGTGCTATTGCTAAGTGCTAGTGCTATTATCATTTTATGAAATGAAACAGTCAGCTCTCATCAACCACTGAATTCTCATTTTGATATCTATTCACAGCAGTCTAATGATACCATATATTACCTTCTGCATGTTAATTTTTGTATTCGTTATAAATCCATCTCTTTGTTCCCTGTATGTAATTTTCAAATCTACTCCAACCCATCAGACTACTACTCAGATGTAATACATTCTTCCTCCTTAGTTTTGCAAGCATGGAATATATCTATTTTTTTTCTTGTGTTAATTCAAGCTTTTACAATTTTTCTTTCACCATTGAAATCTTTCATACATCTCTAACCCTAACCCTAACCCTAACCAACATCTGTTTTTAAAATTCTGGGAATTGTGAAGAGACCAGTCAGGCCATATGTCTTATTTTTATCCTCTGAATGCTAAATGTCTTAAATATATCACTTCCCACAAATGTTTCTGTAGGATCTTCAAATTCTTACAGGCTTGGACTTGGACCAACTCCCTTCTAACTGTTTTCAGTTATCTTCTGGTAGAATATAATTGTAATGCCTTTGGAAGAATTTACATACAGTCATGGCCGTAAATGTTGGCACCCCTGAAATTTTTCCAGAAAATGAAGTAATCCTCACAGAAAAGTATTGCAGTAACACATGTTTTGCTATACACATGTTTATTCCCTTTGTGTGTATTGGAACAAAACCAAAAAAGGGAGGGAAAAAAGCAAATTGGACATAATGTCACACAAAACTCCAAAAATGGGCTGGACAAAATCATTGGCATCCTTTACTTAATATTTGGTTGCACACCCTTTGGAATAAATAACTGAAATCAGTCGCTTCCGATAACTATCAATAAGCTTCTTACACCTCTCACCCGGAATTTTGGACCACTCTTCCTTTGCAAACTGCTCCAGGTCTCTCTTATTGGAAGGGCGCCTCTTCCCAACAGCAATTTTAAGATCTCTCCACAGGTGTTCAATGGGATTGAGATCTGGACTCATTGCTGGCCACTTCAGAACTCTCCAGCACTTTGTTACCATCCATTTCTGGGTGCTTTCTGACGTATGTTTGGGGTCATTGTCCTGCTGGAAGACCCAAGATCTCCGATGCAAACCCAGCTTTCTGATACTGGGCTCTACAGTGCGACCCAAAATCCATTGGTAATCCTCAGATTTCATGATGCCTTGCACACATTCAAGGCACCCAGTACCAGAGACAGCAAAATAACCCCAAAACATCAGTGAACCTCCACCATATTTCACTGTAGGTACTGTGTTCTTTTCTTTGTAGGCCTCATTCCATTTGCGGTAAACAGTAGAATGATGTGCTTTACCAAAAAGCTCTATCTTGGTCTCATCTGTCCACAAGACGTTTGCCCAGAAGGATTTTGGCTTACTCAAGTACATGTTGGCAAACTGTAGTCTTGCTTTTTTATGTCTCTGTGTCAGCAGTGGGATCCTCCTGGGTTTCCTGCCATAGCGTTTCATTTCATTTAAATGTCGACGGATAGTTCGCACTGACACTGATGCTCCCTGAGCCTGCAGGACAGCTTGAATTGCTTTGGAACTTGTTTGGGGCTGCTTATCCACCATCTGGACTATCCTGCGTTGGCACCTTTCATCAATTTTTCTCTTCCGTCCACGCCCAGGGAGATTAGCTACAGTGCCATGGGTTGCAAACTTCTTGATAATGTTGCGCACTCTGGACAAAGGCAAATCTAGATCTCTGGAGATGGACTTGTAACCTTGAGATTGGTGATATTTTTCCACAATTTTGGTTCTCAAGTCCTCAGACAGTTCTCTTCTCCTCTTTCTGTTGTCCATGCTTAGTGTGCCACACACAGACACACAATGCAAAGACTAAGTGAACTTTTCTCCTTTTTATCTGCTTTCAGGTGTGAGATTTATATTGCCCACACCTGTTACTTGCCCCAGGTGAGTTTAAAGGAGCATCACATGCTTGAAACAATCTTATTTATCCACAATTTTGAAAGGGTGCCAATGATTTTGTCCAGCCCATTTTTGGAGTTTTGTGTGAAATTATGTCCAATTTGCTTTTTTCCCTCCCTTTTTTGGTTTTGTTCCAATACACACAAAGGGAATAAACATGTGTATAGCTAAACATGTGTTACTGCAATACTTTTCTGTGAGAAATACTTCATTTTCTGTAAAAATTTCAGGGGTACCAACATTTATGGCCATGACTGTATGTAATACTCCAAAATCATGTGTGAATATTTCAAATGTTGGATCTAAATAAGTTACAAAAGGAATTTATCTATCATAATATGAAATAGGAACCAGAATTATTTAACCTTTTCATTAGGCAGAATTACTTGAGATGGCAAATTTAGAATGAGTTAAAGATAGAACTTTGTTCATTTTTAGCTTATTGCATCTTTTTCCTTCTGCAGGATGCCATTGATGTTCTTTTAGCAAAGCTGCTAACTGTAATTCACTCTGCAGTCACTTGTGCTACTATCCTTAATTATTTTGACAAAACCCATTTTTAAGATATTATTAGATTGGATTTAGGTACAAAGTAAGAAATAGCAAAAAAAATAAAAAAATAAACATAGAAAGTAGGCTTTTTCAAAATAAAAACAATGTTAAAACATTCTAGAAAACAAAGTCTTTTTATAATGGCTGAAAAATATTTCAACCATAACAATAGAAATTTATTCAGAAAATATATTTCAAAAACCAAATCCAAGTCAATGTAATATGATTAATGAACAGAATAAGAAAAGAAAAGAATATTTTCTTTAAAAACTGGAACTAAAAACAAGAATGTAAACTTGACCAAAAGAAATTCAAATTGGTAATAAAAGAATATTAAAAAGTTGATTTTGATATGGCAAATGATTCAAGTGGTCCTTGCTTACTGGTGGTAATTGGGACTGGGAAGTCCGATACTAAGTTGTAAGGCATTAACATCATGTGATTACATCAACTTACGATAGCAGTTCTGGCAGTTGCCATTATTAGGTGAGTCTGTAACCTGGCTTCTCCATTTATTTTGCTTGTCAGAATCTGGCCGTACAGATTACAAATGATCATGTGACCATGGAATGCGGCAAGCCACTTACCAAGCAGCCAGATTGTAATCACAACACTATGTGGACACTATATGGCCTCAGTTATAATAAGCTGTCATAAACATTCCTCACTCAGCCCCATTGTAACTTTTTGAACATTTGCTGAATGAGTGGAGGATAAGTGAGGATTACCTCATTTAAGAGCAGCAGAATATATTAAAAATATTTTAATATATTCTAGGGGAAATCAGAGAGGACATGGTGAGACTTTAAGAAACAAAATATAAGAATATTGCACAGAAACTCAATGAATTATTTGCAGTTGTCTTCACTTCTGAGGATGCTCAAGTGCAAACTTTTTTTTTGAGGGGAGGGATAACATAAATGACCGAAAAAGTAGAAATGACAAAATATGGATTTAAAGGCCTTTTTGATAAAATTAAAGCTCTGCAGATATATTGTTTCTCTGTATTTTTTTAGAAAATGATATTCTAAAAAATCAAATTGACAACTATACTAATCCTGAAGGGAAGGAAGTCTTTTTAATCAGGTAAGTTACATGGGTATATTTTGGAGATTAAAGATAAGGAATTTTCTTTAAGAAGAAGTATCTTACAGAATGATAGTTAAGTAGTGTGTTTGTAATGGATATTGAGAAAGAAGAGAAAAGTAAATAAATGAGGTAAACTCAGACTGAGCTAACTTAATTGATAGTGGAATTAGACAGAATGGGTGTAGGCTGGAGAGACAATGGGCAGGGTCCAAAAATTGTCCCATGTGAACTCTGCAGCAGAAGCAGTGGCAGAAAAATAAAAATGGAAATTACCTTTTGCAGAACCATTGTGGCTACATCTGTCTGGAGATCTATAGACTTAAAGGACTGAAGTGAAGGTGGAAGTCAAATTGGTTGCCATTAAAACTTGTAGTGCTGTTTAGAGAAGAAAAATTGTTAAAGAGATTGTAAACAGTTTTGATGCAGTTTAGGAAAGATTGGGGAAAAGCTTTATTGCAGCCAGGTAGGAGACTGAGTGCAGGCACCCAGTATGAAAGTAGTTTGGGAGGGAAGAGAGAAAGAGTCAACAGCGTAGAAAATCAGAAAGAAGGGCTTTGCTGGAGGGCTGAATTGGAGTTAGGGAAGTGAAGTCAGCAAATTAAATAGAAAGACTATGTTGAAGGTGACAAGGGGAGTGACCAGATTAAAAAATTGTGTTAGAAGCTGGAATTATACAAATAAGAGAGAAGAAAGTGCAGGAACCAAGGCTGAAGGAGAATAGTGCCAGAATGAAGAAGAAAAAGAGAAAATCTTGTTGAATCTATGAGAGAAAGAAGTGGAAGATTGGATGGATGACGGGGAAGTGAGCAGAGACATGAGAAGGAGGGAGGATTTTGAATATGAAGAACAGTTAAAGAAATTACTGGCACCCTGAGTGGCAGGCAGGCAACCTGACTTGTTGTTAAAGCTTGTTGAATTTGGGCTGTAGTGAATTACTTGCTCTGAGAGGAGAAAGTGCTGATGTCTTTGAAGAAGGTATTAATGCATCTTCTCAAGAAACTGTCTAAAGATTTAACTATTGGTCAATTCTTTCGTAGTGTCCAATCTTTTGTTTTTGGGAGGTTGTTGAGAAGGTTGTTGGCAGAGTGAACAACTTCTGATGGAAACTGATCAAGGAGAGATTCAACTTAGAAATAAGGAGAAATTTTCTGACAGTGAGAACAATCAACCAATGGAACAGCTTGCTTTCGGAAGCTGTGAGAGCTTCATCACTAGAGGCTTTCAAGAAGAGATTGGACTACCATTTGTCAGAAATGGTGTAGGGTCTCCTGCTTGGGTGGGGGTTTGGACTAGATGACCTACAAGGTCCCTTCCAATTCTTGTTAATCTGTTAACAACCTAAATTCTTTCCAATCAGTGTTCAGACAACAGCATGGGATAGAAATTGCATTGATTGCTCTTGTTTTCAAAACAATTGAGCCGAAAGTTTCTGTTGCTAAGTGACACATTTGTTAAGTGAGTTTTTTTCCTCTTTACAGCCTTTCTTGTCACAGTTGTTCAGTGAATCACTGTAATTGTTAAGTTAGTGACACAGTTGTTAAGTTAATTCCCCATTGACTTTGCTTATCAGAAGGTTACAAAATGTGATCACATGACCCTGGGACATTACAACTATCATAAATATGAGTCAGTTGCCAAGGATCTCAATTTTGATCACGTGACCATGGGGATGCTGCAGTGGTTGTGTGAAAAAGGTCATAAGTCACATTTTTCAGTGCTGTTGGACTTTGAACGTTCATTAAATGAACTATTGTAAGTTGAGGACTACCTGTACTTTTTTTAAAAAAAGTTTGTTACAATTAAGATGATGATGATTTTTAGCTGATTTCATGAAGCTTGGTTGTATCATTTTATATTGTAATACACATACATTATTGTTTCAGTATTCATAATATATTTACATCCAAAATGGTTATCACACATATCTCATAATTTTTAAAGTAATGAAATTACTCACATTTGTAATAATGGGATCTTAATATTAAATGATATTAATGCATAAGCACATGTAATAATAACTATAAATATAAGATATTTTTGTCTTAAAAGAATTGTTTTAAATATTAAAGTAGATTCATTATGCAGTTAATGACTTGGTTCATACATTGTACTAAACTAGAATGGGTTGTTATTTCGGTTTAGTATGATGTGTGAGTTTACTGAGTATGGTTCAGCGTTAAAGTAGCTTATTGTTTCTTGTTCAACAAGTCATGTTTAAAAGTTTCATTTAGTGATATTGATGATTTAATTGCTTTAGAAAAAACTGGTTCATGTTTAGTATTTGCTTCAAAACAGTGTTATTTGTATGTTTGTCACTCAGATTTTATGCCCCTCAAATTATTTGTGAAGATATCTATGTAAGCCATCACTTTGCTTTATTTCTTGGATAGTTTCCTATGTGTGGTCTGTCACTGGCTCCATCTTTATGCATCTTAAGAATCAATAGTACATTAAGGAGACTGACATGAGGTGAGAGGGAAAGAACATAAATAATGAATAACAACCTTAATTGCTAATCTTTCATTCCTGTTAGGGGAAATGTAAATTTCATTGAATAGCTATATGTTTTATATTCAGTGTAGCCCAAAATTATTATAACTAGTAATCTTGAATTATATGTAGTATAGATTAGAAGCAGTTTCTCTTTTAACTAGACAAGTTGATGCCATTAAAATGGCATTGGATCTCATGCACAATAAAGCCTGATTTTCCTGAAGAAAAATTACAAATATAGAAGTTGATAAAGCAGCCTTATTAAGTGGATTATTTTCGTCTCAAGTCAGTATCTGTGTTCAAAGCAACAGCTACATTTTTACAGTCTTCCAAAACCTAAAAACCTAAAACTTCCTTTGCCTTCTCTGGGCCAGTACAAACTGATCCTTACATTTTTATTTAAACCGTGGTATCAGGTGTATGGGGTTTTTTTTGGCCAAATTAGAAAAGGTCTTTCAAAATTACATAGGATAGCTTTAATTGTATTTCTTAGAATTATGTACCTGGACATTCATGAAAAAGGTGAATGTGGAAAACAGTCATGAATTTTTTTTCTTTGAGATGTAGGTGCAAGAAAAGACACTTTTAAGTTATCAGGCGAAGGATAATCAATGATCTTTAATTCTGTTTATGCTTTTTTATTAGCTTTCTTTGATTTCATTGCTGCATATCAGTGCAACCCTGCATAAGCAATAATACTTTATTACCTCACTAACGTAATGACACAAGATGCAGTTGACTTTTTCCAAGTTGACCTATTCCATGTCATCTTGAGTGATTCCACTTAATATTACTTTACATTTTCCCTGTAATGTTTTTCTCTGATGAATAGCTGTGTAGAATCAGCACAGGAAGAGCAAAGTCCTTGGCAATACCAGCTCAGTTGCATCTGCAGATGAGGATTTAAAATTCTATGCAGCAGACAGTACCTCCAGCAGGCGAGTAAAAGGTTACTGCATTATTTGCTTGTTTGCATGCAGAATCTTTTTATACAAAAGGCTTTTTTTAATTTAATTTGCACTGGCTGCTTGAATTTAAATATTACTGGAAAATGAATTAATAAAAATGTGAATATCAAAAGGGCAGAGGAAGGTTGAAGGAAGAAGCAATGCTGGCACAATATAGCTGTAACCAGTCTCTGTGGAGGGGAGGAGGCATAACAAATATAGCTTTTGATGCAGAGTGAAAACACGAAGTTTTGCTTAAATATGTGTCCTTAAGTTGCTGTCCTGCCCCTTGCTTATTAAATTACCTGATGACTAAGGTTTTGTAGGTAGCTGCTAATAGTGCTATCAGTATAAATGACAATTAATTCAAGTCAGATTATACTGTACTTGGGTTGAGCATCTTTGTTAATGTGAGTGCGCTCTTTACAAATGCTTTAATGTATGCTGCATTAAACGAAATAAATGCATTGCTTTTAAAAGCTGAAGGACACATGCCATCTTTTAGTATATAGGGTTTTTCACTTAGTACTGCTTCAAATTTTCTGTATGCATTTATTTTACACTGTAATTCATTTAAGTGAAATTTGAAAAATTACTGTTATTTAGCCACTTTTTAAATACTTTATCAGCGCTTTTGTATACAAAGGACATATTATTTTTGTTTACTTTTTTCCCCAACTTGAATTAACTAATTTGCAAGCATATGTCTAAGTTGGCAATGCATAACAATACAATATTTTCTTTGCAAGAATTTTATTTTTAATTGCTTTGGGTTTTTAGCTGAAATTTGTTTCCCTCTTTGTTATTGTGTTGTCTTGTATTAAGTTGTATCTTTGTTCAGCTTTATGTTTAGAAAATAGCTTTCTACTTTTCAATTTAAGTACAGTTATGTTTGTAACAAAGGCAGTACTTCAAAGTTTTAACAAAGCAAAAAAAAATCACTCTAAGTCTAATTGATAGATACCCTATCTATTAAACACTTTAAATGGCAGGTATTCTTGCAAATCATATTTCAGTTGTAATTTAAATTGCTCACGGTTTCTACTCCTACCAATCCCAAATATTTTTTTTCCCCGATATTAGGCGGATCTTGCATAGTGAATATGGGAAGAGAACAGGGCGTGGTTATTTTCTGTTGGCTGCTAAAGGACTGAGCTTTCAGAGCGGGAATAACTTGGACAGAGAATGTCATTGCAGACATGAAGCTACAAAACAACAAACTACTTAGTGTACAGTGTCTGTTACTTTAGTTAATAGCTCTTTTACAAAGCAGTAGACATTATCAAAATTGCTTTTCTCATGGAAGTGTAGTTGTAAAAGGCACTTTAAAATTGCAAGCTTTGCTTAGCGTAGAGAGAGTGGCTAGCATCAGCTTTAGGGAACCACTTTTTAAATTTTTTTGCAGTATTAATTTTTGCCAGAAAGCTGCAGAATGAGGCAGTCAGCCAATTTTGGTTGTTTATGGGCCAGTACCAGTACTGATTTCTTAAGGAATAAACTCATCTGATGAGCAAGTCAATGTGTGGCTGTGGCTGCAGCATTATTTCTTCTTTAATGAAGAGGCTGGGCCGTTCGACCTGCTGCTCGGATCTCCTATCTTGCAGCCATACATCAGACCAGTTGCAGAGATTATCCATCAAATATCCTAATCAGCCAAAGAAGGTAATTATTTAGATTTATTTAAAACATTTCTTTTAATATGAATACAATGTTGAGCTAAATATAAGCCACATTTTAAAGTGCCTTTAGGTTTCTTGACCTTGCAGCAGCTATCTAATATGCTTTTGCAATCTCTAGGTTGTGTAGCAAAAGAAATGTGCTGCAGTAATTGATTTTATAATGGAATCAGGTGATTTACTAGCTTCCCTGATAACCACTTGCTTGCTCTGAATTGTGGAACGTTTTAAGAACATCCTGAACTAAAGTATGAAGTTGCTGTAAGAGGGTTAGACATTCTGGAATGTCTCATTTGAATTAAAATTGCTTAATTTCTTTCTGCAGTTCTCCTATATGTACATTACATTCTTTAGAACTTAGGTTCTAGTTTTAAAAATATGTTTTGTAGAATTTTATAATACTGTGTTTTTGTAAACATATATTTATGATGCCAGTTTTAACAATATCCTTAGACAATAAGAAAGATCAATGTCTTTGACCATCTGTGGTTTAAAATAAAACTGTGGCTTTGCAAGTTTGTTGGGTTGCACTGTTGGGATGCCTTCTATTACTGACTATAGCCAAGATAGTCAGGGCAGTTGGCATTTTCTCTTCAGTCCTAAGTATGTGATTTCCAAATTTTATGTCTTGTTTAAAATATGGTATAATTTACATTTATTCTGTTTTTTGAATTAATGGATAAATTAATTAAACATTGTGATTTGCAATTTAAGTTAGTATATAGGTACTAAATAAGTATAAAGACTATTATTGATAAATTTAATGAAGCACACATACATATTTTGCTGTTTTATTTGTTTTTTTTATGTTGCTATTCTACATTTTGATATGTGAGAGATCTGAAAACCACCTGATTCAAAAACCAGTGGAAGCCATATAAATGCAATCTTTGAGCAAATAGGCAGATATTACTAAAACAACACAAATGCCCAATGGAATGTTTGTTTTTTTCCCTTTGAACGTTTCCAATCTTCTCTCAGTATCTAAATATACTTGCCATTTTTATAGTTCTTTAAGAATCAACATATAATATCTAATGTGTCTCTAATCTAGATTAATAATTATTATTCCTATGTCATAGATAGGTATAGCCACGTGGAAGGAGAAAACTTTTGATTTGGCTTGAATCCATATTGACATAATGGCTTAAGCCACATCAAGAAATCCACCTGTAAAGGTTGGTATGTTGTTTTGTATATGTCTGTGTGTACACACATTGGTAAACAGCATTATTTTATATTAACAGTTCAGCTGATGTGGCTGTTTTTGTACATACCTACATGTATAATACAGCTCAGAATTTTGAAATAAAGAGAAAAAGCTGCTTCAGAGCGCAATAGACCATAAACATAGCAATTGTCTGCAAATTTCTGAAAATACACATACATTTTCTTATGTTCACATGGGATTTGTGTTACTTTCTATCACTAATGTTGTTATTCTGAACTATTTTTAATTTCTTTGGAAGTATAGATGTAATTCTTAAAGATTAGGAAGTATGGGTAGTCTTTGATTTACAACAGTTAGTTTAGTGACCATTCAGTTATAAGAGCACTGAAAAAAGTGACTTATGGTATGACTGATTTTTACACAGCATCTCCATGGTCACGTGATCAAAATTTCAGATGCTTGGCAACTGACTCATATTTATGACAAGGTCATGTCATGGTGTATTGATCACCTTTTGCGACTTTCTGACAAGCAAAGTCAATGAGGAAGTCAGGTACATTTAACAATCATGTTAGTAACTTAACAACTATAATGATTCACTTAACAACTGTGGCAAGAAAGGACGTAAAATGGAGCAAAATTCACTTAATAAATGTTTTGCTTAGCAGCAGGAATTTTGGGCTCAATTGTGATTGCAAGTTGAGGGTTACCAATAATAACTTTGAGATGCAGAGATTTTGTATAGTATGTCCTGCAGTGCTATTTATTATCAGATTGTGAATTTCAATCAGATGTATTATGATTAGCACCATGGCCTCTTAAAGTTTTTCTAAAATACCCTATTTGGATAATTTTATTTTTTTAAAATTTGATTTATATGCCGCCCTTCTCCGGAGACTCAGGGCGGTTTACAATGTGTTAAGCAATAGCCTTCATACTTTTGTATATTTATACAAAGTCAGCTTATTGCCCCCACAATCCGGGTCCTCATTTTACCTACCTTAGAAAGGATGGAAGGCTGAGTCAACCTTGAGCCTGGTGGGATTTGAACTTGCAGTAATTGCAGGCAGCAGATGTAAGTGGATGTTAATAACTGCCTTAGTCTGCTGAGCCACCAGAGCTCCTCATAATATTTTGAGGTTTAAATTTATTTAGAATAATAGAGTTGGAAGGGATCTTAGAGGTCTTCTAGTCCAACCTTCTGATTAGGCAGGAAACCCTAAGCCACTTCAGACAAATCTAATTTGTCTAATCTCTTCTTGTTGTTGGATGTGTTTTCATAGCAACCGATAGGAAAATGCTCCCAAATTATACATGGTTTTATTCTTTTTCTAAACACGTGCCTTGTCCAAACATCATGCTTATTTTGATTGCTGGAATTTTAGTTGCAGATAGTAGCCAGGCCACTCTGATTAAGATCATTAAGTCAGAATACAAGAGAATTGAAATGCAGCTAACTTGGAGGACTACATAAACAAGTAGCTGGTTGGCAAAATAGGAGATCCCAGAGACAGAGGAAACTTAGTGAGTTTCAGATGGTTTATGGAAACTTCAATAAGAGAACCTACCGTATATACTCGAATATAAGCCGAGTTTTTCAGCCCATTTTTCAGGCTGAAAAACGCCCCCTCGGCTTATATTCGGGTCACGAAAAAAAATGCCTAGCAAGGGGTCTTGCTAGGGGTGCTTAGCAAGACTCTCTGCAGCCCCCTGGAAGCAAAAACGGGCTGGGGGGGGGGCTTAAAGGGAGAAAGAAATAAAGAAATCCTCACCGGAGATTCCATGTGCACTGAGCTTGAGTTGCGAGCTGATTGTAATTGGCTGCTAGCTAGCCTTCTTGTAATTGGCTGCTAGCTAGCCTTCTTGTAATTGGCTGCTAGCTAGTGGGTTCTCCCAGCTTGGCTGTCTCAGGAATTCTGGGAGTTGAAGTCCACAGGTTGTAAAAGAGCCACATTTGCCCAGCCCTGGTATCTCTTAACAGAGGCTTCAACTTGCCTGAAATTAGATCAAGCCAGTGACTGGGTGGGCGTGGCTAGCTGGTCATGTGATATATGTGTCTAGGGACTACTCAGAGGGCTGAAAAAAGTCATTTCTGACAGGTCCTCACACTTCTGACTGGTCCTCACACTTATGACCATCCTCACATTTATGCCCATGCAGCATTCTTAAAACCATGTCACTCATTTCACAACTGCTTCTCTTCATCATGGTGACAAGATAGGGCAAAAACGTAAAATGTGAGGACAGTCGTAAGTTCGAGGACTGGTCACAAGTGCGAGGACCAGTCAAAAATTACTTTTTCAGCCCTCTGAGTAGTCCATATGCACAAAAGGACTACCCAGAGGGCTGAAAAAAGTGATTTCTGACAGGTCCTCGCACTTTTGACCAGTCTTTTTTTATTTTGAAATTTACCAGTAGCCGCTGCATTTCCCACCCCCGGCTTATACTCGAGTCAATGAGTTTTCCCAGTTTTGGGGGTGAAATTGGGGGGGTCTGCTTATATTCGGGTCAGCTTATACTCGAGTATATACGGTAGCTATCAGATCTTTATTTTTGTATTTGTTGATGTTTGTGCTTTGTAACTTGAATATTTCATTGTCTTATATCTGTACCAGAAGGTGATCAGTACTGTCTACAGTATTCTTCTGTCTTCAGACTGCTTAAAGTAAATGTACACCAGATGATGGTTTCCATAGTTTTGGAACTAAAACTGCCATTAAGCCATATAACACTATCATTCAAAACATCTGGAGGGCATTGGATTAAACTACATATCAATTATTTGTTAAACCAGGCTCTAAGGCAGGGCTGTCAGACTCCTGGCCTATGGGCCAGATGCGTCACACGTTGACCGCACCCACACCCGGTTTAACGAAGGGGGAAAAAATCCTGATATATATCGTGATGCCACCAAGACGACGTGATTTTGACACCCTGCTCTAAGGTGTATGTTTGTCTAGTTCCTTCAAATTATGTATAAAATAGGATAATATAATTACACAGATGGCATAGATATTTCTATTTTGTCTTAATGGCTTCAAGCTTTTCTTTTTTGGAGGACAGTGTAGTATATTTTTAAGGCATCACACTACTTTTCTTCCTCTTCAATCCTGTCTCGATTCCTGGAAGATGAATTGAAATGCCTTCTAAATAAAGTCACAATGATTACAATATTTTATTTCAACTGCATTTTGAAAAGAACTACTATTCTTTACAATATACTTCAGAAAATATTGCCCTGGGAACAGACTATACTTAGATAATTGTAAATGAATGCATCAACAAAATGGTTAAATGTAATGAGTAAAAGCAAGTTTTCTGACACCATGCAACTTTTTATGCTAGTTGAATAATGTATGATGGCTCACATGTTTAGTATGCTTTCTGTAAGAGGACACATTCACTTCATTGTCAGGGCCAATTTTCATCAACTTCTGAAGTTCCAGAGTCCGTGCCAAATGAATTACATATGTGTGTAACTTATAAATTACTGTTACTATACTGGCAGTGAAACACAGGTGAAATAAAGTATAATGAAAAACAAATGCGTTTGCATTTTTGAAAAAGGTAGAGATTGGCATAGGACTGAATTTTTCCTAAAGGAAAATAATGCTTTGTGACAGAATATTCATTTTCCTGTAACAACATAGAGGAGTGGTTCATGCCTAAAGCAGGATTAGAATTCAGTCTCCAGATCAGCACCTTAACCACTACACCAAACTGGCTCTCCTTTTACATTCAGTCCTGACCTTTACTAATAATCAGCTTCTTCCTTTTCACTGTTTCTCCTCTCACAAACACATTCTTTAGCTTCAATCTCTGCTGAAATGGCCCTTTTGTAAGTAGTGCACTATAATTAGTATCCTCTAGTGTTATTGCTAGAATGGAAAAGTTGGTTGTCTCACAATTGTGAAGTATGTTGTTCTAGATTTTTTTTCTGCATTACCTTGTGTCCCAATATATGAAGACCCAACACTGAATCTGCTAGGAAGAGTCTACTAATGTAGCGAACTTAAAACCGAAAGCTATTCAGGCTATTTTCTTTCTCTTGTTAACTCTGTTCTATATGGTTTTCAGTATTCAGAAAGATCTTTAAAACTTATATACCAGGCTGCTCAGTCAGAAAAATTCCCTGAGTGATATATGTAACAATGAAAAGAAAAAATCCTGTCCTCAGAATTTCAATCTAGAAATATGTTCTAGACCAGGGGTTCCCAAACTTGGCAGCTTTAAGACTTGTGGACTTCGACTCCCAGAATTCTCCAGCCAGCATAGCTGGCTGGAGAATTCTGGGAGTCGAAGTCCACAAGTCTTAAAGCTGCCAAGTTTGGGAACCCCTGGTCTAGACATTGATTTTATGATGGGGAGAAAGAAAAGTTTTCCCTAATGACCTGCTGTAATGGCAGTGATTTAAAAATGAAGCTCTTTATGCACCCAAGAAATAGCATGATAAGCAAGTTTTTTTTTTCCAAAGCAGCTGTGTGATATGTTGAGGAATCTTAGCTTGTTTTTAATCTCCTGAAAGCAACTTGAGAAAAGGAATCTGTTCTAGTAAAAAATATTATTAGATTGAAAAAAATGACTACATTCGGGACACTGCAACAATTTTTAGTGAAATGAGCAAGCATTCTTCACTAGAAAGCACATATACAAAAAAGACAAAGATATGAAAATAAACTAGAAACTAGATTTATATCAATAAATAGTTTGTTTCTTCTTCTATTCTAGATGTACATTTGGTAGCTAAAATATGTAAACCATTGCTAAAATACATTCTTACATGTATTGAAAAAGTTGAAATTTGAAATTATGGAATGTTTATTTTAAACCAAGAGGTTTAAAATAAGATTTTTACTTCATATCAGCACAAGTCTTTATTTCTTTTGCCATAAAAATGTTTTACATATATCTAACCATGAAGATGGATTATTGTTCCTAAAAAGTTTTCCTCTGCTGCTTGTGAATTCTGGGTTCTTCTTTAAAAGCCTAAATGCATAAATGTGCATTTACATTATATATTATAATAGAAACAAAACTGTTCTGAACAGTAAAACAGTTACATGGTGGCAGGAAATCTTATTTATAAGAAATAATATTGTTTTAGTCGTGTTAATGGTTGAATATATTCTTGGCCTCATTTCATTTCATTCATCTGGAAAGTTTAAATCTCATTACATTAATAGATTAAATTGGTGGCATTTATGACTGTTCTTTTCTTTGGAGTGCATATATCAATTTACCTTGAAACAGAAAGTAATCTAATTAGTTCCGTGAAGCATCTATATTGCTGCTTCAGCTGTTACTAAATATAAAGATGATGTACAGTCAGAAGAATAATTTTTAGGTGTTCTTTACCATAGCTCTATGGTAATAATATATTTTACATTTTGGTTCAGTAATTTTATCTATTTATCACTTTTCTACAGTGCCCATCTTTCATTAAAAAATGGCTGTATTCATTTATCCTATTCACTTACCTCATCTTAGTTTTCTTACTAAAAGAATTTTGATTCCTGTTTATATACCGGTACTTTATTTTTGTTAGCTGTGAACCTTTATTCTGTGATTTGGCCATTAATGTTAAATATTATTTGATTCATAGAGGAAAGAAATTACCGAATGAAACACAGGAAGGTAGAATATAAATTAATCTACATGTTTTATTTTTTTGCTGACCCCTTAATTTGGAATTTTAAAATGCATTAAAAGGTATAAAATGCATATATAAGTTCTGTATTAAAGATAAATCCTGACATCAGATAACACTTATTAATCTGTAGGAAGGGTGGGATCAGCCTTTAAAGAGAAAGTAGGAAAAAACATTTGGGAGAAAAGTAGAAACAGTCCTGTGATGTTTACTGCTGGATGAATGGATGGAAAGAATGAAATAGAGTGACATATTAATTAAAAAGAATTGACTTCTGGAATCTCCAGTCAGACTAGGAGTGTTCTGTTCTGTTCTGTTCTGTACTGTACTGTACTGTACTGTACTATACTATACTATACTATACTATACTATACTATACTATGTACTAATGTACTAATTAGTATTAATTTAAAATTATGTGAATAGTATACTATACTATTCACATAATTTTAAATTAATACTAATTAGTACATGACAGAACAAATGTTCTGAACATTTTACCAACATTTTACCAATAAATTACCAACAAATTTGGTAATATATATATAGATTAATTTCAGTTATATGTGTTAATATATACAGTACATGCTATTATAAAGCATAATGTTTTATCATTTCAAATAATAGTTACCAGTAATGGCTGGATAGTGTAGGGGTTTGAGTGCCACATTTGATGCAGGAGACCGGCGGCGGTGGTCAAAATCACTTCTGGTACCTAACTTACCAGTAGGGGTCCTTGGGCAAAGATCCCCTGACGCTTCACCTGCCTATCTCAAAATATGAGAGTGACACATGAACTAGGAGAGTCATAAGTGGAGTGGATGTGAAGACGAAAGTGGTCCCAGTGGTAGTAAGAGCATTTGGGATTGTGACTCCTAAACTGGGAGAGTGGCTTATCTCTCTCTCCTGAAGAGCACAGTACTAGGAACAGCTAAGATACCTCATAGAATTCTCAAAGGCTCAGGCTTCTGGTAGAAGACCTGAGATTGAGGCAGATACAGACCATCCATAAGGGTGGAAAGGACATTTTTATGTGTAGAAGTATTCTTCAGGGAGTTATGAATGGGAAAAATCTATTACATTTTTTTTCTTCTTACAGACATCTAGCTTGCATGAGAAAGGATGTTGAACTAGGCAAGCTTTGCCTCTGATTAAGCATGGGTCACATTTGTGTTATTATACCTCATACAAACAAACCATCCTTTTCCAACCTGCATAGACATTTCCCCAATTTCTTCAGCTAGCCTGTCTATGATGATGATATGAAAGAGAGTGAATTACATTAGGCCAGCCTAATGATGTTACCATGAATAATTGAAATTTATTCCAGTTCAGTTTCAAGTACACATACCGGTCTAAACTAGTAAAAAGCACTTCTTGCTTGAACCTGCCCAGTTAGCAATATATGTTTGGTCACTTGAGAGAAATGCAGACCTGACTTTGCAAACTTCTCTCCAGAATAGTTAGTTTCTGTACTCATACTTCTACCTTCTACTCCAAACACAATTTCAACTTGTTCATGCTCTTGAAAAATATTATTCAAGACTTACCAAAATATCGTGAAAATAGTAACAAGAGTAGTTCTTAACGTAATTGAGCCTGGCAATTATTAGTCATACAACATCACCAGACTTGACTTTATAACCTTTTTTTTTGGAGTTACTAAGTGAACACAGCAGTCGTTAAGTGATCTCATTATCCTCTATGGGGCATTTTTTCCCTCAGAAACTGGAAGTAAATGCAGGTCTTCAGAAAAAAGTGTAAGAACAGTCATATATACCAGGGTGTGATACAAATGGTGCTAAATGTGGGCCAGTTGCCAAACCGCCCAAATGTGGTCACATGATTGTGGGGAGGGATGTCATAACTTCAGGACTGTGTCATAAATAGCTTTTTTGGGGGGGGGGGTCCATTGTAACTTTGCGCAGTTGCTAAGCAACCAGTCATGAGTCAAGGATTACGTGTAGTTTTTTTATTCTGTGAAGTAAAAGGAGCACGAGTTGAACCTGGATCTTCCTGGTCTCTTAATTGCAAAACTAATTTTTAAGTAGCTCTGATTAGGAAATTGGAAGAAAGATCTATAGGTGTCCTTAAATTTGAATTCATTTTCCCTAGAAATATAGAAACTATATGTTCCAGATTTAGCCAAGACAGATATGTCAAATTGAATAGAAAAAAAATTAGGAATTTGGACTTTTGAAATGGTTGTAATTCTGATAGAATAACTCTATGTGCTAGTAACTATGTATTTGGACTTTCTTTGTATTCTAATTTTAGGTAGCAATTAACAAATTAATTAATCCCTGCAGTCACATGATTCACTCACTCAAACAGACACTCCCCTTCCCCCCTAAAACAAGCAGATTTACCCATGGGGAGAGCTGGAGAACTTTCCTCCCTGCAGTCACATGATTCACTCACTCAAACAGATACTCCCCTTCCCCCCTAAAACAAGCAGATTGCAAACAAAGAGATTGCATCACTCGAAGAAGGAAGGAAGATCACGAATTGACATCAACAAGACCCACAATCAGGGCAAAGTGAAGGAATTTGCACAAGCACTCAAGGAAACTCTCCCAGGCCCAGCTGAAGTAAATGCATCTGAATGAAGGGAATATTTCAAGAATGCTGTTTATAACACTGCCTTGTCACTATTTGGTAAGGAGATCAGAAAGGCAGCAAATTGGTTTGAAGCCCATTCGGAGGAGTTGACACCAGCCATCGAGGAAAAAAGGAGAGCTCTAATTTCATAAAGCCTATTCCAGTGAGCGCAACCTACAAGTTCTGCGAACTGCTCGTAGCAAAGTCCAACAGACCGCCAGGAGATGTGCTAATGATTATTGGCTGCAGCTTTGCTCTCAGATCCAGATAGCAGCTGACACAGGCAACATCAAGGGGATGTATGATGGCATCAAGCAGGCCTTAGGTCCAACACAGAAGAAATCTGCCCCTCTGAAGTCTGCTACAGGTAAGGTTATCCAGGACCAAGCACAGTAGATGGCACGCTGGGTGCAGCACTACTCTGAGTTACATTCCAGAGAAAATGTGGTAACTGAAGAAGCATTAAATAACATTGAGTGCCTGCCTATTTTGGAGGAGCTTGACAGTGAACCAACTTTAGAAGAACTAAATGCAGCCCTGGACTCCCTTGCCTCTGGCAAGGCACCCGGGAAAGATAACATTCCTGTCGAAGTTCTGAAGTGCTGCAAAGAGAACATCTCCACTGAACTGCATGAAATCTTCTGTCTTTGTTGGAGGGAAGGTGGAGTACCACAGGACAAGAAGGATGCAAATATCGTCACACTGTACAAGAACAAAGGTGACAGGCGTGACTGTAACAACTACCACGGCATCTCTCTTCTTAGTGTTGTAGGGAAGCTGCTTGCCCGTGTCGTACTGAAGAGGCTCCAGGTGCTTGCAGAAAGAGTCTATCCAGAATCACAGTGTGGATTTCGAGCCAACAGGTCCACTACTGACATGGTATTTTCCCTTAGACAGTTGCAGGAGAAATGCAGGGAACAAAGACAGCCACTTTTCGTAGCCTTCATAGATCTTACGAAGGCTTTTGACTTGGTTAGCACGGATGGCCTTTCTAAAATTCTCCCCAAGATTGGATGTCCACCTCAGCTCCTCAACATCATCAGGTCCTTTCATGAGGAAATGAAGGGCACTGTAGTTTTTGATGGCTTAACTTCAGATTCCTTTGATATTCGAAGTGGAGTGAAGCAAGGCTGTGTCCTCGCGCCAACTTTATTCGGGATCTTTTTTGCTGTCATGCTAAAACATGCTTTTGGAACTGCAACAGAGGGTATTTACCTCTGGACCAGATCAGATGGAAAACTCTTTAATCTCTCTAGATTGAGAGCAAAGTCTAAAGTCCAGCTGAAATGCTTACGGGATTTTCTCTTGGTTGATGCTGCTGCTGTCACAGCTCACTCTGCTGAAGACCTTCAACAACTTATGGACAGTTTTAGCAAGGCCTGCCAAGACTTTGGACTAACAGTCAGCCTGAAAAAAGCACAAGTCATGGGTCAGGACATGGATTCACCTCCTATATTACAATCTCTGCACAAGAACTGAAGGTCATCCATGACTTTGTGTACCTCGGCTCAACTATCTCTGAAACTCTCTCTTTAGATACTGAGCTGAATAAACGTATTGGTAAAGCGGACACCACATTTTCCAGACTTTCAAAGAGAGTATGGCTTAATAAGAAGCTGATGGAACATACAAAGATCCAGGTCTATAGAGCTTGTGTCCTGAGCACACTCTTGTATTGCAGTGAGTCTTGGACCCTTTATGCAAGGCATGAAAGAAAGATGAACACCTTTCATATGCGCTGTCTCCGACGAATTTTTGGCATAACCTGGCAGGACAAAGTTCCAAATAGCGCAGTCTTGGAACGTGCTGGAATTTCTAGCATGTACACTATTGAAACAGCGACATCTACGCTGGCTAGGGCATGTTGTGAGAATGGCTGATGGTCAGATTCCGAAAGATCTCCTATATGGAGGATTAGTGCAGGGAAAGCGCCTCAGAGGGAGACCACAGTTGTGATATAAGGATATCTGCAAGAGGGACCTAAAGGCCCTAGGAATGGACATTAACAACTGGGAAACCTTGACCTTCGATCGTTCAGCTTGGAGGCTAAGGACGCAGCATGGCCTTCTCCAATTCGAAGAGACACTTGTTCAGCAGGCTGAGGCAAAGAGGCAGTCCCGGAACCAGCGAAATCTGGGGGCTGGGCAGGGGACAGAATGTATCTGCCCTCAGTTTGGAAGGGATTGCCACTCTCGAATTGGCCTTTTTAGTCACACTAGATGCTGTGTTAGGACCTCTTTCCAGAGCACGATACCATAGTCTCTTGAGACTGAAGGACGCCAATAACAAAAAATGTCATATCCCCAAATGTCAAACCTGTGATTTGAGCTGCTAAAACTTTATTTCATGAATAAATAGATATTAATGTAATTAAGATAATCTTAGAATTAGGGAATCTAAGACAAATTTAACATTTATGGAAACAAATGTATAGAAATATTTCTTTATTTCTATGTATAGAAATACATATTTTCTTTCAAATGTATAGAAATATTTCTTTATAGATACTTCTGAGATCTGTATACTCATTATTTAGTTTCCATTAGAATGAAAGATGTATTTTAAAATAACACATTAACTGTAGAGGCTGTAGAGGTTTCTTACTTGATGATTTCAGTTACATCTTATGCTTACTTAAAATAATTTATCAGTTACTTTAATAAGCAGAAAGAGCTACCCTCTAGTGGAGTAATGCGAAAATGCATCTGATGTGATATGTTTCTCATTTTTAGTCTAGCTTGAAATCAAATTTGAAATCAAATCATTGCATACGCAAGAGAAATTCAGTGGAAAAAAAGTGTATTACTTTTGTATATTATTAGGGAACAAAACTTAGCAATACAAGAGTGGTGGTATACTATAGGAAGTAAAACATTTTCATAACATCTCTCGAAGAATCATACATTAGTTATTTAATTGTTATTTTTTGTTCAAATATAGCATTATTCTCATTACAGTGGATCAATTGGTGCCACGTCTGTTAATAAATTAAATTAATTGGCTTTTCAGTGTTATATCGTATTATCATATTGTGTTGTGTGTGGGGTGATGGTAGTTTGGGCAGAATTTAAAGAACCAAATAGTACTTTTGTGTGATTAAAGATCCGTTGGCTTTGATTTCTTGATTACGACTAAATTTCTAAAACAGTTTGGTTTAACTGGAGGAATTGAATCCCAATATTTCTTTGAGTCTTTGCCATATTTTCATCCAGTTTTATGCTAATGTTATATACTTAGCCAATTTAAAATGTCAATAGCTAGTTCTTTATTACCTCTTAATGTAAATTAGTATTCCATAATCTTGTTTCTCCTAAGTCTACAAATCTTACTCCTATAGTCAGTAAAGCAAAAAAGCCATAAAGATTTAAAGTACAGTCTCATACTTCTGAAGACTATTGGAAATTACTCTTTTGAACTGAAGATTTAATTTAAATTTAAAATGAATATTTAAGAAAATATTTACAACTTAAAATATTTTAATAGCACATATGCCTTTTCATTTGCTTTATATAAATGTACAAAATTTTAAAAAGTTCATTGAGAACTATCAATGTCTGTCATTTGTATTTTTATATACAGAATAGTGTTTGTTTATACAGTGTGCTTATACTATCAAATTGATGACAAGTGGCTTTAAAACTATTTAATGTGTGCTTTTATTTTCAAGCCATCTCAGTTCTTGAATATTTTTGAAAAATTAGGATTGGGGTCAATTACTACAGCAAATGATTCATTAGGAATTATACCGGTATTTATTTCACAGTGTTTGTAAAACCCAATTTACAAATATTCTATGCATTTTACAGTAATGCAATAGAACATAGTAAATACCCTGCTACATCAGAATACCAATTGAAATAAAATATGACAAAATAGGATTATTAGTCCTTGATTTATAATAATTTAGTAACAGTTCAAAGTAATGATTACAGCTGGTTCCAATTGTGGTTGTAAACTGGGGACTACCTATACCCGTGATGGCAAACCTATGGCACACGTGGCACAGGTGGCACGCAGAACTATATCTGTGGGCACTCAAGCGTTGCCCTAGCTCAGCTCCAGCGCACATGCACGTGCCGGCCAGCTGATTTTCGGGCCTTCTAGGCCGACTGGAAGTTGGGAAACAGCCTGTTTCCAGCCTCTGAAGGGCCACCAGGGGGGTGAGGAAGGCCGTTTTCTCCCTCCCCAGGCTCCAAGAAAGCCTCTAGAGCCTGGGGAGGGCAAAAAATGGGCCTACTGGGCCCACCAGGCAATTGCGTGCCAAAAGCAGGGGTTGCACGGGGAGGGGTCGTGCGTGCATGCCCAGGGTGCGGGGCGCATTGAATTATGGTTGTGCACATCTGCGCACATGACCCCCCCGTGCTCCCCCCACTTTTGGGACGCGACGGCAAAAAGGTTAGCCATCACTGACCTATACAGTAGAATGCAGATTCTTGATGCTAATCTTTGAAGAAAGAGCCAATTCTACTTTTTCATGTTGACCAGAGTGGACAACACTCTGGTCAACATGATCATCAGATCTTAGAAGTGAGTTTATTCCACAATATTGATCAGTAATGGAGAAACAATGCTTCTGGGTCTCAGCAGACATAACATCCTTTGCTATTACATCTCATTCCCTTCAGAAAGATCAGGCTATGATAAAATCATATATTGCTTACATTTTTAATAAATTTAGAATAACATTAAAATTTTACTGGTCATGCTTTTATTATAAACTTTTAATTTCACTTAAACATGGAATGATTTTATATTTTTCAATGTCTTTAAAATGGTATGCAGTGTGTTACTTTCTTCTGTTAAAAAGAGTGAATTCTCAGTATAAACGCTGTATGCTAATTCCTTTTCACAGATGTTTGGAAATTAATTTTTATTTAGGTAAGGCTAAAAATTTAATAGTAAGGTTAATATTAGTACAATTGCAGCATTGTTTGTCTCATAGAAATCAAACTTTAATTTGGGAATCTGTAACAACAAAAACAATATCTCAGTTGCTATGGTCATCACAGTTTCATTGTTTTTTCATTGTCATGACAAAACAAACATTTAATAAATAGTAAACGTGTGTGTGTGTGTGTGTGTAGAGGGTATGTAGAGGGTGGGGAGAGGGAGGGAGGGAGGGAGAATGAGAATGATTTTTTCTGTCTCTGTTCCTGGTTGGTTCAGCCTCTGACAATGTGTAAGTAGACTGAGCTTGATCTTCTAGCAGGAAGGAAAGAACTAGTACTGATTTCTCTTACAGTGAGGGGTCCTTGGTGTTGTCTGAGCTTGGTTGTTTTCTTGCAGATGTTTCATTACCAAACTAGGTAACATCATCAGTGCTAGGGATTAGTGATCATTAATGTAAACTAGGTAATATCAGTGCTAGTGAAACCAAGGACCTTTTATTTCAACCTTGAGCTACAAATATTCTCCTTTATTGGTTCTCTTACAATATATTCAACATGTGTTTACAGTTCAATTGACATTTGCTAAGCATGCATATATGTCCAGGTCCATAGCTACGCAGTGTCTACTCTCATAGCTTTATGTGATACATATTGGTGTTCTCTAAGCTTGGTTGTTTTCTTGCAGACATTTTGTTACCTAACTGAGGACTGATAATATTGCCTAGTTTGGATAATAAAATGTCCTGAGCAGTTATGGCAATACTTTTAATATCAATAGCACTTAGACTTATATACAGCCCTTTACATCCCTCTCTAAGCAGTTTACAGAGTCAGCATATTGCTCCCAACAATCTGGGTCCTCATTTTACAGACTTTGAAGGCTGAGTCAATCTTGAGCCTGGTTACCGTGTTTTTCGGACTATAAGACGCACCTAAATTTACAGGAGGAAAAACAAGGGGAAAAAAAAGTGTTTGGCCTCCACATGTTGCGTTTTCACCCTCCCAGGCCCCCAGAAGCACTCTGCAGTGCTCCGCATGGCTCATTTTTGCCAAAAATGGGCTTGTTTTGGCCAAAAATGGGTATGTTTTTGGGCCCCCAAGCCTTCTGCGCATCATGTTTTCACCCTCCCCGGTCCCCAGAAGCACTTCACAGTGCTCCACATGGCCATTTTTTGCCAAAAATGGGGCCATCTTTGGCTTGCAGAGTGCTTCTGGGGGAGGGTGAAAACATGACTTGGGGAGGGTTTGAGAGGCAAAAATGCCTGTATTCAGTCTATAACATGCACCTAAATTTTCACCCACTTTTCGGGGGGGAGGGGAAGAAGATGCGTCTTATACTCCAAAAAATATGGTAGATTCGAATGGCAGGCAGCAGAAGTAGCCCTTAATACTGCATTCTAACCACTGCACCACCACAGCTTTTAACTATAACAGTTGAAATTCTTTAAGAATTTACAGAATGGTTTTTGAATTGTTAACACTTTTTGTAATCTTTTAGCCAAATGTACAAGTTTGTAAATCTTTAACAATTTTTATGTTGTCAGTTATACATGTATATATTATTTGATGCATTTCCATTCCCCTAAAGCAGTGGTTCTCAACCTTCCTAATGCTGCGACCCTTTAATACAGTTCCTCATGTTATTACTATCGGTTCTGTGGGCGTGGCTTGGGGTAATGTGACTGGGTGGGCATGGCCAACTTTTTTTTTTAAACTTTTAAAAGCATTTTTTCTACAATCTTAAGAGGTTGCAGGAAAAAATGATTTTGGGAGCCTTTGACGATCAGGCAACTCAGCTGGGATCGCCAGAGGCTTTTAAAGGCAATTTTTTTTCTACAACCACTTCAGCCGAAGAGGTTGCAAAAAAAAATGCTTTTGGAAGCCTCAGACGATCCCAGCTGAGCCGCGCGATCGGACCCGCCTGGAGACGGATAGAGGAGCGGTGTCTTGGTTCCTAAGACCATCAAAAATATGTGTTTTCCAATGGTCTTAGGCGACCCCTGTGAAAGGCTCATTCGACCCCCAAAGGGGTTGCGACCCACAGGTTGAGAACCGCTGCCCTAAAGTATTACCATAATTAGAGAAAATACATCCCACAATCAGTTGTGAAATAGATTTTTCAAAACAATGGTTGTCTTTTTAAAAATATTTTCATTACACTTGACATTACCATCAATGTCAAATTTAAATGCAATGGTCTATAAGAATCTTACTGTGTTATTGTGGGCATATAGTGTTTTGTTCTTAATATTTCCTCCTATACCACTTAGATTTAATTTAATATATAAAACAGAATATTTATTAAAATGCATAGTTTGAGTTTATTTAGATTTAGATTTATATACCGCTCTACTCCCGAAGGACTCAGGGCGGTGAACAGCCATAGATAAAACAAGATAGGAACAAGATTTTGTTTGCAATAAGTTCATTGCAATATAAAATTAAGTTGACATGCTTCATCAGAAGTATTCTGTGTTAAGAGATATCCTTAATATCTAGATCTATATAATTAAGAGTATAATAAAGTTTATAATTGTGACAGTTCTCTTCTTTTTCTCTCCTCAGAATGTAAAAACATTTGCATCTTCAGATAGTTTAGGGAAGGTCCAAGAAGTAGCAAACTGGCTTTTGGAAATGAATCAGGAACTGATCTCTGTTGGCAGCAAGAGACGACGAACTGGTGGGTCTATTCGAGGTAATACTTCATCAAGTCAAGTGGATGAAGAGCAGATGAATCGAGTTGTGGAGGAGGAACAACAGTTACGACAACAAGATGAAGTTGTTGCAAGAAATGGGGAAATTGGTGGAGGCCAACCTGGACTGTGTCATAGAAATGAATCTCAATTGGAAGAAAACAACAACAGATTTATTGAAGTAGATGAAGATTATTCTGGCAACCAAGAAGAGGAGGAAGAAGATGAACATACTGGCATACCAGAGGAAGAGGAGGACATGGAGGAAGAAGAAGAAATGGACCAAGACAGTGACGATTTTGATCAATCTGATGAAAGCAGTAGAGATGAGCAAACTAATTGTAACAGTATCACAAATTCAAATGGTAACATGGACTTAGCAATACATCAGCAGTCATCGCCATTCTATATTAAATCTAAGGTGAGTAACTTTAAACACTTTTAAGTACAGTTTTAGAATGTAGAGAGTAAAGTTCCCAAGATGAATACATTCAATTTACTATCAACTACCCTGTTTCTCCCAAAATAAGACATCCCCTGATAATAAGCCCAATCGGGCTTTTGAATGCATGGCAATAAGGCCAAGTGCTTATTTCAGGGTTCAAAAAATATAAGACAGGATCTTATTTTCGGAGAAACATGGTATTTGTAGCACTGTTCAAACATTTTTCTTTGAAAGCATAATAACTAAATAAAAATAGCATTACTATTTCTGTTCTTGCTTTCTTAAAAATCTCTGCTAAGGTTTATGTCAAAGCATTTTTCCCTTCTCTAATTTCTGAACTAAATGTTCGTAATTATAAATAGGCTTATTCTCATAATTTCTGAAACATTGGATTTTGCAGGACAATATTTTAACTTCTTACTTTTGTTTATATATGTGTATTTGCAAAGTACTGGTGCAATAGGCTGTCAAAACCTGGTTGAATAACAAAATATGTTTTTTCTGATATTCTGATGTTTTGTTAAGAAATGTTTTCCATTTTAGTATTTCTGGTTTTTTATATTAGAAATTAGGAATTTAATTAACTGTGATTTTGCTTGCATGACTTCCTAACCATGATGTGGTTAAATCTAGCATGACATCTGAATGTGAACTATGGTTTAAACTGTTTAAGAAGAAAGGCCTTAATTGTAATTTGTGATCATTACTATCATGGGTTAATTCACTTAAAACACAGTGCAAACTCATATATATTGGACACGATCTTCTAGATCAGCCTTTTACCAGAGATGTTAAAACTAGTATTATAGTTTCCTGCCATTCTGAAATAAATACCCAAAATCTTTAATATAATTAATTCCAAAAATAGGCTTAATATAGCTTTAAAAAGCAAGAAAAAAGAATCATCCCTAAGAAAGATGGCCTTTCAAAAACAATTGCTATTTTAAAAAATTACGTTCTACTCTTTGCCATGAAAAAGAGGAAGTACAAAGAGGAATTGTTCCAGTTCTAGAATCTGCTAATCTCTGGTCTGCCAATGTCAGTGAAGTTTTTCATTTTTAATTTGAAGTATTTACAAGTTTAAAGAATCAAGTAAAAAACAAGGTATGTTAGCTAGACATCGCAAAGTTTGCTGTGGTTATGCATGCCATGGTTGGATAGGTAGGTAGCTTCTAGTAGTAATGCCAGATGTAGTTTAACATATCTGTAAAGATCTTCTGTTTCTGGATAATTGTTCCACAACAGTTCCATTCCAAGTACAAACAGGTAAGATGTCAGGGAGGCAGCCTGTGAGTTATTGAAATGACTTTGAAACCTGCTATTGAAACGAAAATACTATTTCGAGTACTGTGAAGGTGAATCAGAGATCCACAGTGTAAATAACAACAAAAATGTAGTCTCTTATATTAAGATATGACATGGAAAAAATACGTACAGGTAATCCTTGATTTATAACCATTTGTTCAATGACTGAAGTTATGACAACATTGAATGATGAGGCTTACATTGTGCCCAAAGTTTATGGCTATTGCAGCACCCTCACATTCACACCTCACGTAATCAAAATCTGGGTGCTTGGCAGCCCTCCTGCTTTTAGAACACAGGGTAGCTGCAACTTGCCCTGCCTATTTTTCCATCTGTGCCCTTTTGGCTCCTGCCATCCTACCTTTCCACTGCCCTTGCTGACATTCACCAACTCATGATGAGGCGTGCCTGTCCTGCCTGCTGGGCCAGATGGGGTTGACTTGACATGGCATAAAAAAAAAACAACCCCGTGCACATAACAGCTTAAAGGCATCTTAAAGGTACACAAAACTTCCTTTTGCGCCAGGCTCCTGGAGAATGCTGATATTTGCTGACAAGTTAATGAATGCTGCCACTTGCTGGGGCAGGATGGGGAGAGAAATAATGACACTTGCTGGAGAGTGAAGGCTTCCCAGGATGTGACAAGCGGCCCAGAGCTTGCCTGGTTCTGGGACTGCTTGCAAGGCTGGGTGGCCAAAATGGCATAGCAGGGAGCAAATTACATGGGGGGGGGAGGGGAGTTGGAGACTGCCCCTTATCTTACTGAAGCTCAAGGCTGGGAGGGATCAAGCTGGGAATGGCTTGGATTGGGGTGGTTATTTGCTTAAAGACCCGTGATTCCAAATTAACCACAACAGAAAGAACGGGGGTTGCCACAATAAGTCGGTGCAGCCATATGACATTTCATTTTATGATTATATTGACTTACAACAGCAGTTCTGATCTCAATTGTGATTGTACAGTAAGTCGAGGACTATCAACTGTTTTTAGCTAATCAGGAAAGAATGTGGAATAGTCTTGCCTCCTCCTACATATATTCACAAACCTAATTTGATCTTGCAGTCGGCTTGGGTTCCTG
This sequence comes from Ptyas mucosa, assembly GCA_012654045.1. Taxonomy (NCBI): domain Eukaryota; kingdom Metazoa; phylum Chordata; class Lepidosauria; order Squamata; family Colubridae; genus Ptyas; species Ptyas mucosa. The sequence goes on along the minus strand of WNWU01000007.1, from coordinate 23,104,339 downwards.
AACCAAAAATCCATTTCCTTATCATTTGACTATAGTACTGCTTTTGTGCACAAGCCATTGTCAGCATCATGCAGCTTAGATTAGCAACATAGCCAATGCTTTCCTTCTGTTGGATGATGATGCACAGTAGCATTTTATTTATTTGTCTGATTTAAAGGGTCACTCAATGGACTAACAACTCAAGGCAGGTTTCAAGGAAGAAGGTTAAAAACATGAATTGACAAGGCAATAAAACATTACTAAATAACTTCATAATAGGTTGCTGTATATTGCCTAAACTTATTAAAATGCCATTTTCAACTGTGAACGCTAGAGGGTGCAGTTAGATGCCTTCATATATAATGCTCCAGAATAAATAACATTTGTACTGTTTTTCATATTCTTGATATTTTTCAAAGGGTACAGGTAGTCTTTAACTTACAACCATTTGTTTAGTGACCATTCAAAGTTACAACAGCACTGAAAAAAGCGACAAACTACTCACACTTAATGACTGTCACAATATCCCCAGGGGCATGTGATCAAAATTCAGGTGCTTGGCAACCGGCATTTTTATGACAGTTGCAATGTCCCAGGATTATGTAATTGCCATATGTGATCCCCTGGCTGGCTTCTGACAAGCAAAGTCAATAGGGGAAGTCAGATTCACAACTGCATGGTTCACTTAACAACAGCTGCGATTCACTTAAAAACTATGGCCAAAAAGGATCATTGGAGATGACTCACTTAATAACTGCCTTGCTTAGCATCTGAAATTCTGGTCTCGATTGTGGCCATACTTTTTAAAATATGGAATACAGATTAGTCTTCGCTTTACAACCTTAATTGGGACTGGCAAATCCATCAGTAAATGAAGTGGTGGTTAAGTGGTTGTGACCGCCCTGCCTCACAATAGCAGTACTGGAAGTCTTGTCGTTAAACAAATCCTGCAGACTGTTAGGGGGAGGACCGACCTGGATCCAACTTGGTCCTTCCAGCATCAAGCCTCCATTCTTCCAAGGCAACAGACTACCTCCCCTGCATCTCCCCCTGTTAGTCTGTCTCTCCTCCATCCCTGCCCTTTTGGCCACCCAAACTTCATAAAAAAGCTGCTGTATTCTCCCACAATCGCTGCCAGTGGACCTTCCTCCTCGGCTTGATTGTTGTGTGTTCTTTCTCCCTTCCCCTGGATTTGTCACTGCCACTGAGGTGTGCAATCTCAAGCTCCATGGCACAGCATATCAGAAAGCCCCTGAACAATGCTGTACAAGCAGTCCCAGAACTGCAATGCAGCGAGAAGCACTGGGACGTTTTTGCCACATCATGGCTTGAGAGCATCTTGCCCCAAATGATCTCAAAGCTGCAGTATGACAAGCAATCCCTGAGCACTTGGTTGAGAGTCCGTTTCTTCTTGCATCTCATCAGCGTCTTACCAAATGGCATTGAACACCTGATTCTCTTGCAAGGCACTGTTTGAGGAGTGGTTGCAAGTCCCATTTTTTTTCATAACACTAAATTATGGGAACTACCTGTAATTGTTTATTATATGTATGTAAATTATTAGTAACAAACTATGGATAATTCTTCTCTTAGATTTTGACTATAACAATATAATAATGGAATGGAATGACATTTTAAAGGAATATTTATCCTGATTTTTGAATTTTTGAAGGTATCATCCAAAAAAATTGATAAGAATCATTTAAATTCTCTCCAGTAAAAAGAATTTGGACTCACTAGCTACATAGGAAATATTTTTGGAGCAAAGACTTTTCTATTTACATTACGCGATAAAGACTGAGACTTATGCAATTTGCCAGCAATTTAAGGCAACTGCTTCCTGTAGTGATTAATTTGTATTTGTGTGTATGTGTCAGATAATATTTAAAATCAATTACAGAACTAGTCAAGGCACTTGAGTGTAAAGAATAAAACATTGGATTTGGAATATATTGAATATTTGTGTATTTTCAATATCCTTATAAATTTTACAAGCTTACAACTAATAGTGCAATTTGTTTTATTTTCTTGTCTTGTGTTATCTGGCTATTTAGAGTTTGATAAATTTATTGCACTTTTTTTCCTGGAGATGAAGATGGTGTACAAAACCTTCCCCGCAACTTTTCTTTAACCAAGAATTCCATCAAATATATTGAGAGAGAGTGACTAGTTCCAAGTCACTTAGTCAGCTTCCACATGAAACAGTAAATTTGAATCTTAGTCTTCTCAATCCAGTCTTCTTAACCACAATACCGTATTAGCTTTAGTGGTACTGTATTTAACATTTTGAAACCTAAACAGGCACTGGATACTGTAAAAAAAAAACAAACTTGTTTTTTTGGGGTGGAAATGCTTGTTTTAATGAATTTATATATCTGAAGTTATACCTAAAATGGCAAAAGTGTAAAGGAAAACAGAGTATTGGTATAGGTTCCTTACAAGTCTCTTATACTTAAAGTGAATAGGGGTTACTAGAAAGAATTAATGAGGATTTACAGGGAAAGAGAAAGATAGTACTCTTTTCAAAGATTGTGTGAGTGGTCCTTTCTCCTTAAAAGCTATGTCGAACATTGTGTATGTTGTACAAATTGTTCATTTCTGCTTAATATATCTATCTTCATTGAAGAGAGATGAAAAGATTGCAGAAAATATGACTTCAGTAACAGGGTGATCAATGCCTGGAATGCACTACCTGACTCTGTAGTGTCTTCCCCAAACCCCCAAAACTTTAATCTTAAACTGTCTACTGTTGACCTCACCCCATTCCTAAGAGGTCTGTAAGGGGCGTGCATAAGTGCACCAGCGTGCTTACCGTCCCTGTCCTAATATTCCTTTTTACTTACTCTTTTCATGTATTCGAATTATGTTTATACTTTTACCTGTTATCTTATATGTGCTTGACAAATAAAGTTATGATTATGATGATTATATTGAAGCTGTGGTGGTGCAGTGGTTAGAATGCAGTATTGCAGGCTAATTCAGCTCACTGCCAGGAGTTCAATCCTCACCAGCTCAAGGCTGACTCAGCCTTCCACCCTTCCCAGGTTGGTAAAATGAGAACCCAGATTGTTGAGGGCAATATGTTGACTCTGTAAACTGCTTAGAGTGTGTTATAAAGCACGAGGGAGCTGTATATAAGTGATATTACTATTGCTATTAAGTTGGGATTCATTAATAAGGACACTTTAAGACAAATGTAATTTGTTCTGTTGTTGAATATTTAAGCTTTTCATGTTTAGTTTAAATGTATTCTTGCTAGCATTATCACTATCTTACAGTGGTCTATTTGAAACTGCTTGAAAAACTTTTTAATTTTTTAATTAATTATTTCTAATTAATTAACTTTTATTCAGACACTTTGATTATAATATTTGAAAGATTGAAACAGTATCTATTTGCAGAAGTAAAGACTATTCCTATTGACTAGAGAGATTCATCATTTTCAGTTGCCTGGAAAGAGACAATCCAGAAGTTTCAAATAGTCCAAACTGTAGCAGTGCGAGCAGTGGTCAACATGCCTTGATATGCCCATTTAACAATTCTGCTTTGCAAGCTGCATTGGTTGCCAGTTTGCTTCTGGGTGTGGCAGCTGTTATCTATAAAGCCCTACATGGTATAGGACCTGATTACTTGAGGGACCACCTTTATTTTATAGTATCTGCCCAACCACTTTGATCTTGTAGAATTGGCATCCTCTGGGTTTCTTTAATTAAACAATGTCATCTATCAGGACCCAGGAAATGTGCCTTCTGTAGCAGTGCCTGCCCTCTGGAATTTCTCTTAAGATCCAGATGGGCCCCACTTGGCGGCTATTTAGAAGAGTCATGAAGACCTGACTGTCCACCCAGGCCTTTGGTAAAGGAGAGTGAGATTTTCACTACACTTCATTCCATCTGTTCTGTTGTTCTTGTCTTGTTTTATATTTTTAAAAAATCAATTCTATTGTAATTTATTGTAAATCACTCAGAATCACTGGGAGGTATATCAGTATTATTATTACTAGGTGAACAACAGCCTTATTCTCTCTATCACTTTCTCTGATGTCAGTGGAATTATTTGATATACATTTGAAGGTTTCCAGATGTTTCTGAATACTAATAGTGTAGGCTTTAGGTCTGTAGGGCAGCTATCATAAACAAAGTTGACAAGGTATGAAGTACTTATGGGAATCACTCTCACTTAAATTTATTTGTGAAAGGCATCCGTTAAAGATCTTGCTGCTTAGAGGATTGTTTGATACATATGTATCACAAATATTATAAAGCAAACTATGATAATAAGAAAAAAGGTGTTAGTGGAATGCTCTCCAGTACTTACTGAATATCAAATCAATTTTTTATTATGACCCTAAGGCCAACAGACGGAAAGAAATAAAATAGTTAAAAATGAAAATAGATAACATTTAAAATTAATATATATTTTCCAGACCCAGGGAGAAGTGAACAGTAGATACAGTGCAGAATTGGGCAACACAAAGTATATTTATAAAATGTGGTCAATCAAGGACAAACAGAATTTATGATCCCTCTCAGAAATGTCTTAAAATAGGATAAATGAAAGACATACAGGATTTTCTGTACAGATAGAACTGAAAAAAGCTTTGCTGTCCATATAATTATATATACATAGAACAAGGAATATTTTTGTGATATTGAACCAAGATGGTGTAGGACAGTGGCACTGAACTAAAAAAAAATGCAACATCTTGTCAGTTGAAAAAAGATGTTGATGCTGACTTTGAATAGGTGCTAGACTTGTCTGGACTCAGAAACTAAACAGGATTGGGTTGATTAGTATTTGGATCAGGGGCTGTCAATAAATGGCCTATGCATTAAGAATCCAGAAAACCTCTTTGAACATGGGTGTCAAACTTGCCGCATCACGTTGATGTCATGTGACATATAGTGACAGTTTTTGCCCTTCATGGAGCTGCGCTGGACATGACTCATCTGGCCTGCGGGCTGCCAGTTTGGCACCTCTGTCTTTGAAGAAAAAAGTGGCAAATTGCTTTCATAACACTGTCATGTTTATCTAGCCACAAAATGTTGACATCTGAGGACATTGTTATCTTCTATCTTATTGAAAGTTTTGTATGCAGAACTGAATTATCCAGACAAACCATAATAATTGGACTTAACTTTACAATCTCAATTTTCTTCCTCAGAACTTTTGCCTTTATTCTTTGAAGTACCCAAAAATAAGATTCCTCTTGATTTCAGTCAGACATGGTGAGTGAATCCATTAATTTGTGTGAATTATTTCTCACACTGATAAAAAAAACAACAACTGACAGACATCAAAGTAAATTTATTTTGTAAATTTATACAGCTGGTCATCTCACAAATGTGACTCTAAGCAATGTACAAAATTAAAAACAATACAAAAACATCTTTAAAAAGATAAAAAGTAATTTAAAAATAATAAATACTTACAAACTGCCCTTCCTTCTGAAAAGAAGCAAGAAGCCTTTACATATAAAGAATGGGAAGAAATAAACATAAACAAGCCAGTTTAAAGTTGTCTTTATATAGATTTTTCATTTGAACAAAGAGCACTCACTGGAATCTTTCCTCTAATAAATTCTGTTAATTAGACCTCTAGGAAATGAGAAAAGATCCTAAAAAGTTTATACTAAATAAAGAGATCTTAATTTAGAGATCTAGTCAACTGTCAGCATATAACAGCTAGAGACTGCCAACATGTAGTGATCTGTTCCAATTGTATATTATCTGCACCTTTATCTGGATCATATTTCTATTATAGGTAGCCCTCACTGATTGTAATTGGGATTGAGAATTATCACTGAGCAACACTGTCATAAAGCATGATCTCATGAGCGCACTGACCTATGATGGCAGTTCCATCAGTCCCAATTGCTATTGTTAGGTGAATCCCGTGGTCAATTCAAGCAGGTTTTTCTATTGATTTTGTTTGTTGGAAGCCAGCAGTGATGGTCATGTGATTATGGGATGCTGGGATGTTGTAATAGCAAGCTGGTTGCTAAACTCTAGAGTCATGATTACATGTCCATTGGGGTGGCTGCAGTACGAAGACTGGTTGTAAGTCCCCTTTGCTCAGCACCATCGTCACTTCAAATAGTCACTGAATGATTGGTTGTTATATGACGATTACCTATAATTCAATTTTCATTCACTTTTCTATTCAGAGGCCCATAAGACAGTTTAAATGCTAATGTGAGGGAAATTATCTACAGAGAATGTTAAAGAACTCTTGAAGAAACTACATCAATTCATAAGGACTTACTTAAAACAGGTAGCAGAAACTAATTTGCATCAGAGAAGTAAAAAAAAAAAAGACATCCTTAGTTTCCTGCACCTAAACTCACAAGAACATTAACTACCAGATCACAAAGAAACCCTGTAACAGTATCTTATTGCAAATGGGAGAATTCTGTAATTCGTGTAATTTCAGGAATTTAAATAGGGTGCTTTCTGGCAGGCTTTCAAGATCTGATATTGTACCCTGCAATAATTGACTTCAAATAGTTTTTGCAGTGTCTGTTTTCTGGCCTGGCCTATCTTGAAGAGCTGACACTAGTGAATCATATTGAGTTTGTGTCCTAATTGCATTCTCTTCTGCTCAATTGATGGAACACTGACAGCCTTTCATCTGATGTACTATCAAAATAAAGCTACAGATAGCTTCCCTGTTTATTCCAGAAGCTGTAACAGAGATTTCTTTCCTTCTTACACTTTAAGTCTATGAAAAAAATCAGGAAAAAGAAGTGCCATGTTGACACTGCATGACACTAGTCATGTTTAATCTGTTTCACTTGTGGCCTATCAGGATGGATCAAAGGAAAGGACCCTCTCAGCCATTTTTAAGCAATTGAGAGATCACGAGGCCTTGTGCAGTAAACCATCCAAACACAGCACAAACCATTCAGTGAAGGGATTTCAGCAGATTTCAAGAACTTTCCTTAGTAGAAAAAAATGATAAGGTAACAGTCTGATTTATCACTTTCTCCAGCTACTACAGAATCAATGCATGACATTTTTTTCCTTAATACAGGAGTACTGTTTATCTAAGCGTCTTATCATGCAGCTGCCATTGCTTGTTAAAATGGCTTCTGATCTAGTTTTCTCTTTCTGTTCATGTTCAAATAGCTTTTAGGCACATACTACTGTAAATTATAGTATTTGGTTTAGTAGAACTGATTGAGAAAATAATTTTTTTTAAAAAAGTAGTATTGTTATCATTTTTACCTTGCTCTGTTCCTTAGAAAAACCCTCCAAAGATGATTTACAAAGTTAGTGATATGATTAAGTTTTATAATCTAAACTGCATAAATTGAGATATAAATCATTTCTGATAGCTGGCTCTCTAGACTGAGTTTGAGCACATCTAGCAAAGGAGAGCCTGCCACTTTTCATAACTATTGGTTTTATTAAACCAGTCTTACTGTTTTTTCTAACGTTCAGTTGAAAACTAATAATCCATTAGTTTATGTTCTGCACTCGGGAACAATGGAAAACAAGTTTTTATCTTGTGTCACATTCTTTCAGATCCTTGAAAAGTGCTATCATATCCCATCTCAGTCTTTGCTTATGAAGGCTAAATGCCCAATTTCCACCAAAGTCCTCATATAATTTTTTATCCAGTAACCTGATCATTCTCTTTTTTCTTTTAATGATCATATTAGGTATATAACCACCTTTAACGTCATATGTACACAATAGTCAATATATCTACTGAACAACACAGAGTAAAGTGGAAATTACTTCCATTATTTAGAAATGATACTTCTGTTGATATACCCTAATACTGTATTTTTCTTTTCTGCATTATCACTCTCTGAGTCTTTACGCTGTTAAAAATTAGGGTCTTAAATGTATATAAAAGAAAGATTGCCTATATTATTGCATATATTTTAAAGGTGTACCAGTACACAACAAACAATCAGCAAGCAAATTCTTCAAGAGCAACTGTAGTAGTTATTCTAACAGCTGGTACTATCCTAAGATAACCAAAGAGTTTAACTTAATCACATAAATCATGTTATATCCAATAAGGATTGGAGTGACATTTCTAGAATATTTGAAGAACACAAGATGATGCAGCTGGGTTTGTGTTACATATTTGAAATAGTTTGTGGAATATTTTAATGTAGGAATGAAGACAAATGTTCTTGAAACACTAATTTAAAGCAGGTAGGAAAAGTGAACTAGGAATTGGTGTTTTCTTTGAAGAAATGCTGTGCACTTCTGTGCACAAAAATAAACCTCCCATGTTTAACTTACTTACTTCGTGAACACATTTTTCATTATTTTCATGTAGAATTGTCTGAGATAATTTCACATAGACACACAAACACACACATACACACACACAAACACACATGACATAGGACATGTGTAACAAAAAAGAGGGTAATCTACTAGATACTTTATTTAGTTTGGGATTAGCACATGGTTAACTGAAATTTATTTTGCAAACTGTTGCTACTATGTTGCTGAACCAATCAAAGAATAGATGAAACTAACTTTTCCTTTCCCTTCCTCTTCTAATTTGGAATCCCCTTCCAGATAAATTATAACACCAGTACACTTAACTGAGATTATAATAAAAGGGACTGTCGAGAGTAGAAAATCAGGAGTTCTGGTAGTTCAAATGAATATAGCTACAAGAATCCAAACTACTAATGGTCAAAGCAAATTGGCAGTAGATAAGAGTCAATGGAATTCAAGGTGGTCTGGACTTAGATCTCTTGTGGGCACGAAGGGACTTGAGACTGATAATGTCTTATCTCAAACTTACCTTGGGTTCAGCCTGGTCATCTCCTATAGGGACAGGATTAATTCTAGTAATATATCCTGTAATAGTCTCTTAGGATCCTGCTGTCTACATACAAATGAAATTAATTTGTATTTAGATATTTCACAAAGAGATGCTGATGGTACAGCAGAAAGATATTAGATATATTGAGATTTTTATGTGCCACGCTGAGCAGCTCACAGCAATGTAATAGAAATTAGCAAGCAATACTTTCAATAAAATGTAAAATCAAGGTATTTTTTTAAAAATAAAATATCTGCGTGAGGTAATGAAAACATGTTTAAAACATAAATATTCATGAATAATGTAAGGCTTTCTGAATAAGAAGTTTCACAAATTTCCCATAGGCACAGAAATAGTATTATCCTTTATAATACTGTCCTTTATAATACTATACTAAGTATTCAAATTTTTACAAAAAATTGCTTCCTATGTTTTGTTTGTGATTATCTCTCAGTAAACTCAGGATTTGAGATTTTGTACAAGTACATATACTTTCTATAGTATAATAGGAAGGTTACTACAGGTCATCTATTTGAACGGGAATCCTACTGTTGAAAAGCTCCTGCATGTTGCTACATGAACATGCAAAGTATTTAAAATAAAATATGATCTCACTTTAATGATTATTTTTGCACTGTAGACTTTCTGACATAAAACTTACAAAACAAAGCATGTTCACCTATAGCATGGTCTTTAAAATATGTTTTTAAATAGATGCTGAAGTTTCAAATCTCTATGTGTGAGAAACCTGTTATTGAAAATATATTTCTACGTTTCTATGTTATATGAAAATATATTTCTAAATGCCGGATATTTTTGTATTAAAGATCTCTCTCATAGTATTTACTCATAGTACAGAGTAATACCTGTGAAATACCGTGAAAATAAAATATGCACAGAAAAATGAAAAATAGCTAATTCTCAACCTGGATCAAACCTTTCCCCAGATCTTACTTTGAGAAAAATGTGCATCTGCATGGGGGGGTGGGGGGGGTGGGGGGAGGTAATCTGCACCAGGCATAAATATAACAGTAGGGTAGGGAGAAGAACAATGTTATTGAAAATTAGGAATCATAACAAAGTAACTTCAAGATGAATGTGTCTTCAAAATTACTGGTTTCTAGCAGAGGGATTGTGGTTTGACAATGCATGAAATCATCTTTCCATTAAACCTTGTAATATCTTGCCTTAAACAAAAGGAAAACTGAATAACTTCATGGTTATGAATACAAAACAATATTTGAAGAAATAAATGAGTGCTCATTGAAGATCTACAGCATAAGTTAGAAAAAAATCTAAAACAGACACATGTAAGAGTTTTACATTTTAAGGAGCAGAGATTTCTGCTTAACTCAGTCTAAGCAGTGGGGCATTTCCTTGAAAGAGGAATTGGAGGAGATACAAGTGGATCAAAAGGAAGGAGCTATGCAGCAAATGCAGCAAGAGATTGAGGAAGAGACTACTATGATGGACCCTACAGGTATAGACTTTTTATGTTCACAACATAAACATGGGTTTTAAATGCCTAATGTGGAATATAAAATGGGCAAATACCTTGCAAAAAAGAAAAAAAAAGATATTTCACTATTTTAAAAAGTTAAAGCAAGATGCAATTTGTGTACAGGAAACAAGAAAAAGGACAAAAGTATTTGATTCATAAACATTTGAAGTAAGAATTTATTATGTCAGGGACAAGTAAGCAAAATGGAGTTGTTTTGTATGTAAACCCACAATTATGATAAAAACTGGTATTGACTGGTTATGATAAATATGTGGGGGTTGAAATTAATTTGAATAAACCAAGATTCTGATATATGCCTCAAATGATAACAAAGCTGTATTCTTTAAAGGACAATGAAAAACTAAATAGATTTGCCATATGGAAATTGCTGGGTTTTTTGGAGACTGAAATGGCATAGTTTGCCCACAAAAATATAGAATCTCTGTGAAAGGCATTAGCAATAGCAATAGCACTTGGACTTACATACAGTCCTTTACAGCCCTCTCTAAGCAATTTACAGAGTCAGCATATTGCCCCCAACAATCTGGGTCCTCATTTTACCTACCTCAGAAGGATGGAAGGCTTGAGTCAACCTTGACCCAGTCAGGATTGAACTCCTGAAGTGAGCAGTAACTTAGACTGCAGTACTGCATTCTAACCACTGCACCACCATGGGTCCATTAAAACAACGGATGACATTTTAAAAAAAAATGGATAACTTTAAATCTATAGAGGCATGAAAATGGTAACAACAATACGTTTCTCTGAAAAACACAGAACTTGCAGAAGAATAAATATGTTTTGGATTTTTAAAATCTTGTTACATGTATTAGCCAATGACTTTCAATAATCCAGTGACTTTAACATATAAGAGGAGAGTTAGAACTTATAAATGGAAGCTAAAGCAAACTTTGCTACAAAAGGAATCAGTAATGGAGGAAATTGAAATAATTTTTTGAGATCAATATTTAAAAATTAATAATCAGAGTGAAACCAGAACTTTTCTTATGAGCAGCCAAATAGAAAATATTTATGGAAGATTCCCCCCCCCCCAGTGATAACAGCAGCAAGGCTACTATGTAACAAAGATGGAAAAATACTGAAATACTCCCCAATGGAGAAATGGACTGTGAAAAATGGCAGAATTTGTAGAAATGGCAAAAGTGACCTGTTTGATTGGGGATTAAACAATAAATACATTTATAAAAGACTAAAGATCCTTTATTAACTTTTGAAAATGAAAATAAAATGAGTTATTTTTGGATTTGCTGATTAAAAAGGGTTGACTATGGGAAGAGAGAAATTATGTAATATAATCTTGAAGGGGGGAGAAGAGAAATAGGTCTGTTTGTAACTGTTGCAAAGACGACTGGAAGTCATTTCTTTAAATAATCTTAGCATTTTTTACTTTATACTGTTTCTTGCACTTTTGTCTTAACTTTTCATTTTTTCCATGTTAATCTTTATTCATGTTACAATATATTATATATTAGAGGAGTTATATATTAGTGGAATTTTGCTGCCAGTATCAGATTTGGAGTGCAAAATTGTAGAATATGTAATAATGGCAAAATAGAGAATATATCCATAATAGAAGTCTAATCAAATGTAAATGGGACTGGTTCCCTTATGCACTGTATATTACACAGCAAGACAATTTTAGACTCTTGAAATATGACTTCTAAAAAAAACATGAGACTAGTAGAAAGATACATAAACTAAACAAATAATAGCAATCTTCAGTGTTCACTGTAAAGCACAATATCCAGATTGTGGGAAACAAATGGAAAGAAATGGCAAATGTATTACTAGAAAATTTTCCCATGACTTTTTTTTATTCTTCATTTCTCCCTACTTTATTCTACTGTTGTAATCTAACGCAGACATTTTTCCTTTTATTATTCCAACAATAAAAATATATTTCAAATTAATCAAATCTTACATGAATGAGTTACACAGACACACATGTGCGCACACCAAAATGGGTACACAATTAATTCAAGCCCTAATAGGTATAATTTATTCATGGCTTCTATGATTAAGATTTAATAGTGTATTTGTTTGAAATAGTTGTAATTGGAAACGTTAAAGCCTAGTCTCACTTAAAACTCCTATCAGAACCATAATTGACCTTAATTTGGTAACTCAGCTGTTTTAGTTCTAAGCATTTGCTTTTTTTCCATGTCACTTATGTTGATAGTATATGTGTTAGTGATACTGCATGGGTGGGCCAATAGCTATTTGATTGGCAGGGACAGTCTGTCGCCATAGTCATTTATAATTCCTGTCTATGCTAGGAGAGCTTGTACTTCACTTAGCAGCAGACAGGTCAAGACACTTACTAGGAGAGACTGAGACAAAGGCAAAGCAGGCCCTAAAAAGCTGAATCTCTGCTTTAAAATCCTCAGTTGTACCAGATACTATTTTGTATTACTATTTTTTAGTAATGCCCTTTGATTGCAAATAATTTTGGACCAAATGACAATAGTATAATGTCAAAACCAGGGAAAACTTCCTTAAATCATGGCTTGGTTTCTTTTGATCTGCCAAGTACAAAAGAGCCTTTGCCACACCAAACTGTGATGAAGATATTTAGCATCAGCATCATTACCCAAGGTCTTCCTTTTTGTCGTAGACGGGTAAGTTTGAAAATATTTGCCCCTTGTATGGGAAGGGATATATCTAAGTTATGAAATTACGTATCTTAAGTACTGTAACTTGGTTGTAATTATTTCCAGTTCATAAATCCTTTATTTCTTTAGAGTAAGAAAAATAAATACATATAATATGCTTTAAGAAGGTTTGATTCCTTTTTATTATTGCTTAACGCATTGTAAGCCGGCCTGAGTCTCCGGAGAAGGGCGGCATATAAATCAAATTTTAAAAAAATTAGCACACATTAATCTCAAAATAAATGTCAAAGAACAAATACAAGATTATAAAAAATAATGTGTAGCATTTTCTGGAAATTTCCTCAGTGCTGCAACAAGATAACTCTCTTTGTAACTGTTGATACAGAAGAAGAATAAATACATGTTATTTGAGAAACATATTTTTTTAAACCTTGTTGAAATGTTAACACTAATATTTTATATGATTAAAGTACACTGAACATTTCTATGTCTTATAAAAAGTCTTGGTTTCTCAGTAATAAATTGCTAGCTTTTAAGTTACTGTAATTTTAAATACTACTAATAAAGTCAATTAATTATTTCTAATATTGCTTTCATATTTCATACCTATCTTAAATGTTTCCTAGTTCCAAAAACTTTTTAAAATAATTCTAATTAAATTATACTTCAACAACATGCTTTGATCACAATATTTCATGAGTTGTTTAATTTAACATGGTATATTTGTATCTCTCAAATACTTCTTAAGCTTTGTTTGTAATTTTGAATTAATTTCCCCTGTGATGTGATTAGATATCGAATCAAGCAAGATATTTATTGTTCTTTCAAAAATTTACACAGTGAAACCACTGAAAATAATTGTATTTAAATGATCTTGCTTGCACATAATGCTAGAAAGTTTGCTTCTCATTTAGACTGAGGTCAGATGATCTATCAGTGGGGTTACCTGATATGTATGCTACAGTTTACTTACATTAAAACAGAGGTGGTAATGATGCTTAGTAATGCTTCTGAAAGGTTAAGACTATTTCTCTTTAGGAAAAAAAACACGTAACTCTTACTTTATGGGTAAGAGTTGACTGATAAACAATTTGGAAGCATATTTAAATTTTAAATACGATCAATATTTTGAACATTCTTAATTATTTAAACCTCTATAGTACCAGTTTTCTCCTTGTTTGAACTCAATCACTGTATAGGAAGCAAAAGCATACAGCAATCCTTGCAATAAAAATACTTTCTGTTAGGAGATCTGACAGTTCATGTCTTATGTGTCTCTATCACTAGTTATATTCAGCTTCCATTGAGCACATTACTATAAATGGCCATAGAACACAACAGTAGCCATCTACATTTCTGTTACTTCAATCAAGAAGCATAAAGAGGTCTAGCTCTATATATTAAGTGCTGGATATGTTCATTTTAACATGGAAACGTATTTAGCATTCTGTAGCTCATAACTGAAACATCTGTAGGTAAACTATTTCTCAACTAAATGAAATCCCCCTTCCGGTTATACAATATTTCTTAAGAAGCTCATCATTAGAATTCCTGACTGAAATTTTTATCTTGCTTAATATTAATGCTAAAGAAAGTTACACTGTCATTTTGGTCTGCACATTTCACTGTAAAGAAGAATTTTCCAAATAGTGTTCCTCCCTTGATTCAGTCATCCATTGAGCAGAAACATTAAGTTCCTGTCAGTTTCTCTATTCCCGTGAAAGCATGCAATTTTGCAATATGATTCAATGGATTTTAGAAGCTACAGCCTTCTACTAATAACTGGAAACTGAAGTTATTTTAATTTTATCTAGTCATATACCCGTTATTTTACACAATGAAATCTGCTTGTTCGTTTAGTATCTCTCTAGACCAGGGGTGTCAAATTGGCGGCCCATGCGCCGGATGCGTAATGCACAGGCCACGCCCACCACGGCTCCGTAAAGGGAAAAAACACAGCGAAACACCACATGACAGCAACGTGATGCTGCGAGTTTGACACCGGTGCTTTGGACAATTAGTATTTATCTCACTTAACAGTAAAAACGTACGCTAATATAGTACAAGTTTGATAGCCATCATCATCTGTTTGGATTATTGCAACGCAGATTAAAAGCCTTGAAGAATATCTGGAAGCTTCAGCTGTTACAGAATGTTCCTATGTGAACAATCTTGGGTGCCCAAAGAAGGGTGCACATAATACTTCGGCTGCACAAGCTGCATTGGGTACTGGTTTGCTTCCAGGTCCAATTCAAGATATTGGTTATGACCTTTAAAGCCCTATATAGCACAGGGCTATGTTGCCTATGGGGCGGTCTTCGCTCAAGTGTTTTCCATGTGCAAATTTTGTAAGACGAATAGACATATAGATACTTAGATTGTAGCAACCTAAAGTATTGCAATACTGAAATGATTGGGGGTGGGGGTTTATGATTGATTATTCAACCCAGTAAAATTTATATATGGTTTGTAGCATTTGGAAAAATTATTTGCTCTATGAAGCTCCAAAGCTCCAAAAGTTTTCTTGATAATGCTGTTAGTGGTACGTAGATAATGATAAAAGTAGCATTTATAGACAATGTTTAGACTTGACCTTTATAAGCATTGCTTTTGCACTCTTGGTGTTATGTAGTATATTTAGTGAAAAACACTGAAAAACACTTACAACAAGTTCATATTGAAAGTGTTACAATTTTAACTTTACTATTGTAAAACAGTATTAACTTCATAAAATTTTAATGTCTATACTTGCAATAATCAAGTAGTCAAATGGAAGCACATGGCTAGTCATAGGTTATTGGAAAGCAGACAAGTAAAGTTGATCTTGCTCATCTTTCTTATCTCTGAAATGACATCTATCTGCCCAGCTTAATTTTTCTCCCTAACCTGACCAGCTGAGCATATTTTGAAACTAGTCAATGAACTGTAGCCTCCTTCAGATTTTATTTTACAATAAATAGGTAAGGCATCCTAATAAAATAAATTTTATCCTAGAAACTAATAAATCTGTGAAATGGAGCTTTATATTAATGTTAAAACTAAAATTTAATATGCAAAAGTTGCGTGGGACAGAATTGTGATGGGCTGCAAAGGAAATGTTTGTAACCTCATTTAGTTATTGTTCGTTTGATTGATTTGTAGCACTTGGAATAAAAATACACTTGGCAGGTAACATAAACATCAGATTGCCAACTTTGTTCTCGGATGTTTTCAAACATATAAACCAACCATTTGCATCTCTGCTTGGATTCATAGTTAATATCCCCAAAACATTGTTCAATTAATCAAGGATTAGCATTTACATTAAAAAAAAGTGTACTGTTTGGCAGCTCCTACTTTTTATTTCCATCTCTTTCAATCTGAATAGCTTCTCCATTAGTTGGTCTCAGCAAAATGTATGTCCTGGTTTTGTATTCTCTAACTTTTTATTATTTCCAGACTTGTCCAAGTTGCTACATATTGCCAATCATGAGAGTCCTTATAGAGTGCCAGCTTAAAAAAGACGAGTTATTTGTGACCATAGCAAGTTTACATTAGATAAAGACTATAAACTAAACAATTCATTTGAAAGAAAGGATTTATTATTAGGCTTCATTAATTCACCAAGTTTGCAGAATTCAAACAATGTTTTGAAAGACATTCATCTAACTCAGAGGTGGGTTTCAGCAGGTTCTGACCAGTTCTGGAGAACCGGTAGTGGAAATTATGAGTAGTTTGGAGAACTGGTAGTAAAAATTCTGACTGGCCTTGCCCCCATCTATTCTCTGCCTCCCAGGTCCCAGCTGATTGGGAGGAAATGGAGATTTTGCAGTAACCTTCCCCTGGAGTGAGGTGGGAATGGAGATTTTACAGTATCCTTTCCCTGCCATGCCCACCAGGTCATGCCATGCCCACCAAGCCACACCCACAGAACCGGTAGTAATTTGAAACCTACCACTAATCTAACTACACGGAAATTAAATTTAGAATTTGGCCAAGTTGCATAAGTATACTCTATATTGTAATAGTGTAGTTTTACTATATTAAATATATGTTTGTAAAAATACATGCTGATAAAACATTTCATTCTGTGGTCTGATGAAATTTGAAAACAGTTATTTCTTAGTTTGCAGAATTTTAATCGTCAAGCATGAAGATTCCACCTCTGAAATTCAGAATTCATCCCTTTTACTTTGAGGGAAGAGGACCTTTAAGATGACTTTGCAGGGCAAAAATTCATCTAATCCTGTGAAAGAAGTCTGCCCTATTTAACATTTTGTCTGCAAATGCCGAATTACAGACTATCACATCTGTTTTATTAAATATTTGCGATGGAATGCAATGTTAGTATTTTAGTGGTGCATAAATGAATATGCCGTTCTAATTGTTCTGAGCTACAAATGGCAGACATTCCTGAAAGCAAGTTGCTATTAATAACACTGTTATACATTTTCTTCTCATGATAACGCCAACAGCTGACAAGAATGCAGGCCATCTTGCCTATTTGCTTTAGTGCAGTTGCATTCCATTCACATTTTTGTCATAGCACATTGTTCTTCAACATCCCATTTTAAGAGGTTCCCTAATTCCAAGATGACTATCAGTTCATAATTTTGGCAAAGTTCCCTGCACTTGAGAAAGAAAAAAGTGTTTATTGCAGATCTACTCTTTGATGCTAACAATATTTATCTTGCTGGTGTTAATTTCATTTTGGTTTTAATTATTTACCGGCTGCATATATTTCTGATCTTGTTCCTCGGGAATATATCTTCTTCCTGAACAGCATTATTATTGACGTAATTGTATATACTGAATTTTCAAATTTACATTCAGTTTAACTATTACTTTATCAGATAGGTGAAACAAGGTTTGGAATGTTTGTGGTGCAAGGGTTGGCTTAAGGATCTCAAAATAAGGTAATAGCTAATGTCTGAACTGATGCAGTTTTGATTCATTGATTTAGATTTTCAGTTTCTGCTTGCATATAGACATGACAAATAGTTGGCCTTGTATGTACTTTCAGTGTAGCACTGCAGTTCTTATAGTTCATATTAACTTATTTCACACATGTTGTACGCTGCCCCATCATAGACTTTTAAAATGTTCACAACAATTAATATAAAACAAGGTTTTTTTTTTTAAAGATAAGTGCTATCAAAATCAACACAAAACCAAAGAATTAAACATAGGCTTAGTACATACTAAGCAATGATCAGAACAATATATAATAACATTCTGTCCAACAATCGCCTAGATTTAAGCCTAAAAAACGATGATACTCTTCACCTCTTTCCTAAATAATAAGAGTATAAATTTTGGGGCCCAGAACATTTGATAGGATGGGGCAGCCCCCAAATGGCCTTTATCTATTATCTATAATACGATTCTATTATATATCTATGATTTCTATTATTCTCAAGCGGAGAGAATCACAAACACACCTTCCTGATAAAGTATAAAATGGGCAAAATCTGGGTTAAGGAAAATTAGTTTGTACAGCATATTCTTTGTAATTTCAAAAGTTTGCTTTTAATAATCCTTCACTCTCCCCCCATGAGTACATAGGCTTCCTCACTCCACTTTCCTTAGTAGTGGCACTGACAGATAGAAGCTACATTGAAGGGGCTTTCATTGAGTAAGGGGCAGAACATGCCCTGAGGATTACTCACACAGTTCATATCAGTCAGGCTATCAACATCAATGCAGCTGGAGATCCCTTCAGCTTCCTGGTGGCTGCTGGCAGAAAAGCTGTCTCTTGCCTCAGTGGTCAGTGCAGAAGTCTCATAGGAGCCACTATATCACCTCAATCTATTGCTCCCCTTCCCTCAGCAGTAATCAGGCAGCCTTCTCTAAAGATATGCAAAAGGTGTTTATATCCTAACAAAATAAATACATAGGTGCGTGTTTTGAACTCATTAAAACATTTTGTGTGTTTTAGCCTCTTGATTATCCTTTGCTAAATAAAAGGTCTGTGTTTTGGGGAAGTGGATGGAAACCTTTTAGAACTTAATGATGACCTTCTAGTGACAACTATTTTTCTGTTGCATGTCTGATCATATAAAATGTATATTCCTTGAAAAGAATTGGTCATGATTTCTGGAGTTTACGAATTCAGTTTTTTGTTCTCCATTTTTCCATTCCAGTTCTCTAGTAATTTTCAGAGACTACAGTTCTGCCATATTCTCCGCTGGTGTTCCCTATGATTAAAGTTTCTGTTCTTTTTATTTTCTCCTTCCTTACCCTAAGAAGCTTTCTCCTTCAACTAATAATGCACAGTTAGTGCCTTGTTTCTCTTCTGAGAAAATATATAAATATGAATAAGACATTCTGACTCCTTACTCATTACTTTCCCATTTATTTCTCCTTCCAATAGTCCTACAAACTCTAGCCTTTCTTTTTAAGTTCTGACATACCTAAAAAAAATAACTGTTTGGGGGCATTTCTAACAAGTCTCAGTTCATGTCATAGTATATTATGGAGGGAATCTCCTATATTAGACTTCAAGACACCTCCGGCAGCAGAGAGGAGCTCTTCTAAATTATTCTGAGAAAGCAGTTGAAGTTAGTAAAAAAACAACAAAAAACTTTAATTTTTGTACATTATTTCTGCAGACTGTACCCATTACGTTTTTATTTGTGCTTAATTGGACTGCTTGTGGGTTTTAAAAAAGTATATTTGGCAATGCTTAAACTTGTTTTATTGCTCTCAATTTGATCGCTTAGCAATGAATTACATGGATTCTGTCTAGAGAGATGTTAGTGTGTAACTCTCTCAAATTATTTGCATCCTTGGAATAACTACAAATGCAACAAGAGTAGATCTGTACTATCTAATCCCTCCAGGAATCTCCTGCAGTTTCTTAGAGTCTGCAACACTCTTAGTGTTACTAAGGCAGTAAACTATTAGCTCTAAAACCTTCAACTCAATTGGCATTGTTCTAATTCTGATGAAGAAATTGGAGCATGATTTCCAAATATCAGACTGCTATATTTGATCCCAATTTATAAACAAAACTGAGGATACTGAAACAGTTCAGCAACTATCATGAATGTCATGAAAGCCTGATTTATGTGAAAAAAGTGGTTGAATATTGAAATCAGATCCATAGAATGTTAGCAACATCTAGACTATTTTTCTAAGTATTAATATCTCAATTTTTCATTTAGATAAATTACGGTAGTTTGCTATTTCATTGTATATGATTGTTTTCACATGCAGTATAGTATGAAATAAATGCATTATTAAAAAACATAGTATTTTAGTACTTAGCAAGAACTAGCAATTTTTGAGACCTTTAGATGCTATTTAGTAATAAATTGACATGCTTTTCCATTACTGAACATGTAGGGGCACTGCAACACTGTAATAAAAAAGTGTTGAGACGAATTAGTACAAACTCTAAAAGTATGTTGCAGAAATTATACTTCGTTAAACAAATTCTGCCTCTGAAAAAAATATGTATATCCCTTGCAAATTTTAGGTTTAAATATTGTATTTAAAGTATTATTAGGGAGATTGGTATAGGAAAATAATCTTATTAAACTAATGCTAATTTTTCTATTTTCTTTCTATTCTATTTGACCTAAACTGATTTGATAAGAAAGAAATATATAAATAAATCTTAATTAACATATTCTAGAATTAATAAGTATGATAATTAGTATTTGTATGTATCTACTCAGATACAATAAAGATCTAGTTAAATCTAATAATCCAATGTATTTAAAAAATCCAAATGAACAAACAAAAAAATAATTTAATTTTTCGGTATTCATTTCTTAATACTCTTTTCTCTATTTCTTTTACAGATATACTGAGAAAAGAAAAACTGTTAATATCTCTTTTTCCTCTCTAGCAGTGACCAGTGAAAGTTTATTACTTTTTATAAAATATTGACTATGATATGCTTAGCAGTCTTTGAGGACTGATGGCCATTTAAATATTAGAATTAGCATATTAACTTGATTGGATTTATATGTTGCTTCTAATGCAGTAATGCAGAACATAATACAGCATATAATGAAAAATGTTATGTATAGAAGTCAGGATTGTAGAATACAGGCTACATTTATTGTAAATAGTTAAGATGTAAGGAAAAATGGCCATAGGAGCTATCCTATAACCATTAAAATACAATTACATTTTAAGGAAAAATAATAAATTGAGATAGGAAAATTATCAACCAATATACATACTTCAGTGCAAGTGTATAAATGTATACCTTGGTCGAAACAAGTTTTCTCTGAATTAATATATAGGTATTCCTCGACTTACAACAATTCAAAGTTACAGTGGAACTGAAAAAAGCAACTTATGACTGTTTTTCACAGTTAGAACCTTTGCAGCACCCCCATGATCATGTGATCAAAATTCAGATGCGTGGCAACTGGTTCAGCGTCCCAGGATTATGTGATCTCCTTTTGTGACCTTTTGACAAGCAAAGTCAATGGGGAAGCCAGATTCACTGAATAACCGTGTGACTAATTTAGCGACTGCAGTAATTTACTTAACTGTCGCAAGAAATGTTGTAAAATGGGGCAAAACTCACTTATCAAATTTCCCACTTAACAATATAAATTTTGGGTTCGCTTGTGGTCCTAAGTTGAAGATTACCTGTATATATGCAATGTAGAGATATGTAGTGTACACATATTTCCTGGACTCTAGGGTCTTCATAATTCACTAGTTTTATAACTCAAACACTGAAATCATATGCATTGCTGGATCTAACTTTATCCTAGTCTAGCATTATTAATACTGGCAAAATATATCTGGAAAGCTCCCAAACAAGGGGTGATGATGATGATAATGATAATGAAGAAGAAGATGATGATCATTGCCTTCTGCTTCAGTGGGTGCCATAGTTTTTATCATTCATGACTAGCAATACAAATTATACAAATGTGTACAATACTGATGATAATACTGCTTGTAAGATATTTGAATACTTAACATAAACAAGGTTTTATCATGATTGGAGTATCAGGTAATCAAAGAATTGAGCAAGTATATACAGTATGATTTGAAAAACAAAACTAACATTTCCTGAAGCATACATTGAAAATACTTTTTTTTTCTTGTTTTGGCTTTGAAATCATTTTGGGAGGGGGAAATAAATAAACAGAAGAATGTGATTGATACTTCTCACTGAAATAGAAAACTAGCTATGAGAAATAATGTATGGTAATTTATAAATACTGCTTTCATCATAGCCTCTGAAGATCCCAATGTTAATTTATGAATAGACAACTTTTATAGGAAATATATGCCTTTTTTTTGGAAATAGGCTGAATATGTAAATGATCGGAATGGCAATTGGCATATCATTAGTACATCAGAAGTAAGCTGTGGAAAATGTGAAGAACTGATTCATGCATATTAACAAAAGTACTTTAGAATTTAGGCTTTTCATTCAGCGCCTGTACCCCTTCTTGAGTTTCATTCTTCCCCGTGGATTGCCCCCCTTCTTTAACTATCTGTACAGGCCTTTTTCTTTTCCCCCCAAACCTCCCCCATCTCTGTTCAATGGATAATCTGTAAAGTTCATGCTGCCACTGCTGCTTTGAGTGGGAGCGTTGTTTTGCCCATTTCGTACCAGCTTTGTTACTGTGCAGTATTTTTCGGCTGTTTTTGCTCATTATCATACAGCTGGTATTTAGAAGAGTGAAGCAGGCAGAAGCTGCACTGTCTGCAAGTATAAGAAGTTCTTTTGCATTTGGGAAACTGGCAGATGGGGCATGTGTTTTAAACGGATTTTGCTGATAGCAGACTACATTAAAAATCATTCTGAGAAAGACTAAGGTCAGCCTATGAATTCAGAGCTTGAGAGGTATTCAGCTTTTGGAAACCCTTTTTAGAATATAAATTAACGGACAAATGTGGAAAATGCACAACTGTCTACTTAATTTTCCCATTTGATGATATGACTTGTTCATTATCTATTAGCCTTTATTATCTCACTGAAAGGCAAAACATAAATATTTTAATAAAGAAACAATAGTTATAAATTTGGGAAATAATCATAAGACAATTGTAAAATATACCTTTGCACATAAAAGGACCTAGGTAGTAGAACCCAACATGTTCAGTTTCAGAATTTCAGAGGACTACAGAGCCACTACTGATAAACAAATAGAGAGCACTGAACCAAAAATCTTACACAAACCAACATTTTCCTATTTTGAAGGAGGGAAGTAGTTTCTACTTGAAGATAGATTTTATTTAATATTAAACTGAACATATTTAAATAAACTGCTTGCATAAATATTCTAGATGATATTCTATTAGATGATATTTATATAATTCTATTAATAGCTGCAATTAGCAGGCATCCTTTAGAAACATTTTTGTCCTAAATCTCCAAAATCATCAGTAATGAATTAATTATTTAATAATTTATGTCAAGTCCAAAGTCTAGTATAAATGTAGTCATGCATAAATTGAAAGATTCTTTTACATTTGATTTATCCCACAGGTATTATAATAGCAACATCACGAAGAAAAGAAATGCAAACTTTATATTTTAAAGTAATAAATATAAGATAAAATAATAATAAATATGTTGACATTATAAAAATATATAGAAATGATATAGTCAGAATTAAAAATTACCAATATAAATTTCCCACATACGATATGAATTGTTTTTTTTAAAATGCAAACAAGTCTGGCAATTTATAAATAGAGCAGATCCAGAAATCTTGACAAGCTAAATCAAAATGCCTTTTTTAAAAAAAAATTGATTTATATGCCGCCCTTCTCCGGATACTCAGGGCAGCTTACAATGCGCTAAGCAATAGCCTTCATACTTTTTGTATATTTATACAAAGTCAGCTTATTGCCCCTACAAACTGGGTCCTCAATTTACCTACCTTAGAAAGGATGGAAGGCTGAGTCAACCTTGAGCCTTGGTGAGATTCAAACCTGCAATAATTGCAGGCAGCTGGTGTTAATAACAGGGTGCTTTAGACCACTGTACTATCCAAGGCTTCTTTTGTCTTTTTCCTGAAAAGAAAATTCAACATGCACCTGATCTCATTGCAGCAAATCAGATATAAATTTATCTTTCTAGGATAGAGATCGTAAGAAGCTATATATTTTTGTTTACATCATCCCCAAACTACTTCATGTTATAATACACTTTTATTGTTACTACTTCCTTGATTGCCTTTTCTCATGCTATCAATTGCAGCATCTTCATGGAATTATTTGAACTGAGATGCAGCAGAGAATATTGTAGTGATTCTATTCATATTTGAATAGTTATTTTGGAAAGAGTAGTGCTGGGTATTTTTTAATTTAGTTTTTGGGATTAGTTTTTAAAGTCATGTAAAATTCCATATTTTCTACAGAAAATAATGAAGTAATGATTTTATGTACAAATCTGCTTTTACCTTGTGATATATGTGAAGCCATGGGAATGCTAAAACAATGTCTAGCCACAGTAACTGATTTTAGATCCAGAACAATAAAACTCAGATCAGATTTGTCCAGATAAAGGACATTCAGCCCTTCAGTCATTATATGAGCTGTATGCTCTCCAAGAGAATAAGACTTCCAGTTTGGAAGCTTATTTATTTTTGTCCTAAAAATATTTGTTATTTTTAAATGAAAGGATTATTGTCTTTTCCTTTTTAAAAAAACAATAATCTTATGACAGCATGCTAGCTGTGAGCTTGTTGAAGGAATTGGAAACATCTAGCTCTAAGTTGCTTTGGCCTGCCAGCCCAAGCTATCAATCAGTGGTTTCCGAACTTTTTCAGACTTAAAAAAATTCACAGAAACCCTTATCAAGAGATAAAGCTGTAAGGATAGAAAAATTGCTGTATTTGAAAGCTTTTTTTTTTTGGCCTTTCATCTCTCAAAGAAGTACGTAACTGAATTGAATTGAAAAACTGCTACAGATTGTCAAATGACAATCTCTACCATTACCTCAATTTGCTGTTATTGCTGTCATTTTTGAAGGAATATTGTTAATGATCATAATTTACTAGTGTGGATTAGTTTAAGAAACTATTAAATATAAATTTATCTGCAAAAATATTTAGTAGGGATGTTTTTAGTCAAATATCTAATTCTCTAAAACTTTTCATTTTCCCGTTCCCAGACTAATCTGCCCCTTTTCTTTAAAAAGTGGATAATCAAAAATGGCAAGAATTGAGAAAATCAAAGCCAAATGGCATAATTTAATATAATTTAAGTCTTTTTTATTATTAAAAAGATATTGGTTTTGCAGATTGTTTCATCCTTATTTATTTATAATAAAGTATATGCTGTTTGTATCACAAAGACTCCATACATAAAACAATAAATACAGCATTATTATAATTTATAAGTAGTAAAAGAAGGGCAACATAAGAAATGCAATCAATGGTGCTGTAACTTATTCACACCACATACAGATAGTCCGCAACTTAAGACCATTCATTTAATGACAGTTCAAATTTACGATGGTGCGGAAAAAAGTAATTTATAACCATCCTGTAAGTTACAACTGTCACAATATCTCCACACTCACATGATTTCGACTTGGTTGCTTGGAAACCAGCTTGCATGTAGGATGGTTGCAACTCTTGCAGTCTCAGGATCGTGATTTATGGCCTTCCCAGCTGGCTTCCAACAAGTAAGTCAATAGGGAAAGCCAGATTCGTTTAACAACTACGGTATATATTTGCTTAACATCTGCATAATTTGGTTGATGCATTACAGTGATCTACTTAATAACCGTGGGGAAAATGGATGTAATATTGAGTCTGGTCACATGATGACTCAAAGACTATATTGCTTAGCAACTGGAATTCCCAAAACTATCCATATTATTCCCCAAAGGCCCTGAGACAGTTAGATATTACGGTCTTATGAAATTAGAAAGGAAGGAGACACTTTTCCTTGAAAAAGCACCTTTGGGAGAACCATGACCAGGATGACTGAGACTCTCCATAGACATCAAGTTGGAATCCTTACGCAGCTATGTCCTATGTCCAGTCCCCTGTGAATTCCATTGACTCTTATCTAGTGACAATTTGCCTTGACCTTTAGTGGATTGTATTCTTGGGTATAGGTAGCGTGTAATAAATGGTTACTGCTTTGAACCC
Organism: Ptyas mucosa; assembly: GCA_012654045.1. Classification (NCBI taxonomy): domain Eukaryota; kingdom Metazoa; phylum Chordata; class Lepidosauria; order Squamata; family Colubridae; genus Ptyas; species Ptyas mucosa. The sequence continues at coordinate 23,078,354 of WNWU01000007.1, read as the reverse complement.
AACTCCTGTTTTAATTACTTGTGTCTGACATTCTTAATTGCAAGTTATTTCTTCATGATGAATGAGTGTGGGGACTTAATGTTTTATTACATTAATGAAGGCTTTTGTTTAAGCATTGAGAATGATTTAGTGAATAATATCTTATCATTAAATTATTAAAAGTAATTTAGGTAACAATGACCTTTCAAGATAAAAGCTTTATTAGCTTTGAACTTGTCATCTGCTACATTTGAGTACTATAGAGGTTATTCTGCCACCCACAACTAGATTTCTTTAGATGAATTGATGGAAAGTTTGCTCTTAAACAATCAAGCAAAGCAAGTTGCTGCAAAAGATCCTGACACTTAAAAAGGTTACAAAACATTTCCCCCTCCTACTCTAAAAAGACATTGAATTCAACTTAGTTGTTAAAAGGTAGTGACTGTGTGTTCTAGTCCTTCCTTAGGCATGAAAGATGCCTGGATGATTTTAGAACAGTAACACACTCTCTCAGCCCAATTCATCTCACAGTATTCTTGGGGAAAAATTGGTGAAGGAAGGAAGGTTTGTTTGCTGCCTTGAGTTATTTATAAAAAAGAATTAAACGGTGGAATAAAAAACATCTCAACACCCCCAAACCTTATCGCCAGGGAAAATACCTTTTATATAAAAAAAGTGAAAGTGAAATGCTTGTGAATCAAGGTCTCTTCATGACTAAGTCTTTTATCAGAATAAGAAGAGGCTTGTTTTCTTGCCATGGGCAAATTTCTGAGAATGCAGATTTAAAAGCCGCTACTTTATAAATCATGGATAGAAATTGTTCAAATAAATTTTCTCTTGAAAATATTCTGGTCTTGCAACATAGAAAAATAATTGATTTGATTTGGATAAATGTGTTCACTTACCTATTCAGTTGAAGCCTTGGTCTGTATGAACTTTTATAAGACCCTGAATGACAATAAGTTAAAAAAAAACTTAAAAGAACTTGCTAAAACTGCATTCTAGAGCTTTCTTATTTTTGTAATTACTTCAGAGGGATCACAGCTTGGATAAGGTAATATATATTAAAGTAGGATTTTGTTTTCATTTTTAAGAAAAATATTGTCAATGGGCATATATGAAACAGAACAGAATTTTTCTCCTTAATCTTCCTTGGATTTTCAATATTTTCTGATCAGAAGATGATCTGTAATAAGACATATACTAGCTATATATTATGCAGACATACATCTACAACTGTATGATAATGCAATACCATTTTGGTTTAGTGGTTAAGGCACCATGCTAGACAGTGGGAAACTCTGAATTCAAGTCCTTCCTTAGCCACGAAAGCTCAAGTATACCATCTATTTCCTTAAAAGGCACAGAATAAAACCTTCCCAGCTAATGAAGCAAAAAATAAATATTTTTACTTTGACTGGAACAGCTTAATCAAAATAAAGCTATCAGCATTTTTGAGAACCCTTTTCACCAGATTGCTTTGGATTCTGTGATTTGAGTAATCCAAGAAAAGGTTCATCTGAAAAAGGGCTATTTGTCACCTATATGTGGATGTGGTAACCATATATAAATAAATATATTTCACTGCTTTATTACAGCAATGTAATGGAAACTTGGACAAGCTTTTAAGATTTTGTTCTTACCCCTATAATAATAAAGTAGCATTCCTGAAATTCTGGTCTTATTTTTTATCTGGTATACCTCAGAGGACTGATAGCCCCAAATGCAAAACACACCAGATCCTTAGGGAAAACCCTAAGCTCTTGCTGAAATCTTCCAGATCCATTACTGCCTGGGGCAGACCTATTTAAATGGTTCTACCTAATTTTAAGGGTGGAGTAGCTCCAGCAAGCTGCAGTACCATTAAAAACTAATCCGATTATGACAGAGGAGTAATAGTAACATCTTTGCCTTCAAATCATGTTGCAATGCCCCAAAACAAAAAAAAGATTATATGTTTCCTTTAGGATACTTCAAGATCTTAAATATTTTTCAATCAGGATCATAATTGATAGGTCTATGTTCTGTGTTATCCAGAGACATGTTAAAATCCTCAAGAACTATCAAATTTAGGGATTCCACTGCCTACTTTAGATAGAATCATCTTTTGCATCAAGGTCTCACATCCAGTTTAAATGCATTACAGAACCTCTGAAAGCCATCAAGCTTTCCCAAATGACAACCACTACCTCATCTTCCTTGCTCTGGAGTCAAAGATGATATCACATAGGAAATCCAGACAGGCACAATTTTGAAAGAGAAACACTGACCCTCTAGGTCTACCCAGGTCTCATTTATATATGGAAGGTAGGCTGCTTTTTTCATGATCATTTATAAGGATGGTCTTACTGTAATCGTTCTGGTCTTTTATAGCAACAACCAAGAACAAGCACTATCAATAAAGGGCATTAAACTATAGGCATAGCCTTCTTTTCCCCCAACATTCATCCATTAATTGGATGAATAGCAAACAAAATAAATGTTCCTTTTTAAAAACAAAATAAATGAGATGACAACTATATATTCATTTTAGACTTCATTTTAAGGCCTCACTTTAAGTAATTTGCCTTCTATATAGTACTAAATCTGTCTGTCTGCTTGCCTGCCTGCCTTCCTTCCTAAACCACCATGGCAGTTTAATATAATCAGATGATAGTCTATAATACGCTTTCAAAATTCTCAACTAGACCAACATAAATGGAGCAACTATTTTATTATAGGATACTGGTAATGAAAAAATTATAGAGTGGGACTCAATATTGGTTTGTCAATTTTGAATTTTGGCTTCCTAATAAGTTTTTTCCCTCTTCCTCCTCATAATAAGGATATAATTTTTATAATTAATATTTTAGCCTTTACATTTGCTAACTTTAAATTTTAAAAATTGTTCTTGTAACTATTTAAAATAATTGTGCATGAGTAAATAATCTGCACTTACTGAGGTTGCAGCTTGAGGGAGCTGATTGCCTTCTCTAACAGCTCAGAGTATTTTTGATTCCTTCATCCTCACTTGATTCCTGATTCCTGCCTGATTTATTTATTATTATTATTACTGGAAAGTTGTTAAGTTGTTAAATAAGTATTTGTTTTTGCAGACTTAATCTTGGCACCTCAATTCTTTTTGTAAATTGTGGATATAAGACTTTCATTTCTTTCCCTCTTACTATTGAGACAACAGCTTAATTTGCTGAAAATGTTCATGTTATTGCCTTATTTAATATCAGCTTTTCCCTGAATATTTACCTATTTTGGAGAATTTGTCATAATAAAATGAAACACAGGAGTCCATTAAACTATGCTACATAAGAGTTTTGAAGAGAATAAAGATATCTGAAAAAAATGATTAAAATAGTATTAATTTCTTAGTTCCTCTAGAATTTTGTTTTGCATGCCAACAAGATACAAAATATATCTAATAACTGTATCAAGAATAATTGGAGAGATGAGATATAATAACTCTGATTGACTATTTTATGGTATATTATTAGTACAAGCTAAATTTATTTATTTTATTATTATATTTAATTTATTAGATTTTTATCCTATCTTTATTACTTTATAAGTAACTCAAGATGATAAGCATACATGATATTCCTTCTATTTGTACTGTAGTAGTAATTGTATGAGGTGGGGTAGATTCAGAGAGAGTGGCTGCATTAAGTCACCAAGCTGGTTTTCATGCTTAAGAATGGACTAGAATTCACTATCTCTGATTTCTAGACTAGCACATTAACCATTACCTGGTTCTGGTTCTGCTATTTGTGAATTATCCGAGTATGTATGTATGTATGAATGTATACAATACATACTATATTGGTGCCCCATGTTTATCCTGGGGTACATATATGTACTCTCCTATTCTAAACTGTTCCCACGATGAAATAATATGGAAACAAGTTTTTCATTCTTTAATATTACTGGAAAATCAAATTTTCATCAGAAAATTTATCAGGGTTTTGAATTATAAAGGTTCTACATAATCTGGCTTCCTATTCTATACTTAATTTCCAATATTCAGAGGTAATGTGGATGGAAGGGGTGATGTGACTGACCAGGGAAGAAAAGCAAACAAGATCCCACTATCTGTCGTCATGAGATTGTAATTAGATGAGAATAAACATGCAATATTTGTATGCCTTATTGGTTTTACTGCAATGTATATAAATAAACTTTCTCTATATAGAATTTTGAAAGTTAGTCTGGTGTAGTTGTTAAGGCATCAATGTAGAAACCAGGAGACTATGAGTTCTAGCCCTGCATTAGGCACAAAGCCAGATGGGTAAATTTGGGCCGGTCACTTTAGCTCTAGGAAGGAGGCAGTGATAAACTACTTTTGAAAATCCTTGCAAGAAAACTATAGGCAGTCTAAGAATTAGACACAACTGAATAGAAGAAAAAAATACAGAATTATATCTTATGTTTCATAATATGGCAAGAACTGTACTGTTTCAGGACTGTATGCTAAGCAATTATGCTAAGCAATGGCATAAAAAGCAAGCATATAGCAATCATTAAATAGTTTAAATATCTTTTAGTCTCTGCAGCATCATTGTTATCTAATACAGGTAGTCCTCAACTTAGGACCACATTTGACCCAAAATTTCTGTTACTAAGAGAGACAGTTAAGGTGAGTTTTGCTCCACTTTGACTTTTCTTGCCACAGTGGTTAAGTAAATCACTGCTGTTATTACGTTAGTAACACAGTTGTTAAGCAAAGTCCCCATTGACTTTGTTTGTAAGAAAGTCTCAAAAGGTTATCACATGACCCAGGGACACTGCAACTGTCATAAATATAAGTTGCCAAACGTCTGAATTTTGATCACATGATTGTTGGGTGCTGCAACGTCATAAATGGGGAAACCAGTCATAAGTTATTTATGTCAGTGCTGTTGTAAGTTTGAATGGTCACTAAACCAACTGTTGTAAGTCAATGACTTACATATATAATGTGTATAATTCTTACATTGCCTATGATTGGAATCAGCAGAAGATGCAAATGTATCACAACAATCATGGTGTGTGGAGTTGCTTACTAATAGATAAGTTAGAAACTCACATATTCTATGCACACTTAAAAAACAACAACCAAGAACCATTTTTAGCGTAACAAATTACTTGAAGGGAATTTTATTCAAGTAAATAATAGACTGTAGACAAATTAAGTTGTATTTTAAAAAATTAAAAGCATTTTCTTAATATCTTATACTAGAGTACGAGGGAGGCAAAGTACAGTGTTAATGGCAAGGATGCCATCTGGAGAAACTATGAACATATCTTCCACACAAGTGCCATACCGCAGTTATTAACAGTCGAGAAAGCATCATGTTCAGAACATGTGATACTTCTACTTGATTTAGCAAACTTCTGCTGATCGTTTTATGTTTGTCATCTAGAACGTACTAAATAATGTACTGCTTTTATCTCCCTGCAGTATAAATTATTCTCCTTTAATAGAAGTTGAACTGCTGTGTTTTGATAAATCTGGTTAGCTGTTCGTAGCAATGACCATGACTTTGTCCATGATTGCTTAGAGCATTATCTGAAGTGATGATGGTTTATTCCTCTTAAAATCAACATAAGAAATCAAGAATTGTGTCTTGCTCTGAGTTGAGCATATTTTAAACAACTTAGTTCCTTTTCTTCCTTTTGTTAGTGAGCTGTACTTACTAATAGTAGGAACTAATCAAAGGGAACAGGGCACTGCTAGTTTTCTGATAGGATATGCAAGCCTTCCCTTTGAATGTCCCTCCTTAATAGGCTACAGTGGGGTATCTAATGGTGAAAGAGAAATTGGTCACATGACTCCTGAGATTGATTCAGTTAAGATTTCTAAGTAACTTTCATTTTTTTTCATTTTTAATTTCATACTTTCTGAATAAACGCTACAATTAGTATATCTTAAAAGAAGGGATACAGACTTAAAAAACACACTTCAAAAAAAAGTGCGATGGAAGCAAGTTACCATGGAAAGTCATGGAATAAATATTTTTCATTTTAGTTTTAACCAAAAAGCAATTAGAAAACATTTTCAGCATGCCACATTTAAGTTGAATCAGATGATCTCATTTTGGAATTGCAGTTTAATATTTGTAGCTTCCTGGTAGATGCTGCTTAATAAGGTTGGACTGAATGTTAAATATTCCAATGTCATGAGCTTTTTTTCCTCAAATAAATGAGATTGCCAAAAGGAATGCTTATCTCAGATTATTATACAATTAACTGTACTTTATGGAGCATTTTCTGTATCCATTAGGTTTGGCTTAAAGGTGCAGACAGCTTGCCTGAGGGCCACAGTACACTTGTAATGAGAGAAAATTAACTTGTTTGCTGCAGCTGGCAATTTAGAATTAGCCAGTACTATTCAGCTTGCCTAAAACGAGGGAGATAAATTATTGGCCTCGGAACGATAGAGTTTCCGTGTTTCCCCAGTCCCAGTGGCCAATGTGAGCAAGGCATGGGGCTGCTTTAATTTCCTGCCGAAGTCCTTCCCATGCTCTATGCTCACAGGCTCCTTGGAACGGAGCACCATGTAATTGATGTGCAGTCTGCATTGCTGAAACTTGGACTGCACCATTCTCAGCGTGAGGGAAGATGTAATCCGATCTCTCTGCGCCGCTGAGGGAGGAATCCGTTCAGTCAAGGCTTTGACTGGGCAAAGTCTCCTCCAATAATCTTCCCTCCCGATCTCATTATTCCCCCAAGTTCTTCTTCGACAAGCCCCTGCGTATGTATGTATGTGTGCCGGGCGAAGCTGTTGGATCGCGAGCTTCCTTCTCGTTCGCAGCGGAGTTTGGCTGCTGGTTCTGTTGCCCAGTCTTCCTTTTCTGACGTGCCCGAGCATGTCCACATTAGAGTCTGTGACATATCTACCTGAAAAAGGTTTATATTGTCGACGACTACCAAGCAGCCGGATACTTGGGGGCACAGAATCTCTAAAGGGGAAAAATACCGACAACATGGGCTTCTACGGCACTTTAAAGATGATTTTTTACAAAGTAAGTAACTCGCGCGCTTTCGAAAGAGGCATTATTATTCTGTATGTTGGGCAGAAGAGGAAGGGAGGAAAAATCCGTATCATTGTAGATGGCTGCAGTATCTCCGTGGTTTCCCCCCTCCTCTTAGTGGGTGGCTGGATGCTTAAAATTCTGTGTGCTGGATAAAGGCAAATAGCGAAAAGGCTCAGTGAGATGCGAAATGCTTTTTAAAATCAGCATGAGAAACCAGGGAAAGATCAAATTATTTACCTTCGACTGAAATGGGTCTTCACATTCAGCTCAGCACTTTAAGCTTTTTAAAAAGAAGACTTTCTCTCCGTATTCTCTTTTGCAAAACAAAAGTATTTTTATTTTATTAATGCTGCTGCCCTGGAAACAAATAATTCTATTGCTTCTATGTAAATATTTGCATCAGGGAGGAATTTTAAAGATGTGCCTGGTGCATTCCCAATAGCAGTGCAGAAAACAGGCTACAGGATCTGTTCTTTCAAATAATAATGCTAATACTGTATAATACTTTCCTATAAAATTCAAATGTTTTCATGAGTATTTATGAATTATACATTACATTATGTAGTGGCTCCGCATTAGATTATTCTGAAGGGAATAAACTTCTTTATAGGATGATGTATGATAATTTATTACGATCTTTTTTTAATACAGTGTGCATTGCAGAGCTACTGCATATTTCACAATCTAGATTAAATAGGGATTGAAAAAGTTTATAATACAAATATTGAGAAAATTAGAGTTTGATAACATTCTTTGGCAACTATAGAAACTGTTTTGAATATATCCTGTACTTCTGACACAATGAAGTTGTGTTTAAAGTGGGAGTTTATGTTATAGCTCTGACTCCCAAAATTTGCCTGAAGAAAAATATTTTTTTCTGTGAACGCCTTTTTTTATCATGCTATCCCTTAGGAAAATAAAATTAAAGATTGAAAACATTTTTCCTGAATAAATATGTTAATGTTAATATAACGTTGGTAGATAGTAATATGAGGAATCCTTTTCCAGTGTTTCCTTATTCTGCACATGGGTAAAAATACGGTTTCTGTTATTCTGTGTCTTGTTTTAAAGAAGAGGCATGCTTGTAAAAGCAGGTTGTTTTATCATTTTGGTTTTTAGTTTTGTTTGGTAACATGCTGAGTTCTGCTCCATATGAGCTGGAATCATAAGATAGGTTAACTATAAGAACAGCTTCAATACTGAGAAAGTGAAATGAATATGCAGAGCAATTTACATAGAATATTGTCCAAAATGAAAAGTAATACATTGGGTGAAAGCCCATAAATACATTTTAAAGCCTTGGAAAATTTTACTGTATTTTCGTTATCGTTACCAAAGCACCAGTACCAGCTCAATAATTAATGTATATCCATTTAATAGAAAAAATAAGCATAATTTGCTTTATAGGGCAGTGTACCTTGGACATTACAAAGGCAATTTTCAAAAAACAATATGAAAATTAGTATTGGTATGATAGCAGTTATTTAAAACATTTATCGTATTATAAAATATCTACAATAATAAAAATCCATCCATTTCTATATTCATCATTCTGCTCAAACATATGCAATGTTACTTAGCCAGTGTAGCAAGTTATGGCTGCATTGGTCAAATTTGAAAAGTTTGCATTATAAATAGATTTTAATAAACCTGTTCTAAGCAATTTCATACAGTAATTAAACTGTATTTTATAAAATTCTTGCATACAGTTTTAATTTCAGTTGCTTCCCTAGAAGTTTCCAAAAATCACTGAGCATATTAACATTTAATAATTTGTTTGACTCAATAGATTGGTTACTGGGTATATTTTCTTTTTAGATGTACTTTTAAAACAAAACCTTAAAAAAAAATTCTCTGCAAGTTGGAGTCAGATCTTCATACATTCACACTCCCCTCCCACATTCTCATTAGGGGGAAAAACAGTTTTATTAAATCTGTCAAGAGGAGTTAGAAATGCAAGGCACATCTCACAGAAAAGGAATTGAATGTCTTTGATTCCTTTTCATAAAATGTTTCCCAAATAATTATGTAAGAACCTTTTTGTATATTTATTCATTCAGTTATAGGCCACCCGAGTCCTCAACTCTAAACAACTTACAATTAAAAAGAAAAAGAAAAAAACAATTATGAAAGAACACAGCTGATCGAAAAACTAAAACAAAACTATAGGACTTCCATAACCATCCAATTCCAAGGTCTGGGAGAATAAGCATATTTTAATCCTTTTCAGAAAGTTATTAAAGGGGCAACGTGGATCTCATTTTAATCTCATCGTCATGTATTTTTATGCTTTTTTTTTTCATTCTGAGCAATTCAAAAAGCTAGTACTTGTAAACCTAAGTAACCAGATTATAGAACACAAATTATAGCGTATAAGTGTGTAGAAATAAATATAGCAAATATTCTGGAAGCCTATGGAGCACAAGATTGCACAGAAGGTTGTTGAACTGTTGGAATTATTTAAGTTTTATTTTTTAAATTATAAATCCTAGTGGTCATTCAAAGGGACTAGAGGGTGTTTTTTTTTAAAGTAATATAAACTGTTCATTACAGTTCTACCTTAAAGTGGTAAGCTAACATCTTTTCTCTTGTCCCATTTTACAGATGAAAAGAAAGTTAGACCATGGCTCGGAGGTCCGTTCTTTCTCACTGGGAAAGAAACCCTGTAAAGTCTCAGAATATACAAGGTAATTTGGTGTAATAAACTGTCATCTGTTTTCAGATACTTTATCATATGCTGTCCAGGCACCTATTTTATGTTTATACTCAAACTAAAATTCGGTTCTCTGCAAAGGACTGAAATTAAGTGCTAACTACAGAAATATTTGAATTCTGAATTAGAAATAATGGGTTATAAGGCTTTAATAGCACTGTCTCCATGCAAAGACTCTTGCAGGTCAGGACACTTAACAGTTTACTGGATTGTTTGGAATATAGAATTGACAATATATCTGATGCTAATCATAACATTCTTGCATGCAACAGCATGATACTTCCTGACTCATTGAATTATAACCGTACCAGAGAGTGGAGTTCCATTTATAAATTAAAGCAACATACATTCATCATGAGCCAGTCTTGTCAGTTTATCAACCCTTTAATTTCTTTTGGCCAGGAATTTCAGTATCAGTGCATTCAGTTCAGCTTTACTACTAACTGGTTGCCATAACAACTAAATACAGTTCTGCTGCATTTTGTCATGTACAAATCTGCATCACTGTAAAACTTGATTTAACAGGCTATTTATCTATTATTTAAATATAAATTCTTTTCTAAATTCTTTATGAATTGAAATATATTCATTTATATGTTATTCACAATTATGTCTTCAACACTGCTAACTCCTAAGAAATTTTAAAAAAAAATCATCTATCATACACAGAGTTTTCTGAACTGCAAGATGAACAGCAGATAAATTTGATAAATAAATATTTGTACGATCGCCCAGCTTACAGAAGTGTGACTCTGGACTTAAATTGAGACTGAAGTTAACATTAAAAATATGAGAACTTCTTCATTCTAGCGTAATTGGTTCTAATTGTTTCTATTGGGGGGGGGGGCATTGTATAGATAGTTCTATAAAACAATGCATTTTTGAAGACAATGTTACTATGAAGCAATGTTACTTTTTGGATTTGAATTATGGCAGGAATATTTGGAATTGATTTCACATTTAGTAATTTGTATCCATGAAATCAAACTCCTTGAATTTTATTAGAAAATGAAAATAATAGTTAATACAAAGGAATTCTTATTATAATCTTAAGAGAAAATTTATTTAATTATGAAAAATCAAATAATTTGCGCTGTAATGCCATCCTTATTAGACATTAGATCCTAATTTTGCTTTCAATGGGAGAATATAATGAAAAAGAATAAAGTAATGCTGTTAAACACAAAAAGCTATCTTATACACTGAAGCTGTTAACTGATCCATCTAGAGTGTTTTTGACTTCTGGTCTTCCTAATTGTAGTCTCTGAAGTAGAAGTTTTTTCGTAGTCCTACTTCCTGAAGTTCTTATAACTGTAAATACTTGAAAATAGAAAACCATAGCTCCATTTTTCTTTTAAATACATTTTAGTATTCCTACACAAATGTTTTTCAAATATTTAGCCCTGTAATAATTGAGTCTCAGAAGAACTGGGAAGGAAATAAGTCAGCAGCTAAGTATTCAGATGTATGTTAGCAATAAATGCACTGATTAGAAAAACTTGAGTTCAAGCTTTGAATTTCTAAGCAAAAATTATTGCTATTCAGACATTTTGTTAAGTATTTTTCATGATTTAGTCTGTTCAAAGGCAAGTCCATATGAAATATGCTTGTAATCAACAACATACCATAGAGGTTACAATTATTTTAAAACTTGAATATTTTCCTAGCTCTACTTTTTAATACAGGTAGTCATCAACTTACAACAGTTCGTTTAGTGACCGTTTAAAGTTTCAACGGCACTGAAAAATGTGATTTATGACCGTTTTTCACAGTTGCAACCTTTGCAGCCTCCCCATGATCATGTGATCAAAATTCAGATAGTTGGCAACTGGTTCATATTTATGCTGTGTCCCAGGGTCATGTGATCACCTTTTGCAACCTTCTGACAAGCAAAGTCAATGGGAAAGCCAGATTCACTTAACAACTGGGTTATTAACTTATCAGCTGCAATGATTCAATTAACAACTGAGATAAGAAAGGTCATAAAATGGGACAAAACTCACTTAACAAATGTGTCACTTAAAAACATAAATTTTGGCCTCAATTGTGGTCGTAAGTCGAGGACTACCTGTACTTTTAACTTGTAAGATGATTAAAATTTTATTTTTAGTTTTGATTAATATTTATATAAAGATAATTCTAAAATTATATTTTCTGGACAATCCAGAACAGATCTGGATAGCTATAAAGGGGAGAAGGAAAAAGAGAAAGTTGAATTAGTCAGTGGTCCAGTTACATAATGATACGGTCAACTGACGACCACAGTACCACTTGTGCATTAATTATTCACAAGTAAAGGTGCAAAAAATATTTGTACATTATGCTTCTACTTTCAATAGTATTGCCAGCCCTCTATCTCTTTCCGAGCATACTATAAGGTGTAAAATACTCAACTAGAATATTTTACTCCTTACTGTTTTCAGTGGACAGTCATCATTCCATGATAACTGGACGTACTAATTCTTCCTGACACGTTTTCAAAAGTTTTATTGGTTTATTTGCTTTTGCTTTTCAGTGTGCATCTGGGGGGGGGGTATATTTGTTTGTTTGTTTTTTTGTTTATGAAAAATCAAGTTTCCTGTGTATAGTATTGCTCGCTTTAATTCCCAGTGGCTATGTTTCTGCTCTATTTTTGTTTGCATTTTCTACATGAATTCACTTTGAGGCTTTATGGCTAAGATTCAGCATATTACCTTGCAATGCCCAGATGACTATAAACTGGTACATAAACACCAGGGATTGTGAGATTTAAAGTAATTTGACTATGTAACTGAAACTCAAAAATACTAGTGAATCAGTGTAAGCCCTTTGATACATCTTAAGTAGTACTTCAAATTCCTTGTTACACCTTTTGGATAACATCCCTTCTTCAATAAATTAAGCTAAACTTGACTCACATTTTAAAAATTTTATAGGGTTCAAATACAGCATTTTTTGAAGTTTCATAGTCTTATAAAATATCAAAACACTGAATTTGTAAAGGAGATGGGATTGGGTAAAGTGTGCTAATAATAATGAAATTTGCTTAAATAATTAGAATTAAGCTTGCTAAAGGAAATGTTATATTTAATAGAAATAAATATTTCTGGAATCTGGATTAATTATACTTCCTGCCATAGCACTACTGGGCTTGTGCCTTGTTCAGCAACACCAACTACATTTGGAGATCTGAGAGCAGCCAATGGTCAAGGACAGCAACGCCGTCGCATTACATCTATCCAACCGCCAACTGGGCTTCAGGAATGGCTGAAAATGTTTCAGGTAATAATAAGTTTCTTTAATTAGCTAATTGTAATAATTCAGAATATCTTTTTGTGAATCTATTAGAACAAATGCAGAATATTTCACTATAAAGTTACACCACTTTAGTTTTCTCTCTTTACTCTTTTGAAATAATGAAAATTAATAATCTATGTGTTGTGTGTATCCTGCTCTTTTTTTTCTTTTTCCCAGTCTTTATTATAATAAAATAAAGGTAACATTTACAAAAGTTTTTAAAACCTTTTAAACCTGTAGGTTTTGTCCGCAAGTTGTAACTGACTTTAAGGGACAGTGCTCATCTCGATTTCTAGGCCATTGAGCCAGTGCTGTCTAAAGATGTTTTTGTGGTCATGTGGCCAGCATGACATCACACTGCATTGGAGAGCATGTGGCGAAACATAGAAACATTTATTTTCCCACCGCATTTATATACTATTGAATTGCTAGCAGGGCAGAAGCTGAGGCAAGGGATGGGAACTCATTCCATCAAGCAGTGGTAGGACTTGAAGCACTAGAGCACAGACCTTCTCCAGCATCTTTAAAGCCATTGAGCCACCGCGCCTCTTTGATTATCTTTATTAAATTTCAAAGTCAAACATTAAATTATAATGCAGTACACATTTAATTGGTCCTGTATGGATGCATTAAATTAATTAAGTTTGTTTAAAGACACAGTACCAAGTATAAAACAAGGTGGATGGACTTAATTACATTGGTGGTGATGGTTGCATTATTGAAAAACTAGGTTAGACACAGATAGTCATGGAGAAACTCTATTTTAGGTGGTTGCTACGAATTAACCCTGACTTGATGGCACATAATCTAAAAAGATAAAGTTTTATAGATCTTAGTTATAAATTAAAATGAAAGATTTCTACTTTGAAATACTTGATATATTAATTTTCTTTAAAAAAACACTTAATATAGAAACCATTGTGTGTAGTATTGATTTAAGAAAGATTAAATGCAATAACATTCATCCATAGAAATTAGCATGTTGTAATTTCAGTTTTTTTAGTGTAGTTGAATATAGTTACTGCCATTGGATATTTAAAAATATCAGTTCAGCATGTAATATACCATATTAGCTATTTACTAGCATGAAACCTAAAAAACTAAAAATCAATCATCCTTATTAGACTTGTTATAAAATTAGTGAATAATAGCAATAAAATTAATACTTCTTGAATAAGCCTAATTATATAATTCCAAAATACTTTAAAAAAATATACAATCAAACAACATGAATATTATTCAAGAACAAAAATGCATATTATTAAAACTGCATGCATGTTTTGATTCCCTAAATATGTTAGAAAATGTCCCATTTCTGCGTCCTAAAAATCTCATCCTAATGCAACTTCTTTGAAATAAATATATCTTTTAAAAAGGTGAAGTGTCACAAGGTTCTGGGTGGTATATAACAAAGCAAGAAGTATTGAAAAACATACATGTACTAGATATATCTCTAGAGTGAGCAGAGCATAATGCAACCTGGGTGCTTAATTTGAGGAACTCTGAGATATTCAGAACTAACAGAGTCAGATTTGGCAAAAGTATATCTGATACTTGTAAAAGTGTATAGAGAATTTCCATAATGCAAAAGAAACATAATTGTTCATCTTTCACGGGTGTTAAAGAATTGGGTAATCATAAAGAGAAAGTGATTTATTGTGGCAAATTTTAAATAGGATTGTTAATTGTTAATCCTATTTTATAGTATAGAAGGGTGAGCTGATTCAATTATTAATATGTATCTTAATTATAAGGAAATTTTAGTAATATCTTGCATGTTCAGGTATTTTGACAGCTAATTGTCAGCAGAATTTTCATACAGTCAAAACAAGCATATAAAATACTTAGCCATCAGGGATTTAAATGTCCATATAAGAATGACCTTATTTGCAGTCAGTGAGCAAATTACATACTCCAAAATCTCAAATGATACTTTTTGATTGATGAATTATAATACAATATAGCAATCTATGCTTATCAGTATAATTTGCATACTCATGTTTAAGAAAGTACATTTTAAAGACTGAATGTGTGGCATTTTTCATTGCTAACTAACTCCAGGAATCGATAATAGAACAGAATTGCAAGGGACCTTAGTGGTCTTCTAGTCCAATCCCCTGCTCAAGCAGGAGACACTATGCCATTTTGGACAAATGGCTGTCCAATCTCTTCTTAAAAACTTCAACTTTTGGAGGCAAGCCATTTCATTGAGTAATTGTTCACACTGTCAGGAAATTGCTACTTAGTTTTAGATTGGATTTCCCCTTGATAAATTTCCATCAATTACTTCTTGTCCTGCCTTCAGATGCTTTGGAGAATAGGATAATCCCCTATTTCTGACAGCCCCTTAAATATTGGAAGACTGCTGTCACGTCAGCCCTAGTTAGATTAGATATACCAATTCCTGCAACCATTCTTCATACATTTTAACCTCCAGTCCCCTAATTATCTGTGTTCTTTTCTGCACTCCAGAGTGTCAACTGCATGCTTCTCTCTCTATACATGCAGTTCTATTGAGGACTACATGTTGAGTGCAGTTTGTCAGCCAGTTATGAATCCATCTGATTGTAATGCTGCCTAACCCACATTCCGGGGGTAGCTTTCAAAATAAGTCAAAATGGTGGTCACTTCCTTTGTTATCTGTGTTGGTGTCACGCAAAAATAAAAGGAGTACAGCTTTGATCACTTGGTTATCTGCAGATAACTGCTAAAAACTATGAATATAGAACTCCTGATTTAATTTATTTTCTTTTTATTTAAAACTTTAAAAAATTGTATAACTGCACATCTGTTTTTGCTTACATTCTGCTAACTATAACTATTATGTTTGTGCCTTCGAGTCAGTGTTGACTCTAGTGTTTATTTGGACAAGTTCCTGCGGTTTTCTTGGCAAGATTTCAGAAGTAGCTTGCCCTTGTCTTCTTCTCAGGGCTAAGAGAAACTGACTGGCCCAATGCCATCATCTGGCTTTGTGCTTAAGGCGGGACTAGAACTATGGACTCCTGGTTTCTTGCCTGCCTTATTCCTTAACCACTATACAAACTAGTTCTCTTAAACATACCTGTTAGGTTTTAGTAATTTTAATAATCTTTCTTAGGGTTCCAGAAAGCCTTGAAAACCTGACTCTAGTCCTAATTTGGGATTGATATTTGTCACATTTAATAAATAGCCCCTGTTTTATATTGTGCGATTTGTTAACAGAATATTTCAGTCTAGGATGTCTGTTGATTTAATATATCTTGTTGATTTTTTGTTTATTAATTGTACTCCACCCTAAGTCCACTGGAGATAGCTGACCAGTGAATTTAAATGATTAAATAAAATAAGAATATTTTTTTACTTCAAGAGTTCATTATAACAGTTTCCAAATGTTATAAAGATTTTCTAAGTACAGTTTATTGAAACAATAGTATGAAACGTAAATGCAATTTTGTATCTCTCAGAGCTGGAGTGGACCAGAGAAGTTGCTTGCCTTAGATGAATTGATTGATAGTTGTGAACCTACCCAAGTGAAACATATGATGCAAGTGATCGAACCCCAGTTTCAAAGAGATTTCATTTCCTTGCTCCCCAAAGAGGTGAGGATTCTTATTTACTATTGGGCTCTGGGTACTGTTTGACTATATAATCTATCATTTGCCACCCTTAAGCATTTCCTAACTAATTATAGTCCTCAATATTTTCAGCATAACACTGTTAATTGGTGTTAAAAAAGTCTGGAAGATGAAAACTGCTATGATTTAATAATGTAGTTCTTAGCTTAAATAAAAATGCTTGTAAGACCAGTGACTTTATTTCATTGGCTAACTTACTTTTTGTTACGGTCATTTTTTATTTGTAGTTTTTTTCAAAGCTTTACAACTAATTTAAAATAATTTAGATTAAATACTTTCTATGTTGTTGTCACCTCGCTTCCTGAATTTTGCATATTATCTTTCCTGGGGGGACTAGTATATAATATAATCTCTTGTAGAGTTTGTAGAATTTTCCTTGGACTAAGTAAACAGAGAACCTATTTATTTAAATATATAAATCTTCATTGCAATTTTAAAAACCTATTTATTTAAATATATAAATCTTTATTGCAATCTTAAACATAGACAAGTCTTATTCATTCATTTATTCAGTTTTTATGGCCACCTATTTATACATCACTCTGGTTAGCTCACAAATTTTAAAACAGTAGAACAGTTAAAACAAAATTCTTACAACCATGCGAGGGAGGATGAATAGACAATGACAAAATATTCAACCATACTACAGGGCACTCTCTATGCCTTATCTCAGTGACTGCAAAAAGAGCTTGGTCTTCAGTGCTTTCTTGAAGGCAGATAAAATTGGGTTTGGTTAGATGTTGAAGGAAATGTTCCAGAGGGCATATACAATGACAGAGACACCACACTTCATGAACTGACAGTGTTTAATAGATGAGACCCAAAGCATGCTGACTTCATTGGATATTATCAAATGAGCAGACATAATAGGATACAACCAGTCCTGCAGGACATCTTAGATAACAGTTAGCACCTTGAATTGAATTCACAAGCCTACTAATTAATACAACTTGTATACAGGTAGTCCTCAATTTACAATAATATTTGGGACCAGAATTTCAGTTCTTAACTAAGGGGGTTGTTAAGTGAGATTTTATGACTCTCACTTGCCACAAATCACCAAAGGTCTTAAGTGAATCATACTGTCATTAAGCACTTCCCCCTTGACTTTGCTTGTCAGACATTGGCTGGAAAGGTTGCAAATGATTCTGGGATGCTTCAACCATTGTAAATATATGCCACTTGCCAAGAGCCTGAATTTTGATCACGTGACCATGGCGATGATGCAACAGTCGTAGGTTGTGAGGACCAGTTGTTAGTCCTTTTTTTCAGTGCCGTTGTAACTGAACTGTTGCTAAACAAATGTTTTTTTAGTCAAGGACTACCTGTAATAGTGTTACAAGAGAGTACAGCTGGTGCCAACCATACTGTAGCAATTGTAGTTTCTGAGTGGTCTTCAAGGATAGTCTCATGTTGAACATATTGCAGTGATTTTAATGGGTGGGGACTAAGGCATGAATGATCATGAGTAGGACCTCCCAATCCAGGAAAGGGTGCAGTTGGCCCATCAGATGAATATATAAAAAGATCTTCCTAACCAAAGAGGTCATCTGCTCCTTGACCAGGAAAGAAACACATATTGTGAGCTAGCTCTGACTGGGGAAATGCCACCCAATCCACAGATAAAAGTTGGTAAAGCCCCAGAAATATGTAAATGATTCTTGCTAGAATGAGCTTAAATATAAGACCCTGCTGTTATTTCTTCAAATCTTTTCCCTAAAAATTAAATGTTCAGTTTACCTAAAATCCTTTCTCATAGAAGGATGTCTACTGTGTCTTTGAAGAATATCAGTAAAGTTGTCACAGGGAATACATGTGCTAAGTATTAATTAGAAAGGAAAGATTAAGTGGACAAGTAGGTTTTAATCATTTTCCTAGTTGACCATTTTTCCAAAGAATGCTTTATGTTTCAATTAATTGTTTTTTGCCAATCTGTGAAATAGGGTTAAAAAATATCATGAGAATTCTGTATAATTTTGAGTGTAAGCTTATTTTGTCAAATGCCTTTCCCCTCCCAGTCCCAATATCTTTTGACAAATTTTAATGAACACATTTTACAGTATATCATCCTGTTTTGATGGATGTACTTTTAAAATGCATTAACTAGTTTTAAACAGCCACATCCAGCCTATCAGGATAGATGTTGTTTGGTTGACTGTATTTTTAATCATTCCCATCGCCTATATTTTATTTCAGGAAATTGAACATTCTAAACATATTTGAGGTCTTATGTTTTGTTGCAATGTGCATAGGGAAAGGAAGGCACAAAGAGTGCAGGTATTATGGTGCAAAATGATGATAATTTTGGCCTAAAGGAAAGTAATTCAGCTTGCTGCATTCCACGCTGCTTTCCAACTTTACTAACTGTCTGCTTCCCAGCAATATCTTCAATTTTGTTATTCAGTTTAAGGAATGAACTAATATTCTGATTCAGACTTAATTATGGGATGGAACATTATCTTGTCTCATATTATGAAGATCAAATTGAATATAGAGGGAGATATTAATAATTCCCAAATATGTGTTTTGTGGTCTTTGACAAAGTGATAGTCTTGACATGGCAAATGGAGAGGGTGAGTAGCCTGGGTTTAGAACAATTACATGTTCTCATTTGAAAAGCTTATTATAGCAGTTAACCAGTTCAGTAGCCAGTGTTGGGAGCCTGATAGAAGCCTTGGGCCTTTTTTTAAAAGCACAGCAACTACCCAATTGCCTAACGGCTTCCCAAACAAGAGTCAGGTGAGCTTTATCTGGAGGGTTTCTTTAAGCTAGGTGTTTTTATTTTTTTGATTTACTCTTGGCAGCTGCCTGGACAAGTCCCTGCAGTTTTCTTTGCAAGGTTTTTCAGAAGTACCTTACCATTGTCTTCTTCCTAGGGTTGAAAGGGAGTGGCAGTCCCAAGGTCAGCTAACTAGCTTTGTGCTTAAGATGGGAATAGAACTCATAGCCCTCCAGTTTCTATCTGATGCCTTAACCACTATTTCAAACTGATTCACTTAAAAGAGTTTGGTAGCCTTTAGAAATTCAACATTGTATACAGCAGTGCCCCCCCCCCCCAACCTTTGTGACTTGGCAGCCCGATGGGGGGGAGAGGGGAATTGGGCCATGTGAATAGTGGGCTGGTGCACACGCGCAAATGCAACTCAACTTGCAAAAGCGGCAGGCTGGCGCACATGCACCTGGACTTCTACAAGTTAAGCTGTGCATGTGTGCACACACGCCAGCCCGCCACTTGCGCAGCTGAATTGAAAATAGGCTACGGCCTGGTAGTGGGTAGGGGCCTGAGGGGTTGGGAACCCCTGGTATATAGGTAGTCCTCAACCATCATGTATCACATAAAGTAATACATGAAGATGCAACAAATAGATTTGTTGCACAAAATAATTTACAGATGAATCCTATGGCAGGTAAAGGGTTTGGAAGGAGGTCTGGCAGATATATTCAAGAGGTAATTTCTAATGGCCCTTAACTCTATAATTTTCTAAACCAGCCTGTAATTGAGAAGATAGGATTATGATTAGTTCAGAAATATTTTGAATTTGTTCTAAGTTACTCTCCTTGCACTCAAACATATCCCTTAAAGTGGAAGTATTTAGAGTCTTAGACTCTACAGTTTTATTTTAGAACTACTAAAATAAAGTAGATTTAGAACTACTACCTTTACTTATCTTAATTTGTCCTAATTCTCAGAATGATTTTTGTTCAATGATTTGAGTGTAAAATATAGTAGTATTTTTCTTTTATATTTTTTCATTTATGTTCTGTTTCTTTCCAATCATGTCCAATCATGTTTATATAATTGCTTTGAATTAGGTTTTTAGCCTGTTAAAATATCTCAATACTATTAAGGACATTTAGGACAATATGCATATTTTACAGAGCATAAATTACCAGATTAAGAACTGAAGAAAATTAAGTGCAGAACTATAAATATTTTTGATTAAATCAAGGAGATCAAAATATATAATGCTTCATTAAATAAATAAGGCAATATAATATTGTTATATAGAGTTTCACAACTCAGGATCACCTCATAAATGAACATGTCATTTATTTTTAGCAAAATAATTAGAATCACAGGTTATATTGTGCAGTTATGTTGCAACCTGTTTTCGTCAGAAACTATTCTTATCAAATCCATTGTTTTAAATTAGGTCTTCAACTCTTATTTATATAGAAATTCCACTTATTCTCAAAAATTATAGTCTGTTCTACTATTTTATTATTTTTACCGTTACCTGGTGATTTGAAATACATCAGTAGTACCAATAGAGGAGACTGTATGTAGTTCATGGTTGAACTGTGGATTCCTTGGTGCTTTCTGAGCATGGTTGGTTGCAGAAGTTTCATTACCTTGCTGGGTAACATCATCAATGTGAGTGAGTATGGATTTGCTCCCTGATTAATATTCAGTAGCTTCCCCTACCAGTTTTGGTGGCAATGTGTCCATCCCCCCTGTCCCCGTCCCCCATAGTATCTTGATTAGGGTATTGTTCCCTGCTTAAGTGTTTATCTGCTTTAATCTCTGCTTATTTGGATGTTGACTGCCAAAGAGGATGACTGCTGAAGACCAGGTGTTCTGGTCTTTTGGTTTCCTTCTTGGCTTTCTCACTGTCTCTTTTTAATGGAGAGTAAATATGGTTTATTTCTGTGTGTCTATTGGTGGCTATTTGTCTGAATCTTCCAGGAATTCCCTAGCACTTTTGGATTTACCTTGGATGCTCACCGTTTCATAATTGAAACTATGGTTGAATGTGACCATGTGTTATGAGATTAAGGAGTTTTCGTGTGTCTTCTAACAGCTAGTTTCTATTCATGGATACTCTGTCTTAGAGATTTAATCTTCTTGATGGGTTATCAGCATTTTTCTGTGTTCTGGGGTTAGGGATTGCTTCAGTTTCTCCTTGAGATTATTTATGGTATGCTGGTGTTTGTGAGCATCTATGATCATTAGCCACATCATTTATCAATTGCTTTGTTGAGTTATTTTCCATCCAGCTGTGCAGTTTATTAGAGGTTTATATCTGACTCTGGTGGGCAGGGCATGTTGTCGTAGGCATTCATGCAGAAAAATAGTCATTTCTTAATCAAGGTTTGTTACATAACAATTATCTCCCATTTGCATACTTTCTGAAGCATTTGACACCTATATATGATTCCAATAGAAGCACAGGTTTGAAAGGTGGAGTCCTTGGCGTTGTCTGAGCTTGGCAGAAGAGCGCATCAAATGAAAGCAACACTATAAAAACTCCATCTTACCACACATGGATTGACTAAATCAAAATTTCAATTGGAAAATCCTTGTGTGTGTGTGGTGTGTGCATATATGTGTGTGTTCAAGTCAAGACAACTGCCCAGACAAGATTTTTGGAAGTGGGTTATTCATTTATTTTTATCCTCCATTTATTATTTTATTATTATAAAAATATTGTAACTCAACAGGGCAAACAGACATAATACTCCTTCATCCTCCTATTTACTCCACAGCAACAATCTTGTGAGATGGGTTGGACTGAGAGAGAATGAGTGCTGAAAGTCACCCATCTAGCTTTCATGCTAGCTGTATGGCTGTATGGATGTATGGTTCTAGCCTGATACCTTAACCAAACTGGTTCCCAGTGGTTTGCCATTGCTTCCTTCCTAGGGCTGAGAGAGAGCCCTAGCTGATTTTATGTTTAATGTGGATCTCCTGGTTTATAGACTCCTGGCTACAAATTGGCTTGTGAGCAAGCTGGCTTGTGAGCGTCCTAGGCCAATCTAAATCCAAAAACACTCTGGAATTCCTGGAAGCTTAGCATTCAGACAAATCGGCCATAAGTCGACACCATATAAACCATATTTATACACCGTTCAAACAAAACAATAGAAAAGCTAAGAAAGAAACAAAAAGATCATAACACATTCCTCCTAGCAGCTAACACCAGATAAACTGGAATTTCCATCAGAGAAACAATGAAGCAGAAAACAATGTCCTAATCAAATAACTACCAAGGACAAAACCACACCCTCACCAAAACTGGCAGGCTACTGAATATTAATACGGGAGCAAACCCCATACACATATTGTTGATGTTACCCAGCAGGGTAATGAAATATCCGCAAACAAACAATTAAGTTAAGAGAGTACAAAGGACTTCACATTAGTCGTCGTCATAGTAGTAGTAGCCTCTAAAATTCAAGACTATTTCTTGGGATTTTGGAGAAGTTGGGAAGATATAAGCATTATGCACGTTGTGTGTGTTATAATCACTCCTCCTTGATTATATAAGTGACTCTATAAAGCCCAGTAAATTGCCTAATTCTTTCAATGAGTTTCAACTTCCACTTTTTTTTTTTTTAATTTTTGTAGCTGGCTCTATATGTGCTTTCTTTCCTGGATCCCAAGGACTTGCTGCAGGCAGCACAAACATGTCGATACTGGAGAATTCTGGCAGAAGACAATCTTCTATGGAGAGAGAAGTGCAGAGAAGAAGGTAAGGTTAAAATTTTTATCTTCCGAGACTCATTGAAAAAATGCCTTTGGTTATGGAAAGATCATTATTTTGAATATTTGTATTTCACCAGCAATACAGATCCAAATATATGTTAACTTGCTACGTTAAATCAAGCAAGCCAATAAATACAAATTCTGGTATTTGAGGCTGGAACTCTAGAATTCACCTGAGAGCTGCTGTACCTTTTGTTTGTAGATTCAAAGAACAGAAAGAGATGTGCCTCATGTTCCTCCAGTTTGAAAATAGCTTGAAAATGAGTAACAGCAGCTCAGCTATTATACAGAGAAGAGTAAATATTTAATTTAAAAAGTTTAAATGAGATTTTTGAGATAACAGAAGTAAATAAATAGGGGTTCTAGTGTAAGGCTTTAGGATAAATTGGATGGAGGATAGAATAGTTTTGAGTTGCATGACAAACAGGTGAGACATCGCTAAGTATGTTACAGAATTGGCAATAGTTTATCATTTTGGAAAGGGAGGGTAATGAAACATGCAACTAACATCATTTTGGGTTTGTTTAAAATATATAGGAATTGATGAACCGTTACATATCAAGAGGAGAAAAGTAATAAAGCCAGGTTTTATTCATAGCCCATGGAAAAGTGCTTACATCAGACAGCACAGAATTGATACTAACTGGCGGCGAGGTGAACTTAAATCTCCTAAGGTAACCAACCGTCTTTGAATAGACTATTATGAACATAGTAAAATCACATCTTAGTATTGGTCTGTTCTGATTATTTTTAATATTTAAGAATCTAACTTTGTTCAAATAATTTGCAAAAGTTCAGCTTCAATATTTTGTATTATCTTTTTCTCTCACATGTTATAAGTACGGCAGCTCAAAACAATTTTATCAATTCTTGTTATACTGGCAGTTATATCCATTTTAATGCATACATGCAATTTAGCATATCCTATACAAAATGTATAAATGCTTCCATTTATATGTTAATTTTCACAGTCAACAAAAATTGAATTTAAAAGTGAGCTGTATTCAGTTTTCAATGCTATTTATTGAAAAATTCAAGATAGAAATTATGGTAGATAAAACTGCTCAGAACACATCCATTTTCTGAATAATGGAAGCTACTCTATATCTTACTGGTCTCTGTGGCTTTTCTTCCTTCCAGAGGCTCCCTAGCAGGTATAATTTCCTACATTAAGAGATACTTGCTTTCTTTATGGATTTCTGCAATTGTAAGGGACCTACCAAATGAGGGGGGGAAATATTTCTAAAAATAAGGCAAATTATAGTATGCAAAATCTAACAATTAAATCATCAGTTCCAATCGGGTTATCCTTTTGTGAATTTTGCAAACAGTTAAAGGTGCTCCTTCAATATGCCAAAGCATCAAGTTATACCTGTATCAATGTGTATTAACAAAATTGGATGTGACTAAATACATGCCACTTAACCAATAGTATTATGGTTAATCATAGCTTATGGAACTTGAATTTGGTCATGATACCTCACAGATTAAGTACTAAATAATTCAAACTAGGAGAATATTTAACAAAGTTAGATTGAAAAGCAAAATCTCCAGTTGTTTTCAAACCATAACAGGTTGCTGCAAGAATCTCCTAGGAAGATGTATATGTCCTACCTAAATATGTCATAAAGATGAAATGAACTTTTTACACAGTAAATGTAATACTGCCAGATTTTACTAATAGAATAATCATACTGCCAAATCTTCTACTGTGTAAATAATTGCTACAGATGTTAATTCTGTGGCTTTTTCAGTTAAATTTATTCGTTTCTAAGACCAAGATTAGTCCATAACTGTAGTGCATAATGAAAACTGTGTTGCTGTATCTTAGTGAAGAGCAATTCATTAGGCATTTTTTTATTACAATATTTATTTTCAAAAGCCATAATATAATAGATTTTTCTTCAAAATGTTTGATTAAGATACAGAAATTTTTGAGGAATGTTACTGGGGCTTACGAGAAAGGAAAAATAGCATTATTTTAATATATGTTAAATCACAGCAGTGTCTGCAGGCATATAATTCAGTCTTGTACAAATTAATCAACTTTAGATCTAATACATCTATGGAGATTGTTAGTCATCCAGGTCATAGTTGTCCTAAAGGTGCTTTTTCAAATAATTTGAAATACAATCTTTGAAGACGTTTTGCTTCTCACCCAAGAAGCTTCTTAAGCCAAAGGAGCTTTTTGGATGAGAAGCAAAACATGTTAAAAAAAAACAAACAAACCAAGGAAGTCCAGTTACCTCTTAAAAAAGCATCTTTGGGATATTTAGATCTATTAGTTCCTCTAATGGAAGAACTAGTAAGGGACTTGCCTATGCAAACATTATCATATGGAATTTTACAAAGAGCTTTTAATTTTTTATGGAAAAAAGTATGATATAAATTATTTCACCAGTGAACAGAGAAGAAGTCTGCTTTTTTGAGCCAAACATTTTTGTCTAATTTTTCTTCTTTCCTAGTCCAGTGAGTAATAAAATCCAGATATCAGGTTAATGAAAAATCAGCAGAGACTCAGCTGGATTTGTAATGTTGCTCATTTGAAACAGCCTATATATACATATAGAAAATGGAGTCACAATTAATAGTAGGAAAATAATACTAGAAAGAAGCATGGAAAGATAAATCATGTAATATATTGCAGTATGGCAGCTTGCTATGAGTTGATTGCTACTTGTTCACATAGGTAAACTGGATTAAACAGCTGAGAGCTAAATGAAACACATGTTCCATTGTATTAGGAGAAATATATCCTATTTAAAAACAATAAGAACTGCAATTTTTATTTTAATGGTATGATCAATTCTGGTTTTGTCTGAGAAGTGTGGTTTTCATCTTATATTGTTAGGTGCTCAAAGGTCATGATGATCATGTAATCACATGTCTACAGTTCTGTGGTAACCGAATAGTCAGTGGTTCTGATGATAATACATTAAAGGTTTGGTCAGCAGTTACAGGAAAGGTAAATATGTTTATTGCATTTTTAATAAAGTTCATCCCAAATTCCTTGCTTTGTGAAACATGCTTTCTGTAGTTCAGTCTGATATTCGTAATGCATAGTTCTATTCAGGGGTGAAATGCTACCGGTTCGGACAAACCGGTAGCGGCAGCAGTGGGTGGTTCGGAGAACCGGTAGTGGCGGCAGCACAAGGCTCCGCCTGGATGTTGTTACTTCCTGGTTTTAACCAGAAAGTAACCTGTTTTTACCCTCTGCACATGCACAGAAGGCTTTGCGCATGTGCAGAGGGTCCAAAATTGCATATCATGCACGCACACTTGCAAACCAGTAGGGAAGGTAAGTAGATTAATCCCTGGTACTATTTCATCTTCTATACTTTCTTATTCACTTCACTCCCCATTTTAAACCAGAGTTCCCTATTAATATATGAAATGTGGTATTCTGCTTTGTAACAGAACTGGCCATCTTGCAAGATGGAGAACAAAACCCAAAGCCTGGGGCTGATATAAGGTTCATAACCCATAATTTATTATGCATGTATGAGCTCAAAAACTGAACCTACTGCTTGAGCAGTATTACTTCATTACTGTAATGTTGCAGTGGAGATCAACATCATATATTGCCCTGCATATGTGCTATTCTTTTATATGAATCCAGTATTGTCATTGGCAGCATATTAGCGGTTCTCGTATTCCCACATAGCTGTTACCCCATCCTAAATGATTTTAACATAATTGTAGGGCATAAACAGGAAAAAATGCAATATTACAGATAGAATGTAGCATTTAATTTAATTTAATTTAAATAACAAATATGTGTTTATTTACAATAATTTGTGTGGCTCCTCAGAAGATGATGTAGCTAATTCATTTAGCGCTGTTCACTAGAATTCAGACTACCTTATGGTGGCGTTTAAGCTATTAAGCCAAACTAATTACTAGAATTTAACCCATTTCATTTATTACAGTCTGGGTAATACCTATTTTAAAACCATTATATTTAAAATACTGTGCACTTTCAAATTCCAATTAAATTGTCTTTCATATTTCCAGCACTTATACACAACTAAAGTGCCCAAAGAAACAATAGGGCTGTTTAAAATATTTTCCAGCCCAGGACAAAGGGCAAGTACCATATGTACTAGCCACAGTTTAGTTTTTAAAATTAGGTCACTGGCCAAAATGTTGAAGCAAAAAATTTAAAAGCTATTTTCAAGTAACCCTGTCTGTCTATCTCTAGTTCTATCTCTAGAGGCCTGTCTGTCTGTCAATCAATCAATCAATTTACCATCCTGTACTTTAAAATAATCCATATAGAATTTGTGTATGAAATTATCTCAATTGTTGGCTCAAATTAATATATCAACCCCTCATGGATATGATTCTGTCAGATTGCTATAAGCCTCTTGGGAAAAAAATGATAAAATCCGTATCAATGTGGCTTTTCCCACATGCTTGTTAATTTCTTGGAGTTTGCAAGTTCTTGGCTAATACAAAAGCTGTTTCAAAACAATCTTGAGTGGCTAACCCTGTCTAAGGGAGGCTTGAAAAAACTAATCTAACCAAATATTTATTAATATTCTCCGTAGAAGAGTGTTAATTCTAGCATGGTTTAATGCTTTACTCTCTATGTTCTTGGAAGGAAAATGCTTCTAAGAAACAATAAATGCTTTAGGGAAGTACTCATAAATCTGAGTTTATTTGTTCTTATTAATTGGGAAGAATGATCAGTTGGGAACAATGAATACTTCTGCAAACCTCTTTCAGTAGAGATGACTCAGTCATATTGAATGTAGACCTAGTTTCTGATTTTTATACATTTCCTCTCTAGCATAGGAGGATGGGGTGCATATTATATTCATTATAAGCAGTTTTAGTTTCCCTCCCCTCAACTTAGAAAAAAACTAATGTCTAGACATGTTGCTGTTGGTCGGCAAGACCCTTAGTCAAAGCCAATTCTGATATGAAGCTAGGTTTGGAAATGAAAGTATAGATGTTTTAAGCATTAAAACCTCAAGTGTTTTATAACTATAAAGTTGGATGATGGGAGATCATTTGCATTTTCATCCCAAGAATATTGAGGTTTTTATATGTATACAAATGCACATTAGTATATTAATCAGCAATGTACTAGAACTCTGGAAAAAAATGAAAATAATTTGACTCAATGATTACGTATCCATACCTGCATGGTAATTTTTACTAATGTCCTTCTATAGAACAGCATTTGTTTGTATTGATATCCCTGATACCACTATCCCTGAAACTGACTAGCTTACGGTGATTTGTAATATTAATAAAACTATTAACTTTAATGTTAATTTTTAAATTCTAAGATAACCAAATTTAAATCACTGTCATTTAAAGTCTGTTCAAGAGCATTTTAAGCTTGGATGTTTTCAGCATAAGCTCTGCATCCTTAAAGTGAATTTCTTCTAAGAAGGGGTAAGGCTGAAGCTGGTAAAATGTGTTTCTGCCTGTTGTCTCAGCCTGAGAGATCAGAGAGAGATCTGGATGCCGTAGTGTTTTCAAACCACATATATTTATTCTTGGTAGTATAATATAGGTCTATAGTATAAGTATAGAAATGACTGTAATTCAAGTTTCATTCTCCTAGAATTAGGAACCCCTCCAACAGGTGAGCAACCCATGGGTCCCATGAGCCCCTCATCCAGGGACATACATTAGTCCTGGCCAGCAAAAAACAACAAAGTTTGAAGATGCAGTAACATGAAAAAGCAACCTTTCTTACACATGTTGCAATAACATACAGTTTTATGCTGTTCCTGTATCAGATTCAAATCAAGTATATATTTCAACGAATCTCTGCTAACTTGCTGGTGCAGTTCCACTAATCCATTTGTATCTAATGGGACAATTGAAGAAGGCCAATGAGAAAATCTTTGTGTTCATTTTACCACATGACTATCTCGGGTATCAGCCTGAAGAATACAGAACATTACTATGTGCAATAATAATTTGTATTAGTTCATCTTGTCTTTTGTTTGTCTAAATGATAACCAGATTTAATTGTCTATTTTCAGTGTTTAAGAACACTGGTTGGACATACAGGTGGGGTCTGGTCTTCACAGATGAGGGACAATATAATCATCAGTGGATCTACAGACCGGACCCTCAAAGTGTGGAATGCAGAGACTGGAGAATGTATACATACATTATATGGGCATACCTCAACAGTGCGTTGCATGCATCTCCATGAAAAAAGGTAAGCATTTATCTTGCATCCTTTGTTTTAAACGTAACAAACATACTTTTGACATTTAAGTATTATATTTTATGTATATAGTTTGTTGAAGTTTTATATTTAATAGAAAAATATTAGACAACTTGTAAATACAAATAAACTTATTATGCATTATACATTTTATTCTTTCGTTTATGTTCAAATTCAGAAAAATCAAAAACAAAAAGTTTCCTGAGAAAAAAAAGAGGATGCAAAAAAGAATACAAAAAGATGTGGTAGAACTGCTCAATTAAATAATTCAATATGAAGGCTCTTTCTACTGTTTTTTTTTCTTTTATTGTAATATTTATTTGTACTAAGTACTTAGCATATTTTCTTGTAAAGAAAGTAAACAGTTATAGTTTCTAAGTCAAGATATTAAAATATAAGGCAGATCAACATACAAAAGAAGCTACTTTCAATTCATTATTAAAAGGTGTGATGCATGCAGGTAGTTTAAACCTGGGATCCTGATCGATACGATTATTTTGTAATCAGGTGTTCCAAGTAAAATAATGTGATATTAAATAGAAGAAAAATACAGGTAGTTCTCAACTTACAACCATTTGTTTAGTGACTGTTCTAAGTTTCAGCAATACTGAAAAAGTGACTTGTGACCATTTTTCACACTTACGACCTTTGCAGCATCCCAGTGGTCACATGATCAAAATTCAGATACATGACAACTGGTTCTTATTTATGATGATTGCAAGGTCCCAGGGGCCTTTTGACCGCTTTTTGTGACCTTCTGACAAGCAAAGTCAGTGGGGAAGGCAGAGTCACTTAACAACCATGTTACTAATTTAACAACTGCAGTGATTCACTTAACAACTGTACCAAGAACAGTCATAAAATGGGGCAAAACTCACTTAACAGTTGTCTTGCCTAGCAACAGAATTTTGGGCTCAGTTGTTATAAATCAAGGACTACCTGTATAAAGATGTTTAAGAGTCTTAATCTCAATCTATCCTAGAACTTACTTGCAAATATATTTTCTTTTTCAGCCTAAAAATCTGGTTGTAATATTTCAGTTAAATATTTTTTATCATCCTATCTATCAGTTGGATCAATTTAAATGTCTGCTTAAACATACAACCCTGGATTTAGTCTGGACTAAATACTGCTAAAACAGCCACATTATTTTTATTTTTCCACTTCCTAGAGTTGTCAGTGGGTCTCGAGATGCCACCCTGAGAGTTTGGGACATAGAAACAGGCCAGTGTTTACATGTTCTGATGGGTCATGTTGCTGCAGTCCGATGTGTACAATATGATGGCAGGAGGGTTGTTAGTGGAGCTTATGATTTCATGGTCAAAGTTTGGGATCCAGAAACTGAAACCTGTCTACACACCTTGCAAGGGCATACTAATAGAGTCTATTCATTACAGGTAAGCGTTTTGTACTGTGCCTTCAGTATTCAACCAGAGTAGTTTAATTGTTGCCTAATATTTGCTGAGAAGCCAGTACATTATTGGCAACAAATGAGGTCAAATCATTTGGTCTATGCATTCTATATTTCCTTTTTCTTCTTTTCCCAATTCATCTAATCTTTTGTGTTATGACATTAAAAAACAGACCACAGTCAGAGTGCTCAGAATTCTTGTAAAAGTGCCACAGAGCACTTTTACAAGAATTCAGTCCAGATAATATGGAATGCACTAGCTGTTCTGACTGCACATCCATATATTTGAGGTGAAGAGCTGAATTTAAGCATACTTTTTAAAACTGTATAACTTGTGCAATTAATAATAACTATTAATTGCAATAATAATATATATTATTATGGTGTTTTCTTATGTTACAAAAAGATCTGTAAAGATTTTTTTCTAATAAATTACTAATAAATTGGGTAAAAGATTTTAGATGGACTCAAAGTTTTAAATATACTTAAATTGAAAAAAAAATGAATAATTCTCATTGGATGTATCTGTTAATGACAATAAATATCTATTTACATTTAAAGGATTTCTTAGAGTGTCAGAGATATTTTTTGTTATTACAAGAAATAAATTAATAAGAACCATGAGATAGTGGCACTTGTGTTTAAAAAAAATACTGTTTGCTTTGCAAACAGTTATATTAAAGTTATAACAATTTTATTTTAATTGTCTTCTTTTTCATGCACATACTTGCACTTATAACTACTTCTAAAATAGAAAGTGTAAATATAGTTGCATTGATTAATTTGCTTCATTTAATCAAATTGAAATGTTTTAAACATTAAGATGAATTTTTAAATCAGTGTAATAGAGATTACTGCGTATTTCATTTATTGGATCCACTTCTACTATACTTACTACAAAAAAAGAAAAACATGACATTATTTTAACAAGGATTATTTTTTTTAATTTTTCAATTGCATTGTGGAGATTAGAGAATCTGATTTATAGATCTTGAAGTTACATTATTTTTTTGACAATTAGACATTTATCATGGCATGCTGTCCATAACCACTGATTGAGGTTCATTGAAAGCCAGTTTAATAACAGAACATCATCAGCATTTCTACATATATTATAGAAAGTTTTCTAATATCATGAAAACTAACAAAATTATCACGTAAGCGTCTCTCTCTCTCTCTCTCTCTCTCTCTCTCTCTCTCTCTCTCTCTCTCTC
>WNWU01000007.1:23000623-23046447 GCA_012654045.1 Ptyas mucosa | reverse complement strand
CTCTCTCTCTCTCTCTCTCTCTCTCTCTCTCTCTCTCTCTCTCTCTCCACATACACATACATTATATGTATGTATGTATGTATATAGTGAGATTTGAGGTTAGTGAAATGTAGAACATGTCAGTGACTATAATATTGGTAATAGAAATATCACAAAACAGTTATTAGATATGACACTGGCATTATTATGCTGAGCTAATTAACATGTACAAATCTGTACTGTCTAATTTATAAGAAAATTGAATCCCTTAATGGAGCATAGCTCAGGTATTTGGGAGTAAAATCTTGTTTGCTTGCTTGCTTAAGGCTTCCCACATCAATATCAGGGATAGGTTGTACTAGGGAGGAGACGACTTATTATACCCCTTTTTTGGTACTGACATTTCAGTGCTAGATTTGAACCTGGTTATTTTTTTGCATAGAGATGGATCAGTTTATACAGTGCAAAGTATAAGAAGAGGTTGCTTACAAAGAATGGCATGTGTATCATTAGTAAATGAAGAGGTGTGCAGCTGCTGGCACAAGTAACTATTAGATTCTGTAATGATTACTAGATGCTGTCTGATAGAGGTCAGATATAAAGTCCACTACGTGATGACAGTGTATCATGCAGGGTTTGAAACAACATTTAATCTTAGTATGTCTGAAAAGATTTGATAATAAAATACACATTAATGTGGCCTGTATTGTAGTATGCCTTTCAGATATAGAATTACAGGTGAGCAGAAATGCTTTTCAGTCTGTTAGTAGATATTAGAAAATAAATCTTGTATCCTGTCTAAATCATATTAAACTTAAATATATGGGAATACCTTTCACTATGATAACATAGTTACAGGTTGCACCTCCTATAAATAATGGAGGTACATATGCGCCGAACCATTTTTAAAATGAAAAGTTACTCCATGTCAAAAACTGACTTCTTGTTCCAAATGAGTAGGGAGTAGCTTCCTGAAGCAAAGTGTTTATCCTTAACAAAAAATGGATAATTTTGATAAATTTATCATATCATACATTTTCTTAATATATATTGAACTTGGTAATGTCAGATTTGTATCAACTTACATTCTGAAGAGATAAAATTGTGAATATAATTCGGCAACTAAGAATAATCACAATTCAATATAAATATGTTGATATATGTAAACTTTTTTTCTCATAGTTTGATGGTATCCATGTGGTGAGTGGATCTCTTGACACTTCAATCCGAGTTTGGGATGTGGAAACAGGAAATTGCATTCACACATTAACAGGTCACCAGTCATTAACAAGTGGAATGGAACTCAAAGACAACATTCTTGTGTCTGGGAATGCAGATTCTACCGTCAAAATCTGGGATATCAAAACAGGACAGTGTTTACAGACGTTACAAGGTAAGATTTCACAGCCTTGTGTAAGTTTTTAGATTTAGATTTTATTGAACTTCTATACCGCCCTTCTCCCAAAGGACTCAGGGCAGTGTACAGCCATATTAAAACACATAGAAACTCACAAAATTTAAAAACAATTTAAAAACGAATATATAAAAATTTGGCCCACAAAATTAAAAACTAACAAACACCCAATTTAAAATTCATATTAGGCCAGCCTAATAAAAGTGTTTCAATACTAATCTATATACATGTATGCATGACTATATATTATTTGCATATTTGTGAACTATATATAATTTTTAAAAGATTGGTTCAAAGGTAGTGTTTATGTGAATCCATACTGTGTTTCTTGTACTGTTTCTGATAACAATATTTGATTATGCTCCAGATACATTATAAATGGTTTAAAAATAAATGTTCAGTTTGCTTAAGGTGGTATTTTAATACTTCACTCTTAAATTGTCAAGGTGGATTTTGAGGTTTGAGATATTTTTCTTCAATTAGTAAAAACAACCCAAGGGTTTTGTTGGATGCTTTCAAAGCTCTTATAAGGGTATATGCTTCATGGAAGGAAAAATCTTATTGTATAATTTGGAAAGCAAGGTTAAAGAAACTGTAAATATTTATGTAAGAATTCCTACCACAGAATTATATAGTAGTTTTAGGTCCGCCAACCAGATGCTTGGCTATTTGTATGCCTCTGAAATTGAATATTCATTAAAGAGTTTTAACCAGATTTTGGAACAGGGAAAAACTGAAAAATCGTTGGCTTCTCAACTAAAACAGCTGAACTATACTATATTTATACTGAAGCATTCTGTGAGAAAAATAATCTGAGACAACATATTTCAATCTTTATACTCTTCCTCATAAATAAAATCCGCAACTACTAGAGGAACTGATTTTTTTAAATAATAAAGTAAAATTTCCACCAAAAGTACCTTTGTTGGATTAGCACACTTGTAATGCTGCAGCAGCAATTAAAAACAATTAATTGTATTCAGTTTGGTGTGGGTTTCTTATAGAATGAGACCAAAACAAAACCTGTACAGTATTTTTTTCCAAATAATTTTATTAAAGCTCTGAATAAAACAAAGATAATAGAAGCTAGAGTAGAAGGGGAAGGGGGAGAGAATTGCAAGAAAATAAACGTATAAAGAAAAACTTTCCTTCCCCTAAGAAAACAACTCCTGCTTTGTGGCAAATATAAATAATTGTCTAATCTCCTTACCATATCAGCAATAAACAAATTTTACATTTTTTAAAAACAAAACCCCCCAAATTTCCTTATTTTAACCAAAGAAAATAGTTAAATGTAAAACCAGTGTAAGTACTATAAAATTAGTAATACATAAATTTTGATTTAATAAATTATAATTTAATAAATTATATGAAAAAAAGTGTTTACATCACATCCAGTAAATAAATACCGTATTTTTCGGAGTATAAGACGTACTGGAGTAGAAGACGCACCTACCATTTTTGGTGAGGAAAAGAACAAAAATCTCCCGCTGCCTCTGCGCAATTTTGCCTCATTGCACCAAACAGCAAACAGCCTGCTTTACTTTCATTTTCATTTTCAGCAAAGCTTGATTAGCACAAGGAAAAAAAAATCTGCTCCAGCAATTTACCTCTTTGCAGCAAGCAGCGGAGTCCTGCGCAAAACAGTTGAGAGCAAATCAGCTGAGAGTCGGGAGGCCAATCCAATCAATTTGTGCTAATTAGGCTGTGCTAAAGCTGAAAGGAGCTGTTTTTTCTTGCTGTTTGCTTGCAAGGAGGTAACTGCTGTGAGGCAGAGGCCAAAGGGTGGGGGCCAGTGGGTGGGCGGGGCTACATTCGGTGTATAAGACGCATCTAAATTTTCACCCCCTTTTAGGGGGGGAAAGGTGTGTCTTATACTCCAAAAAATATGGTACCCCTTTGCCCAAGTTGTACTGGTTGTCTCCAGACCTGGGCCTGCCATTTGGCCTGGATCTCTGATGGCATTCCATGCTGGAGGTCATTAGTGGACTAGGAGAAAGAACCAGCCTCCACCTGTTGTATTTTGGATTTTAACTTATTTA
Source organism: Ptyas mucosa (assembly GCA_012654045.1). Taxonomy (NCBI): domain Eukaryota; kingdom Metazoa; phylum Chordata; class Lepidosauria; order Squamata; family Colubridae; genus Ptyas; species Ptyas mucosa. The sequence continues at coordinate 23,043,012 of WNWU01000007.1, read as the reverse complement.
ATGTCCATCCTCTGCTAAGAAACAGACATAGGGACTGCCTCCTAGAGTTAGACATGACCAGACAAGGGAAACCTTTACCTTTATAGAAGAATATCATATTTGCTTTTGGGGGAGGGGAGGGCTGGTTTAGTAGACTCTGATGTTACTTTTTTTGCTAACTTAATTTTGATTTTTTTTTTTTTACTCTAGGTCCCAACAAGCATCAGAGTGCTGTGACCTGTTTACAGTTCAACAAGAACTTTGTAATTACCAGCTCAGATGATGGGACTGTAAAATTATGGGACTTAAAAACGGGTGAATTTATCCGAAATCTAGTTACATTGGAAAGTGGAGGAAGTGGAGGTGTTGTATGGCGGATCAGAGCCTCCAACACAAAGCTAGTGTGTGCAGTTGGAAGCCGGAATGGGACTGAGGAAACCAAGCTGCTGGTATTGGACTTTGATGTGGATATAAAGTGAAGCTTGAAAAGATTATTTTGTCCAGAAATGCAAATGATGTTCTTGTCCTTTCTCCCTCCCTCTACAAAAAGGAAAAAAAAACAAAACCCTTGTCCTTGGTGGTGCAGGATGTTGGCTTGGGGCAACAGATCCTAAAGACCTACAGGCTACAAAAGAGAAGACACAAAAATTGAAAACTGTAACTGACAAAAGAGGCATTTGCTTTTCTCTTTACATCAAAGACTTCACCTTGGAAAGGGCCAGCTTTGCAAAATGTGACTTTCTGTATCAAGCCAGGTGCAATTATTTCTTTTCTGTTTTCCTCTCAATGATCACTGAGCTTTGTTGAGATGTAGAAGTTGTTACAATTCTTGTTAATCCTGTTCTTTTACTCTACCTTATTCTAGAAAGGAGATGCATATCTCCATTATCAGTTATTGTCTTTCAAACAAGACAGCATCTGGGAAAGCAGAGTCCTTTATGTGTGGAAAAGCTAAACTTACTGTGAATTGTTTTGTACAGTTTTACAGCTTTTTTTTTTTTGCCAACCATTGCCAATGTCAATCACAGTATTAGTCTTCGTTGATCTCTTTTACTCTTGCTTCCATCTATGTTCTTCAATGCATAAGTTACTCTGAGGTGGCAAATTGTCCTGGATTTGAAGATTTCTCAGATGGATTTAATATATGATGCTGGTGCTAGAAGTAGGTCTTCAATTATGGGATTGTTGTCCCAGCCCTGTACTGTATTCCCAGTGGCCAAACTTATTTATGCTGCTAAATGAAAGGAAAAAAAATATTTTTATTTTTTTTCTGCTGTGACGTTTTAGTCCCAGACTGAATTCCAAATTTGCTCTAGTTTGGTTACAGAGAAGAGACTTTTTTGCCACTGAAACTTGAGCCAACTGTGCCTCTAAGAGGCTGTGAATGGAAAAGTTTCAGACAATTTAGAGTGAAGTTTGCTTGCAAGTAAAGAGAGTGTGTGCAACGCTTATTTTCTTTTTTCTTTTTCTTTTTTCCTGGGCAAAAATTAAAATACATTCCTTAGAACAAAGCTCTTGCAGCCTGTTCTGTGGGGAAGTTTTTTTGTGAGGGCTGTGGTGAATGGAATAAACAGACACGAAACTGACAATATATTTAAAAAATATTCAAAAGTGAAAACAAAATTGCTGGTCGGTTGTAGTGTTTTACAGAATTTGAGAATAGCTGTTACAGTTGGGTGAGTAACTGACAAAGCAAAAATGCTTCAGTTTTTCTGTTAAAGTTGTCATATAAAAAAGAATGCAATTATCAAATTGATTTGCCTCATTCTCCAAGAGCCACAACTCAAGTTGAACTGTGAAAGTGGTTTAACACTGTATCCTAGCTGATCTTTTTTTTCCTCCTTTTTTGGTTTATTTATAGTCTGTTTCTTTTAAAGAAATCAGATTTCAATTTGTTAATTTTAGATATGTAACAACCTGACAGGATGGAGGAAAAACCTTTAAAGGGATTGTGTCTATGATTTGATTCACTTAGAAATTTTATTTTCTTATAAATTAAGTGCAATAAAATGTGTTTTTTTCATGTTAAAAAGTCTTCCTATTAATGATTTAATGCTGCAATATTCTCAAATTTGGATGGAATGGAACATTACAAAAGCATTTATCTACTTGTGTGATAGGATGAACATACAAATTTTGAATTGACTTTTCAGATTTCCAGCAAAATCCTCATTTCCCTGGTTGTTAGAATCAACTGAAAAACATTTTTGATTGCATGTTTTGAAGGAATTGGAGCAACAGTTGGATTTTATAAATGTAAACAGCCTAAGTTAAGTAAAAGTAAATAAGGTATTGAATATTTTCCTGCATGATCTACAGAGCAATAAGGATTCTCCTTTCTGACATAATAATTACCTAAAGTAATTAGAACAAAAAAGTTAATCAAAAGCACCAAAAATATGTCTATAAACTGGAAAAGTGGGACATTGACAGGTCAAATATGGTTCAGTATTAGTCATTGTTAAAGTGATGGTACAAAAAAAGAGGCTAATTTCATGGTAATTGTATTGGTAATGAATAAGAAAGAAATCTTGGAAACACAACTGGTAGCTCAATGAAAACAATAGTAGTACGCAGCTTCTGTGCAAAGAACAAATGTTTTGGAGGTAAGTAGAAATGGAAATAAAACAGTTTTCATTACACATTTAACCAGATCTAGAATAGTTATTTTAAAACATTGACATATTGTAGAGAAAATTGCAAAAAGGCACAATAATAAATAGAGCGGTGTTGCTCCACTATGATGATATTTGGAACATGGGGGCTTTTTTGATTAGCAAAGGGGCAGCAAGCAAAGAAACAGGAAATTTCACATGATTAGAAAATTGGTACATAGAATCTTTTTTTCCCTTGATAAGCAAAATAAAACATTGGATCACTAACTCAAGCAGCATTCTGGACGATTCCAGATGGATGAAAACAACTTCTTTGTATCAGTTTTAATAACAGCTATTAAAAAGAAGTTACAATTCATAGAGAATAACCCTGTTAGTGATTTTTGTTTATTACGTGTAAGTTGATATACTTCTGATACACTTCTTATTGCCTAAGACTCAAGGTTGTTCATAACAAATGAACAGCAAAATATACTTCACAGAATCCCTATCAAACTAAAAGCTGCCCTATCACCAAATAGGAAAAATGTCCTGCAAATTTAGTAGTCAGCCAGGAAATAATGGGACATTCCTCACCATAGGAAGCTATTTGGAATCTATGAGAAGCCACTAAGAAGGTCTGTTGGCAGATTCCTATCCTCATTTCATAATGGGCAACATCTTTCAGTATTCCTTTTTTTAATACTTGAGATGGGCTGACCCTTACCATGAGAATGAACTTCACATATTTCTTCTAGTTTCTAGTTATTAGAAAATTATAATAAGGAAATACTAAAATCTGTAATTCAGAAACTTGCATCAATAATATTCAGTTTAATGAAAAATAAGGACAAGGTAAAGAGCATAAAGTAAATAGAAATATGATGAATAAAGAGATTCATAAGCTTGCTATTTTTTTCACTTGGGGAAAATCATCATACAATATCTAGGAAGTATAACAGGTTCTACTGGTACCACAAGAAGCTAATTTGGAATTCCTGGAGATAGGAAATGTCTACAGTCTTGAGGCAAATAATTGGAATGTTGCACTAAATCAAAGTGGTAATTAAAACACTGCAATATAATATTGAAAATTCTTTCAACCCTCCCTGTATGCACACACAAGTGAATTAATTGGAATAACAAAGGTGATTACGCTATATTGTGATATTCATGTACATGCCTACAAATAGTGTAAGTGGACTCAAATAATTAGAAATAATGTCTGTCTATAGACACTAAGGAAAATTATTTCACCACATTATGATCTTTGTCATATGAGCATAAAGGTAAAGAATAGTATTTTAGTTTGTTCTATTAGCAGTCTTCCAATTTTGTCATGGAAAAGAAATTTGAAATTGAATAAACAAAAAGGGTAGAAACAAAGCAAAGATCCAAATAAATGTAAGTCACTAATGTTAACAACAGGTTTTTATATACACACACACACACAAATTTTTGCAGAATTGTTTAAGATTCGGAAAAGACGCCTGGAGAGTGATTGGAGGGCCAGCCGAACCGAATCTGACCGAACACTAAGATCTCACATTAGGACTTATTTAGTGGTGATAAAAGCGGCAAAGTTTAACTATTTTTCCGCTCTTATTGCATCATCAGATAATCTCCCGGCCACACTGTTTAGGGTGATCCGCTCCCTGCTCCTTCAGGAAGCGCGGGAGGATCCCTTGGAGGATAGAGCCGAGGATTTTGTACAATATCTGTATGACAAAATCGCTCAGATTCGGGAACACCTGGACTCTGACATAGTAGACTCGGGAAGGGATAGGGGCAGGTCTTGAGAATATTATCTGGGAAGAATTTGATTCTGTGACTATTCTGTGGACAGGATACTGGGGAGACTGAACGCTACCACATGTTTATTGGACCTGTGTCCCTCCTGGTTGGTGCTGGCCTCTCGGGAAGTTACACGAGGCTGGCTCCAGGGAATCATAAATGCTTCTCTGAGTGAGGGTGTTTTTCCTACTGCCTTGAAAGAGGCGATGGTGAGACCTCTCCTCAAGAAGCCTTCCTTGGACCCGGCAGTATTGGCAAATTACCGTCCAGTCTCCAACCTTCGCTTTGTTGCGAAGGTTGTTGAGAGTGTGGTGGCACGACAGCTTCCTCAGTACCTGGATGAATCGACTTATCTAGATCCGTTCCAGTCGGGCTTCAGGCCTGGGTACAGCACGGAAACAGCATTGGTCGCATTGGTTGATGATCTTTGGAGAGCTCGGGACGGAGGTTGCTCCTCCGTCCTGGTCCTATTAGACCTCTCAGCAGCTTTTGATACCATCGACCATGGTATCATGCTGCACCGGTTGGAAGAGTTGGGAGTGGGGGGCACCGTATTGCAATGGTTCTCCTCCTTTCTCTCTGACCGGTCGCAGACTGTGTTGACGGGAGGGCAGAGATCGACCCTGAGGCCCCTTGTATGTGGGGTGCCTCAGGGGTCGGTTCTCTCGCCCCTCCTGTTCAACATTTATGTGAAGCCACTAGGTGAGATCATCCGTGGTTTCGGCGTGAAGTACCACCAGTACGCTGATGACACCCAGCTGTACATCTCCACCCCAAACCACCCCAATGATGCCCTTGAAGTGATGTCCCGGTGCTTGGAGGCTGTACGGATCTGGATGGGGAGAAACAGACTCAGACTAAACCCATCCAAGACCGAATGGCTGTGGTTTCCGTCATCCCATTATAGTCAGTTGACACCAGCTCTGACTATTGGGGACGAGTCATTGGCCCCCACGAAGAGGGTTTGCAACTTAGGTGTCCTCCTGGACTCACAGTTGTCTTTAGAAGAAACCTGACGGCTGTGGCCAGGAGAGCTTTTTATCAGGTCCGCCTGATACGCCAGTTGCGTCCCTTTCTGGACTGGGATTCGTTAAACACAGTCACTCACGCCCTCGTCTCTTCCCGCATGGACTACTGCAATGCTCTTTACATGGGGCTCCCCTTGAAGAGCACCCGGAGGCTCCAGTTAGTCCAGAATGTGGCCGCGCGGGTTGTTATGGGAGCAATGTGGCACTCCCATGTGGCTCCCCTCCTGCGCGAGCTGCACTGGCTCCCTGTAATCTTCCGGGTGCACTTCAAGGTTTCAGTTACCATCTTTAAAGAGCTCCATGGCTTAGGACCGGGATATCTACGAGACCACCTTCTACCACCAATAGCCTCCCACCGACCAGTACGCTCCCATAGAAAGGGACTTCTCGGGGTGCCGTCGGTCAAACAGTGTCGACTGGCGGTCCCCAGAGGGAGAGCCTTCTCTGTGGGAGCACCCACCATCTGGAACGAGCTGCCCTCGGAGATACGGATGATCCCGGATCTTCGTGCTTTTCGCCGTGCCCTCAAAACATTCCTATTCAAGCAGGCCGGCCTGACCTAACCTCGTTTAAAACTACTTTAAATTTTTAAACTTGAATCTGCCCTATAAATTGAGATGTTTACTTTAATTCTATTTCTGAACCAAACTATTTAACTGTAATTTTGATCGATTTTTGAATTTAATCTGTTTCACATGTGTTTTTCGTTCAACTGTTCACCGCCCTGAGTCCTTCGGGAGTAGGGCGGTATATAAATTTAATAAATAAATAAATAAATAAATAAATAAATAAAGATACAGAACTGGGCTAGATGCAGAAATCGAATGCATCTCAAGGATGGGAAGATGCATGTTATAATACAGTCATTTCACTTGATTCCTATCTTCCTGATAATATAAAATTATACAGAATTCTTACTTTAGCCTAATACAATTAGATACTTTATGTATGCCTTCTTATAATAGTTACCAAACTATAATTTTATGCTTTCCAAATTCCCTGATATAAGTTAAATCTTAACTGAATTTGAACCTGAAAAAGCAAGAAATGTTCAATAACACTTTATAAAAATAAATTATGTTTCTTAGCAGGCACTGATACTAATATTCCACAACAGTATTAGATTTCCCAAAAATCAACTATAAATACTAATTTCTTTTGTTTAGATGAATAAATATATACAAAAGCTGTGCTGCAAACTGCTACATTAAAAGTTCTAAGGTGGACTTAATTTGAGAAAATCTTAAATTTCAAAAATCATTCAATGTACTGCCTTCTAACTAAGGGTGTAGATAAAATTGTATTTCAATACTATCTTCATATTTCAAAGTTGCTTCAATTTTATTCCCAACAAATTTCTGTTTTGGCCAGAAATACAATGTGCTTTTTAAAATGTTTTGAGAGTGCATTTAACCTGACATTATGTCATTTGTTGGTTTGATATTTTAGGAAACACATAATATACATGGAATAAACTGACAGTTTGGAGGCTGTATAACAGCTGAAGTAAAGCAGTAACTCCTGGATATGTCTATAAACAGTTGTTATCTTTCTGATACTCATTTAAGTTGTGGGGTGAAATTCAGATTTTATATTTAGTCATTGAAAGATTTGAATGGATTGGTATAATTTTAAGCTTTGTGGCTTCATGATTCTTATCTTTGCATACATTTTTTTACACACTTTTACAGGGGTTTTTGAAGGTATATGTTGCTAATTTAAAACTGCTGTTTAATGGACTGCTAACTGTGATATATAAGTTAATGGCTTATGAGATTATTTTGCTTTGACAAAGTCAATTTTGTGATTTAAAATGAGATCGAGCATATAAAAGTGCCTCTCCTTATGTCAGTCGCATGCAATATATGGAAACCTTTTATTTTCACATTTCTTTCAAAGCATGAAAAATCACAACAGTAACTAAGGTAATATTTCAGTGAAAATTAAGTTTGCAGAAAATATATTTAAGATTTTGAATTTTGAAATACGTTACTTCCCCATTTGAGGGAAATTACCAGTTAAAACAGTTTGGGTAATTGACAAAAGGCTAATTAATTTTCAACTACCCTTTAACTATTCTCTGATGCCCAGAATTTTAATTTTTTAAATTCATTTGGTGACTTCTGGTTAGTGTTGAATCCTGGGAACTGCTTGCACAAGTCCTTGCAACCCCTGCAACTAAACTGACTTCAATTCTGCTCTTTGCAAATCTTTTAGAAGTTAACATTTTCTGCTAATTCTGCAGAATTCTGCTAATTAGACTTCAAGTGTATGACAGTTTATAAGAGACCAATCAGTGGTGAAATCCAGCCGGATCTACCCGGCTCGTGCAAACCGGTAGCCCCAGCGGCGGGAGGCTCCGCCCATCTGCAGGGACATCATTACGTCCCGTTTTTGACCCAAGGCTCATGCGCTCCCATTCCTGAACCAGTAGTGAAGGTAAGTAGATTTCACAGCTGAGACCAACTAATAAGCACAAATCACCGGTCTTCTTTAACGCAGAATACAAATACTCTTGATTGTTCACTTTTCACTGCATAGAATTACTAGGTCACTGATCTTTGCCAGACACAATCCCTAAAGGCACATGTTGCTATAGTGGAAATATCTCCATTATTTTGGGCTATTATGATTAGCATGTTGGGCTAAATCACTGAACCTTATATATGAAGAGGCATTATTATTCACAGTAGGAACTATATTTCTCTAATTCCCTTCATAAAAGTTTGATCTGAGAAAGCTGGCTTTATTGGAGCAGCTATGTTAATAAGTAATGAAACTAAAATGTTTATATTCCAGTTGCATATATGAGCCCCGAATTAGCATAAAATCGTGCCTAAGCAACTTCAATTTGAAGATGCTAAAAATCAATGATTTTATACCACTCCTACGTCTGCCCTTTTTTCTCAACAAGAGGCATTATTCAAATTTGAACAGTAACTATTTACAGTATATTCAACACTCCCTAAGCACAAGATTCCTGCATAAATAAAACATCTAATTTGGATAAATATCAATACTTGTAGCTAACCATCCACCAATGTTCCATGAAATGAAGGAGCTACTACATCAATTTGAAAAAATTATTGACTTTTTTGCCATACAAAACAAAGTTTTGTAGGGGTACAAGATTAACATCCAACATATAAATAAAATTGCATAAAAATAAAACAATCAAAATTGCCCAGTTAAACCACAAAGATAAAAATTAATTCAAAAAGCAATAAAAATAGAGGGCATTATTTATAAATGTTAGGATATTTCTAAATAATTATCTCTGGAAGATGTCTGAATTTTGTATAAATGTGATCAGGACAGAAATAATCTATCTCGCATAGATGTTGGGATAAGTTTACATTGATAGTGCTATTTTGAAATTAGTAAAGTACAAAATTAAACATCTGGCACACAAAAATTACCACCAGTCAACTGAAACTGTTTCTTTGTAACAGTTTATATTCTGCAATGATACCTTTAAAATTATTTTAAAATATGCTGTTCCAGGTCCTTAGGAATGACAGATCTATCTGGCTGATTGTGTGACCGACCATAATCATTCATTAAATCTATATGTACCTCACTCATAATGACTCTGGATGGCAAGAATGTAAAGCTGGAAGCCAGTGAAGTGAATATTTATGACTACCATTGAACTTTAGCTTAAGATGGTAGGAAAGTAGGTAGGTAGGTAGATGAATAGATGAAAGAAAAGAAAAAAAGTGAAAAATAAAGAAACGAAGGAAGAAGAAGGAAGGAAGGAAGGAAAGAAAGAAAAAGAAAAAAGAAAGAAAGATGGTTGAAATATTGGACTAGGAGTAGGAAGATTGAATGGCTGAGTTGCTCATTCCTTTGTAGCTCAGGGAAAATAGGAAGTGTGCACCAATATGTTCTCCTCAGTGATAGGCAAGATATAAGTACAATAAAATCAAATAAATGATTTTACTAATCAATTAACTAATAAAATAATTGATTTACTATAGTTTGCATCCTAATAGAGAGTCTTGAGTTTCTTCATGGTAATATTTATTTATTATTTATTTATTAGTTCAATTTATATGCTGCCCTTCTCCGCAGACTCAGGGCGGCTTACAATGCACTTACAGCAATAGCCTTCATTCTTTTGTATATACCTGCTTATTTGACCCCCCATAAGCGGTGTTTCTACAAAGTCAGTTTATTGCCCCCACAATCCGGGTCCTCAATTTACCTACCTCGGAAGGATGGAAGGCTGAGTTAACCTTGAGCCTGGTGAGATTTGAACTTGCACTAATTGCAGGCAGCTGGCAGCTAAGTGCTACATAACAGCACTTAGTCCGCTGTACCACCAAGGCTGTTGGTCGATGAAACCTCCAGTTTATAAGAAAGGGCTTCTAAAGATTGAGTCCTGCCAGTTATCACCTAGATCAATTGGCCCCCAACATTTTGGGGACCCGGAAATGGTTCCGTGGAGAGAGATTTTTCCGTGGACTGGAGGGGATGTGGTTTCATGTGCTGCCTGTATCCTGTGGATGAGGTTTCAGTTGTTTGTGCGGCCTGGTTTCTGGCATGCTGCGGACTGATGCTGATCCATAGACCAGGAGTTGGGGACCTCTGACCTAGATCATTAATACTTCCCTTTTGAAGCATGTGTTTAAAGAACAATTTTTCTATCAACTTAACTTTAACAACTATTGGACATCCTCCAGCATTCTATACCGGTATTAAGGTACAAAGGTAGAAAAATTGCTGGTGCTATAGTTTCAAGGCATCTTTGATGATATTTGGATTATTGTTTAAGTCTGAACTTACAATTGGATTACTAGAGAACCAAGCTTATATATGGATACCCTTAGTTGTACATGGAATACAACACACTTGGGAGATTTGGTAAGGAAATCTGAAAATTAACTGCCTTCCAATAATTAAAATAAGGCGTTATGATATACTTGATCTAGGCAAGTGTATCATAAAAGCACTTCCTACTTGGGTTTTTCCAATACCTGTTCTGATTTGGCAGCTGAAGGATGACTAGGTTAATATAATTTACCAGTAAATGGAAGAGTTAAAAACTACAATAGAGAGGACGCATTATAAATAATGCAATCTTTCACATTGATATTACACAAAGCTTGCTTTTTGTTCTCACCAGGCTCAAGGTTGACTCAGCCTTCCATCCTTCTGAGGTCGGTAAAATGAGGACCCAGATTGTTGAGGGCAATACGCTGACTCTGTAAACCACTTAGAGAGGGCTGTAAAGCACTGTGAAGCGATATATAAGGCTAAGTGCTATTACTATTATTTTTTTACTTCTTCAGGCAATGTTTAGTCGTTAAATCCCTTGCAACAGTTTGCAAATATGAAAGCAAAAGCAAGAGAATTGTGAAACTTAAAATGAGTATTATTTTAAATGCAACTTAAAAAGCTGATAATTGTTAACTGAGACAAGTCTGCCAAGGAATGAAAGCTTTTTACCTTCCTTCTAGATATGTTGTCGTGAAGATACCAGGCAAGACATATGGTAAGGATATTACAAAAATAAAAGTACTTTGCAAGGAAAATTAATTTCCATTTCAAACGTTGGATCTTTTAGGTGATAGTGTCTAGAAGAAAAACCTCTGAGACTGATCTCTCAAATAACATCCTCTTCAAATCCTATCTATTCAGAGCTCCAGAACCAACATTTTCAATTGGACTCGAAAGCTAAGTAGCAATTAATACATTCCAGTCAAGTGGAATGATACGTTCAAAATCACTATGTCCTTTTCTCGCTGCTATGCATTGACCGGAGTTTAGGATATATCTTCACATATAGCTAGCTCTGCATATAACATAACTGCAGTAATCCAGGTTTATTTTATAAGAGGAAGCTAAAATATAAGTATTGCTTAGAACAGGGGTGTCAAACCCCCGTCGTCACGGCATTGTCACGTGATGTATTGTGACATTTCCCCCCTTCGCTAAAATGGGCGTGGGTGTGGCCAGCGTGTGACGCATCGGGCCCACAGGCCGCGAGTTGACAACCCTAGCTTAGAAGAAAAATGGAAGAAGGTTGGTGTTATGGAGGGAAGAAATTGAAAGACTGTGGTTTGTATTTTAAGACATGGGAAAACAATTGTTTATTGTTTAGTTTCATAATCCAAACTATAGAAAGCAGATCAAGGGTTTAAATATACTATCTAGTACCAGTTGCTCAAGTTTGAAAGAATTAGGCTCTGTGCAAGTTATTAATTACAAGTCTTCTTTGCAATTAACAAATATAACTAAAACAGTTTCTACAATTTCCAGGATTACTGACATCCAGCACAGCTGGGATAGAACAAGTTGTCAGTGTGTATTAAAAACAATGTTTAAAAACCTGCCCAACATAATCTGGTGCATGCTGAGTTTATGAATGTCTAATACACTATGGCAGTTTATGGGGCTTCATTTTATAATATTTCTTACTCTACTGTCAATGCATTTGCAATTCTCAGGAGATTTTAAGGAACATTTGAAAACCAAGAATCCGTTTTTATTACATTAAAATAGTATAATGGAATTCAAAAGACATTAACATTTAAAACATACAACCTGTCAAAAGATCAAATTATACACAAGAAACAATAAAAAAGAAGCAAATGTTATTTTAACTTTTATCTTTGTGACACTTTTAATTCCATTTTAAGAACTTTAAGAACTTTTTATACTCCTTTCAATGTATTATCATTTTACGTTGCGTATATTTGGCTCAAATACTTTTTTTTTTTTTTACTTTTACATTGTGGTTGTTTACAAAGGCAAAACTTTCAAAGGATTTACTTAGCATTTTTGGTCTTGTTTCTCATTACTATGACCTCTATATTAGCAGAGCCAATTTTGTACGAATAAATTAACAGAAAAATAGTAAATGCCAATTTATTCTTGTGGTAGAAACAGGTGTGGTACGAAATCTGGCTTGCTGTTTCTGCTTCATTATATAAAGACAGATTTAGGTTTAGCAATTGGAGAGTTGATTAAAGTGACATTTGATGCAAAATCACGATCCAGTAAGCATAGCACTTTCCTTGATTCTTTTCTCTTTGTATCCCTAATGTTCAAACTCTACGGATCTACCTCAAGTTACTACATATATTAATCTTGTTGTATGGCAAAACATATTCCTTTTTTACATGGATATTTATTATTTCTTCCTTTTCATAAAAGCTCAAAATAAAAGTAATTGAAGTATCTGACTGATTTGCAAAACTGCTCACTTACACAATATATAATACAACCAATGATGCATGGAGGGAATTCCTTTCGCCTTTTCTGTCTTACTACATTCTATTTAGTACCCAAGTCCCTTTATTTATGCCCACCCATTCAAGATGTATTTTCTGCCTCAGTGACACATCTTCATTTAATGAGTTTTGGTGCCAGCAGCAATAACAATTAAGCCTTTGCACTATGCTTCCTAGCTTTGTCACTAAAAAAGGAATACTCAAATTTAGCCAAAAATAAAAAAATAAAAGAATACAGGCCCCCAAATAGTTCTGACATATTCATAGAAGAAAGGTTTTAATTAGAATTTGGTATAGGCACTATTATTATATATTAATATGACTAGGAATGCTTCTTGTGACTCCTATTTACTAGTAATTAATTGCACTTGATTTTCCTATTTCATGAATTTATTCTAGACCATAACTTCTAAAAGTACCATAACTTCTAAAAGTAGGTCACTGGTCATACTGACAGCAGAAGAGAAAAACAAAGGGAAACACTTGGTAAAGAAAATATGGCAAAAGGAAGTTGGAAAATATATCTCTTTCTCCTATTTTCCTACACCAGCATAATTTACAGCGATTAACATGTCAGATTAGGATTAAAGAGACCGAGTAATAAAATTCACTAGTGACTTTGAATGAGGCACAGAAGGAATACTTATTGATCAGAAAAAAAACTGGTGGGATAGCAAATATCAAGATGATATTTCAATTACTATTATATATAAAAATACTGTACTATCACTAATGTAGAAGATTGTACAATGATGAGAGCAGGAATAGCTGGAGTTTTTGGTTAGACACTTTCTAATCTAGTTGTATAAAAGTGAAAAAGTTGGTATCTGGAATAACATTCAGATCATGTTTCATAAAGATTGGCCTGTTGAAACTGCTATGCCAAAGAACAAAAGGTGGCATACATAATTTGTTTCTAATTATATCCATGTGCTATAGCATGATGCAGTTGGAATATGAGAGTTCACCAGATACAAACACATTGGCAGAATATATTTGTTTGGGGTATCCTTGGCAAGAAGCATTCATTCCTGGCAGGAGGGGTGGAGGGGAATGAATGATTAGGTTTAGAGTTTATAATGGGAAGAATATTTGTGAACCATTTACAAAAAAAAATTGTAATTTAGCTACTGCGTTATAATGCAGTAAACTGCATTATTGGATGCATAGTTTATAGAATACATGGTAAGAGATAGATCTGTTCGTACCCGTTATTGGGATCATTTCTCTCTCTTTTTTTTTAATTGAAAAAGTTTTAAAATTATTAAATTATTTCTCTAATAATTCAGATACAGTAACTGCAAGTTCAGGAAAAAGATCTGTAAATGAAACTGTTTTTTAAATAATTGTTAATTAAATAAAATGCTTAAATATGATTATTAACAAAGTACTGAGAAAGTAGTTGAATATCTTGATGGAGCATTCACACTGACATAAGAAAGCATACTGGTCACCTTTTTTGCAGTCACATTATATATACATCTAAATGATGTATGTATATATATATAATTATCTAACACAAATTATTTATGTTTCCTTAACTTTCTCTAGCATTGAAAGAATGTAAAACCAATTTGAACACATCACAAAAGTCTGAAAGGACAGTTGGGTTTCAAAATCTCCAGTGGTTCATTTAAAAGATACTATAGAGACTAATGAAACTAAGCCAACAGAAAACTGGCTAGACTTCAGGGCAACTTAGACGGCATCCAGTAACTGGAAAACGTATCTCTTCAAAAATGTATATTCCATTTTTATCTAACTTTCCTTTTTATAACATTAGTTAGTGAATATTGGCAACTGTTATGCCTAACTTCTAATGTATTTTCAGCAGGCTTATTTTTTCTGAATTAAAAGATGCTGAATGCTATACCACCTTCTAAATTAATTAGGATTTTTAAATTATTATTCTCTTCAATATTTTGATCAGTAATTAAATCAATATAGGGCTACCTTTCGAGAGCCATATTTGTTCTTTATTATCTAAGCCTGCTAAGTGAATAGCCAACATTGCAGAAAGGAATCAATTTGCAGTGAAAGGAGCAATGGAATTAGGCCTTTAATGATGGAAAATGAAAGGTTTTCTGAGGTAAATTAACTTTCTGGTGATTCTCTTTCATCTATGGCCAATTCCAGTCAGTTTTGGTGGGAAAGGAGAGGCTGAGTCCTAAGCCCTTGAAATGTGTAGTGCCTCAGGACTCAAGCCTTTTGTCTTTTCTTTTAGTATCTAAATGAAATTGCTTGGGAGGCCATCCATCAGTATGAGATGTGGTATTATCAGTATACTAACGATAATGTGTAAGCCAATTATATATCATCTCTACCCCTAGTTGGACAGGTGATGCTGTAGCAAGTTGGCCAAGTGCTTGGAGGTGTAAGGGTCTGAATGGGGAGGAATTGGTTTTGGCTCAACCCTGGCAAGGTAGAGTAGTTCTCCCCAGATCTATATAGATGGTTGGGGTTGCCTTCCCTCAGACTGAGTTGGTGCATAATTTGGAGATCCTCCAGCTGGTCAAGGAATAGATGACAGCCATTGCACAGATTCATCTGGTGCACCCTTTTCTAGGCCAGGTGGTTTTGTTTATGGTCACTCATCCCTTGGTCATTTCCCATTTAGATTACTGCAATGTGCTCTACTTGGGGCTGCCTTTGAATACCACCTGGAAGCTATAACTTGCTGTCAATTTCCTTGTGGGTACAATTCAAAGTGCTGATTATCACCTTTAAAACTCTACATGGCACAGGGTCAGGTTACCTGCAGGCCTGTCTCTCTATAAGACATCTACCCATCCTACGAGATCAGCTAGGGTAGGCATGCTCCTAGTCCCCTCCCTGAAACATTGACACTTTTTCATAAGTGCTCCTGCCCTATGGAACACTCTGTCCTTTGAAGTTCAACAGGCCTCTACCTTCCTAGTCCTTCAAAAAGAAATGAAGAACTGTCTTATTTCCCAAGAACTAGAAAAGGATGAGATGAGAGAAGATTTAAGAGAGAACATATGTCTGAAGTAACTTTGATGTCAGGTTTTTAATGTTTATCGTTTTAATACAATTTTGTATTATGTTGTTTTATTATTCATATTGTTTTAATTGTTGTTTGGAAACCACCCAGAGTTTGATCTAAGATAGACGAATATAGAAATGCTTAAATAAATTATGGATTGATAGATGTATCGTAAGAATCAATCTTGCTACTTTAAATGAATCTAAGTCTCTCAAACCAAATGAATTATGCACCAGGGTATTGAAAGAACTAGGAGGAATGATCTGTGGACTGCTGATTGTAATCTTCAAAATCTTCTAAAGACTAAAACTTCCAATAATGTGCTGGAAAGAAGAAGTATTTGGCAAGCTATGGATGAGTTAATTTAAAGTCTGTACTAGAAAGATAATAGAATTGATTGTCAAACAGCATGTCTGGCAGTATATAGAAAAAAAATGGTACTTTACAAGGAGAGAACGCAGAAAAAGAATTACCTTATAAGGAGCCAGCATTGTTAGACAGGAACAATTGTTTTTGGGATGAATCGCTCTTTTTATGGCAGAATGATTAGTTTAGTAGAAGAATGGGATATACAGTAGATTGATCTTGATACAGCATTTGATTAAGGATCTCACAATGTTCTTGTGGATATTAAATAAATGTGAGCTAGAAGATACTGAAGGCTGTGGATTTGCAACTGATTGGATAATTAAACAAAACAGCTGTTTGTAAATAGTTCTGTATCGACTTCTGCATCGATCTGGTGAAAAAGTATCAAGGGACCCATGCTGCTCAACACATTTATCAATGATTTGTTGGCAGATATAAAAATAATACATTAATTTTGCAGATGACCCCAACTGAAGGGGTTGTCTAATACCTTAGAATAAAAAACCATGAATGAAGTGGTTTGAGTAGCCTGGATATTTACTAATGACAAATATAAGGACTTGCATCTGATAACAAAAATTCAAATACAAAAATAGTGCATGCGAAAAGCATATGCAAAGTAAAGAGGTTCCTCTTGAAACTAGCAATTACCGGATATGTCTTTAGAGTTGTAATAATGTTCTGAATGAAGTTTCTCCTCAAGAAGAAATGGCAGACTAAAGATCACTAAAAGCCAATGACTACAGCAGAATGAAGAGCTGGCTCTTCATAATTCTCTGCACAAGGAGATGACTTGATATTGCTCAGAATTGCTCCAGATATTGGAGTCAGCAGTTTTAAAAAGACACTGGGTTCTCATACTTCTTTTTATAATCATTTTTGGAAATTGTCTGCTTTTCAGCTATTAGGGACCTTTGGATTGATATGTTTTATATCATCGGGTGAATTTCCCTTAATATTTAGTGGCAGAAATATTAAATACAAGTTTAATGCCTTAAAAATTTAGAGTGAGGACAGAAAGGGATGATTTTATAATATTACAAATGGACTAAGGTTCCAGATAAATTAGAAATAAGATTTTGGAATTAATTATAAGAATCCTTCCCATGGGAAAATACTTTTGACTTGAATTTTGACTTTCAGAAGTGAACACTAGAGGAAATTAGAGGGAACAATTAAAGGAAAACAACACTTACATTTGAATTAAAAATAGAATGTTGCAAAATATTTTAGTATTGAGCATATTGAAGAATATTTTTGAATAATGTACCCAGATGTCTACCTCTATAGATTGTGTTTAAGAGATGCGATAGAAAAATAATAAGTTTTACCTGACAAGGCTGAGACTGATTTGAAAGTGGATTTAAAAATGACAGGCTACAAGAATGAAATGAAATAAAATATGGACATACAAAGGAACCAGCAGGTTTCTTAATGATTATAAAGGATATATCAAACTAAGAGAGTGACCTGAATAATTTCCCTACATTGGATTTTCAAAAAATGCTTGCTAAAGCTTGGAAGAATTTTGTGAAAAAGGAGAAAGGAAAATACTAAATGCTAAAAATACTAGTATGGAAAGAATTTTAATAATTGTGAACAGAATTTTAATTCAAATTTGAATTGATTCCTATACTGTTTATGACCCTCCTTTTGATCATCAACATGATCCACAAGTAACCAAACTAGAAAGCTATGTTGTAAAGATCACTAATCCACTCCCTCCTCTGGTAATTAGTGACCAGACTAAACTAATTAACTATGCAAATAATAGCAGACAGAGAAAATCCTTTCGCAATACAGAATTTCCCCAGGAACACAAATTATGTACCTGATGACCAAAACCACCACATAGGCACACATCAATGAGAAGCAATCCACTCAGCAAAATAAGATAATATTTCCACCACACCTGCACACCCATCAAATTAAACATTACTGAGGTGCAAGTTCATATAAGCATCCACCTATCCTATAAATATTATCAGCCTCTGCAGCAGGGGTGGGTTCTAAATTTTTTTAATACTGGTTCTGTGGGCGTGGCTTATTTTGTGGGCGTGGTTTGGTGGGGGGGTAATGTGACTGGGTGGGCATGGCCAACTTTTTTTTTTAACTTTTAAAAGCATTTTTTCTACAACCTTAAGAGGTTGCAGAAAACAATGCTTTGAAAAGCTTTTGCCAATCAGGCAACTCAGCTGGGATCGTCAGAGGCTTTCCAAAGCATTTTTTTTACCACCTCTTTGGCTGAAGAGGTTGCAGAAAACAATGCTTTTAAAAGCCTCTGACGTTCCCAGCTGAGCCACAGGATCATAAGAGGCTTTTTTTTTTACTTTTAAAAGCATTTTTTCAGCCGAAGAGGTTGTAGAAAAAATGCTTTTAAAAGTTTTTTTTTAAAAAAGCCTCTGATGAGGTGGGTGGGGTAAGCGAGTGGCAATCGGGCCGGGGACCAGTTCGGGGGCGTGGCCAGCCAATGTTATTACCTGTTCTGGGAACTACTACAAATTTTTACTACCAGTTCTTGCGAACCAGTGCAAACCAGGAGCAATCCACCACTGCTCTGTAGCACAGTTTGTAGCTACATTCAAGGGCTGCCTGTACGCTCTTAAATAAACCTTTTCTTCTTCAAACAGCTGGGTGTACTATCATTCCTATGCAAATCCCAGCTTGAACCGGGTCCCCAAAATTCTTGTGACACTGGTTAGATTTATTCAACTTGATATGCAGGATTATCAGTTTACAGACAAATGATAGTCATTCTGCTTATTATTTACTATTAAATAATTTGTGAGTATCTAAAACCCTGCAGTTCAGAAACGTAATAAGTATAGTTGCCTGCCAGTTTAGTGAAAAATCAGAGCACTTATTTGCTTGACTTTACTATTTTAACTCCAGATTTATTTTCTCCATCTTCTCTAATCTCCCATTTATCAATATATTGCCAAAGTTTCCCTAACAGGATTAATAGGTGAAGAACACTTGACTGTCCAAGAAACAGGCATTCAATTTTTTTTTAAAAAAATGTGCAATATATATTTTATGTTTGCTAAGTAGAATCTATCTAGGCCTGGCATTGTAATGACCTTACATGTGCTAAGGAACATGTATGCTTAAATGCCTTAAGGCCTCCTGGCTCATCACTGTTACAGTTTTGACAGATGAGGGAGACTGTTTTAGGAAAGCCTTATTAATTTTTCAGGTGGAATACATAGATTGACAGTTGTGGTTATTCTTTACAATAAGACCATTCAGATAGTACTCAAGGCTAAGCAGAACAGAATTGGGATTTGACCTTTTATGTATCTTGTGGCAGATCATAAGGAATCACTTGTATATTTGAAAGCTTACTCCATGCATAGTAATATATACCTACATGAACAAGACATACACAGGTGGTTTTGAAAAAAAACAAGTCAGGTGCATAATTATTATGAATTATTATTCTGATCCATTCTTGCCTATTTTGCTTGGCAATTGCCTATTTGGATCTTCTGAATATTAATCAGAAGTCATTTAGGTTTAAAGTTCCAGAACCATCTCAGCCATAACAGCTAGTAAAGAGGAAGCAGATTCTGAACAAGCATAAAGATATTATTAGCTCAGGTTTTGTGGATCTCTTTGATTCTAAAGTATAAATCAAAGCATCCAAATGAATAAAGCTATTGTTTGTTTTGATTCCGTGCCCTATTTTTCTTACTCTTATGTCATGCTATCCTACTTTCACAATTTTGTGACTTTTAAAGACTAAAAGTACGTGTGCCTGGGTGTGTGCACATATGTACACTCACATACATGGACATTGGACACACACACATGCACACACACATATAGATATACACACCTAAATACACGCACAGATATTTAACTATGGCCTTTTTGTGCACATGAGATGAATTCACTTGAAAAAAAATGCATTTTTAGGGTACTTTCTCAAATACAATCAGAAAAGAGACTCAAATTAAATTTATTTGTATTTTTTAATACTATAAATAAGCCTTGTTTTTCTCAATTATTTTGTTTTCAGGTATCTTACTTATTTATTTTTATTATTGATTGAGTCTCAAAAGTTATACTTGGCCAAATCCCCTTCGGATCCAGTAAAATAATCTGCACATTCTTATGAAACGTTGTTATTGATATGCATATTTTGAATTGTTAACTATATTGCAACCTTCTAATACTAGCATAAAACTATTCTATTCTCCTAGATTATGGAACTGCAAATTCATATTCATATGCTCATATAAAAATAAGCAAAAATATGTCTTTAATAAGACACTTTTATTGCTTTAACTGTAGTTTAGGTTTTGGGTTATATGACACAGTAAAATGTATTAATTTAGTTTTTTTAAAAAATAACCCAGACATCAAATAAATACAGACGTTGATTTGTTGAATCAGCCATACTTAAAACATAAATGGCTCATTTTTAATGGCTGACAAGTTGTAGGACAGAGGTCTTCAAACTTGGCAGCTTTAACATTTGTGGACTTCAACTCCCAGCATAGCTGGCTGGAGAATTCTGGGAGTTGAAGTCCACAAGTCTTAAACCTGCCAAGTTCAAAGACCTCTGCTGTAGGATCTTATGGTACTGAGTTTGGCCTTTGTAACCAGGTTCCACTCAAAGGAACACAGCATCATGAGGTAACTGTCTCATGCAGGTTGCATCTAAACCTTCTTCAAGGATAAAATAGAAAGCAGTTTGTGATATTGCTTGTCAGGTAGGATTGCTGGGCGGTGGGGGGAGGGATATCAGAAGTCACATGAGCAAAGCCCTCACCCCTTTATAATATGCACTGTGATGCATCCAAAAAGGGGATTTCATTCATCATCATCATTATTATTATTATTATTATTATTATTATTATTATTATCTGATCATGGCTACCATTCGACTTTTTTTAAACTTGACCCTCTGGGGGTGCTTCTATTTGTTGCATTGTTTCTTTTTTTCCCTTATATCTAGATGTTTTATTTGTTGTATATTAAATAGCTTTGCATTACTTTTAGCATTTCTGCATGGCTACTTTCGAACCTTTTTACAGTTTTGAAAATAGAGTTGATCTCTCCGTCAATCTAGTTTTGCATTGTGTTTTCTGGCTGGCCGTGGCATTCTGAAGAGTAAATCCAGGAAAGCCAGAGGAATCATTCATGTTATGCATATCTCCAATCATTGGCAGTGAGACAGAACAGAGAGAGAGATCAGCAATGGGGCAGCAAATTTCATGCCAGTATAATTTTTTGCTAACTCAAGGATAGATGGAGAGCACTTTAATTCAGTAATGGGGAAACATCCAAAGCTTAGTTGTACACTGCTATTTCCAATTTTCCAGTTTACTGAGGCTATAATTTTATAAGCTTACCTGGAAGTCTGCCAAACCAAAGTACTGATTCAGAACCTATGTGAGATGAGCTCCCCTCTCCCACACATATTTATTTGCATGATATCATAAATGGGTGAGGATTGCAAGCAATGTTAGTATATCCAGGTTTCTATGGTCTGGGAAATGCTGGTTCAAGGCAGTGAATGGTGCTTCAGGAATTTGAGGCTCAGTTCATTCTTTTACCATAGGATTTTTTTGTTCAGTCCACCGCTCAACTCCTAGAATCCACATTATCTTTGTTTGGTTGTGTTTTGCATAGGATAATACCTTCAATGTAGAACACCCCCATGCTAGCATTAGGAGCTTTGAAGGCAACAGAATTTGGCCACCATGACAAATATAGAAAAGCTGGCAAATTTATTTACTTTATCAAATGTATTATATCTGCCCACTCTAGAAAATTATGGGAGGCTTACAAAAGCAAACAATTAAAAACATTTTAAAACACATGAAACAAACATGGCAGCACAGTTTAAAACTGCCATACCTATTAAAACACAATAGAAAACACTTTCTTTTTTTCTTTTTTTAAAAACACATTTATTAATTTAAAAGCACACAAAATACACATACACATACACCTACAAGTACAAGTAAAACAATACAAAACATTAATAACATTAATGACATTTTTTTTATTTATTTATTTTATTTATTTTTATTTGATTTATATGCTGCCCTTCTCCGGAGACTCAGGGCGGCTTATAGTGCGTTAAGCAATAGCCTTCATACTTTTGTATATTTATACAAAGTCAGCTTATTGCCCCCACAATCTGGGTCCTCATTTTACCCACCTTAGAAAGGATGGAAGGCTGAGTCAACCTTGAGCCTGGTGGGATTCGAACTCGCAGTAATTGCAGGCAGCAGATGTTAATAGATGTTAATAACAGGGTGCTTTAAACCACTGTAATTTAAACGTAATGTCTGATTTTTTACAACATCAATAACCTATATTCCTCAATATATATTCCTTCCTCTCGCCTTATATAATGATATTATTTTGTTGATATTTAGTTATTTGTTATTCGTTGTTAAATCACGTTTGGTACGGGATTTTATTTTACTCTTTTAGGATCCTCTTTTTCTTTGGTTTCTTTATCTCCAACCATTGATACCACCTTTGCCAAACCAGATAGCAGTCAGATTCTTCCTTTCCTTGGATTTCCTTGGTGAGTTTGTCCATCTCGCCACATTCCATGACTTTGGATATTATTCTATCTTGTGTTGGGGCTTCTTCCAGTTTCCAATTTTGTGCATAAGTGATCTTTGACGCAGTCAGAATATGTGTGATTAAATATATTATTTCTTTTTCATAATTACGTGTAAATATGCCTAATAGGTATGTTTCCTGTTTTAATGGTACTTTTTGAGTTGTTATTTCTTCCAATTGGGTTTTAATATTGTTCCAGAATTGTTTGGCTTTGGGACATGACCACCACATGTGATAGTATGTGCTTTGCATTTCCAGCAGAGTGAGGATGTATTGGGAAACATTTTTGAGATCCATGCTGGTGGGAGGTGCCATCTATAAAACATCTTGTAAGCATTTTCTTTGTACGGTACTGATAGTGTTAGTTTGCTGTTAATTTTCCATAATTTTTCCCATTTATTTAATATAGAAAACACTTTCAAGTTTACACAAACATGCCTTCCCAGGCTTAGAAAGAAAGCTAGGCCATATGGGCCTTCTGGAACCCTGGAAGTGTGGACATCATAGGCATTTCTTGGGGGATGCTGTTCCAGCAAGCAGGGTTGGTAACAGAGAGAGCATGCTTGTGAGCATGGAAGTGTTAGCGAACCTGTTCATCACTGAGTGCCGAAACGGAAGTTCGTGCATGGGGGAGTGCTGGAAACCAGAAGAGCAGCTCTCTGGTGTGTGCACGTTGGAGCATTGAAAACCAGAAGAGCAGTTCCCTGGCATACATGCGAGCACCAGGAAGCCGATCTTCTGGTTTCCAGAGTGTGCATACGCGCCGGTCACCTGGTCTTCCAGTTTCTGGCACACATGCACATGCGAAGACTAGCTAGCTGGTGTGCATGTGCATGCGCATGCCAGAAGCCAAAAGCTCTGCTTCCTGGTGTGCGCATGCCAGGGAGCTGCTCTTTCGGTTTTCGGCGCTCCCATGGACGCGAAAACCAGCTGGCCGGCAAACAAGCAATGGATGACAGCTGGCGTGCCCGGAGAGATGGCTCTGCAGGCCACTTCTGGCATGCGTGCCATAGGTTCGCCATCACTGTCCTATAGAATAATCACTTTTAATTGAGTGCACCCATTCTGCCACGATGCACAGAGAAGGCAGAAACAATAGGAGGTAGGAAATCTCTCCAATAACTAAATCTTATGCCATAAAGAGTTTTGTAGGTAATAGCCAACCTTAAATTTGCAGCCAAATGCAGCTTGCAAAACTGACACATGGCCATAACAAGAAAAGCCCATTACTACATTGCAGCTTCCCTTCTTAGGGTTTCTGAAAAAGTGAAGGTGATTCTTTTTAGGCACGGATCAGAGAAGCTGAGTCAAGACATTCAGTTTCTGTCTGGCAAGCAAGTTTGATTAGCTGAAAGTTCTTTGCATGAAGTTAGCCAGAAAGCACATCACTTCTTGGCTAGTGGCTTCATAAACATGGGAAAGATTCCAAGGCACTTTGCTTGATACATGAATTCATGTACACATCAAAGCCTTCTTCTTTTTTTTTTGTTTTTTTTTGAGGGGGAATCTCATATACCGTATTTTTCAGAGTATAAGACACACTTATACAAAAAAAGTGGGTGAAAATTTCAGTGCACCTTATACAGCGAATGTTGCGATGAGGGGAAGGGGGGTTGGTGAGGCGCCGATCAGCTGTTTTAGAATGTGCCGCGGCTGTGGTGGCGAACTGGCCGTGGCAAACAGGCGGCAGCAAATGGACCACACTGAATGGGCAGTGGCAATGAACGGGCTGTGCCGAATGGGCCACGGCAAACAGGCCACAGAAAACTGGTGGCGGCAAATGGGTTTGCTCTGCTATCATTGTATTAAAATATTTTTTACTGGAGAAAGAACCTTTGCAACAAGTGAAATCTTAAAATCAAGTCTGTCTTTGCTCTTCAGAGATTTTATTTTGTCTTTGATTTGATTAGAGCTTGGAGTCAGAAATGAAAGTATCCCTCATATTTATTTATTTATTTTTATTGATTGATTGATTCGATTTATATGCTGCCCTTCTTCGGAGACTCAGGGCGGCTTACAATGCATTAAGCAATAGCCTTCATACTTTTGTATATACCTGCTTAGTAGGGCTTTCGGCCCCCCTAAGCAGTGTTCTTTTTTATACAAAGTCAGCTTATTGCCTCCACAATCCGGGTCCTCAGAAAACAAATTGGGCTGGCAAACCATCTTCACTTTCATTTCCAATAATTGTCAGACCTGCCACAAACATAAACCTCTAAGTAGAAAACAGTCCTTGGCTCCATTTGCTGAAAAAGGTATATTTTTATTAGAGATCAAGTATATTGCAGTAACACATAGCCAGAACTGAGATTTGCACTGCAAACTCCCTATGTTATATTTTCCCCTGCTTTCTCCTCCTTAACTGTCTTTCATTTCCTACCCCAAGGTAACCAATTAAAATCTTGCAAGCTGTTTTCCTAATGGTCAGCTCAAGCATGCTCTGGTAAGCCACTCCTTCCTTTTTCCAACTGGGTGACCTTGAAGCAACTTCTCGAGATGGCATAGTATCTTCTTTCGATTTCTCAAGCATTCCTCCCTTCATCCCCCTTCATCGTAGACTGTAACCGCATATCAGTGAAGCACAAGCGTCACTGCTTATGCTTCACTGCCACTGAGGTGGCAGCTGACAATAATCTCTACTGTTTGTTTAAAATAACAAGCCAGTTTTCTCAGAAAATTTGGATGTATTGCTCAGAGGAGTATCTGTAATTTATATCTATAAAAAAAATCCACCTGCCTCTTGTTGACTTTGTAGTACACATGTATTTTAGGCCAGGTGAACTGCTGAAATAATGGAAAGACAGGGAACATATAAATCTCCAAGGCAATGCTTACATAGTTCTTTTTAAAGAAATCCAAAACCAAATTCTCAATTACATTTTCAGAGTTCATCAGTGTTGCTTCTTCATGTTATTGCTACTGTTTGCTTGGCAATATGTTGTCATTGATATTTGATTTTAAATTGATATAATTAAGACAACAGCAGCTGACTCCCTTCGCCCCGTGCAACTAAGAATAAAACCAGCCAATCACCCAACTCCTATAAAAAGATATTGTACTGCTTGGGATGCAATGTTGGATTATTTAAAGACGTTATCTGTGATAACAGCAGGATAGTTGAAACTATTACAATATGCTGTGAAAATTTTACACTGGTATAAATAACTTGATTCCAATTTGAGCAGACTGCAAAGAAAATTAAGAACAGAGAGATTGATGTCCCGGAAAGATCAATGATCCATCCAGTCTCAAATTCTGCTTCTGACAATGGCCTGATGATCAGGAGAAAAAAAATATACACAGCCAGTTGTGGGACACTGTACCAGAGGGAAAAATCTTTTCCTATACCCAGCTGGTGATCAGTATCTGTTTAAAAGCATGAGAATTGATGGCCATTGTAAATTTCAGCCTAGCTATTGCAACTAAATTGGATAGCTTCTTATTGTCCCCAAACTGCTCTTTGCCTGTCTTCCTCAAAACTACAGTTCTGTTGACCATAACTAGACATTGTTTCTTTTTAATAGATGATGGCTGAACATGCTTTTCTATTTTCATGGCCTGGCAAGTTTACTGTTAGATTAATTGACGTTGAAGGGTTTTCCTTAAAAAATTAGTTAATGAAAAGATTGAAAAAAATAATAATCATAGCACCATCTGGCCTGGGGCGGCTAACATTGCATGCAATAAAAGTACCAAAAAGAAAAGTTGTTTATTTATTGCATCAATCATTTTACTGCCAGACTGGTAGTTGTAACTCCTCCTCTTCCTCCTTCCCAAGTCTCAAAATAATTAAGCTAGTCTTGGGTAAAATGCTTCTTCATTAGGTATGGTATGCCCCATTTCTTGCCTGCCTCAGGCGAGAAAACCAGGAGCTATATACTTCCTTTCGTCATTTCTCAGTTACTCGGTACATTTCCTTGTTGCAGCAAAGCTTTGTTGAAGTTCTACTCCATTCTCCAACTTTACTGCAAAAGCTTTTTACGGCTTAGAGACAATTTGAAGAAAGATACTCAGTGTAAGAATGACAGAAATTCATGGCAGTACTATGTCTGCTTATTGTCTCCTTCTTCCAAAATTCATAAACTTTGATCTAAATGGGGCCGTATCGGGACTGTGTCAAGATACTACACAGAGTTAAGGAGTGCCTACTCACATCAGATTGCATGGCTAACTGAATAAGCTACAGAGAGTAATGTTTTAAATAGGAACATGATTGAACATTTCATGCCATTGCCAGTTGGTCACATGGCACAGAAGGTATAGAGCAGATGATCCTCACATAGCTATTGGATCTGCATGCTCTTTAGTTCCAGGATTGTCTCACATATTTTATCCATGGTTTTATCCACAGTGGTTAGAACGCAGCATTGTAGGCTATTGCCAGCAGTTCGATCTTCATCAGCTCAAGGTTGACTCAGCCTTCCATCCTTCCAAGGTCGATAAAATGAAGATCCAGATTGTTGGGGGCAATATGCTAACTCTGTAAACCGCTTAGAGAGGGCTGTAAAGCACTGTGAAGCGATATATAAGTGCTATTGCTTTTACTATTGCTATCCCTACAGTCTATGATTTCTATCTTAAGATTTGTAGTTATCTGGCGTTTTCCCACTTTTTTTTCCAGAGTTTTCCTAACTATGCAGAACTTTTTGTTAGAGTTAGAGGTGTACTAACTATGAAGATCTTCATGGATTTGGAAATAGTCTTATCTACTTCAGTGGTGGGTTTCAATTTTTTTTTTCTACCGGTTCTGTGGGTGTGGCATGGCTTGGTGGGCGTGACTTGGGCATGGCAAGGGATGGATACTGTAAAATCTCCATTCCCACCCCACTCTAGGGGAAGGTTACTGCAAAATCCCCATTTCTTCCTGATCAGCTGGGACTTGGGAGGCAGAGAATAGATGCTGGCGGGGCCAGTCAAAATTTTTACTACCGGTTCTCCGAACTACTCAAAATTTCCGCTACCGGTTCTCCAGAACTGGTCAGATCCTGCTGAAACCCACCTCTGATCCACTTCCTTTAACAACTTCATCACTGATACAGGAGACATATCAGCGTAGAGGCCTGTTCCAGTAGCTAGACCTCATCTCTTTTTCCATATTCTTTTCATCTGGGACACTGGAACCTGCAATGGATAGAAAGAAGGGTTAGAAACATCAGTGTTATGTACAGATTTTTTTCTTTCCCTATATTTCGTATTCCGTACCTGTTTTCAAATTTGAAAAAGGTAGTCTCATTGATATATAAAGCAAAAGATCCCAGGAAAGTTTAGTTTTCATTTATTTCATAGACAAGGTTAGTAAAATTGGTATATAGTAGTATGAAAAGCAATTGCCACCATTCAATCAGTTCAGCAAAAAAGATAATGATGCTCATGACTCCATCAGAAAAACACTCTAGTAAAAATGGGATTTATGGGAGAGTAGCGCAGAAGAAGCTGTGGCTTACTATAAAGAATATGCATGCTTGGCTCATATTGTCAAAATAGTACTGAGATGACTTTCCAAGTTTACGTATAAATGTTCTATGGCTAGATGAAGTATTAGTATTATATCTGTTGGAAACCAACTTTGCATTGCACAGTAAAATCTTATACCAATGGTCAAGCATGCAAGTGGTGGTATCATGGTTAACTTTACTGCTCAGAGACTAGAATGTTAGCTATCATTGAGGGAATCTTGAATTGGATGTTTGTGATCCACATTTTTTTTGTTTACCTTTAACAATAGGTAGGATTGTTTTGGCATATTTAGAAATAACAAACTGAGGGAT
The DNA here is from genome assembly GCA_012654045.1 of Ptyas mucosa. NCBI lineage: Eukaryota > Metazoa > Chordata > Lepidosauria > Squamata > Colubridae > Ptyas > Ptyas mucosa. The sequence goes on along the minus strand of WNWU01000007.1, from coordinate 23,014,647 downwards.
CCTTGGTGTTCTTTGAGCTTGCTTGTTTTCTTGCATATGTTTCATTACCCTAACTAGGTAACATCATCAGTATTCATCTCATTTCAACCCGGAGTTACAAATATTCTCCTCTATTGGTAAATAACAAACTCCACTGAGATTTTTTCCCTTCATATGTTGGTTTTCAATGCTGGCAGAAATCCTTCATTTCTCTGCAAGTAATGGGCATTTGCTGGAGCCAGTTTGTTGTATTATTTAAAGGATCAGGCTAGAATCCGGAGACTATAAGTTCAAGTGCCACCTTAAGCACAAAACCAACTGGGTGACTTTGGGCTAGTTACTTTCTCTCACCCCAAAGAAGCAGGCAATGGCAAACCACCTGTGAAAAACCTTTCCAGAAAACTGCAGGGACTTGTCTAGGCAGTCTCTGAGAATTGGACCCAATTGAACAAAAGGGAAAAAAGGGGGCATTTAGTAGGACCGCAATCAATGGCCACCAGGGCTCCACTACTGCATTTTAGCAATAGCAATAGCACTTAGACTTATATACCGCTTCACAGTGCTTTATAGCCCTCTCTAAGTGGTTTATAGAGTCAGCATATTGCCTCCCACAATCTAGATCCCCATTTTACCACCCTCAGAAAAATGGAAGGCTGAGTCAACCTTGAGCCGGTGAGGCTCAAACCATGAAACTGTGGCAGCCGGCAGTCAGCAGAAGTAGCCTGCAGTACTGCATTCTAACCACTGCACCACCGTGTCTCATTTTAAAATGGTGATCTGATTTTTTCAGCCACTACTCTCTACATTTTTTTTGTTTTTGGAGAATAAGTTGTGCAAAATAGATCAAAGCAATGACTGACTCGTGGAGAAAATTTGACTTTGCATGAATGGGTTTCCTTGGGGGTCAATTTAACTTTAAATTTGACATAATTAGCCTTGAAACAGGCTCCTAAACATTATTTTGGCAAATTGTTTGATTGATTATATGTGATCAAATTGTTTGATTGATTATATGTGATCAAATTGTTTGATTGATTATATGTGATCAAATTCTAGCAACCGCATATATAGATTTTCTTCATGAAAATCTATCCTTAATCTGTTCTTCCAGACTTCAATGGTGTATTTATTACCATTGTGATTAAGTCCATCTAAATTGCTTCTAGTTGTCTTCTTCTCTTTACTTTTACCTTTCCCAGCATTTCTTCAGAAAACTACTTCTTCACATAATGTGTCCCAAGTAGAATAAATTGCATCTGGTTTGTACATGTCTTGAGTGAGATCTATGGGTTGATTTGTTCAATTATCCATCAGTCTATTTTCTTGGCTGTCCTTGGTATTCTAAGGAATCTTCTCTAACACCAAAGTTCAAAGGTGTCAATACTATTTTTATCCTGCTTCTTCAAAATTTAATTTTCACTGTTATAGAAGAGAATACCATGGCTTACACAACTCTGGTCTTTGTAATTCAGTGGTAGGTTGCTCCCGGTTCACATCAGTTCAGGAGAACCAGTAGTAAAAATCTGGCAGCGCTTGCAGAACTGGTAGTAATGGCTGGCTTGTCACGCCCCCCAAACAGTCCCCCCTCGCCACTCCCTTGCCGCCATTTATTTATTTATTTATTTATTTATTTATTTATTTATTTGTCACATTTCTATGCCGCCCAATTCCCTGGGGATTCTGGGCAGCTTACAACAAAAAATAATGCGAACAATATACCATAAAATTTGTTTTAAAAAAACATTAAAAACCCATACACTCCATTCATGGCTGGGTCTCGCAAGATTGCAGCAGTGAGATCAACAGCCCCAGGCCTGCCGGAAAAGCCAGGTCTTCACCGCTTTCTGGAAGGCCAATAGGGTGGAGGCGGTTCGGACCTCAGGAGGTAATTGGTTCCAGAGAGCTGGGGCAGCCACAGAGAAGGCCCTCCCCCACGGGCCCGCCAACCGACATTGTTTAACTAACAGGACCCGGAGGAGACCAACTCTGTGGGACCTTACCAGTCGTTGGGAGCTATGCGGTAGAAGATGGTCTGAAAGATAGCCTGGCCCTAAGCCATGTAGGGCTTTAAAGGTAATAACCAACACCTGAATTGTGTCCAGAGACCGATAGGGAGCCAGTGCAGCACACGAAGCCATGTTCTTCGCGCACACGCATCCCATTGCCTTGTAAGTCCAATGGGCTGCGCATGCGCGAAGAACATGGCGATGACAGCAGCAGCTTTTCCCACCAGTACTTTTTGCCAGACTGTGGAGAAAGTGACTGGCAAAAAAGTCTTTTCAGAGGCTTCTTGGCCAGCTGCTTTCCAGCAGTGGTGCTGGCTAGGGGCCACAGAAAACTTGGGTCAGCTTGCCTTCCTGAGTCTGGACCAGTCGCCATGGAAGGAAAGCAGCCAAACAAAGAGGCGGTGGTGGGGACGAAGGCAGGCAAGTGGGCCTGGCCATGGGGACTGCTGGGAAGGCAGGCAAACATGTTGGGGCTGCCTGGCTAGTTAGGTCCCTTCCCTGTAATCCTGCCATGCTTGCCTGCTTTTCGGCCTGGCCAGTGGGTGGGCAGCCAGGCGGCCCTTAGGGGAGATGGAGAGCTGCACTGGAGCTGAGCGGGTCAGCAGCAGTGGCAGTGCTGCGGGACAGCGGACAGATGTCCCGGGCTGCTACACATGTGCACTACATGTGAAGGGAGGCAGACACCCCCACTGAGGAAAAGAGGAGGCGGCGAAGCCCTGGCTGTCACCTGGAGAGGACTGTGCAGGGACACACACACAAACGCCCCTGTCACCTCCGCTGCCGCTTCTTTTGCTGTTTGCTTCTCGGTGCTCTTAAAGTCGATTGTGAAGAGCTGGAAGACATTTCCTTAGATCACCACCCAACTCATTGTTGGAGTGTCAGTGATCTAAGAAAACATCTTCCAGCTCTTCACAATCGACTTTAAGAGCACCGAGAAGCCAACAGCAAAAGAAGCAGCAGCGGAGGTGACAGGGGTGTGTGTGTGTGTGTCCCTCCGCGGTCCTCTCCCAGGTAACAGCTTCACCGCCTCCTCTTTCCCTCTGAAGTTGCAGCCATCAGGTGGGAAGGAAACGGTGCTCGGTTCCACTCCCAGGATAGGAGAGGCGAGGAGCAGCAGCAGTTGGAGGCTCTTGGAAGTGGGGGGGAGGGAGGGAGGGAAGCGAATCTCTTCTTGGTCATGGGGGGGGGGGAAGTTTATCAAAATCCCCCTTTTTTACCTGCATCCACGTAAGGGGGGCTTTGTCCCTTTCTCCCCCCTTAGTCACTTCCCCGCTCCTCGTCTGACCCAGCACTCTTAACACGGCGGTCCTCCTGCCTGGCAGTTGCTTGCCAAGAAGCCCATGGAAGGGCAGCCAAGGGGTACTGCCCCCCCGGAACTGAAAAGCCCCCATTCTGCCTTTGTCAACAGCTGCACTGAGGCCCTTTAACTCCCAGACACCCCCCCCCAATACCCGGATCGTCTGATTGTAGGGAAGTTGCAGGGGGTGATGGGGAAAGCACAGGCTGTCTTCGCCTCCCAAACTACAGACGGAAACATCTGGGCCAGGTGAGGTTTCGTCCACCTTGTGAGAGATACAAGAGACAGCAGCCCTAGAGATGCAGGGGGCCTGGAACCTCCAGTCGTTATTCAGAGACCAAAGCCCTGAACGGAGGTTTGTGATTTGATGTGCACTACATGTGAAGGGAGGCAGACACCCACTGACGAAAAGAGGAGGCAGCGAAGCCCTGGCTGTCACCTGGGAGAGGTAAAAGAAAGGCTGTTTTTCTGGATGTGAAGGGTTGCCCCTGTTTTGCAGTTTGGGCTGCTCAAGGCAGGCTTTTATTTTGTAACCCAAGGGGTGGGGGAGGTACATAGGAAATTGCCTTGTCTCTGCAGCATCAGTCATATGACTGAGTGGGCGTGGCCAACTCGATGTCACTCACAGCAAGGTGCCGCCCCACCTTGCTGTGAGTGACTTTGAGTTGGCCACGCCCACTCAGTCACATGACCACAAAGCCACGCCCACCAAACAAGCTGCGCCCACCAAACAAGCCATCCACAGAACCGGTAGTAAAAAAAATTGGAACCCACCCCTGTTGTAGTTATAGACATTTCATGGCATTTGAATATTTTTTCAAGGCCTTCATGGCTGTTATAACCACTGCTAGTCTGCAGTATATTTCTTGACTGCTTGTTCCTTTAGTGTTGATGATTTAGCCTAAAAGGCAAAACTATGCACCAGTTTGATATATTTATTACCAATTCTAAGGCTGGTAAGTTTACTTGTTGTCCTCAGTTTGGTTTTCTTTATATTTAATTTTAGTCCCATTTTTTTTCTCACTGTGCTCTTTGATTTTTACTACTAGGCTTTGGAGATCTTGTGCATTTTGGGCTATCAGGGTAGTGTCATAGCACATTATTGATGTTTCTTCCACCAATTTTAAAACCACACCCATCTTCTTCCAAACCCACTTCCTGTAATATATATTCAGCATATAGCTTGAATAAATAAGAGGATAATATACAGCCTTGTCACACTCCTTTGCCAACCATGTGCGAGTCTGCTTCATGGGATGATGCCTGGGGAATAACCAGGAGAAAATAAGCAGGAGAAAGTAACCAGTTGAATTACAGAGCAGAAATTGGAAGTGCCAAGGTGGAAAATATGGAATTTTCAAGGCATTATTATAATAGAATAGAATAGAGTAGAATTCTTTATGGGCCAAGTGTGATTGGACACCCAAGGAATTTGTCTTGGTGCATACGCTCTCAGTGTACATTAAAAAAAAGATACATTTGTCAAGAATCATAAATACAACACTTAATGAAATTATCAAGATCTCATATTACTGCTGATTTGTACCAATGCTTAATGTAAGAATAAGGTTTGGAAAAAAATACTGTATATGCAGGCTATCACATTTCAAAACATTAGACTACTAACAGATTTCATTAAATCATTATATTACTGCAAAAACTAGGTAGGAGATAGTAATTGAATGTAGTTTACCTAAAAGAAGCTAGCTAGAATCTTAAATATTTAATCCCATTCCCTCTTTTTACATCCTTGATTTAAAAATTCCCATCACCCCATGATTTATTTATGCTTGTTTCGAATGGACTTTGTTCTCACTTGTTCTAGGTGATTGATTTATTGATTTGCTGACTGATTAAGTGCCATTAAGTCAGTGTCAACACTTAGTAATAGTAATAGACAGAGCTTCTTCAGGATGATCTATCCCCACCTTAGTCCTTCAGGTCTTCCAGTGGTACACTCATCACAATTTAATTGAATCTATCCAATGCACTGTGGTCAAGCTCTTTTTCTCTTTCTCTCTTTCTCTTTCCTTCTACTTGCCTAGCATTAAAGACTTTTCCAGAGAGTTAGCTCTTTACAACATCTCTTGTCTAAACTTGGGTCTTTTTTGTTGGTATCTCAACCAACAATTGATTTGTTCTGGGATCCATTTATTTGGTTTCTTGGTATTCTCAGAAGTTGTCTCTAGATAATATGGAACCTTGTTGCAGGGCTAAAATTGAATGTGCTAAGATAGCAAATTGCTTACTATAAAAGCAAGCACTTTGATCTCATCGTTAGTGAAATCTAATAATCTATTTTACATAACCTCGGGAAACCATAATACAATTAAGCACTCATCTTTGCCTTTTGATTCTCTAATAATACTTCCTCTTTCACAGTAGTATGCATATGAAATAATAAAATAGTCAATATTTGAGATTCCCATAGCTAAAAGCATTGTTTCCTGTAATTTCTTTGCTCTCTAATGCTAGGAAGAATTTGAAACTATCACCACTACACATTATTCTCTGGTATATTCACTAATATCCACTAATTAAGAAGCAGCTTGACAAACAGCATCCTCACTTTCTATTCTAATATGAAAATATTGTGTACTCAGGCCATCCTTGATAGTCTATATTCCCACTGTTTAACTAGAATTAAGATCCTTCACTTCTGCATTAATTCTTTCTCCTTTGCCCCCCTTCTCCTTCAAGTATTGCTATTATTGTTAAAATTAGTATTCCATTTAACATTTGGAGCGATGAAGAAGAACACTGGCATATTATCTGAGGTTTTGTTTGTACTGTATCTATTTTGCCTGTCTATTACTTTTTTAAAACTAGCTTTTATTGCTGTTAACACCACCAGTATTATTCGTTCAGTCAGTCATTGTTTAATTTCTTTAGAACTATCTCCTTCAACTTGTCTAGAAGTCACAGGAATTGTAATTCAATGCATAGATAAATATTTATGCTAGATGTTGTACAGAATTACTACTTCACGGTTTCCAAAGTGCTATCGTATACAATGAGACAGAATCATAAAACCATAAACAGAACAAATATGCATTATCTTTTTAAAATTCACTTCTGATCAATGTTATAGGATCAACATCCTTAGATGTAGAGCTGGGCTCTTGATTATCTTTTTGTGGTATGTTCTTCAGGATGGAAAGACACTTCCTCTGGTACTGGGGAAATATAAAAGGGAAATCCCTTTATATTTCCCTCTAAAGGGGAAATATAAATGATGGGCAGTACTAGTTTCATGTGATGTGTTATTCTCACAAGGGAATCACAGGTCTATTTTAAAAGTTTGAATATACATATTTAAGGATGTTCAACTGGCATGAAGTTAATAGGTTGCCTGGATCTTGCTGTACCCTGCCAGGTGCTTCCACAGGGCATGAATATGAGAAAAAAACAGTAGAAAGGGCAAACAGCTAATCCATTTCCTCACAAAATCTGTAATGGTTTTGAGAATATTTCTTGCATCTATGAAACTGTGAATGGTGTTGTGTATTTTGTGGAAAATATTTCAGTACCCGGGGTTGCGAGCGGGGATTGTTCACTTTTCACTGCCTTAGTTACTTTCCCTGGAGAATACAGCTGAGAGCAGAAATTCACCAGTAGTTGGAGAGTTCAGTTCACCAGCTGCTCCTTCTTCCTATCAATCAACTGTAGAAATTGTAAGGATTCTTGTAAGAATACTCAGAAGCCTCATAGCCCGGCAAGATCATGACATTACAGTTTAAGAAAAGTTGAATAAGCAGATCAATAAGTTGCCTGTCTTGTTTATTATTAACAAAGTAAAGGTTATTCACTTCTTATGAGCAGATAGAGGCTCCAGTTTGATGAATGAGTCAACCTTTTTATTTTGGTTAGTTTTCATTTTCTTTCCTGAATTCCAAAGAACAAAACGAAAAACAAACCTTCTAATGGCTTCTTCTTTGTATCAACTCAATAAAATCGGTCGAAGAACTTTAGAGCTAGAACATATGATTGCAGGTATAAGGTCCCAAATTCAGTTCAGAACAGTTCAGTTCAGTTCTGGATAAAATCCAAGGTTCCGGTCATTACATTTGAAGCCTGGAAATTGAATGGATGAGGAAGTCAGGTTACTTCATCAAGAATAAACCTGGTAATCTCATCACCTAAACTTAAACCCACTCACATGGGAGGACACACTCTGGACTTGATTTTTGTCTCTGGACAGTGGACAAATTATCTTGAGATAGGTGCGGTAGCCATTGAGCCCTTGTCATGGTCAGATCATTCCCTTCTTAGGCTTGACTTTCTAACCGCCACACCCCGCCGCAGGGAGGCGGAACAGACCAGATGGTTCTGCTCCAGGTGCCTGATGGATCCTGATAGGTTCCAGATGGAGCTTGGGCCATTTCCTGAGGCTCTGACTCATGACTCGGCCAAGGAGCTGGTGGCCGCCTGGGATAGGGTGGCTGCTGGCGCTTTGGACTGAGTCGTGCCTTTGCGGCCTTTGGCCCATTGCCGAGTCTACCTGGCTCCTTGGTTCTCTGAGGAGCTGAGATGCCTAGAGAGCAGTAGGAGGTCTAGCTGTTCCGAATCCAACTGAACACAGGTAAGACTCATATTAAGACTTACCTTGTGGCAATAAAAGAGGCAAAATTTAACTATTTTTCCGCTCTTATCGCATCGGCAGATAATTGCCCAGCAGCTCTGTTTAGGGTGACCCACTCCCTCCTCCATCCAGGAGCACGGGAGGATCCCTTGCAGGGTCGTGCTGAGGATTTTGTTCAGTATCTGCATGATAAAATCACTCAGATTCGGGAAGGCCTGGTCTCTGACTGGGTAGGTACAGACGGGATGATGGAGGCCGGTCTTGAGAATGTCATTTGGGAGGAGTTCGATCCTGTTGCTCCCGAGGACGTGGCCAGGATACTTGGGCGGCTGAATGCGACCACATGTTTATTGGACCCGTGTCCCTCCTGGCTGGTACTGGCCTCCCGGGAGGTTACACGAAGCTGGCTCCAGGGGATTATCAACGCTTCCTTGGGTGAGGGTGTCTTGCCACTCACCTTGAAAGAGGCGGTGGTGAGGCCCCTCCTCAAGAACCTGTTCTGGATCCAGCTGTTTTGGCTAATTATCGTCTGGTCTCCAACCTTCCCTTCGTGGCGAAGGTTGTTGAGAGTGTGGTGGCGCAACAGCTTCCCGGGTACCTGGATGAAGCTGTCTATCTGGACCCACACCAGTCTGGCTTCCGGCCTGGATGCAGCACGGAGACGGCATTGGTCGCGTTGGTGGATGATCTCTGGAGGTTTCGGGATAGGGGTTGTTCTTCTATCCTGGTCCTATTAGATCTCTCAGTGGCTTTTGATACCATCGACCATGGTATCATGCTGCGCCGGTTGGAGGGGCTGGGAGTGGGGGGCACCGTTTTACAGTGGTTCCCCTCCTATCTCTCTGACCAGACGCAGTCAGTGTTGGCAGGGGGGCAGACGTCGACCCCGAGGCGCCTTGTGTGTGGGGTGCTGCAGGGATTGGTCCTCTCGCCCCTTCTGTTCAACATTTATGTGAAGCTGCTGGGTGAGATCATCTGTGGCTTTGGGGTAGAATTCCATCAGTACGCTGATGATACTCAGCTGTATATTTCCACCCCAGGCCATCCCAACGATGCCCTTGAAGTGATGTCCCAGTGCTTGGAGGCCATCTGGATCTGGATGGGGAATAACAGGCTCCAACTCAACCCTTCCAAGACCGAGTGGCTGTGGCTTCCAGCATCCCGATATAGCCAGCTGGTGCCATCACTGGCTATTGGGGGTGAGTTATTGGCCCCACGGAGAGGGCTCGCAACTTGGGTGTCCTCCTGGATGCACGGCTGTCTATAGAAGAGCATATGACAGCTGTGGCCAGGGGGGCTTTTCATCAGGTTCGCCTGACCTGGACTACTGTAATGCTCTCTACATGGGGCTCCCCTTGAGGTGCACCCGGAGGCTCCAACTGGTGGAGAATGCAGCTGCGCGGTGGATTATGGGAGCGACGGAGTGCTCCCATGTGACACTTCTCCTGTGTGAGCTGCATTGGCTCCCAGTGGACTTCTGGGTGCGCTTCAAGGTGTTGGTTACCACCTTTAAAGCGCTCCATGGCACCGGATCTGGGTATTTGCGGGACCGCCTTTGCCACCAATAGCCTCCCACCGGCCAGTACGCTCCCACAGAGAGGGACTCCTCAGGGTGCTGTCAGCCAGGCAGTGTCGGCTGGCGACCCCCAGGGGGAGGGCCTTCTCTGTGGCAGCACCTGCCCTCTGGAACAACTTGCCCCGGAGATTCGAAGGATATCAGATCTCCGGGCTTTTTGCCATGCCCTAAAACATTTTTTTTTCCAACAAGCAGGGCTGGTGTAACCCCCCCCCCTTTTTGAGATATTAGACTTTTAATTGTATAATGGGTTTTAATTGGAAGATCTTAAACATTTTTGGCCAAAGTGTATAATTCTTTTAAATTTCTTTTAAATTTTGTATTGGCATGTTTTTTACTTGGCTGTGCACCGCCTTGAGTCCAGTAGGAGAAGGGCTGTATATAAATTTAATAAATAATAATAATAATAATAATAATAATAATCATCATCATCATCATCCCCACTTTTCTGGGAGATAAGGCCCACTGAACTAGTAGAGCATCTTTCATCATCTTCCTGGAGGTATCTGCCCATCCCACTACTTTAGTTAGTTCCCTTCCCTGAAATATTGCCATCTAGTGGGACCTAGGAAGTTTGCCTTTTCTGTAGCTGCCCCAGTGGTGGGTTGCCCCCGGTTCAATAAAACCAGGGGTAAAACCAGGTAATAAAACCGGCGGGAGGCTCCTCCCACCGACCCCAATGTCATCAGAATGGTTCTGCGCATGCGCAGAAGAATGCACGCGTGCGTAAGCAAAGCTCATGCACGCGGCCCCATTGCAAACCGGTAGTAAAGGTAAGTAGAACCTACCCCTGAGCTGCCCCTATGGAATAGTTTCCCCAGGCAATCTGGCAGACCTTCACTTTTGTAATCTTCTGGAAGGCAAATACATTTACAAAAATTCCACATCTAGCTTGAATGTACATTGTGAAGATATTTGGCACTAGATATCTTCAGATCTATTCATCTGTTTCTTCAGATGACAAAAACTTAGATCTTAGACTTATACTTCTTAAAAATGAGTTTAAAAATAAGAAGAAAAATTGTGATTCTTTATTTATTCAATATATTGTAACCAGCACCAATGTAAAAAAATCAAAATTTCAGGTTAAAAAGAGGACAGGCACTTTTTTTTTTTTTTTTTTTTTTGCACAAGATGCATTTTCTCTTTGTATTCCACTTTTTACAACCTGACAGCTCAGCCACATCCTGGTTGAATTCTTCGTTTTTTGTATCACAGCGGTTAAGAAAGTGAAAACTCATTAAAAACCTGTCTGCATTGTTGTCTTCAATAGTAAAGCAGTTTTAGACGTCTAATTTTTTAAAAAGGATTTTTGTTTACATCCATAACATCTGGTAACATATGAAGGCGGCACAAATCAGTTCACTCCAGATGTTTAATAACTTGTCTACATATTTTTTAAATACAGAAGAATTTGTGTCATTCTTCAATTTGTGAGTTTCTCAGACTTTAAAATGAAAGTTTGCTTTATAACATATCTTTTAAAACAGGAGTCCCCAATTCCCCAGTCTGTAGACTGGCACTGATCCGCGGTATGCCAGAAACCAGGCCCCACAAACAAGCGTAGTCCCATCCATAGGATGCAGGCATCACATGCAACCACGTCCCCTCTGATCCATGGTAAAAGCTCTCTCCACAGAACCAGTCCTTGGTGCCCAAAAAGGTTGGTGACCGCTATTTTAAAACACAATTTTTAGTAACATACCTTTCCTAGGTTTTTTTGAAGGTATTTTTATAGAAATCTTTGAAGTGTTAGGTGGACTTCAAAACTAACATTTGCTTAGTTATGAAATCCAGAGGGAACAAAATTCACTAAAGTGCTTCCAGAAAAATTCATGATGTAATCTTTTACATTGCTAATGGCAGCCTACAGGGAAACAGCCTTAAAAGAACTAGCAACTGTTAAAAGCACTTTCAACATTATAGTCCAACTGTGGTAATGATTAAGGCATGGCTACATTCTACACTAACAATGTCTTATTAAATAGGATCATTATTATTATTATTATTATTTTAGCAATTGTGACTTTTCCTTCCTAAAATCAATATGCATAGTTTATTTTTACTCATTATTCCACAAAAGGGAATGGGGAAGCTATATTTTCCCCCCTCTTTCTCCTAAACTGCCTTGGTCCTCTAGCATCGTGTTATCAATAATAATTTCAGCTGACCATGTGACAAACCTACTGTGAAAGGCAAGTCCAGTTGCCACTTGTCTGGTAGATACCCAAAGTACAATAACCAGACCATTTTAAAGCCTTAAATATTTTGTTCTTCAACAATGTCAGCCTACATGTGAAAAACTATGAGTCAACACTGGGACTAAATTGAGAGCTTTACCAAAGCAGGTAAGACACGGGGGGAAAAAATAGTTCCCTTCAGTCAGTAAATCTGTCAGAAAATGGTCTCTTGAACTATTGGTTATTTTCTCCGTTCTAAGGATTTTGCTAGCTCAAGTGCCTTAAAACTAAACTAAAAATGACTCATCACATTGACTTTTCAAGGAGATGTCCTGTTATAAAATGATGCTGACAGTTTCTTCTGTAATTATTTGAAAGTTACACTACTGGAAAACCTTAGCATTAGATGACTATTCAGAGTATTTTTTAAAACATTTGTAGCCAATTTTATTTATAATTAACTGTTGGATTTTTTCCCTTGCGATGGGCAGAAATATGGTGATAATGCTGTTAGATGTGGGGAATATTTGGTGATAAATTTGCTTTACATCTTTTTCCAAATATGTTTATATTTGAAATATATATAGTTGAAAATTAAGATGTAGATATATAATAACAATTTCCCCTAAAACAACCTGTTTGCTGCTTTTGACTTAATATGAATGGATTAATTCTTTATTGTCTCTGTTGTTAGTGGAGATTTAATTTTCTGTTTACTCAAAATCACTTTTATTTAGAAATCATGTTTTCCAATTGTATCCAAGAAACGTTATATTTGCTTTGCTGAATAAGATCCATTGCCAGATGTTGAAAAGGTAATCTGAGAGTTGAGAATATTTTTTTAAAAAATACAGAATCCTTATTAATGTAATATCTTTATTAAATGCACTCAAAGTAAATAAACATTATAGAAACGTTGAATTTCTACAAATTATTCATAGTTTTCTTTTTTGTAATAGAAGATGGTATAAGTAAGAATGCTATCTATATAGGAAGCTTGGCCTGCATTCAAACAATGCAAGTCCCAGTTCTTGCTTGATTTATGTTTGTTCATATAAACTACTGTATATAGGTAGATGTATGTTTACAAAAAATACACATACAAATATATTCAGAATATAGGGAATGTTTTTATCAAAACCCAGTCCTACGAGACATTACATTGACATTGCACATTATAAAGTCAGGTGAGCAGCGTGTACATAAATTTTATTTGCACAATAAGTTAGGTCTCAGCCAGAGGTGGGTTTCAGCAGGTTCTGACCAGTTCTGGAGAACTGGTAGCGGAAATTTTGAGTAGTTCGGAGAACCAGTAAATACCACCCCACTCCCATTTATTATCTGCCTCCCGAATCCCAGCTGATCGGGAGGAAATAGGGATTTTGCAGTAACCTTCCCCTGGAGTGGGGTGGGAATGGAGATTTTACAGTATCCTTCCCCTGCTATGCCCACCAAGCCACACCCACAGAACCGGTAGTAAAAAACTTTGAACCCACCACTGGTCTCAGCAGCAAATTAATGAGACTCCATTATTGGTGTCTTACACTATCCTGCAAGGTCCTTCAACAAATATGGATTCTCAGGTTATGTGTATTGTGTGAACCTACCATTATTACTATGAATAAGAAAGAAGTAGAAATCAACAGTTAACTGATCTTAAATTCTGGTTCCTGAAAATTGAAAACAATTGTTGTCAGTATTTTGCATATGGAATATATGCAACCATAATGACCTGTTATTTGATGTATTATGGATTCTATTGAGAAGCAATTTTGGGAAATGGACTGTTTTATAAATCGAAATAATAAGCAAGCAAGCATGCAAGCAAGTTTAAGAAATTGATCCAATGGAAGCAAATATACAACTTTTCATATTGAAAATTAGGCTGTTTATGTTTGTCCAGTATAGTTTAGCTTCTCAGAAACAGCAGCAACAGCAATTTGAATGAATAACCAGAGCTAAATGCTGAAGAAGGAAAGGGTGAATTCAGTATACAAATGGCTTGTTAATAAATGCACATTTGCGCTGGACTAATCCAAAATAATTATTGGCAACTAACATTTGAGAAAACATTTGACTATATGTATTCTATCAGTTTTGTTATTCATAGAGAAATTTTGTACAGATCTAATTGTCTAACTTTGTTGGACTATCCTTATGCCAGAGTAATTACATATAAAGATAACGTTGCTTTATATTCAGTATCATATGAAGTACACTAGCTATGAAGAGCAATTTAAATCACAGATAAGAAAACGATTAGTAAGTCCTGCTACACATGTGTAGGGGAACCAACGGGAAGGCTTTGCTGTACTCCAGAGCCTAGAATAGAATAGAATAGAATAGAATAGAATAGAATAGAATAGAATAGAATAGAATAGAATAGAATAGAATAGAATAGAAT
>WNWU01000007.1:22976486-22996093 GCA_012654045.1 Ptyas mucosa | reverse complement strand
CTTTCTTTCTTTCTTTCTTTCTTTCTTTCTTTCTTTCTTTCTTTCTTCTTTCTTTCTTGTGATATGCTGACCATTCAGTTCAAGACAACTCTGGCCAATTTACAGTGTAATAATGGTAATGGACTAAAACATATAGGAAGCAATCTTTGGCTGCTATTTTGGACCTCCAAATTATGAATCTGTCATGATGCTTTGTTTGTGGTATTTTGTCCAGAGATCTTCACAGGCCTAGGAACCTCTTGTTCTTGAAGAAGAAGCTGAACAGTCTTATGCCTTCTGATGCAGCTATAAGCTGAATCGGAAAGAATGGTTTGTTTTTACATTATAGAATCTCCAATATCCCTTCTCTATCAGTTTTTCCTAATCTCCTTGGCCAGCTTGCACTGTGGTGTTCTGAAATAATACCTTACACACACACACACACACACACACACACACACACTCTTTTAAGAAATCATTATTGCTCTCTAAGTTTCTGTGACAATGGATTAATCAAGGAGAAAACCAACCTAGAACTAAGGAAAAATTTCCTGACAGAACAATTAATCAGTGGAATGGCTTGCATGTGTGTTCTCCAACAGTGGAGATTTTGAAGAAGAGATTGGACAATCATTTGCCTAAAATGGTATAAGGCCAGGGGTGGCTGCTGAGGGTTCAAACCTCTAGCTAAGATTCTGTGCAGTTCGGAGAACCCCCAAATCTCACTCCTAGCTGGCCCCGCCCACCCCACCCCTCCCCTCCCTTCCCCTCCCAGGGTTCCTCATATGGCCTATTTTGGGTAAGTGCAGGGCGCATGCGGAGGCTCAGGGAGGGCAAAAAGCGGGCCTATTGGAAGTTAGGTCGATTTCTGGCCTCCAGAGGGCCTCCAGAGCCTAGGGAGGCTGTTTGCCCTCCCGGAGGCTCAAGGAAAGCCTCCAGAGCCTGGGGAGAGCAAAAATGCTCCCCCACTATGGTGCAGGAGGCTGACTAGCCTACCCCCACCATGGCCACTCCCACCCAGCAACCGGGCAGAGAAACCCATGCTAAAAATTTTGAAGCCCAACCCTGTATAGAGCTTCTAGCTTGAGCAGGGGGTTGGACTAGAAGACCTCCACGATCCCATCCAACTCTGTCATTCTGTATATAGATATATATAAATATAAAAGCAGGTTAAAATTACAGAGAATTGATTAAGACTATTCTGAATTATAGAATCCATTCAGAAACCTCTCATTCTGAATGGATTCATCTTTTTCCCAGTGACTGAAAGAAAAACAAGCAAAAAGAATTAAGGCCAGCAAGGTTGGGTCTATCCAAACATAGGGGTGGGGTGGGGGTGGGGGTGGGCGTGAGGAATGTTGTTCAATTAGATCAGTATTGCAACAGAGAAGGTACACTTTTTGGATCCCATCAGGTGACATTGTTTTATAGAAGAGATCAAAGAAGGCCCATCATATCAAATCTCATGGTATCAGCCCCACTAAATAAACCAGGGCAGGAAAACAGCTTTTCAGAAAGACTAAAACTATAATTGAGGTTGGTAATAATCATAGATGTAAGTATCATTGTGCTATACCTTCTGAAGTAAGGAGATGTTTACCCAAGCTTCTTCTGAATATTATCTTATGCTCTGGACTTAAAAAGCGTTTCGGGGTCATTTCCTTAGGTAATAATTTGCAGATGTCTGTCAAGGTCACCTTCCTTACTGTCTACATGTGATGAGCAGAGACAACTGGAGAGAAACCATCTTGCAAATATAACCCATCCCTGTGCCATGTGGGGCTTTATAGATCATAACCAGCATTTAACTGATTTGGAAGCCTATTGGGAACCAATGGACCTATGAAGCATGAGTGTACTGAACTGTGCCATAACTATATGTACTGCTGAATTCTGAACCAAATCCTGGGAGATTTTAAAGGCAGCTATATGTAGAGTGTATTTCAATAATCCAAACAGAATTCAAGGAATGAGTGACTGAGCAGAACCTCCTGATGTAGAAATAGGCAAGTTTGGCAGATGTGATATATCTGTATATTGTAGAAGATTTCCTGGCCATGTCCATCATCTGCTCTTCGAGCAGAACCTGAGATTCCAGTGGAGTTTATTGTGTTCTTGCTTAACTGTGTATCATAATTTAAAGGGAGATTGTATACAAATATTTCATATAACATCATAATAACACTGAGGAACTATGAGGAAAATAGTTAATAACCTCTCAATAACCTGATTAATTTAAGGCAGGGGTGTCAAACTTGATTTCAGTAAGGGCCACATCAGGACCGTGTTTGACCTTGGGGAGCCAGGGTGGGTGTGGCCAGTTCAACGTCACTTGGGTTGGGGGCGCCTGGGGTAGCCCGAGCACTCTGCCAGCAAAAATGGAGTTTGGGAGAACTACACGAGGCCTGAGTTCCATTTTACTGGCAGAGGCACTGCAGGCCTGCCCTTCACTATTTCCAGGGCGGCCCTGTGGGCCAGATCTAAACATCCCACAGGCTGGATCTGGCCCACAGACCTTGGGTTTGACACCCCTGATTTAAGGAGTCAGATCCAAAAATTATTCTGGTAAGAAATCTAATTGAGTCTTGTGAGTGCCCTCCCCTCCCCCCCCATTTATGTACAAATAAGGCTATAGAAGAAGATTGGTTAGTTGAAAGAAACGAGGAGACATATTTGGACTCTGCAACTCTTCAGTACTTTTCTAATATTGAGGTAGATATGGGTAACTACTAGAGACCTAAAACACCACCCAGAATAGAATGGGAAATGTGTTCTTTGATGTCTAACAGAGCACCATTTTCTTTAAGAAAGGCAAACTTTAGGTACTATCATAAATTCATACTAAAAAGCTTTTAATCTGACAGTTTCTGTTTTGTGGGAGGGCTGCAATTTTCTCACAATGGATATGCACAAAGAGGATTCATTATTTACAAAACTATTTGCTCTTTTCTAGCATTTCTCATCCTCAACTTGATTCTTTCTTGCTGTATGGACCACAGCATACCTAGTTAGATAGCCCTAGCAAGCTAACTAGGAAAGCTATGTTCACCTGTAAAGATAGTCTTCCAAAAATTAAGAGCATTAACACCTGCACTTTTACTGGGCCTTTCGAATGGCAAATCCTTTCTTGAAAAAAAAAGGGGCAAATTCTCTTCTGCTCAAAATGTATATTGGGGAAACAAAAGAGCTGAAACCTTCTGTTCTCAGTCTTTGTAACAGCGCTAAGACTTTTGAGATTTAATGTTAGTACACAAAACGTTTTGCTCACTTTCATTTCTTCTTTTTTACCGAAGCATTAGTTGCATAGCACTTTCAGAACTTATTTCTTCAACAGCTCTGAACCTCCTTTCAATTCAATCTCAGCTGCAACAATCATTAAAAACAATGAGCATGTCTGGCGCAAGTAAACGTGCTTAGACTATCAACCATTCACTAAGTACCTGGCATTGGATCCATAAGTATAACTAGATTCTGACATGGGAAGAAAAGCTTTAGCGCTCATTGAAAAGACTTAGCTTTCCATGCAAAGGCGTTAAATGATGCACCTTTGGCAGGGGCGAGGAAAAAAAACCTTTTGAAGTGGTATTGATAGTCTCATCATTTATACATGCTAATTTTGCCTATTTAGGATACCACCTTTTTGAAATCACAGATTAATTAGCTCAACTTTAAGCTAATATGGTAATGATTTGTGGTGAGTGGCAGATATTTCCCTGTAATTATGCATGAATCAATGTGTGATTTCCTAATGAGCTTAACTGAGGAAATCATCCTTTTCTGAAAAAATGCTTTATTTCCTAAAATGCTAGTAACACATTTTTAGTAAATTCAATCAAAAGGTTCTTACTTCTGTAACATGCATTATTTTATATTACTCACTGCTTTATCTGGCTACAGGATGCAGAAGTTTAGTATTTCTAGAAAAGGCCACAATAATTCATTATATTGTTTTCCTCACAACAAAATATATTTAATTTTATACTTCAGTTCTGATGAAGAGCTTATGCCTTCCCAAGGGCTAATTCTTTGGGCTGTTTAGTTATTAAACTAGGCATCACAGAAGCAGATTTTTCATTACCTTTCATCGTGCAGCCTTGTTTACTTAGAACATGAAATGAAACAGAACAGACCTTTGCTAACCTTCTAAATAATGTTCTGCCTAATTAATTATTTGTTTATTTGATTCCTTGCATCCTGAAAATGAAGAAGAAATCTTCTTGTCAAAGTGAAATTTCCTGACAAAATAGGAGCAACCTCCATTTGTGCAAATAGGATGATCCCTCACCATAATGAAACCAGATTCTCCAAAGTGAAATTTTGCATTTATGGAGATGGCACAGTAAGAGCTCTTAATATAATGTATGTGGAAAGGGAAATAATTTGATTTAATTTCATGTGTGCTTTGATATTTTTCTAATGAAATCAGTATGGCCTCTCCTAAAGATTAAAAAAAAAATACTAAGGGAGCAACACAAAAATAATAGCAAGTAAATCTACTCACATGTAATCCCAAAGAGGCAACTGCATTTTCTGGGTTTTTTTTGAACACGTTTCGCTTCTTCAGCTTCTTGGATAAGAAGTGAAACATCTTCAAAGAAAAACCAGAAAGTCCAGTTGCGTCTTGAAAAAAGCACCTTTGGGAGGTGGCACCGCTGCCTTGAAAGAGGCAGTGGTGAGGCCCCTCCTCAAGAAGCCGTCCCTGGATCCGGCAATATTGGCTAACTATCGTCCTGTCTCCAACCTTCGCTTTATGGCGAAGGTTGTTGAGAGTGTGGTCGCGCAACAGTTTCCACAATTCCTGGAGGAAACATCTTATCTAGATCCGTTCCAGTCAGGTTTCAGGTCTGGGCACAGCATGGAAACGGCATTGGTCGCATTGGTTGATGATCTCTGGAGGGCTCGGGACAGGGGGTGCTCCTCTGTTCTGGTCCTGTTAGATCTCTCAGCAGCTTTTGATACCATCGACCATGGTATCATGCTGCATCGGTTGGAAGAGTTGGGGGTGGGAGGCACCGTGTTATGGTGGTTCTCCTCCTTCCTCTCTGACCGGTCACAGTTTGTGTTGGCAGGGGGGCAGAGGTTGACCTCGAGGCCTCTTTATCTGTGGAGTGCCACAGGGATCGGTCCTCTCGCCCCTTTTGTTCAACATTTATGTGAAGCCGCTGGGTGAGATCATCCATGGTTTTGGGATGAGATACCATCAGTACGCTGATGACACCCAGCTGTACATTTCCACCCCAGACCACCCCAACGATGCCCTTGAAGTGATGTCCCAGTGCCTGGAGGCTGTGCGGATCTGGATGGGGAAGAACAGGCTCAAGCTCAACCCTTCCAAGACTGAGTGGCTGTGGCTCCGGGCATCCCAATATAGTCAGTTGACTCCATCACTGACTACTGGGGGCGAGTCTTTGGCCCCCACGGAAAGGGCTCGCAATCTGGGAGTCCTCCTGGATAGGCAGCTGTCCTTAGAGGATCATCTGACGGCTGTCACCAGGAGGACCTTTTGTCAGGTTCACCTGATTCGCCAGTTGCAGCCCTTTCTTGATCGGGATTCCTTGTGCACAGTCACTCACATCCTTGTCACCTCTCGCCTTGACTACTGCAACACTCTCTACATGGGGCTCCCCTTGAGGAGCACCCGGAGGCTCCAACTGGTCCAGAATGCGGCTGCGCAGGTAGTGACGGGGGCAACATGGCGCTCCCATGTAACACTGCTCCTGAGCGAGCTGCACTGGCTCCCGGTGGTCTTCCGGGTGCACTTCAAGGTGTTGGTTATCACCTTTAAAGCGCTCCATGGCATAGGGCCTAGTTATCTGCGAGACCGCCTACTGCCACAAATGACCTCCCACCGACTCGTGCGCTCCCACAGAGAGGGCCTCCTTAGGGTGCCATCAGCCAAACAATGTAGGCTGGTGACCCCCAGGGGGAGAGCCTTCTCTGTGGGGGCACCTACCCTCTGGAACCAGCTGCCCCCTGAGATAAGGAGAACTCAAGACCTCAGTGCCTTCTGCCGTGCCCTTAAAACCCACTTTTTCCAACAAGCCGGGCTGGCTTAGGAAGTAATTTCAGACGTTTTAAATTGGTTTGTTATTTTTAAAATTGGAGCCAAATTTATATGTATTTTTAATTCTTAATATTTGTATTGTATGTTTTTAATTCTGGCTGTTCACCGCCCTGAGTCCTCAGGGAGAAGGGCGGTATATAAATTGAAAAATAAATAAATAAATAAATAAACCATGACCTGGATCAGGGGTGGATTCTACTTACCTTTACTACCGGTTTGCAGTGGGGCTGTGCGTGTGCTCTTCTGCGCATGCGCAGAAGTGTTTTGATGATGTTGGGGTCAGTGGGCGGAGCCTCCTGCTGGTTTTACTACTGGTTCTATAGAGCCAGTGCAAACCGGGGGCAACCCATCACTGCCCTGGATGACTGAGAATCTCCATAGATACTCATATGTAGAAACAAAGGTTGGATACACAAGGTTGCAGATCTTCATCTCCTCTTCTAGAACTCCTCTGGGCTCCCCATTTCTCAGCATAGCCTTTCTGCCTTGGTGCAGCTGCTTGGGGATTACCCCTCCCTGCCAGTGGTGGAATTCAAATTTTTTTACTACCGTTTCTGTGGGTGTGACTGGGTGGGCGTGGTGTGGCTGGGTGGGCGTGGCTTAGTGGGCATGGCAGGGGAAGGATACTGCAAAATCTCCATTCCCACTCAACTCTGAGGCCAGCCAGAGATGGTATTTCTCCGAACTACTCAAAATTTCCGCTACTGGTTCTCCAAAACCTGTCAGAACCTGCTGAATAGCACCCCTGCTCCCTGCTAACTTAGATAAATGGGACCAGTAGAGATCCCACAAATTGACAATGTAATAGAAGGTATATTGTGGCTGTTGTCTTAGTAGCACTGCTTCCTGGGTCTGCAGCATTAAAGAATGTGACTAGAGAAATCAGTCTCTTTGGAGTCTGATTAATTACTTAAAGGATTATTTAATTTAAGGGTTTTTTAGAAGAAAAGGGAAAAGAGAACAGACTCTTTTTTTCGAACTTTATGAGTCAAAACATTCTGTAATAAAGAACATGAAATATCTGGCTGATAAGTGATCTCCAGAGAAACCTACCTCAGAATAAACTAATAGAATCAGTTTAAGATTATAAAATTTTGAGCATAACACAAGATTACATTGATTTGCTAATTTTCAATGGAAGTTTGATTGGCTAGACCTAATTTCAAAGTTTACCAAAATGTAAGGCCGGCATAGAGATTAAAAAAAGATAACTATCAAAGTATCATCAAAATATGAAAGACCTTTAAAAACACAAGGTCAATTTAAAGCACAAACCCTTAAGGTAGATGTTTAGTTAATACGTTTATTCATTTCTTGAAGACAGAGTTCCTGAAGCCAAGGGTCCCTTTTGAGTCTCTAGAATCCCTGAATTTCATGTACGGGGCTACCTTGGTACTCATTGTTAATTGGTTCCAGGATATGCAATAAGTACCAAAAATGAGTACCAAACACATCTTTCCCATGAGAAATAATGTAGTGAGTCATAAGGCAGCTGACCCCAGCAACTTCTAGCTTGTACACTGAGTACCAAACAAATTATGAGTGCTGAGACAAAATATTTGCGTCAAAATTTGAGTACCAAATTTGATGAGATTCATAGCAGTTGAGTGCCAAGGTACCACTAGATTGCTATGCTTTTTTTCCGAGAGATTCCTTTTCCTTCCCTAACTTCTCATTTTAAAACAACCATTTTCCTTTCTAGAAAGAGAAATGTTAAAAAAAATCTCTGAGACCTATATGCAGGTTTTAACTTTCCTGCTTGAGATAAAGATTTAAATTCAGAATGTCGCCTGCATGACATACACTTGACAGTTTAAGATGAGGGCATCTCTGGAATATTAGTGAATGCCAAGTGGCTGAGTTTATAACTTTCCCAATATCCTTGTAAATATGCATTACATCTGTAGTACATATTCATGACAAAGAATAATTTTTCCTAGAGTAATTTTAGGAGGAGAGCTGTATTAGGTATGGTACACAACACTCAGGAGGATTCTGGTATCAATTTTTAGACTAACAGATTGTTGCATCAAAATAAATGGGGTATCAGCAAGTCACAACAGAAAAACCAATTTTTAACATCTAAGACAACAGACATGGCAATAATGATATATTGTTAGGCGAAAAAGATTCAGGAAATTGAAAAGAAAATGTAACCCCTAGAAAACTAAAAAGGGAATAGATTGAGAAACGGTATACGCTTCATAGTTCATATTCATAGTCTTTTCAAATTCTACAACTTCTTAATTTTATTCTCCCCAGTTACACACAGCATAAGTCACATAAGAAGGATAAATTCTTCAATTTTTGGGCGACAGTAAATCATTTTCATTTCTGAGACATTCCATAAAATTTCTAGACAGCTTTAGTAGATAGTTCCTCTTGAACCAAGAAAAATATTTCATCTGCATTCAGCTGCAGTGAGGGACACTTATATTTCTTTAGATAATTCTCTTATATGTTTGAGAAATGCTCAGTGTAATGAATAAATTGGTATTGGACATCTGTAAGCAAGCTGCAAAAAAAATTTAAAAAAAAATGTCAGACTTGATTGCTAAGACTGAGCACCATCAATTTAGAAGTTGGCCAATTTAACAGATGCTGATTTCATCCACAGACGGGGCTGCTGTATGTCTGAGTTTTTACAGAATATTGAATTCCTTCATATTTTGGTGCCAGGAGGATTGCACACTAATTTTCTTTTCAAGCTACTGTACACAGAAAAGGATGTCCTCCAGTTGCCAAGATTTCTTTTGTATCAAACAGTGTTATAAATAGAATGAAGGCTACTTCAATTTCTTTTCTCTCTAGGGATCAATGTATATGATCAGCTGAGTTGTCTGCTAGGAATAAACATAACGCTTCATGAATTAGGCTACAAGGAGAGTAAATGTGGAAACTTCCAGTCAGGAACAAATACTAACTAAAATTCAACAATTGTAATTCATCATCTGCAAACAATCTAATAATTATATTTTAAATGTGTGAAATATAGAAGAAATGAAAGAAGAACACATACTTAAAATATACTGTACACGACTAGAAAATAAATATTGTCTCACACACATTTTCATTTTCATTTCATTTCATTTATTTAGATTTATATACCGCCCTACTCCCGAAGGACTCAGGGCGGTGAACAGGCACAGAATAAAATACATAGATACAAAAGTTAAAACATAAATAAAACAAAAAAATAAAACCAAACAAAAAACATTATTTTTCTGTATGCAATTGTCCTTAATATTGCAATAATAATATCAACAGTCTGCACCATAGAGGTTACAACCATTTGTTTAGCAAGCCATTGAAGTTACAACGTAGGAGTGGATTCTACTTATTTTTACTATGGTTCGCATCATGCCCCCGCGCTTTTGTCCAAATCATTAATGAAGATGTTAAAGAGTATTGGGCCTAAAACAGACCCTTGGGGTATCCCACTGCATGCTTCCCTCCATGTAGATGCAGTTCCATTAAAGATTACACGTTGAGTGCGGTTGGTCAGTCAGCCAGTGGTGATGCTGTCTAACCCACATTTTTCTATCTTATCAAGTAGTAGGTTATGGTCTACTTTATCAAATGCCTTACTGAAGTCCAAGTAAATTATATCTACAACATTCCTCTGGTCCACTAATTTTGTCACTTTGTCAAAGAATGCAATAAGATTTGTCTGGCGTGATCTATTTTTGACAAACCCATGTTGGCTTTTGGTTATTACTTTGTTTGCCTGTAGGTGTTCGCTAATTCATTGTTGATTATCTTTTCCAGAATCTTCCCAGGTACTGAGGTCAGCTGATAGGTCTGTAGTTTCCTGGATCTATTTAGGAAGCAGAAAGAAAGGAATGTCCCTTCTAAAAAGTCATCCTGCATACCTGAAGCAATTATTTGACAAATGAAACAAAACCTGAAGGATTCCCAGCTTGGAAACATCTAATTTTAATATTTTACCCAAGTATCTAACTAATGTCTACAGGTACAAAATTAACTAAAATCTAAAATCCAGAGTGCAAATCTTGTAATGCTAAAGCACGTACAATTGAGTTTAGAATTGTACGTCTCTCCGAAGGAAACACTCAGCTTGATTCATCCAGCATGCTATTCTAAGTGTTTTGTTTAGGTTCAGCCTTTGGGTGGGGAGTTTAATTTATAGATTGATATGCTGCTCTTCAAAATGGACGTTTTCTACACCACATTCTTATCATGTTATGTAAACCCTGCCAATTTTTGACAATGGTTAATCAAATTAGCAAATATTTCTACCTGATCATTTGTGCTGCTCAACTTTTAATGCACCATTCTGTTATATCAATTATCCATTCTCCATATTGTACCACCAACATTTTTTGAAAAACTTCTGCCTTTGCAAACTTACCTCATTCTGTCACTCTTGTGAATGGAAATCATGAATGGAGCCTCTGGAAAAGAGCTTGAGAATATATTTGGTTTGAG
Organism: Ptyas mucosa; assembly: GCA_012654045.1. Classification (NCBI taxonomy): domain Eukaryota; kingdom Metazoa; phylum Chordata; class Lepidosauria; order Squamata; family Colubridae; genus Ptyas; species Ptyas mucosa. Next base: position 22,985,601 of record WNWU01000007.1, on the reverse strand, counting down.
GGCAGATGTGCCAGGATTGGCAGAGTTGCAAAAAATCATTATATAGGATAATCTGCCCTTCCCCCTACCCCCATTGAAACGTGAGATTTATTTTGTAGTATCTAACTAGTATGGAAGATATTTTATTTGTCTCTCTAAATAGATGTCTTTGAAAAGAAGTCATAAAAATGTGAAGTGATGGAACGGTTGAATGAATTATTCTTGTTTTATAAAATTATATAAAAGATATTACTGGCTGTTTCTAACAAGTTTGGACAATGCAATCCACAGTTTATTTCTGCCAAAAAACCCTCACAGATAAATACCTTCAACAATAAACATTTCCTATTTAAAAATACTTCATCTTGACATTTTGTAATTACAGTTTCTTAGCAACAGGACTTCATACTCAAAAAACCTCTTGCTGGGTAAAGAAGCTGTATTCAGAATATTTTTACTAATCTTTAATTTTCCATATGTTTTCAAAGGCTTAATTCCATGTGGGTCTGCCCATAGTGAGTATTCAAAATCTCAGGTGTTTCTCCCCAAATGGGGTATTGTGTTACTTGCTAGTAACACAATACCTAGATTCTGCATAGATCTGCTGCCATTTTCCTTTTATAAATCTCTGAGCAATTGCTCTAATATTACTTCCTGCTCTTGTAAACTCTGAGCAGTTCTTCCTAAAAAGAATTTGAACGTATTTTGGGCAATTGTTCCTCTGTAGAAGGGAAGTATCCACTTTGGATACTTCTTCTTCCTAAGCTACAAAGTTGGTCTTGTATAATTTTTTATCACCCCATAAATCATATCATTTAATTCTACCTCAGTCTTCTACTCATAGAAAGCCACTACTCACAATTCTCTGATTGTTGTACAAACAAGGTTTGTAGCAAATCCATCAACAGTGGTCATTTTAATTGGATTTGTTCTTTTGTGGGGTTGCTTCAGAGGTGGTATTCAGCAGGTTCTGACCAGTTCTGGAGAACCGGTAGCAGAAATTTTGAGTAGTTTGGAGAACTGGTAAATACCACCTCTGACTGGCCCCGTCCCCATCTATTCTCTGCCTCCGGAGTCCCAGCTGATCGGGAGGAAATGGGGATTTTGCAGTAACCTTCCCCTGGAGTAGGGAATGGAGATTTTACAGTATCCTTCCCCTGCCACACCCACCAAGCCATGCCATGCCATGCCACGCCCACCAAGCCATGCCATGCCACGCCCACCAAGCCATGCCCACAGAACCGGTAGTAAAAAATTTGAATCCCACCACTGGATTGCTCATCTTCTCTCCAGTCATTATGCAACATTTTTATAAGCTCCTTTGAATGCACATATGGAGTAGGTGACATCATGCCCAGCATAGTGTTGGAATGAAAAGAATCTTTGCTTGGCGACGTAACTTAGTTTTCATAGGCTCATTAGCCTGCCTGGGATAACAAGTTATCTTGCTTATCCATCTTTGATAGTTTCAGAATAACTTTTTTTTTGTTATAGTAATTGATGACACTCCCAAGTACGATAGGAAAAGAGCAGGCAGAGCTGGAGTGGGAGTTAAGCACATCATCAGTTCGGAGTCATTACGTTGCCACAAATTACCAGCCCCTCTTGAATTCAGTTGATCCTGATCTGGCACTAATTTAATATTGAACGTTGGGTGACTAGATTTTTGTGCATAGGCTTGGTAATAAATCTTTGAACTGCAACTTAATGTATGGTCCTGATCCTTTGCGCTTGATAAGTCCTCCCTTGGTCTTTATTCACTAGTGAAAAAGTAGTCTAGATATAGCAACCAGAACTGGGATTGGCAACTCAGTTGTTAAAGGAAGTGGACTCTAGGTGTACATCACAATTTTAGAATCTTATCTCAGCTTCCTTTTGAATTACAGACTTGTGGAGGTCATAAATGCGAAACTGGTCACAAAGTTGTTTTTTCATCATTGTTGTAACTGGAAATAATCACTAGAGGTAATCAGTATATGAAGCATACCTGTACTGCTTGTCCTGTTAATCTCTCTGATTCCCCCCCCCCTATTCATTTTCATTCATTCCTTTTTCTCACCAAATAATGTCTGATGGCAGAATTCCATCCGATGGCAGAATTCTGCTTCCAACATTTAGTTGGGGCCATTCCACTCTGAATTAAGTCTTGTTTATTTGCCTATTCATAAAGTCGGCAGGAGGTTTGAGGCTTTGGGCTGCTAATTTCTAACTGTGAAATTAATTTGCTGGTGAAAGCATCCTCTGTTATCAGGTGTTGGGATCATAATCCACTGCTGGCATCTGATGCTTTATGGATTGGATACTGACAGTGCATCTGCTTCTGTGGTTGCAAAGGTAATGAATAAAGTGCATGAAAATTTTGAATTCCTGTTCATCAAAGCAAAATGTATTTAACGATATAAAAATAAAAGTTTGGACTAACAAGTTTAAACATTAATGCATTTTTAAAAAAAATGTATCAGTTTATTTTGCATTCTTTCCCTTTCCTGGAAGCATAATAATGAATTTATCTGTACTTCATGCACAGTCAGATAAATTATTATGAATAATTATGCCCTAACCAATAATAATTCCGTACATTTTAATTTTATGGAGAATTCTACCCTATGCAGTTTCTTTGCTGCACTCATTAATTAATGCACTATCCATTCACCTTCTAGCAGTGCATTAAGCTTGTAAATAACATCTGTTTTGTATTTTTCTTTCTCACTCAGTGTTATGAAAAAATGATAGAACTTCGCAAAAATCCTTACTGGAGATTCTGAGTTGCTGCATGAATACATTTTTTATGCAGTTGAATAATTTCCAGTTTATTTTAATCATCCTAAATTCAGCCAGTAGATGGTTGAATAAATGATGAGAACAGTGTAGCCACATTGATCACTATTTTATTTATTTTATTCAGAATAGGTATTATTGTGACTTTCAGTTATTCTTGGCACCTGGAGATTACCTGGGCTGATCCTTGCAGGTTTTTCGGCATGATTTCAGAAGTGGTTTGCCATTGTTTCTTTCCAGGGGCTGAAAAAGTATAACTGCTCCAAGATCATCCAGCGGCTTTATACATAAGAGAGACTAGAACTCACCTAATTACATAAATACATACCTTCCCTTCCTCCTCCACCTCCTCCTCCTCCTTTTTCTTCTCCTTCCTACCTTCCTTCCTTCCTTCCTTCCTTCCTTCCTTCCTTCCTTCCTTCCTTCCTTCCTTCCAGCTAGGATTAAAAATCTACTGACATTCCATTATGGCAGAAACAGTTTTGCAAATATCTGCTTCTCTTTTTTTCTGCTCATAGATAACAACAAAAAAGCACAAATATTATTCTCTGCATAACCATCTACTGTAGAAATGTACAATAGTCCAGTGTCCCAGTCCATATGTCCATTGATGAGGTATGGGGAGAAATGTAGCAGATTTTTCTATCCTATTCCTGCTAATATATCTTTTTTGGTCCTTGCATTTATTGTCTCCATGAAGAACTGGTATACATTAGCGCAATGGTGGCGAACATATGGCATGTGTGCCACAGGTGGCACATAGAGCCCTCTCTGTGGGCAGGTGAGACATCACTCCAGCTCAGTTTTTCCGTGCATGTATACACACTTCCCATCGGCCATCTGGTCTTTGGGTCTCAGTTGCTCATGTGCGGGGTGCGGGGCACATGTACAGGGGGCGGGGCACAGGCATGCCTTTTGGGCACTCGGTGCTGAAAAGGTTAGCCATCACTGCATTAGCATTTTGGGAAACTAATGCAATACTAAAAAAAAATTCATATAATCTAATTTTCTGTTATCAAAATGACAATAATGGCAGCATTCTGATATTATTTAGGAAATATTAGATAGTATTCCATGTTTACTTCATTGTACATCTCAGTAAATTTAATCACTTCTAAATCCATACAACACTTCCAAGGAGACTTATCTACAATTGTGTTGTAAATTATGTTTAAAAATAAATTGTTTAAAATGTTTATTTGTAGCTCACTTTAATTTTAATGTCACTTAGTTAAAATAATCAATAGTTATTTAAAGAAATCTTTTGAGTTACCCATACACATGTCCATGAAGTCGAACAAGAAATACATAATAAAAGAAAACAAAAGCATGAACCAACAGATAATAAATCAAATAAGAGCAGATACAAAACAGCAGATGGTTAAAAATATGAATATGTATGGGATTCCAAACTCCATATTCTTTTCTACTAAAGGAAAGATCAGCAGTTCACCTTGTACTAGCTATTGCTGGCAATGTTAAAATTAGACCTTTAGAATTTTAGTCACCATGAAAGCAGTGAGCTCATATACATATAGCTCAAATATATCTCACCCACTGTAAGGCTGATTGTGCTTATAATATAACATCCTCCTACTTTAGGTACGGTTGTTAATTGACAAGGCATTTAAAGGAATTTTTCTTTCCTGGAACACTGTTGGTAGGCATTCTAAATGTTGAATTAGATCATGGATTATATTTCTAATTACAATATTATTCTGTTCTGATCTATTGAGAGCATAGCATCCAACAAATACTGTGTACTGTAAATTTCTCAAAGATACTAGAACTAGGAAGGAGGAACATCAAGTGGGGGATGATGTTTTGTGTTTCAAATAACATTCAAGAGTCAAGCGATGATTACGTAGAAATCCTGTATCCTGTTTATTATGGTTATAGGTCTCCAATTCAGGTTTTTCCATATTACAGTTATTAATATTTATGAATTATTGAAAAAGCCTCAGAAAGGTTTTATAACTGATATTATTGCCACATTTTAAATAGTACTGATTTGTAAAACTGGTTTTAGCAAAAGAAGATTCAACCACAGTTTGATGAGGAATATGCAAAAGTTCAGAAGTCCTTAACTGACAATGTCAGTTTATTATTTGTTTGTTTATTTATGGTTAATCTAAACACAGGCTTTATATAGGGATTTTGCAAACTTAAATTTCTTTCAAAGGCTCAGATTGCGGTTTGAGCAAGATGGCTATTCTCTCATCTCCCAAAACTCTAAAGTCACCAGAGACTGCTATTTTCTAGTTCCCTTATGAGGAGCAGCTGTCTGGAACATTTGTGGTGATCTCAAATCCTCTCCTTGTCTGGAAGGTTTCAATTGACTGGTCTACTCACTGTCTGTTTTTTCTGCCATTATTGTTGACTCTATTTTTTGCAGAGATGTCTTCAGTCTGCCATTTCTTCCTCCATAAGTCACCAGTGTAACTGCTGATTTTATATAAGAACAATGAACACATTATTAGGTTTTAGGTTTTATTTTATTTATATTTTATTTATATTGATTTATTCTTGATTTTATTTCATAAACCAAAAAAGAAGTACAAAGCTTTATTGAAAAAAGAATAAAAGGGATGTTCAGATAGGTTATGCAGACAATTGAGCTCTCCAAATTGGGTGACGATATTCCATTTTGGAATATCAAATTTTTAGTTGGTCATAGACCAACAAATAAAACTCAAAAGGCACAGATGATTCAGATAAAAGGAAAAATGTAGTTATTCTAAAATATCTAAAAACATTAGAGTTAATATTAGCATTAATACTACCATAAGACTATAGAACAAGAAATAAAATATTTAAAAACAGCTAGAGTTAATACTATCATAAGACTGTAGAAAAAGATATAAAATGATTGATTCAATAATAAAATCTTAAGACAAAATAGATCGGAATGGATATTTATTAAAGAGTGGAAATAATAATTCCTAGCGAGCATCTGCATAGAGAGGGCAATAGGGAATAACATATTCCACTGATTCAATTATTTCTTCACTGCATGGACCTAGTCTCTGTTTTAAGGAGATTTTTTGGTGTCTTCCTTCAACAATGGATGTTGGGAGGGTATTAAATCTGACTAAGGATAAGATCTTCCTGAATTTTGGGATCATTATACAACTGTGATATTTGGAATGTTGTATCTGACCTTGTGCCTGATCAAAATAAATAATCTGCCATCCTGCCTCCACATGGAAAGTTTTTTTTATCAACCCATTTAAAAAATTGAACATTTATAACTCCATACAGGCACAAGATTGGACCCTTGTTTTGGAACTGCTAAGCTAATGTTATAGCTGAAAATGGGAAAAGCTGCAGGAGAGGACAATATCCCACCTACATTGTTAAAAATCAAGTGGATGGGTACTGGTCAGAACCGATTTTAGTGGTTTTGCTCATAGCCATCATCTGAATACTGAACATATTGCCAAAATGGAACAACTCTATTATTGACCCAATAATTTAAAAGGGAGACAGGTCTGGCTCCCTATCCATCCTCTAATCAGTTTATTACTAGTGAACTATATGTTATATTATTATTTTGAAAATTAGTGGACTGCATAGAAGAGGAAGGTAGACTTGCTCAAGGGCAAGCTGGATTTAGGATGAGGAGATCCACCATGGTTCAGTGCTTAGTTTTACAATGATTTATAAAAAGTGCTTACCAGCCATCAGAAGAGCTCTTTATGTGGCATTCATGAACCTCAAGGCAACTTTTAACTTTCTTTCTAGAGAACAATTATAGAAGAAACTGGAGACATCATCAGTTAATAGAGGCCTTCTGGTAGTTATTAAAATGTTACATGAGAATGTCTTACATTGAAATAGGAGTCGGCAACTGAAGTCAGCTTTATTTTGGTGCTGTGTTGACTACTGATGTTGACTAAGGCTGAATTTTAGCCTCTTTGCTATTTTGATCTATTTTATTTTGATTTTTTAAGTTGCTCTGGTCTATTACCAGGCCAGACCAGTTAGTTTCAACTAGTTATAAATTAATTAAACTAATTAATTTAGTTTAATCTAAACTAAACTAAATTTGTTCCATTACAATAATCAAAGCAGTCAAATTGTATTTTAAAGATGCAATTAATTAATTAATTTATTAATAAAGTATGGAAAATACTAACCCCAAATACTAGTTAATATTACATGAAAGAAAGGACAATTTTGACTATGCCAAATTGTTTAATTATCCTTCTTGGTAAATATATACTTTTAAAAAATATTAAAGTATATTAATTTTAATTTTGCTATACACATCAGAAAATATATTAAGTCTTCTGAGTAGCTAAAAATTAAATCCTCACTGGAATCATCTGATTTCTCAGTTGATTAATCAAAGAGAGCCATTTGTTTGTCTAGTGATTAAGGTACCAGGCTAGAAAACAGAGTTCAAGTCCACCTTAATATGAAACCCATCTGGGTGATTTTGGGTGGGTCACTTTCTCTCCATCCAACCCATTTCACAGGTTTGTTGTTGCGGGAAAAATGAGAGGAGAAAGATATGTTGGATATGTTCGCTACTTTGAGTTGTTTGTAGAAATAATAAAGGCAGAAAAATCAATCAATTAATCAATCGATGGATCCAAGATTTAAAAACTAATGATATTATAAAATTTATAGTATTACTTTTTTATTTGAATGAAGTCACTAAATAAGTGACTAGGAAAAAGTGCTGCAGAATATAGAAGTTTTTTATATTCGATCCAATAGTTCAATCTACAGTTAACCCAGCAGAGTTAAAAAGGTCACAGATTTTCATTGGGGAGATATCTTTACCAGTTTCTATATGGTTTATTGCTTTCAATCTTTCAATTGAAAAGCTAATCAGAGGTCGTGGAAAGTTTATGAAAAATAATAGTATTTGCCTCTGACTTCATTTTATACTCCAGTAGATCATAAGTGAATTACTTTCTTTAATTATAGCAAAATGTTAGCAGGAGCAGCAGGGCGATCCAAGGACAGAAAGATGATTCCTGCAGGTTTACATTGGCAAAGAGGAGCAGATTTTATTTTTTGCTTCATTTTGCTTTTTCCCTTTCAGGCTATTATTTGTAACAAATTGCTTTGTCTTGGTTCAAGTGGCAGGAAATTAATCTACATCAGTCCTAGAATGTCATAGATCTGTTGTTGGTTTGGGTGCATGTCTTTGCCCTGGATGAGCTGAAAATCTGTCATCATTCTTGTTAGATCGGCGCAGGGAAAGCAAGACGCGACAGCTCGGGTCTTTTCAGTGACTTTATTCAGCTCAGAACAAGACAAGAAACTGTGCTGCCGGAGCCCTTTTTATAGTGCTCCAGCAGGGTAGCTGTCCAATGACAGCTACTTGAATCTCCCGCCGGTGGATCTGCCAATCCCCGAGCGGATGCCCAAATAAGGACACAACACTCCTCCCCCCTTAGTTCGACGAATGTCAATCGCTTCAATCAGTGACGAAGTCCTGCAGGTAGGCGGGTCTCCGACTCGTCCTGGCAGACCTGCGCAGTTCATTCTGAGCTTCGCCGCTCCCCTGAGCGGGCGAAGCTCCCGTCCTCTCCGACCCCTGGACTGGGGGCTCTCGGAGTCCGGCCGTCGAGTGAGCGGGCCCCATGCCTGCTCCTCCGGTCCCCACTGCTGGATCTGCTGCCTGTTGTCGCTGGTCTCGTCCCTGCCCGGTCTCTTTGGAACCCTGTGGATGGGTGCTACTCGGAAGGTGCTCCTGGCTTCCTGGTAAGTCCACTGGTGTTATTACTTCTTGTTCTGGTTCCGGTAAATGCTGTCATCGCAGATGTTTTCGGGACCTGTGCTGTGGGTTGGCTCGTTGTGGCTGCTGTCCGACCTTGTCGGGGTGTTGCAGGCCCCCCTTGTCTGGTTGTTGTGGATCGGCCTCGCTTGAGTGGTGTGGGTCGACCTCGCCGGTGTGTTGTTGGCCGGCCTCACCCGGATGTTGTGAGTTGCTCTTCTTGGGTTGTCCCCGGTCTACTGCTTTGCTGGGACGGTCTCCTCTGCCGGGACGTTGTTGGTTGCCCTTGCTGGGGGGGTGTGATTCTCCCCTGCAGGGTTGTCCCCCGTCTACCTCACCATTGGCATGGAGGTCTCCGGGGTTGGGGTGACGAACGTCATCTTCGCTGAGGTGTTTCGGGTTCCCCTCAAGTCGCAGGTCCCGGTCTACTTGTGGGGACTGGGGCTGCCTTGCTGCTCTGTCGAGGTGCGGTCCTGCTTCGCTGGAACGTCGGCGGTCAACCTCGTAGGAGTGTGGTCGGCCTTCCCCGCCGGGGTGTAGCAGGCCCCCTTCACTGTGGTGTTGTCGGCCCACCTCATCTGGGTCGCGTAGGCCTGCTTCATCGGGGTGTTGTAGGCCTACCTC